>JAPFBL010000234.1:0-631502 GCA_026182355.1 Hermatobates lingyangjiaoensis | reverse complement strand
CCGTTTGGAAGGTAAGATAGTAGTTAATAAGTTATGATATTTCAATTATACCGAACATTTTAATCTACATTTCAGGATTGATTTCAAGATGAAATCAGTATGATTAAAAGTTATTTTTATTTCAAAATCCACTTTTTTGCTTTCTTCTGTTAATTTAAATGCAATAGAGTTAAAAGTAAAGAAACACCAGGTTTGTTCTTTAAAGCAAGTTGTTGCTCTAAGCGCTGAACATGTTCAGTTCTACCTAACTGGCCTGTGAGGAGAGGGCAGTCTACTCATCAATGTTTGTCCATCACTTCATTAGTTATAATGACACCTCAACAAGGGCCGTCACGTGACCAATGACCTTCTGCCCCCCTAGTGATCAACACCACTTCCATTTCAAGCTGAGCTTGACCGATAATTAATTAAACTCCTCCACATATCTTACTTGCTAGCATTGTTAAAATTCTATTTACCAAAAGCTCATTTATTTCGAATTGACGAAAAGTTTACTTTAGATAATATAAGCCTTTGTTGACTTCTGCGAAAACAGATTTCAAATATACTTTTTATAATTGAAATAGTATATTATTCTTGTAAATTATTATATATACCATACTATATATTGTATTATTTAAAGTGTAGTATAGAAATAGTTAAAATATATATATATATAAATTTATAATCAACAATAACCCTTGATATAATATATGAATTAAACACCAGAATAAACAAATATAAATTAATTACAATGCTCTAAGGCCTTTCGTTACAACATCATCAGAGAGCTAACTGAACCAAATAGAATATTGTATATATATAAACAGAACCAATATTATATATATATTGATAAAAGTACCGACCGTGGAATAGAAACAAAACTATAGTTTATCGGGACTCGGGCAGTTCTTCAGGTTCAAATATATTGGAATAGTTTTTCATCTATCAATGTATGGCTGAATAAGACGCTATAATGTCTGGTCTATAGAAATGCACAAAATAATTCGTTGTAAAATTAGATTATTTAGCTTCTTGAGAAAACCATTAGAAATCTTATTTGTAACTACCAGGAAATTTAAAGAATGAAGTGAGAAGTATCGAAATATTTGATGAGACAAATATATCATAGCATAAATAAATTTTCATAACAAAGTACCAGCAGTGCTTTAAACTTAAGAGTGAGGATTTATAAATTTACAGTATCACAAGCTTGTACTACAACGAAAAAAAAAAGATATGAACATAGTCTTCAGAATATTGCATTTTGTTAAAACATCAGATTTATGAATACAGATTAATTCTTAACAAACATGCTGCTAGGAGTAATAGAATTAAAACTATCGGGGAAGATTTACTTTTCTAGTAGAGCCTAAAGGTCAGGTGTCTTCCAGTTTGCCAATTCACTATCAATGCTAACTATTTTACATAAAATACACAATATTTTATGTAAAAAAGATACCCCTAAAAGAATATTATTGTTAATAGCAGTAGTAGTAGAAAAAAATATTCCTTCACTTTTTGAAACTTTGTATTTTGTTCAATAAAAAATTGATTTAAAATTTTTTTACTAATGTGCGTAAAAGAATTATTTCTTTCATTTCAAAATAAAAATTTTAGAGTATCCTGCACTCAACTTACTATAAAAACTGGTTTAAAACATAATGTTTTTTGTCTCATCAAAAGCTTTTTCATTTAATAATGTTAGAATTTTTACTTTTTTTTAAAAAAAAATATCTTTTTTGATTCAGATATACTATAAGATATATATATAAAAAATCTGGAGTTGCCTACACTCAAGTTTACTATTAGTAAACTTAATATCAAACTTCTTGGGTATATAATATATAATGTCCCATTTAGGCATAACATAAATGCCTAAATGGAACGTATTTATTAGTTTTTCATTCAAGGTAGTAGAGATAGTTATTTATCAACTTATCAATATACATGCTTATTTTTATTGTCACAATAACTACAGCAGTAATAAAATTTTCGAAAAGCGAAAGTGAAGATTTCGTGTTATAAAATAATCTCTTATAGGAGAGCATGGCTTCTTTTCCAATAGCCATTGGATCACTTACCTAGTTTATCTGATCTTCTTATATACTGAAAATTTCAAACAAAGTTTTCCATTTAAAACTTGAAATTATTCCTACTTTCTAAATTAATATATATAAATGAAAAAGGAGTCTGGAAAATATAGCTGGTGATCTATTAGACTAGGATGAAAATAATCTGTTTTTTTTTTAATCCTAGTTATACATTAAATGTTGTTATCTTATGAAATGTCATTTTCAAAGGTTAATTTCATTAAATGATTTCCAAAACGGTTTTGTAATAATCAGCTTAAAACGATGTTAAGTTATAATGCAACTCAATACGTTTGATGTTTTATAAGTGATAATTTTCTTTGAAAATAATTCCATTAAAAATAAATTTCTATTAAATGAATTATCATATCCTCTGTAGCAGCTATTCAACACCAAAGTGAATTTGACTCAGCATAAAAGTTCCAGAAATCAGTCTATCAATATACATGTCACAAAGTGGATGGTTTATTCAATTATTATGCCATTAAGGAACCATCTACATGACACAACTTACATGTAGGAAATTTTGCACAAAAAAAATTACCTCCACTCATCCTCCACATAAGGTTCTATTTTTAGGTATTGTTTCATTTTGATCCGTTAAACGGTATGGTTTCTATCGCTCTTACAATCTTCAGATTGAATTATAAGTATAAAAAGTTACATTTCATTGAAAAAAAATTTTACCTGTGGTTTTAAAAATCGGAGGTTATTTTTCGTTTGTTACTTTTGTAACATTAAAGATAAGTCCACCCACATACTCACACACACACACACACTCTCTCTCACACACACACACGCACGCACACACACGCACACACACACACACACATATATATATATATATATATATATACGTATCATCGATAAGGCTTCATAAATTGACTTCTGAGACCTCAAAAATATAATTCCATCAAAATCTCGAGGTCGAAATTTTTCACGATCGCTATACTTTACTTATCGTAGAGTAATAATATATTCAGATATATTATATGAATTTTCTAACGAAATAGTTTTATGAACCCATAAACCTTCAATTTATAAACTACAAGTAAAGATACGGATATTACATAATGCACTTAAAAATATACTATTTTGACTTTGCATGCTCTATTAAATGCTAATGAGAATATGTCCTGTCACAATGACGTATTCATTTCAGAATGAATTGGTTTGCTGCCTAATTATGACCACTTTGATTTGTAGCTGCAATTTAAGTATTACAATTAGATACACCCAATTATCAATTTCTCACAACTCATCTAGTAAATAGCAATTAAGACTCCGTCTTCTGAGTTTTTTCCAAGTTTCCTCATTTGTCAATCGAAAACTAGTTTATTTTTATAGGCATCCATTATAATTTCATTGATGTCAATCTTAATTATGACGGCATCCATTTTTGTTACATCAGCATCCATTTTAGTTACAATAGCATCCATCTTTATTATGACCGTATCCATTTTAATTTTATCAGAGTATATTTTAATTATGTCGGCATATACTTTAATTACAGAGGCAACAATATCAGTTATATTGGCACACATTTTTACCAATCATAACAAAATGTTAAAATATAAACAATATAGAAACATTATAATATAGATTTTATTTATTCTTATTATGACGTATTTACGATAATTGTAGTTTGGAGAATTATATTATTGGAATTATAGATTATAGAATAGATATTTGGATAATTATAAAAAAAACACTTGGAAAACAAGATTCTCAAAAAAACAACTTGTTCTAAAAAAAAAAAAACCTTGACACAGTGAACTTTGACAAGTGTTGCCACAGTAGTATATAAATATAAATATACACATTTATTACTTTACTATAAGTAAAGTATAGTGATCGTGAAAAAATTCGATCTCGAGATTTTGACGGAATTACATGTTTTGAGGTCCCAGAAGTCGTTTTATGACGTTTTTACGATGATGTCTGTGTGTGTGTGGGTGGGTGGGTGGGTGGGTGAGTGTGTTAGCATTGCTTGTTACCACGCTACGGACCAGAATCTTTGATGGATCAAGTTGATATTTTACACAAAAATAGGCCTCATAAAGACCAAGATCCCTATTGTTTGGGAAGAATTATGCATGATGGGAAAGTCACTTTTTTTGCCAAAAACCGTGTTTTTAAAAACATTTATTTCTCCTAAACTGATAACCCTAGAGTTTTGAAATTCTGACATTATCTTTGAGGTTTTAAATGCAACAAACGAAAAATATATTCAGAATTTTAAAACAACAGGAAATATTTTTTTTTCAATAAAATGTAAAAATTTTGACTTATAATTCAATCTCAAACATTGAGAGAGCGATACAAGCCATACTGTTTGACGGATCATAATGAAACTATGCCTAAAAATAGAACATTATGTGCAGAATGAGTTGAGATATTTTTTTTCAAAATTACATTCGCTAATGAGGCGTTACAGTACGATTTCTGTTTTCAGAAAATGTTTTTTGACGCTAAACGGCTGATTAAAAAATAATGAAAATTTGACCAAAAATGGAACAAAAAATTAGCAATTCATGAAAAAAAATTCATGAAGTTTCAATTACGGTAAAGAGCAATAACGATATAAAAACTGTTTGTTTAACCTAGACTATCAGAACACCTGCTATACTTGTCGAATTTTTTATATTTTTACTTTACTATAAGTAAAGTATAGTGATCGTGAAAAAATTCGATCTCGAGATTTTGACGGAATTACATGTTTTGAGGTACCAGAAGTCGTTTTATGACGTTTTTACGATGATGTCGTGTGTGTGTGGTGGTGGTGGGTGGGGGTGGGTGGGTGGGTGCGTGGTGGGTGTGTTAGCATTGCTTGTTACCACGCTACGGTCCAGAATCTTTGATGGATCAAGTTGATATTTTACACAAAAATGGGCCCATTTAGACGAAGATCCCTATTGTTTGGGAAGAATTATGCATGATGGGAAAGTCACTTTTTTTGCCAAAAACCGTTTTTTTTAAAACATTTATTTCTCCTAAACTGATAACCCTAGAGTTTTGAAATTTTGACATTATCTTTGAAGTTACAAATGCAACAAACGAAAAATATATTCAGAATTTTAAGACAACGGAAATATTTTTTTTTCAATAAAATGTACAAATTTTGACTTATAATTCAATCTCAAACCTTGTTAGAGCGATACAAGCCATACTGTTTGACGGACAAGAATGAAACTATGCCTACAAATAGAACATTATATGGCAAATGAGTTGAGATATTTTTTTCTAAAATTACATTCGCTGAAGGGGCGTTACAGTACGATTTGTGTTTTCAGAAAATGATTTTTTGACGCTAAACGACTCGTTAAAAAATAATGAAAATTTGACCAAAAATGGAACAAAAAATTAGTAATTTAGAAAAAAAAAATCATAATGTTTCAATTACGGGAAAGAGCAATAACGATATAAAAACTTTTGTTTATCCTAGACTAAGAGAACCTGCTATACTTGTCGAATTTTTTGTATTTTTTTACATTGTTTACATTGACTTAGAAATTTTTTGAGCGAATCCACTGAGATAAAATTGATGTTTCTAATGGAAAAATGAAAATATATTATTGACTTATAAGAGATGTAAGAGGAATAATATTGTGCAGGTAAATGATAACACTCATTAAAAAAAATTGTATATATGTTATTTGACAAAGGGGAAGGAAAATGATCTTATTAAATACTAAGAAGCCATAAAATTCCCAGTATAATAATTCTGTTAAAAACCAAAAATGTAAAAGATAATTCAAAATTGAAATCTTTCGTTTAGAGATTAATAACTGTAATTATCGTACATCTTTAATTAACAAATCACCTTAAAACAACATTTTCTTCGCTGTTTAAGAAGTTTTTCAGAGAAAAAAATGGTATTTTACTGTTTCAAATTAGAAAATTTTACATTAATATTCAATGTAGAAGGATGTCAAGTAAACGATGTAAGAAATCTACTGGCTATTTGAACAATAGCCATGTTCTCTTGTAGGATACTATTTCGTTTCAAGAAATGTTCACTTTGGTTTTTCAAAAATGTTATTACTGCTGTAGTTATACTAATGAAATTATTTGCAAATAATAAATTATTTGTGATGTACAAAAATAAGCTTTAAATTGATATGTCCTTCAATCACTATCTGTACTACCTCAGGAATGACAGCTAATAATTATATCCCATTTAGATGTTTACGTTATGCTTAAATGAGACGTTATGTTTTATATACTCAAGAAATTTGACATTAAGTTACTTATAGTAAAGTAGAGTGTAGGCCCTCCAGATTTTTACATTGTTTACATTGACTTAGAAATTTTTTAGCGAAACTCTGAGAAAAATTATATTTATAAAGAACAATTTAAATTGTTTATTGACTTATATGAGATGTATGAGGAATGATATTATGCAGGAAAATGTAACACTCACTCAGTAAAAATTCGTTAATGTTATTGACAAAAGGGGAAGGAAAATGATTTTTAAATATAAGAAGCCATAAAATTAAATGTAATAATTCCGTAAAAACCAAAAATGTAAAAGATAATTTAAAATTGATATCTTTCGTTTAGAGATTAAAAAGTAATTATGGTACATCTTTAATTAAGAAAGCACCTTAAAATAACATTTTTTTGCTGTTTAAGATGTTTTTCAGAGAAAAAAAGGTTTTTTCCTGTTTTAAATTTGAAAATTTTACTTTAATATTCAATGTAGAAGGACGTCAAGTAAACGATGAGGAAGTCCACTGGCTATTTGAACAAAAGTCATGTTCTCTTGTAGGAGAATGTTTCGTATCAAGAAATGTTCACATTTGTTTTTCAAAAAAGTTAATTACTGCTGTAGTTTACTAATGAAATTTTTGCATCAGCTGGTTGATGTACAAAAATAAGCATATATATTGATATGTCCTCAATCATATCTTTACTACCTCAGGAATGAAAGACTAATAATCATATCCCATTTAGATGTTTACGTTATGCTTAAATAAGACGTTATGTGTTATATACTCAAAGAATTTGCTATTAAGTTACTTATAGTAAAGTTGAGTGTAGGCCACTCCAGATTTTTTTTACTTTGCTATAAGTAAAGTATAGTGATCGTGAAAAATTTTGATCTCACGATTGTGACGGAATTACATGTTTTGAGGCCCCAAAAGTCGTTTTATGAAGTTTTTTCGATGATGTCTGTGTGTGTGTGTGTGTGTGTGTGTGTGTGTGTGTGTGCGAGTGGGTGAGTGTGTTAGCATTGATTGTTACCACGCTACGATCCAGAATTTTTGATGGATCAAGTTGATATTTTACACAAAAATGGGCCTCATAGCTTAGAAGATCACTATTGTTTGGGAATAATTACGCATGACGGAGAAGTTACTTTTTTTGCCAAAAACCGTTTTTTAAAAAACATTTTCGTCTCACAAACTGCTAACTCTGGAGTTTTTAAATTTTGGCATTATCTTTGAGGTTACAAACACAACAAAGGAAAAATAAATTCAGAATTTTAAAGCAAAGGAAAATATTTTTTTTTAATAAAATGTAAAAATTTTGACTTATAATTCAATCTCAAAGCTTGTGAGAACCATACCAGCAATACCGTTTGACAGATCAAAATGAAACTATGCCTAAAGATAGAAAATTATGTGTAGATTGTAAAGAAAAATTACATTCTTTAAAGGGGCGTTACAGTACAATTTCTGTTTTTAGAAAATATTTTTTGACGCTAAGAGGTTCATTAAAAAATCATAAAAATTTGACCAAAAATTCATCAAAAAATTGGAAATTTATAAAAAAAAATTCATGACATTTAAATCACAACAAAAAGCTATAAAGCTATAAAAACTGTATGTTTATCCTGGACTAAGGGACACCTGCTATACTTGTCGAATTTTTGATACTTTTTTACAATGTTTACATTGACTTAGAAATTTTTTGACAAATCCTCTGAGATAAAATTTATATTTATAAAAGGAAAACTTTAAATAATTTATTGATTTATACGAGATATAAGAAGAATAAATTTTTACATGTAAAAAATCACCGCCAATAAATATTAATAAAACACTTTTGTCTTCCATGGCATGATGGTTTTGTCTCATAAAAAGCTGTAATAAATCCGTATATTGCACTCTTGTGCAAAACTTAATATCAGTTATAACTATTTTATCTTTGTGAATTGTAGTATCTTTCCATGTTATTGAAATGTGACGAATGGACTCTTTCCTCAAGAAAGAGGATTTATGTTTCTTGAGAAATATCCAGTTTTTTTTTACAATTCTAGTCTAATAGTTCATATTTATGATTTTCAATAATGAGAAGCTCCCAACTATAAAAGATTTAAATTATATTGAATATTTGGCTTCGACATTGAGTTGAGTATGTAAACTGGCTAATTGCTAATATATTTTTTCTCAATATACATTCACAGCAAGCTTATAACACAGTACAACAGGCAGAAAAAATATAACATTCCCTCAGAAAAAATTGGTATCTATGATTTTTGATAAAGTGGAAGGAAAATGATTTTGTTTTATACTAAGAGGCCATGAAATTCTCAGTATAATAATTCTATAAAAGACCAAAAATGTAAAACATAATTCAAAATTGGACTCTTTCGTTTGAAGATTAATAAATGTAATTCTTGTACATCCATAATTATAAATTATCTTAAAACGACATTTTTTCTTCGAAGTTTATGATGTTTTCAGAAAAAATAAGTGTATTTTCCTGCTTTAAATTTGAAAATTTGACTTAAATATTCAATGTTGAAGGAGGTCAAGTAAACGATGTAAGAAATCTACTGGCTATTTGAACAAAAGCCATGTTCTCTGTAGGAGATTTTTCGTATCACGAAATTTTTACTTTGGCTTTTCAAAAATGGTATTACTTCTGTAGTTATACTAATGAGATTATTTGCATCAGCTGTGTGATGTACAAAAATAAGCTTATATATTGAATAGTCGATCAACTCGAAGAAGACTGTCCCGAAGAAGGTGAAAGGAAGTCAGTTTCTACCGAAACGTAGGGAGCCTGAATGGACATTATCAATGATGGTTTATGCAGATTCTGCAATGAAGAGGAAGAAACACCGTTGCACCTGCTGACTGACTATACGGCAACTTTACTGCACAGAGGTAGGTTCTTCGGGACACTCAACAAAACCATAGAAATACTTTTACTGTTGGAACCAGCAAAAGTGCTGAGCTTCTTGGAGGCGTTGAAACTAACTGCTGGGGTACTTTAGTACAATACTAAATACTTGTACTTAGGGAAGTACAATAGTTTTTAAGACGCTGCACTATAGTCACCCTCAAATAATAATAATAAAAAAATAATAATATTCACTAACCAACATACACAGACATCATTGAAAAAAGTCGTAAAATGACTTTAGGGACCTCAAAATATGTAAATCAGTCAAAATCTTAAGATCAAATTTTTTCACAATCAATATACTTAAATCACAGTAAAGTAAAAACAAAATATTACAATATTTGTTTTTTCAGCTATGAAAATAAATATTTTACCAATATAATATATTTCAAAAATAAAATATTCATTTTTATCTTTCTACGTCAAACAATATAAATGGTTTTAAAAAGGTAGTGGTTCTTTTCAAGCAAAATCCGATAAATTTTGTGAATTATTGCAAGGTTGTAAAATAAAGCCTGTCAGATTATGCAATATTGCAAAACTGTATTTGCATGCTTATATTAAACGTAATATTAAGTTCATTCTCAAAGACCTTAATTATGATTCAAAATTTTCATTTCATTATCAAATCACTGTTACAGTATATTTAATTCTTTATTGGTGGAATACATAATATATATATTTTTCTTATCCTTTATTGTCATTACATTTAGTTCTTTTTTGTTCAGTTTGAATTATTTAACTTTGTAGTTATTGTATTCATTCTTTATTATTAACTAATAAATGCATAAGCAAAAAACAGTAAATCAATATTTTAACGTTTCTCATCGACAATATTTATCACTTTTTTTAATGGCGTCCAGGTAAAACTGTAGCTTTCCTCTGTCATCAAAGTCTTGATCCATTCTAAAACGTTGGACACAGCTAGTAGTTCTGATCGTTATTTTCCGCCATCATTTATTAAACTGTTATTACAATAACTGATATGACACTCCTACTCTCACACAATCTCAATTTTGATTGATTTAGCTAGCATCAGGTCCTAGCATGTTCAGCTTTTTACCAATAGTACCATGACAAGAAAAGAAAACAGCTACTTTCATAGAAAGAGAATTAACCTTCTTGTCTTATATTATCCCTAAATTTCACTATTATACAGTCATCATTTCACGTTCTGTGATCATAGATAATAGTGAACTACCCCAAAAAATATATGTAGAATAGAACTTTAAATCATCTACATTACTGATAATTTAAACTGAATTAAATATACTGTTAACAGTAATTTGATAATCAAATGAAAAATTAGAATTATAATTAAAGTCTTTGAGAATAACTTAATATTACGTTTAATATAAACACGCAAATGTATTTTGAATATGAATAAATTATATTCAAAACTTAAAAAAAACCTACTATATGACATTTTTACTTTATTCCAGTTAAAATACCAAAAAGAAAATCAAATATTTAGACAGAGAAGAATTACAAATAAAAAATTGCAACAAAAATGTTAACCAAACGCTCACGGTTTTAACAATTTTTGTCCTCAGGAAATTTTAAACAAAGAAAAAGTGGGTTTTCAACAGTTTTGGAAGTACTTCATCTTCCAATAATAAAATTTAACTCCCAAATGACCATATTTTTTTCTATTTGTCTTTTAAAAGTTGAAGTTAGGCAGTACTTATTAAGAAGAGTTCTTCCAGTGTCCCAATCTTCTCTTGATGTCAAAAAATATTAAAAAATGTTCACTTTGTGTTTTATTTTTCTGCTAAAACATAGCTTATTGGCGAAATTAATTCGAAACATCATTTGTGTTTCTTATTAGCTTCTTGAGAAAGATGGTATAGGAAAGTATAGAAAAAATATCTAAAGGGTTTTTTTTTGTTTTACTCGTTCTGAACACACTAAGGAACTAAAATTATCAGATTCAATTTCTAATACAACTGTGAAGCCACTCTTCTTCAAAATATAAACCAATAATAATAATTATTATTAATATTATTATTTATTTATATATGACTAATTCTCTCAAACTAAATGTTCATAATAAAGTGATAAAGGCAGAGAACATAAAAATGTTGTGCGATGGAAGGGTTAGGTAATTTTTATATTAAAAATATAAAACAAATTGCTTTCTTAGAGAGTTAAAAATAACACCAAAATATGGTATTTTTAGAAAAACTTATTAAAAATTGTAATGTAATTTATAGATAAATAAAAAAATTTAATTTCAACCATACTAGTTCTCATTTTCATCGTCTTAAATAATAAGTTGTCAGGTATTCCTATTTATTTCAAATCTCTTATTTCATAAATATTTCTCAATTCTTTGTTATGTTATCCCTTATTGGGCCGACAAGAACCCAATTTTCTTTTTATTAAACATTTTGCTTGTATAGTTTGACTCAAATATTAAACTCACTGTTGTCTTCAAATGCAATGTTTAGTGACGGTATAGTATAGAGATTGTGTTACTAGCTAAAATGGAAGTAATTTACATAAAACAAGAAACAAATCCTATCATGACGTCTAAATTTGGTGAACTCATTATTTTACAAAAAAAAAATAGTGGTGTAAGATGAATGTATAAAATACTGGGTGTGATAATGAAAGTAACACAACCTGCGTCCTTCAAGCTCAAATCCTTCTTTACAATTTGTAAAGAAATAAAGAACAAAATACAAACAATTCTCGTCTTTCGTTTTACGTTTTTTCGATTTTACTTTCAAAATTTTAGCATAAAAAAAGTCAAAGAAATCAATTAAAATTTCCAAAATATAGAATTGAAGAAATATCACAAAATTTCCTACGGTCATTTTTCAAACTACAGAAAAATCTGTACATACATTGTAGCTACTTTCTGGACTTCCCAGTGTACGTAAGTTGTTACTGTATGTTCTTGTAATGTATACCGTTCATACTATACTACACTGTATGATTTTGAATTTGAATTTTCTTGAGTACCACGGCCAAACATAACTAAATTTGAATAAAAGTTATTTAATTGAAATTACAATATATATTTATTTTGCTGGAATTTATTTGAAATTACATTTATGTTATTATTTTATAATTTTAATGTTTATAATATTTGATTTAGGGGTGTTTCATAAGATACGGTAATTGAATTAATGGATGTATAGTACAGTATGGACGGTATACGTTACTAGAACTGTATAGTAACAACTTATCGTTCGGCAGTTCGGAACTTAACTAAATCATATGGTCTCATTCGTGTGTAGTTCAAAATGACCGTAAAAAAAATTATGATAATATTCCTTTAATTCTAAAAACTGCTTCTTTACCTTCTTGTCTTGATATTACTTGGCTCAGGGTGATACACACTATTGTAATATCTTCAGATTACCAGAGTTAGATAATACTACAGTATTACTAGGAATACACTTCAGTTAATAACCTATTACGAATAAAACTTGGAACACATTTGTTTATACCTTGCCACTGAAATAGTGAATAAGCAGGTCACTTCTTCTCAAGATGATAGATGTCAAAATATCGAGGCAAATATCTGTTTTTGCTGCGGTAATTACTTTTTGTTATATATAATACCAAACCATATTTATATAGAACAATATTTAACAATAAAAACATGCAATAGAAATCATTATTCAAACCACAGAAAGAAATCAGAAAAAAAAGACTAAGATCACAGGCCCTGTGTCAGAGTTTTGATTTAAGATTTGACTCTGACGAAGACTGCTTGTGACGGTTGAAAGATCTTCGTGTTTTCCTGATTTTGAACTGTGCTTTGGACATTTATAAATCATCTCTTAAATGTTAAAACAACCATTCTAAACTAGCAGTAAATTGGAACGATAGCTTATTTGATATTTCCATATTTTAATAACAGTCGATCAATAAAAGTCCATCCTTTTTTAAGTAAACAAACCTATTGGTCAAAATATCGCTCGTTTCAGAGTTGTGTTCAGCTTGTTCTTTTGTGTATCTTTTAAACTTTATAAAAGACCACAATAAATTTATGTTAAAATGTATATATTTTTAGAGAAAAAAACTGTAAAAAGTTATCTCTCTCAAATAATTGTCTCACTTGTAATGTAAAAAAGACATATTTAAGTGCATAAACTTTTCTAAATGTCTCTAAATTTTACTAAACTGGAACTAGTAAAAAAGTCAGAACAGAAAGCCATCTAAGTTTGTCCCATGGGATAGAACTCTCCTACTTCGAATAGCTTTATCTTTAACTAGTTGAAGTGAAATAGAACCTCCATTCAAGAGATTTTCAACTTTCTGTTGAAATTTTAAAGCGTTCCCTTTTTTAACATCGTTCATTTAAACTCTAAATTGAATATTTCTCACATATCCTAAAAGAATTTTTTAAAATTTCTAAATAAGATAAAAATAAAAATCAATGCTTATAAAAACTATTACAAATTGTAATACATATTTTATTAATAATAATATTATAATACAAATACAAAGGCTAGCCTGTAGTTAATTAAATTGAATGAAGTTTGGTTGTTAGTAACGCAGACGATGTGAATAATAACCATCTTTATTATGATTAGCATAAACCGTCTTTATGCGCATTTTGATGATGAATTCATCAGATTGATCAGTCTTGGATGCTTCCGGAAATTCAGGATATTGGACTCAAGAGGAACTTTGTTAAAGGTAGGCAACGTTTTGTAACGACTGGACTACAGCAAGCAACACCAGTCAACAAGGTAAAACATTTATCCGTTCCAGACAGTTGTAACAATATGGAAATATTTATGTGCCCAACTATTAGATATTATTATTGCTCGTATTCCTCCGCGAAACTAGTTGTGCTTAAGTAGCCAGGAAATGATGTTATTCCAGCATTACTAGATTCATAAGATAGAGAAAGATAATAAGGAAATTGAAGAAAAACGTTATTTTCAAACAATTTGAAAAAAAAAGAAATGCTATACAAATAAATAAAATAAAAATATAACATAAATAAATGAATTCATTAATTACCGATAGAAGAAGTGGTTTTTCAGACCAAAAGCTGCTTTGTAAACAGACAAATCTGTGACTCATCTGGAGCCTTTAAAATAATTGTAAAACCTTGAGAATTATGATTGATCAATGGGTTGGTTGAGTAACGCAAGGTGTTTAGTTTGTGCCGATTTTATTCATTACCATGCCACACTGAAAGTTGTATGGATTGACTCTATAGATTTTTTTAAATTAAACAGCATTACAAAACATCCTTCATTAAACTAAAGGTCCTACCTTTTGAATTTCCAATAAATTATGAACTTGTTTCTCAATGACAAAACACGTTTTTCTAGTCTTTGGATACTTGACTTCATATTTCGTTATTTTATTATCATTATTTGAGTTTTATAAATCCTTACAATTTTCAGGTTAGATACAAATGTTGACAATTGCTAATTGCTCTTTCAGGTTTATTCGGTAGACTAATGTACAAAACAAATTAACAAATTGTTAATAAAATATATTTCTTCGTTATAAACTTAGAAACACTCCAACAGCGTACTAGATCATAGTGCGCATGTGCTCATGCCAAGGCGTACACCACATTGCAATCTGTTGACTTTTCAGAGTTATTCCTCTATAGATTGCTTTTAAAGTAACCTTCACTAGAATTACTGAATTATTATCACTTAAATCGATTATCATAGCGTTAAAAACGTCATAAACTTCTCTTTGATGAGATTTACAGTTTCCAATTCTATACAATATATCAAATACATCTATAAAAATTTTTTTCAGAAGTAATTTTCTTAACAAATCGTCGCAAAAGAAATTTTATCTTTTATTGTTTATTATATCAATTAAATATAGCTGACGCTCATTTTTATCTATTTTTGAATTAGTCTACAGCATTGAATTGAATTATATTCTCCAGATAACTCCAGTTATAATATTCATATTAATGTTATTGATATATTTTCGTTTCTTAACAATTGTATGCATTTTAGCATTACAGATATATTATGTGTATTTGTGTTACAATACCATGTATTTTTAGTTAAAGATCTTGTCCCATCCAACAAATTAATAAATAGTGATCCTCGGAAATGTATATTTTAGAGAAAAACCATTGTTCGGTATGAAGGTATTATTTATCACTACTTCAAATAGAAATTGCAATAACATTTTTCGTAATATTCAATTTTAATTTTAACAAAAATTCAATTTATTATATTAATATTCCATTTAATTAAAATATTATTGAACCCTATAGTATATGTTAGATAATCAATAATTCCAACATACGTGTAATAGTTTTGCAAATAGAAACAATTCGCTAAATTGAAGTTGAAATAGGGTATTCAGTATTCTGGAGCGAATAACTAAGGGTAATCAAATTCTGTGGAAGCATTTCGCTAGCCAATCTCTTCCTCTCGGCTTAAACCATTGATCTCACCCTTCTGCTCTCCCTCTCACTCTCTCTCTCTCTCTCTCTCTCTCTCTTTCCCTCCTTTCACTTATCAACCCCATATCTCTCCCCCTCTTATTGCAATTCCAAACAATCCTTTATTCCATAAAATTACCTTTCAATTTCTAATTAAATGTGCAACATATCTCATCTTTTGTTTAACATTGAACTTATTAAATAGAAATCACTGAAGAACAAAGAAACATAATGTCAATATGTTAAATTAATAATATAAATAATAAAATTAAAAGGGCATGTAAAAGTTACTAAACATCAGGAAAAGTTGTTTCATTCAAAAATAAGAGTTTAAAATAATAATTGTTTTACCAACAAAAAATCTTTTAATTAAATTAATCGGCTAATTAAATTATTTAAATTAATTTAATTAAATTAATATAAGAGAAGAAATAATTTTATTTTAATACCCTCAAAATGAACATCACACATCAGAAAGTCTTAGTTTTCTCAGCATATGATGTGATACGCGAAAAATTTTACTTGTTTGAAACGGTTATTCATAGGAGGTCATCCTTCGTCTCTTCCTTCAATAACTGATGTAATACGAGGAAGATACATACGTATTTGGAAGCATTGTTTACTAGAATCTTCTCCTACTTTCCCAACAGGTCATGTAAGTTGGAAGGAATGATACCAGATCGATACACCTTGTTTATAAGAATACTGCTTCTGTAATAGTTACAGCTGCTTTAGATTTCAATCTGATGAAGACCGCTTGTTACGGTTGAAAGATCTTAGCCTTTTTTCTCATTTCTTATTGTGGTTAAACGGTGATATATAGAGGTCCATTATATAAATAAAGTTTATATATAATAAATATATATATAGAATGTATATAATAATTATTATATGTATACTACATATAATTATTATATTAATTATATAATAATATTTATAGAAAGAATTTATGTATATATATATACAAAATTGTCACAATAACACGTGACATAAATATTCAGGTAACTCACCACAAATGAATGAAGATAGTCGCTCTGAGGCCTTTCGTTTTCACGTCGTCAGAGAACAAGTGAATACAAGTTGTGTTCACAACTTGTTGTGTTCACAACTTGTATTCACTTGCTCTCTGACGACGTAAAAACGAAAGGCCTCAGAGCGACTATCTTCATTCATTTGTGGTGAGTTACCTAAATATATATATATATATATATAAAGAATTTACCATGTTGTTCTTTTTTTGACCACTCTATTCATATGTTTTTGAGATTTTTGAGGGTTTTTTAATGTTTACACACCAAAAACCCTCAAATATCTTAAAACATGTAAAGAATTTATATATATATATATATATATTAACTAAAGTTTATCTGGACTCTGTCAGTTCTTCAGGTTCAAATTAAACTCTCATTGCCAACGTTTCAGTCTTTATTTAAAACCATTTCCTAGGCAGAAGTAAAAATTTTGAAACAGAAAAACTCAGTATTCCATTACAAATTATTTTACATTTGTAATATAAAATTACAAATAGTGAAAAATGTTTAAGCCTATACACTTTTCTTTTCAAAAATTAAATTAAACAGATTATTACTCAGTAAGATTAAAATTTTATTTAAAGTAAATATGAATCAGTAGTGTTAGAGTAAGATTATTTTCTTTCTAATGATAGTTCTTTGTATTGATCAATAATAAAAACTTTAGATAAAAAAGTTTGTATGAAAATAAAGTAAAACTAGAAAACTTCAATCCAGTCAACATTTTAATAATGTTTATTTCATATCCAATATTACACTCGTGTTCACAATTTAAACTTTTTGAATATAGAAACTTATGAAAATTGTTCTACAAAGTAAAACAGAATATCTAAGCAATTGATAATTAACGTTTTCTCAAATAAAGTTTTGCTAATTTAGTTTTATAAAAGGGAGTCAATGTTAAGTTCTGTTAAACAAGTTAAGAAAAGTATATTAACTTTAACAATTAACGAGCATGATTCCATTATGAAGAAAAGCGTTTTAAATGGAGAAGAAACATTAGGTTGAAATATGTAACGCAATTTACAACAAGTTTTGATAGGGCCGTAACAAGTTATTTCTCCCTTTCTCTCACTCTCTCTCTCTCTCTCAGACCAACTCAAGCCCATTGCATCCAACTTTCCTATTATATTCCCTACTTTAACTCAACCTTCTTATTTCATCTCGTTTCTTATGATGTTGAAAAAAAATATTTCTTTTTTCATTTTTTTAGAATTGTTGCAATTTTATATTGAATTATTTAATGGTATAAAGAATAAAAGTTATAACGTATAAGTTTGATAAACACTATTGGTAAAAACACTAAGTTTTTTTTTTTTTTCTTCGAATGAGATTTAATATATTCATTCTACCAGGTGCTATGGAACGGAACGTAGTTGATGTTATGGGCTCGATCTAGAATATATATATATATATATATATAATGGTGAGGGCCAGGTTAGCTCACTCACCTCTGAAGTGATAGTACCGAGGTTCGATCCCCGAGGCTCTCGATTTATTCATGCGGGAGGTGAAAAAAATTGAGACGTCGTCCGTTGAAAAAGGACATTAAACAGTCAGTCCCGAGCCTGTACGATGTTAGGTACTCGTTATAGATCCCTACTCTAAATACTTGGGTAGGTGAAACAAAATTGACGTCGTCCGTTGAAATAACAACTGTCTAAACGTCAGTCCCGAGCCTGTACGATGTTAGGTACTCGTTATAGATCCCTACTCTAAATACACTTGAGTTAGGCAACATTTAGGACTCCCACTCCTAAATGTCAACAACTGTCTAGTTTGAATGAACACGTGACCTATTCAAACAAGACAGTTGTTGTTCAAATCCACAGACTATTTTTTTGTAATAAAATTTCTAATGTAATACTTAGTTTTTTCTGTTTCAAAATTGCATACATCTGCCTATGAAAAGCATTTTAAATAAAAACCAAAATGTTGACAATGAGAGTTTAATTTGAATTTGAAGAACTGAACGAGTCCTGATAAACTTTGATTTTATTTCTATTTCACGGTCGATACTTTAAATTTCTCCCATATTTTATATATATATATTTATATTAAATCGTATTTCAAAAGATTTCTCAGGAAAAATACTGTACTCACTACTATATTTCGATTCCTCGTCGTCGAATAGTTTCTTTCCGATTCCGTGTCGACTTCATCAAAATATAGTAGTGAGTTAGTGATTTAATTCTGTGTTCTTTTGAAAATTCTAGTTATTCAGTTTCGAAGAATCGTTTCATTAATTGGTTACATATATGAATAAATAAAATATATATAAAGATAATCAAGGGAAAAATCTTGAATACTAAATATAGAAATCAAATCGACAAATATGCTTCACACATAAACTAATATTTTGGTCAAATAGTAGCACTTCCGAATTGTTTTATATGTTTTTGACTATTTAGTGTTATTATTAATGTTATTTTTGAAATTTATATTATGTATAAAAAATGTACTGTTGTTATAAAGTACAGGAATATAATTATTTAGCAGGATTTAAAAACGGAAACGTGAAGTATTGTTTATAATAATTATATATATTTTACGGAATCCCATTTTAGAAATGATTACTGAATTATATATATTTATATTACTATAGATAGATTGGTAATTTCATGATAGATACTTCATAATTAGCTTTTTAATCTTCAGCATTAGTTCTCATTAATTCTTTGACATACGATTCAAATAGACGTCATATTTTAATTATTCAATTGACATCATGGAGACCTATCTTTTCCTTTCAATAATCGTTTTCTATCTATAGAGCTATTCTAGAAAGATGTCATAGATTAAGGAGATTAATATTTTTGTTCACAATGCAGTAATATAAGTGGCTTTATGAATTATGAGGACTGATCAATCCAATCTGAAGTAGATTGGAAAAGTTTTAATATTTTATCAATGTTTTTAAATTGACGTGACAAAAACTGTTCTATTTTGACAATAACGAAGACATATCAATAAATTCATCATTGAAATATATGAAAAGAGCTTGTCTAACTTTTTATTCCGTTATGTTCTCCTTTTTTTAGCTGCTTTTTTATTGTCTACTTATATTTCTCCTAATATTGTGAATATGACATATGGCTTTTGATAATAGTAACATTGGTTCATTAAAGATAAAAGCAACTATTAATGAAGGTTTTCTTGCATTAATAATTCTACATATTTTTTTTTGTAAATGCTACTTGCCAAAAAAAAAAAGAAAATGTTCTTTACATTAAATTAATTAATCTTAGTTCAGTTTAAATTTGATACCATGGAAATGTACTTTAAGAATTAAGGCACAGCAAATATTTCTTAAAGCTACTGTTTAAATGAATGAAATTATAAAAGTTTTAATGAAACTATAATACTAAAAGATGCTTTTTGCTATAGTTTCGCTAGAACAAATTTCTATAGCACATTAGTGTAAGGAATACATGTAAGACAGATAGATAGAATGAAAGCCCGTTGTATAAATTAAGGCGCTGGATTTCTCTCTGGCCTAATCTTCTCTTTGAGGGGTGCTTCCCACAGGTGGGCAATTTGGTTTTTCAGTTAAGCTAATTAACTTTTAAGGGGTGCAATTTTAGTTGATATTTTTTTCTTATTTTTCTTAAAAAAATTTTTACTCATTACTATGGTTGACTTTTGATTTTTTTTTTATTGTACACTGATGCTATATTCTTCAAATTCGTTTTAAGAATGTATTGAATTTTTATGATTTTTTTACCCATAAGAGAGTTTATTATTCGCATTGATGCATTGTCTATAACCACATACATATCAACAGAATTTTAAATATTATTAAATTCTCTATGGCCAAAACAAGGTTGTTAGAGAAAATCATTTTAATTTCTATATGAAAGAAATCATGTTTAAAGATAAGAATGAAGTGATTACAATAACACTTTGATACCACATGTATGGAAGTTTTGTTGCACAAGCAGAGGCACCTTTGTAACAAGGAATCAAACAAACCAATTCCTTTGCTGAAATAATATGATATATTTTCTCCAGTTGAAACCTAAGGATTAGAAAACTAACAATATATGTATAACAGAAAGTTAAAATGAGGTTTGTTAACCGGAAAGGAGGAAGTACTAAACAGATGGAAGGAAGCTTCAAAGAATTTTTAAACACCAAGAACGGTGTAGTGGTAGACGTGGAAGATGCTTCACACTAGAATAATTTTGATGAAAATTTCAATAATTTTTATAAAGTTTTAGACATTTTTATTCAAGAGAGGACGTTGATAAAATTTAAAATTTGTCACTTAAAGAAGATAGTATAAATATGGATGTACTTAGCTTGGGAGAAAAGAAATTAAAACCGACATTATTGCTTAAATAGTAAGGAATTATCTCAAGAAGAATGTTACAAGATTGGACTTTATCCATAGAATCAACTCTATTGGAACAACAACAACAAATTGAGTACAGTTTATAGTGGTATAGTGAGATGTATAGCTTAGCAGATGTGTGCTGGGAGTGTGTTTGGGAATATCACTGTTTTCAGAGGCAAATGTACCTCAAAGTATATTCACGGTTAGAACCATTCTCATAAGATGTGTGAGTACAACTTGATTTTTGTCAACTCTATTCCGAGTATAAATAAACATATCAAACTAATACGAACTAAGAAATTCTTACTAGCTGACCCTAAAATAATAAGGCTGATCCATATGGCATTAGTGAAAACTAAAAATAATAGAGCCATCCAATAGAAATTCTTGAATTAATTTGGCATTTTTCTTAAGCACAGGCAAAAGATACAAATCCAGGGAGAAGCATCTACAATAGGGCAGGGCAACATTTTGTTCTTAATATTGACATAAAATAAAATAGTTAAATCAGTAACGAAATATGCTTTTGTGAAGCGCATAGAAGTATGTCTCTGCAAAGACTGCAGTTATGGTTACAAAGAAGTATATATAACTCGTCAAAACTGAAGAGAACTATGAAGTTTTCAAAATATCAACAACAAATTACGGCTTAATAGTTTTGAGGAGGTTAGTGGATTGCTACTGGGAAAAGATTTCTCAGGAACGCAAAAATACCGAGTAAAATCGATTATCAAACCTATGTTTATGTACTGGAAAGAGATCTGAACTCTGACGGTAATAAGAAAACAGAATTGGACCGGTTTATTTATAGTTCACTTTGCAAGAAAACAGAGCTTTACAAATCTTCAGCCATAACACGCTTATAAAGTACTGTTTTTCGAAAGAGCCATTAATAATTGGAAGGCTTTCCCTTCCAAAGAAACTGTCAATCCTGTTTCTTTATCGCTGTCAGGGTTTAAACCTCTAGGTTAGGTTACAATGGTGGTCCCAAGAGAGAACACACATAGGCTGCAAGCCGCCCCTTGTGATACCACAAAGAAAAACCTCTAACTCCAACATTGAAATAACTCTTAATAATCATGTTGTAAAAGGTAATGTTTCTGAATTGAAAATCATTTGAACAACCAATATTGTTAAATAAAGGACTTGACAAGAATCTTGGCATAAGATCATGAGGTTAACAAGACGATCATTAGAAGAGATGAAGGCGGACCTGCTGATGAAACTAGTGATTAGGCAGTGATAGAAAAAGACTGTGCTAATGTACCAAGAAATTGTGAAAGAGTACTAATTTTTAATTGAATGTAGGTAATCTAGAAGGCTGAAGAACTAGAAGCCAACAAAATGTGGAAGTAGACTTCTAAAAACGAGTCGACAAACAATATAGAAGAAATTCAGATAGCTAGTCCCATTGTGAAAAGATAGTGATGTAATACAAGGCTCAAATTTGATGTAGGTAATCTAGAAGGCTGAAGAACTAGAAGCCGAACAAAATGTGGAAGTAGACTTCTAAAAACGAGTCGACAAACAATATAGGAGAAATTCAGATAGCTAGTCCCATTGTAAAAAGATAGTGAAGTAATACAAGGCTCAAATTGAATGTAGGTAATTTAGAAGGCTGAAGAACTAGAAGCCGAACAAAATGTGGAAGTAGACTTCTAAAAACGAGTCGACAAACAATACAGGAGAAATTCAGATAGCTAGTCCCATTGTAAAAAGATAGTGAAGTAATACAAGGCTCAAATTGAATGTAGGTAATTTAGAAGGCTGAAGAACTAGAAGCCGAACAAAATGTGGAAGTAGACTTCTAAAAACGAGTCGACAAACAATATAGGAGAAATTCAGATAGCTAGTCCCATTGTAAAAAGATAGTGAAGTAATACAAGGCTCAAATTGGATGTAGGTAATTTAGAAGGCTGAAGAACTAGAAGCCGAACAAAATGTGGAAGTAGACTTCTAAAAACGAGTCGACAAACAATATAGGAGAAATTCAGATAGCTAGTCCCATTGTCAAAAGATAGTGAAGTAATACAAGGCTCAAATTGGATGTAGGTAACCTAGAAGGCTGAAGAACTAGAAGGCGAACAAAATGTGGAAGTAGACTTCTAAAAACGAGTCGACAAACAATATAGGAGAAATTCAGATAGCTAGTCCCATTGTCAAAAGATAGTGAAGTAATACAAGGCTCAAATTGGATGTAGGTAACCTAGAAGGCTGAAGAACTAGAAGGCGAACAAAATGTGGAAGTAGACTTCTAAAAACGAGTCGACAAACAATATAGGAGAAATTCAGATAGCTAGTCCCATTGTAAAAAGATAGTGAAGTAATACAAGGCTCAAATTGGATGTAGATAAACAGTTAGAAGAACTAAGGTTGATCAAAGCTGCTCTGCCTACAAGATGGGGAGGTGGATCTCCAAAAGCCAGTCAGTAGTCTTCACAGAAAAAAAACAATGACTGCTGAATGAAAGAAGTTAGAGCCAGTGACCATTTCTTTAAATGGGATTTAAAGCCAAAAACTCTATTCGATAAATGTTCAATTACATATTAATAGACAAAGATAACACCTTCGAAGAAATAGCATAATATAGTATTGAACATAAAAATGATTCATTTCTTTAAGTATACATTTATCTAATACCTGATAAATTATATCACTTTTACTAATTGCTGGATAAAACAAAATAGAAAACCAATAGATAAATCAAGGTTGTCAATATTATTATTTCAATAATAGTGTTGTTCGTGACACGACATAATTACAAATGATTAAAGAAGCCAAATAATTCATAGTTTTTATTTTGTATTCCTTACTTTTTTTTGTTAAGAGTGGACATTTTGCATGAAAAAAGCTAGTTAGTAATGACTGGATCCAGCTTAAACGTTAGGTAATTATTCATTCCCTTCAGCGTTGCATGTTTCAAAAAATAATACTCGACAGAAATGAATAAATTCGCCATGTCTATATATACTATAACACTAATTCACCCTTTAATTTACATATTTATACTGATTGCAAGGTAACATTCTTACTAAAATTATTAAACTATAAAGGAAATCACTTTTTTGTTAAACCATTGTGATAAAATATTAAACAATTAATTATGCAATAAGGTCAAATGAACTTAATTTTTTTCTTTACAATCTCGATTGAGATTTTATTTATGAAATTAATTTATGAAAAGATTATATTTTGATAAATTTTGTAAAAAGGAAAATGCTTTCTCTTTTAATTAAAGGATATAATTAGCATAATTTTTTTTAAAGTAACCCATTATTTATTTGTAATGGTTGTGTTTTTATACCAGTTTGTATTCAATAAAGATTTTTAAAGCTTTCAAAGTTGTTTGACTTAAGGAATTAGAGGCAGTATAAAGTCTAAGCTGTTGACAGTTGACTTTGGAAAACTCTGTTATGACGTCGCATATGGAGTTAAAACTACTTCATAACATTTTTTCTTCTTTATTTTGGCACATAAATCTATGCTATGATAAAACAAGCCGTGTAGTCTGTCCATCCCTTACACATGAAAATAAATTCGACAACTAAACAAAGTGATACATTATTCAAAGATGAATTTTCAGTTTTAATAGGTTTATTTCCCTTTGATGTAATATGAATTCTATTAAAGTTTTCTTTGTTAATTGCTAATTTTAGCTTTAGTTTTTTGACAAAATTTTATTCATTATAGTAAGTCGTTTAGTGTTCAAAAACATTTTCTAAAATTAAAAAATGTTTCATAATGCCCCTCTTACTTTATATAAATAAAGTATAGTGATCATGAATAAATTCAATATCGAGATTTTGACGGAATTACATGAGGTCCCAGAAGTCGTTTTATGACGTTTTTTCGATGATGTCTGTGTGTATTTGGGGGGGGGGGGGGGGGGTTATCCAAAGATTGTGGACACGCTGCGGTCTAGCATTTTTGATGGTTCAAATTGATATTTACACAAAAATAGGCCTCTTAGTGTAGATGAGCTGTATAGTTTGGGAGTAATTATGCGTGATGGGAATGTCACTTTTTTTGACAAAAAACCTGTTTTTAACATTTTTTTTCTCCTAAACTACTAATTCGAGAGTCTTAAAATTTAGACATTACCTTTGAGGGTACAACAGTAATAAAAGAAAAAAGTCCTCAAATTTTTAAGCCAACAGGTTTAAAATCAATATTCAAAAATATTTAAATATTTTTTTTTCAATAAAATGTAACTATTTTGACTTATAATTCAATATGAAAAATTGTGAGAGCGTTACAAGACATACTGTTTGACGGCTCAGAATGAAACTATCCCTAAAAATAGAACATTACTTTTTTTAAGAATTACATTACCCAAAGTGGCGTTAGAATACTTTTTCTGTTTTCAGAAAATGCTCTTTTGACGCTAACAGGCTCAAAAAAAAAATGAAATTTTGCACACAAAAATTGAACAAAAAATTAGAAATCTATTAAAAAAATTCATGGAATTTCAATTATGGCAAAGCAACATAAAGCTATAAATACTGATTATTGATACTGGACTTATGATTTACTTGCTATACTAATTATATTTGTTTTCCTTTATGTTCATTGTGTTGCATTATTTAGACATTTCTTGAGTGAATCCACTGAAACAAAATTGATGTTTACAGGTTTAATGAAAAATTTTTAAATTATGTAATGACCTACATGAAATCTAAGAAGAATAATTTTCTTACATGTAAAGAATCAGCGCCAATGAACATAAATTTCAAATGCTTTCCATGGTATGATGAATTTGACTAAAAAAATGCTCTAATGAATTTATATTGTTCACCATTCAACAAAAGTTAATATAAGATGTAGGTTTTCTAATATTTATGAATCATTATTAACTTAATGTAATACTGAATTATGAGGAATGGACTCTTTGGTTATATATTACAAGATGTATATAATTGTTAACAAACACTTTTTCTTCTTCTTGGAATTTGGTCAGGGTTAATATACGGAATCACCTTTTTGCCAACGTTTTGTCTTTATTTCAAGACATCCTCAGGGCTATAAACTAACAAAAAAAACAATAAACAATGGACATTTGTCATTTCTACTTTAGAAACAATCATAACAAATTCAAAAAAAATACTCAAGGCTAGCTTCAAGAGTTAAGTTTTTTGAATTTGTTATGATGTTTCTAAAGTAGAAATGACAAATGTCCATTGTTTATTGTTTTTTTGTTAGTTTATAGCCCTGAGGATGTCTTGAAATAAAGACGAAATGTTGGCAAAAAGGTGATTCCGTATATTAACCCTGACCAAATTCCAAGAAGAAGAAAAAGTGTTTGTTAGTAATTTGTGGTCAAGAAAACAGTACCGTATAATTGTTAAGCTAATTCCTCGGTGATTTGATGGCCCTTACATTTTTTTTGTTACTTTTATCTGACGTTTATTTCACCAGATAGAACTATTTTGAGTTTTTAAAGAGAAATCTTTGGCTTAAATCTTCTTTAAAAACTCAAAATATTCCTATCTGGAGAAATAAACGTCAGATAAAAGTAACAACAAAAATGTAAGTGCCATCAAATCACCGAGGAATTAGCTTAACAATTATACGGTACTGTTTTCTTGGCCACAAATTACTAACAAACACTTTTTCTTCTTCTTGGAATTTTGTCAGGGTTAATATACGGAATCACCTTTTTGCCAACATTTCGTCTTTATTTCAAGACAATTAAAATCTTTGACTTAAATCTTCAATATAGAAGGAAGTTAGATAAACTACTTCAAATTTAATATAACTATTGGCCCTGTTAAATTACTGATGGCTTTGTAAGAGACTCTTTGGCTATAGAATCAAAAGCCATGTTATCCTGTAGGCGATTATTTTGTAAAACAAAATCTTTACTATGGTTTTACAAACGTGTTGCAACTGCTGTAGTAATACCACTTCTATTATAACACAGTTATGTGATATATAAAAATAAGCCTATAGATTAACAGCTATACCAATCACTATCTGTATTGCCTCGAGGAAACCAGTAAACAACTCACATTTAGAAATTTATATGAAAAATTAATAACTTTCTGTTTATTTTACAAAATAGAAATGCCTCTCTGAAAAATGAAATATCAATGAAGTTAATATAATGAAATATTAATAGTTGGACTTAAATATAGGTTAGTTACAATAACATCGTAGTTTATTTTATATGCGGCTACGAAGTGAACACATATGATACCCTGGAATGCATGCATAGTGATTTCAAAAGGCTTCTACTTTGATATAATGACCTGTCATAAACTAATAATGTAAACAGTTTGAATAATTTTCATAATTCTATTTAAAGAAAAGTATAGAGAAACACATATATAGTATGGGTACATGTAAAAATATTTAATATATTTTTGAATAATTGTAATTGTAAAAACCTGAATCAATATATTTGATTTGTATAAGGGAAGAGGTGAATAATAAACTCTCTGCTTTAGAGAAAATGAGGAAAACAAAACAAAAAAAACCAATACAATTGACACATTGTTACATATATGAGGGGTGAAGTGTGAGAGGACAGCGAGATATAGGGTGTGAGATGGACCAGAAGAAAGAGAGAGAGACATAGTGGAGAGAGGGAAAAGTGTATGACAGGGAGGAAGAGGGAGTGAGAAGAAGAGAGCAGACGGGAATCAAAGATGGTGGAAAGCTTAAGGCTTAACATTCAAAGGTTAAACAAGATAAGCTTAAATCAAGCATTCGACTAGAAAATTATAACTACAATTTTTTATAAAACCTTTTGTATTTTATTAATTAGATAAATATCTTACATTTTTTATATCTATATCAAGAATTTATTGATCATCTAACAGGAACGAATTAAAGACCACCTAATTTACTTGAAATAAATAAATTTCAGATCTCATTTGCAGAATGTTGTTTCAAATAGTTGAAAAGTTGCACAAAATACACAGAGGAGATAAGCCAGCTCCAATAAACAACTGGACTAAGAAATTTAATTATGCATTATTAATGTCATCGTAATAAATTTTATTTAAGTATTACAAAGTAATTATTATAGATTAGCTTTAAATATTCTAACCGTTAAACTAAAAATTTCCATAAACTAATGCTTTGTTTGATATTGATGGATCAAAAAGAAGAAAAATAACCTACATTTAACTTTTAATTCAGGTTTTGTGCGTAAAATATTGTATATAATGCATGTAAAAGTATATATACAGAAAATGATGACAAATAATATCATAGGAAATGACCTATTAACTATAAAACATAAGGTATACCTTAGGATGATGAGACGTAATTTCTGTTCTCTCTAGCGAAGCGAGGATAAGACTGACGTGTTCAGACATGCATCCAACTATAGGGTCCAAATGTCCACTTACATTCATTCTACTGGGAAAACTACCCCCACTATACCTTTACAAATGCGTCTTCATTTATTATGAGAGCAAATATTTCTCATAGTATTTCATGCAGAAATCACATAAAACAATCTTCTGCTGTTTATTTTAAAGCAAATGATATTTCCTGGGTTTTTTTTCTTGCTCTAATTCAACCTCAGTGCACTTATATAAGTTCAGTGCAAGAAAAAACTTTGATATACTTCTTTATCCTCAAAATATATAAAAATTGATTAGCGTTATTTACTTCAAATAAATTTCATATTTTTATAGCAAAAAAAAAAATTTAAAAAGAACGATTATAATTGAATTTCAAGATACAACAACTTTTTTTTTTCTTGTTGCTTCCAGAAATTACTTGATCTATAGATAATTTGTTTAGAATACAATGTATTAACTTTACTATAAGTTTAACGTTAATAAAATATAGTAGTCAAGATCCACTTAATTGGAAAATTTCTAAGTATTTACACTTTTATTGTTTCCTGATTTCATTTTCCTTTTTTTTTTTTCTTCTTGTTTAAGTCTTAGTATAGGCAGACGGGGAATGATTTTAAAAGTTTTTCACCACGCTACTTATCAAATCCCACATAAAATTGTGAAATTTGGCAAACAAATAGTCATGGTTATGATAATACTATAAAGCTTTTAGGGAAACAAATTTTGTTCAACACCAAAAACAATACCAAAACCAAAAGAGTACAATTTGTACAAAAATCCTCTCACAATTATAAAATGTAAAAATTTTTGAAAAATTTCTCGTTGAAAAAATAGAACACTCTTTATTTATTAAATGAGTCAGTCTAGACTGCTACATGGATGGATATGAAGAGGCTTTTTGTAATATGCTCTGAACTCTATTAAATTTGCTCTAATACATTGATGTATTCATTCAGGAACTATATAGTGGATTACAGCAATCGAATGCAAGAATAATTAATGTAAATGTTGGACTTACCACAGTTATAACTGTGATTACTAGAGGCTTATCCAGTAGGATGACCAACCGAGTATTTACTCTAAATAACCACTGTTACTTTAATAAGTAGACGAAATAAATTATTTCAAGTTTCACAACCAAATCAAACAATCTGTTTCGACCTCAGGATTTCAACAGTTCATCAGGTGGCAATATCTCACTAGAAAGCCTTCCACAAAAATATTTTTAACAATAATATTCCCTTAGCCCTTTGGAGCATGTGAAAATATTGCAATAAGCACCCTCTAAGTAGGGGTACTACTTTGGAGGAAAAAAACTTCTATAGATCACTGCATTAGATTTTTATCTATTTATATAGAATGTCTTCAACGTTTCACAAAATTACACATTTTTAAGAAATAATTTTTCTTTAGCTGCTGCTAATCAAGCTTTTGACCAATAGTTGCAAATCACCGAGGTTTTCGCATGAATTAAATGGTGTATATCATTTCCAATTGGGTGAATTTGACTGAAAAAAAAAGTGCATTTTAGTAGAAAAAGTTACTTTTAATTCTCATCAAGAGAATAAATTTTTGAATGCATGAATTTAACTTGAGGAACGGATATAGAAAGAGACAGTGAAAACGTTTTTCTGAAGATATCTAATTGAAGAGATTGCATCTTTCAAAACGCAGTGCATATAAAATAAATCAATGAAGGATTCTTACATAAGTATGACAACCATTTTATAAAGTATTAGATATTTTGTCATTTGTTAATTTTGAACATTAACCCAGTAAGTCAAAAATAACGCAATAGAATTTGTTTAGTTTAGTCTTCTTATTTCTTTATTTACTTAAATTAAAAACTGAATCCAGAAAGCAATTATTTTCTTTTAATTATAACAAAGTCTAACTTAAATAAACCAGAAATTAATATTTTAAAAGTGTCCTCTGTATTTAATATAATTAACGTCAATTATATTCTTTTAACAAATCATTTAATATTCGGAATGTCTCATTATTTCAGTTTATTAATAATAAAAATCGTTAATTGTCCTTAAAAATTCTTTAAGATTTAAACAAAAAAATTGGAAAATAGTGAGTATGACAAATGATAAGTTATTTCACTTCTCCAGTGAAGGTCTTAGTGTTGCTAATATTGCAGGCAAGTCTAACCTTCGTTCTCATACTTAACTTATCCAACATAATTTTTCAATGTTTACATGTATACTAATTTTAGATTTTAAGGTTTTTGAAATTATAAAATGTTCCACAATACCCTTTTTTATAATATAATTAGAAAAAAAAGTATTTTATTCTATAAAACATCTATTTTTGAGTATAATTTTAATGCAATAAGACAACTTTGTAATTTCTATCGTGTTCACAAGCTTTTAAAAACAATCGTTGGTCAATATTTTTGAATTTTATTGTAAAACATATATTTGTTGTTATTTGAAAAATCCTGAAACCTTTTCTATTATTGCAGTTATTGGTTTTATATATGGTACATCTCAACACTTAAAGACCCTGAAATTAAAATCTTCGAGAAAATGAATGTTGTCTACACATATATTTTGTGGCGAAAAAGAGGCTTTGTACTCATGTAATATTTCCCAACAACAGTAGGATTCATCTACATGATAGGAAAGAGATTTGTATAAAATATGAAATTCATTCAATAGTGTCTCCTATAGAGAAGCAACAAACTCATATGAAATAGTATCAAACTCATTGGCAAATCAATTGATTTTTTCTTTGTTACATTATGAGAAGTAAAGTAAAATATATAGTGGCATACACTCAGCTTTAATAAGTAAAGATAATATCAAGCCTCTTGACTAGCTACTGATTGTTTGTTTAATTTTAATGTAGCTGTACATATAATTTAATTAATAATGTTACATTTTTATTACATATGACTGTAATCATTTTATCAGCTATAAGAGACCTGACATCACTGATCAATTTGACATGTTAATAAAATTATTAAACTGTAGGACTAAATTTCATGGGACTCATCCTCTACGCAGCCATATACGTTATATTATATATCCCATTGTTGTTACCACATTCAACTTCATATTTTAGTTCTTTCATGACCTTAATAATTTTACATAAAGGCGCATATCTTTTGTAGTTTTAGGCATGATGAAAAGAAAAAAAAATCGATGTTCAAGGCAATCGGCGTGCATTCAAATAGAATGAGATCAAAGCACTCTGCCTCTTCTAGACAGAGATTCAACACTCTTCCTATAATGTCAAATAATATTCAATTCTACTTAACGGTATTTAGAGCCAGGTTAGCTGAATGCTTAACGTATTCGCCTCTGGGCTGGTAGTTCTGGGTTCGATCTCCACCTGGGACTCGATTTATTCACTCGGGAGGTGAATAAATATTAGTACGTCGTCCCTTGGAGAGGACGTTAAGCCGTAGGTTTCGAGCTTTATGTCAGGTACTCGTTAAATATCCCTACTCGAAATACACTTGAGTTAGGCCAAAATTTAGGGCTCTTAATATAGAGTCTCTATAATCACTGATCAAACAAAAAAAGATGGTAAACGGCTGACGTTATCACCTGCTAGGGGATCGGTTTAAACAATAAAAAAATAGTTAAATAAACAAATTTATAACAGATGCTCCAGTTATATTTTACAAAATCTTTCTTTAATGAATTACTGTTTGAGACAGATGTAACTTCAGTTGGAATGAGATTTTAAATGAAATAGAAACTTATCTCTCTCTTCACATTATTTCAGTCGTTTAATATGTATATCAAACTAAAGAACATAAAATATTAACTATGTTGAACAACAGTTCTTCTTTTAAAAGTCAAATGAATAAAGAAAAGATACCACAGATGTTTTCAGCCTGATAGGTCAAAAACAAGTCCTTTGATCTATAATTAGTTTCACGACTTTTTTTTGCTTCATTTTCTCTTAAAATCTTTCCTCACGATGAACTATTGATCAAAATATGGTTCTTAGCATGCACTTTGTTTATTTTTGTATTCTATGAATTTTAGTTGTGTAAAGGTTTGTCGAACTGCCTTTTCGACAAAATTTTTGTTTATTGTTCAAATCGAATTCCTAGCGGGCGAAAACGTCAGCCGTTTAGTGGCTTTTTGTTTGATTGGTGATTCTACAGATTCTACATTGGGAGTCCTAAATTTTGCCTAACTCATGTATATTTCGACTAGGGATCTTTAACAAGTACCTGACATCATGCAGGCTCGGGGCCGACAGCTTAACGTTCTCTCCGAGAGACGACGTACTCAGATTTATTCACCTCCCGCATGAATATACCGAGGGCCAGGTGGGGAACTCCAGACATATTAGTTCAATATGTGAACAAACGTGAGTACGTTAACCATTGAGCTAACCTGGTCCCTTCCTTTTCATTTTGAAGACCTTTTCTTCTCAAGACTTTTCTTTTTCATTTTTCCCTTCCTTAATTGAAGACCTAGTTTGTTCAGAAGAGTGAAAAGTAACTCAAGTAAATCTAAAATCAAAGAAATTGCCTAAAAATTAAGGACCCTAAAAGGTGGAATTTGTGACGATTTTATTAATTATTGAACCAGAAATGTCACAGACACAAATTTGGCTATAAAATCAAAGAATTATGCACAATATATATGAATAAAAAGATTTTTCATAAACACGTGAAATAACAATCAATGATCAAACCACAATAAGAAATGGGAAAACAAAACTAAGATCTTTCAACCGTAACAAGCGATCTTCGTCAGAGTCAAAAACCCAACCTGATCAGTTGGGTTTTTGACTCTGACGAAGACCGCTTGTTACGGTTGAAAGAACTTAGTCTTGTTTTCCCATTTCTTATTGTGGTTTGATCATTGAATATATATGAAATATAAACAGTGCTAGGACCTTTTAGATTTCTACATCAAATAATTTTCCAAGTTGTCATAATGGGTTTGCTACGTCAGTATACATAGTAAACAACAATAAAAGAAATTTTTTGTAAATGAGCCAGTTTGAAATTACTGAAACATTGTTTCAGTATATCATAGTTTTACTATGAATAATCATATTTATTCCATTAATTTGTGATTATGTATTAAAGAATAAGGCATGAAACAAAGTGTGAATTGTTATTAAAATGAAATAATGGGCGTACTGAATACTGCGGTGGGGCAAACAGGAATGCAGCTTAGAGGTTGTGAGCTAGCTAGGATGCACCACACAATTACCTTTCGGTTTAACGGTAATCCTATTATGAAGTAATCCTATTATAAAACATTACACAAATCCTTAAACCAGCATCTGCTCAGCTTTCTTTAGTTCTAACCTTCTATATCACTATGGAACAAAGCTAGTAACAAAAAAGTCGAATACATTACTATAAATTTATATAAAAACGTTAAATAAATTGCAAATATGAAGAAATTTTTGTTTTCAACACAGCTGAATACATTGCTACCTCCAACCAGAAAAGTTTCAATATCCATGCAAATGATACACAAGTATTACTTCACAATACGTAAAGAATTATGATTGTAAATAAAATAATTGGAATATCTCTGTAGATAAAGTTCGTGTGTTTTGTTTGTTTGTTTGTTCACCCATTTTACGTGGAAATAGAGACCTGAAATTAAATATATATTATTTATTACCTGAATAATGTTAAATAAAAGAAAATTATTACTATATTCCCAAAATTGGAGCCAGGGTAGCAATTGTCTTGCGTGCTCGCCGATGACAGTAGTGTAAATGTATTACATATAAAATGTAACAAAACAATTTTTTTTAAGTTTAATATTTGCGATAATATAAACACTGGTAATAAACTAAAGGCATGGATCTAGAGAAGCCAGTCTCTTGCGTGCTCGCCTATGATGATATTGAAAATGTATTACATATAAATGTAACAAAAAAAATTTTAAATTTGCGAAATATAAACAATGGTAATAAAATTAAGGCATAGAGCAAGAGTAGCCTAGAGGCTTGCGTGCTCGCTGATGACAGTAGTGCAAATGTATTATAAATAAAGGCAACAAATATATGATAAATTGCTAAATTAGAGGTTAAAAACGAATAATTTCAGAAACAAACTTGAACACAACTGTCAGATAAAATACGAACGTTCTCAGGTAATTTTATAAAGACACATTCCTTTCATCAATTTTATTTTATGTTGGGTAAACAAATTAAATATTTCATTTATAAATTTGGTTTGTCTTAAATATACTTTATTGTGTATATAATCTGAGTTGATGTTTTATTTATTTATATGATAAAATGAATGATTTTTTTTTAATTTTAAATTATTTTTATTTTGCTAAATATACTTACTGTGCATATATCTTGAAACATGTTAAGAATACTATATCAAAAGCTTGGGCCATATAAGAATATGTTTCCGTGCCCTAATAACAAGAAACAACAATTAAAAGTATCCCTGTCAATCATGCTGAGTGAATTAATTTCAATACCTATTGTTATAATTTCTGGTTGACACAAAGGGTCATATTGATATAGCTCTACTACTGAATCTTTTGTGATAATTTTAGGGTGGTTTATTGCCTTACAGAAGGAGTATGTATGTATCAAAAATGTTTGAATCACCGTAGAAACCTTGTTTGATAGATCTAAATTATAGTTCTCAAAAATTTAACCCTTGAATAGGCATGCGACTTTCTTGTTTGGACGTTTATGATGGTGGTGAAGATTTTTAATCGTAAGAATGATGACTGTAATATACTTTATATCAAAATCTTACTGTTCCTTTTATCCCAAAGATTTTTAGTATTTTTGTTATAAAAAATAGCAAAATTAAAATATCATGAATTTTAGATTACTACCTATAACATTAAAAGCATTAATTTCCATCTGGTTTCACTTGTCGAATTTCTTTACTCTACTCTAACCTCATTAACTATTCAATACATGTATATTATTATTTTAAAGAACTGGAATTAAAAAGTTTATATGATCCTTCACCATCATTTTAAATAAAGATAAATAAAGATGTCTTAATAATGAAATAATTATTTAAAATATTTGCAACAATTTTATCAAGTGTTTATGATCTGTTTCAAAAGATAGCCAAAACAAATTGACAATATAATGAATTAGATCATCTCTATTTCAGCTATTTGTTCCATTATATTTAGTAATTCAATTAATAACAACTTTTAACATCTGCTAAAAAGATTGCTTATTATTTATGGTTCATTTGCTGAATTTATGATTTTTAATTTTATCTGGTGAATCACAAGGTTTACAGGATTTTGCTCGCGTTATTTCTTTCTTTTTCTTCATTTTATCAAACCAGTTGTCATACTATCTTCCAAGCCTTTATGAAACAGTAATTTCAATTTATATTTTTCATCATAATTGGTGAAATGATTGATAGAATTTCAATTAGTCAGTTAATTTGATGTTTCATATTTTTTTACAAAATGAAAAGACTCCTATTGGAGATGAAATAAGAAAAAAAAATCAAACATAAACAGCTTGACCAATATGCAGGTTAGAGTCCATGCCCTTCAAAAACAAATAAATGTAGAAAAAATCAGTGAAAGGATGTCAAAAACAGCTGGGTTTAATTTAGTTTAAAAAGCTCATTTTAACTATACTTATATTTGTAAGGAATAGTACATCTTCAAAGGGAAAATTTCAAAATATATTTAGAGCATGGATTGAAAATTTGTTTAGTTATCTACTATAAATGGAAGGTATATTTGACATAATGTGAAGAATGCGAACCCTCGGTGTAGAAGAGGTAGAAATATTTTATCACTATTCCAGTAAATCACCTCGAAAGCATACCTACAATTATAGAAAGCAATGGATACTTCTCTATGTACATTATTAAGTTCATTAAAAAAGGCCAGGTTAACTCAGTTAACGTACTCGCCTCTGAACTGGTAAGTCCGGGGTTCTTCGATACCCATCTAGTCCACGATTTATTCAAGCTTGAGGTGAATAAATCTGAGTACGTCATCCCTCTGTGAGGCCATCAGTCCCGAGTCTGTACGATGTCAGATACTCGTTAAAGATTCCTACTTGAAATGCACTTGAGTTAGGCAAAATTTAAGGTTCGCAATGTAGAATTACCAATCAAACAAAAATACCGTAAAGGGCTGACGATTTTAACCGGGATTGGTTGAAAAAAGTAGTTCATTAAAACACTCAAAATCTGAAGTTAAATTAAGCTACAAAAATGGTTAATGTATACTCGGATACATTACGACAGGAATGACAGCAGGGCGTAAAAATCCGGATGAGATTAAGGCTCTCAGTTTAATAATTTTAATAACATATCAGATTTATCAATGATTTTACTAACTTTCACTAATTTTTTAATAACTAATTAAATTATTATAGTCACATGTAAGCAAATAATACTTGCTAATAACACAAAACATAACTTACTAATAACTAGTTTGACATTATGTTTACTTATAGTAAAATTGAGTGTAGGTCACTCCAGATTTTTGGCAATAGGTTTACTTACTATAAAGTTGAGTGTGTACCACCTCAAATTTTTTTCAATATTTTTTTTAAACTTCATATTATCAATATACAATTTTAATTACAATAATTGAATATATAAAATATAACTATATTTTTTAAAATTAATGATTAATTTTTAATAGACATAAATACATAAGATAACAAAGATTTCATAATAAATAATTGAAAAAATTTGACTGTAAATAATCAGACGAACATGTGAGCATTATTCATGTTAAATTTTTTTGTAATATTACCGTAATATTGGATTCTTTCTCACTTGCTTCATCCTGTATACTGTGGCTCCGATATTGTCTCTGTTGTACGCAACAGTTTGCAACTGAGGTTTATCACAAATAGTAAATCAGAAATAAATTAAGGATCAACTCAACTAAACCACTCATAAGAAGTCATTACAGCTTCAGTGGTATTCCAAATTTATTTCATTTTAAACGTTAAATATATTTCTAAGAGGATTGAATCATACAAGTCAACTGGAACAGAATTCTGAGGGAAAATGGATAAACAAACAAAAGTCTCCACACAAATGAAGTTTTATTCAACAGCAACAACGCGTTTCGAACACTTTGTGTTCATCATCCATGTTAAAAACGCGTTGTTGCTGTTGAATAAAACTTTATTTGTGTGGAGACTTTTGTTTGTTTATCCATTTTGCCTCAGAATGAGTAAATATCACACAATTACGGATTGCATAACTAATGATTTAGAACAGAATTATCTAGAGCAGTAAATTGAAGCAGAGATTTAAATGAAGTGAATTAAATAATGAATGCATGAATTGAATGAATGAAAACGATATTGGTACAAACTTAATCGTCAGGGAACAATCCGAAAACAAACTGCTTTCTCAAAATTCATCAAAAATGAAGAGCAGAATCCTCCATTTTGTATCCCTTTAAATGAATAATTCATACTATCTATATCTAACACTTTCCATCCTTCTTTTTCTTCCGTTATTCTAAATTATTCTCTTACACACTTTTTTATTTGTTATTCTTTCTTCCACTGTCTCTCTTTTGCTATGTTATGGAATTTATTTTTTTCTCTCTCTGTTTCTCATATCGTACTCGCTCTTTTTGTATTACATCTGTCAATCTTTCACACACAATCTTTTGGCTGTATCATTCCTTTTTTTATTATTTCTTGTCTATGTATGTTGAATTTTATTTTCTCTTCCTCACTTATTTTCCTCAGACAAGGGAAAGAAGACAGTGGAAAAAAGAATAAAACAAAAGAAAAGTGTATGAAAAAAGGTATTAGAATTAATATTAGAATAATAAAGCAGAAAAAAAGAGGAGAAGTGTTAGACAAAGAGAATGGGGAAAAAACTGGTATATTTATAGAGGTACCAAATGTTGAATAATATTTTTCTGTAAGTTCATCAATTTCTGTGTCATTCCATCATTCCTCACTCCTCTTCATACATTGCTTTCCCTCTCTATTACCCTCTTTCTCAATATCACTCTTCATCTATTTGTGTCACTTCTCTCTCACTCTCTCTCTCTCTCTCTCTCTCTCTCTCTCTCTCTCTCTCTCTCTCTCTCTCTATCTATCTATCTATCTATCTATCTATCTATCTATCTCTCTATCTATCTATCTATCTATCTATCTATCTATCTATCAATACACATGTATTCAATTAATCATAGAAATGAAATTACTAATTTAAACAATATTTTTTCTGGAGTGATATGCAGAGTTTTAGCGATATTTGATTAACTTAGTTCTTCTGTGTTCTTAATGTGAACAGAGGTTACATGTAAATCTATCTGATTAGTCTAGTTGAAACTTTTGATAAGTAAACATTGTTAATTCTTTTAAATAATGCAAATTGAATTTTTTTATTAAAAAAATTCATAGTTCTTTAAGCTATAATATTTTATTTATCTCTAAAATACTTCAGCTTGTAATAATCAAAGCGTTGTAATTATCCATTCTCATAATGTTTATTTGTTGGATGTTTATATATTTCTTATTTATTTCTATTATATATTTCTTATGATTCTTTGTTTATAGGCCTATGAAAATGGTTATAAATAAAATCGAGATGTTGGCAACAAGAGTTTGATTTTTGAACCTAGAAAACTGACCAAATCCCAATTACATAATACACCTATATTATATATCAATGATCAAACCACAATAAGAAATGGGAAAACAAGAGTAAGATCATTCAACCGTAACAAGCGGTCTTCGTCAGAGTCAAAAACTCAAGCGAAGACCGCTTGTTACGGTTGATGATCTTAGTCTTGTTTTCCCATTTCTTATTGTGGTTTGATCATTGATTGTTATTTCACGTGTTTATGTGAAATCTTTATATATATAATATAAAAAAAAAATATAAATATATATCTATATATAATAAATATGAATCAAACCACAATAATGAAAAATGGGAAAGCAAGACTAATATCTTGTCAAACCGTAACACCGTCTTATCTCAAGTCAAAACCCAACTCTGACGAAGACGCGCTTGTACGGTTGAAAGATCTTAGTCTTTCTTTCCCAATTTCTATTGTGATTGATCATTGATTGTATATTCACGTGTTTATGATGTGAAAATCTTTATAAATTTACTCGTGTCTATATATATATATAAATAAATATATTAAAAATATATATAAATATATAAAGTATGTTATCTACTCGGTTCGGTCAATTTTCTTGGATCAAAAATCAAAACATTCAATGACGGACGTTTCGGTTTTACTTTACAAGCTTTTTCATAGGTAGAAAGTAAGAATTTTTTACTAAGGAAATGAAATTTACATTATTTAAAGGAACACAATCTTAACCGGAACTAAAACTTCGAATGGACTGTTATTGAATATTGAATCTGTTATATATTAGTATATAACAGATTCAATAATATATCGACCGTTTGATAGAATAGGTGTGTTCTCTAATCGGGGTTCGGTCAATTTTCCAGATAAAAAAATCAAACTCTCGTTGCCACCGTTCGGTTTTATTAAAACCTTTTTCATAGCCTACAAACAAAGGATAATAAGAAATCCACATATCAACAACAAACATATACACAAATTAAAATGTATGTTACAACTCCATGGATATTACAAGCAAAATATTTCAGAGAACATAAAACTATATTACTACAGAAGTAAGAAAATTTTTAATAAGAAAATGAAATTTACAATATTTAAAGGACCAACAATGTTTAGCCGGACAAAACCTACGACTAGACTAATAAGAAGCCTTAGCTGGCATGCAATAAACGAGTCACACGTTCGATTTGAAGATACAACATAATATAAAAAGAAAAGAAGAGCAAATTAGGAAGACACTTGAGATGTTATAAATAAAAAGGATCTAAGTTCGATTAATCATAGAAGTGATATTACTAATTTAAGAATATATTTATCTGGAGAGTTGTGCTGAGGATTAGTGAAATTTGATTATTTAGTTCTCCTTGAGTGAAAAGTGATGAGGTTATTTGTAATGTTAACTTATTAGTCTAGTCGAAGGTTTGTAGGCTAACATTGTTGTTACTTTAAATAATGTAAAATTTCATTTTCTTAGTTAAAAATATTCTTACTTCTGTAATAATATTGTTATTATGTATCTCTGAAATATCTCTGCTTGTAATATTCATGAGTTTTAACAATCCATTTCATATTGTTTAATGTTTTAGTTGGATATGTGATTTCTTATTATCCTTTTTTTGTATGCCTATAAAAAGGTTTTAAATAAAACCGAAACGTTGGCAACGAGAGTTTGATTTTTTTATCCTGGAAAATTGACGAACCCCCGATTAGAGAACACACCTATATATATATATAATATATATATATATATAAATATATATATATATAAATATATATATATATATAGCAAACAATAAGAAGGTTATTGAGGTTGACCTCACAAACAAACACTTCACTTTCGCCAACGTTTCGGCTATATTTTTATAGCATCATCAGGTGTACAAATAACAAGAATATAGACCAAACCCACAATAACCCTGCTATTTGCTGTTAATTTTTGTGGGTCGAAAAAGAAAAAATTATAAAAATAAGTGGTAATTTAATTTTAAAACGCTCTTCAATGACAGTGTGAAAGGCCTCAGACTAATGAATAATGACCGTTTCATATACCGAAACATGTCGGAATATGTAAATAAAAATTTTTGTGAATTATTTTTTTTTTTCAGATATACATAACAAAAATTTGACATTAAATACATTATATAAAAATCTACGTCTAATAAACGGTAAGAAAATCAGAAAATTAGCTAAGATCTTTCATCTCAAGGCAAAGAACACCTGTTTTGGTGTTTTTCTTACCTTGGATTAGACACTGGCATATATATATATATACCTCATTAAATATCTTGCCAATATTAAGTTTAGTATGTTTCCTACATACCTTTTCAAGATTTCGAATGCTACTTTTCCATCTTTGTGGTATGTTTAAAAGAAGGTCTGCTCCCAATGTATACCAATATATATATAAATATATATAATAAATATAATATAATTTGTGTGTGTGTGTGTGTTGTGTGTGTGTGCGTTCTCTAATCGGATCACATATCAAACATTTCTTCTTATCCTTTGTTTGTAGGCCTATTAAAAAGGTTTTAAATAAAACCAAAAGGTTGCCAACGAGAGTTTGATTTTGTATCTATAAAATTGACGGAATCCCGAATAGATAACATACCTATTCTATCAAACGGTTGATATATTATTGAATCTGCTATATATATATATACACTTTTTCGTTAGAAATACGATCTAAAACGGACAAATATAGTTCAATATAGACAAAGAAACATAGAGAAATCAAAAGAATACACTTACAGTTTCTAATTTTTGGTTTGAAGACAGTTCAAACCGAAAATTAGAGACTGTAAGTGTATTCTTTTGATTTCTCTATGTTTCTTTGTCTATATTAAACTATATATATACATATATATAAACTACAAGATTATTTAAAGTGATTAGTAAATATTTGTATTTACAAAGAAATTGTAAAAAGAAAAAGAACATTAAGTATTTAACAACAAACACTTGTTATTAATGTACAAGCACATTATATATCTTTGAATTTGTACTCTAGTGTTTATAGACATATCAGCCGTGACAAGTTCTTAGTATATTTATTAAAAAACAGCACAGTACAAAATATAGATGGATTAAGAAATACAAATAAAGAATTATATTTGCAAGACGTGGCATAAAGAGGTGGTCTAAATTGAGTTTAAAGGCTAATTAAATTCTAAAAAAAAATTATCTTTAGTGAAAAGATTTATTTAAATAAATACAAGTAAAAAGCGTTAGATTAATAAAGAATAATTATATAATTAATTACTGAAAGTTAATTTAAAGTTAAGATGATGGAAACGATATAAATGTTCTTTGTACAAACAGAAATTCATTACACAGAGTTATGTTTCAAAAAATTAAAAAAAAAAAAATATTTCCAGGGTTCTATTGAATTTGAAAGATCTAAGCCACTTGTAAAGGCATATTAATGTAAATCTGTGCCTCAAACGATATACTCTTTCAGTAACTCTTTGCAGAAAAGGTCTGCACAAATAATACAAATGATAAATGAATATTTATTCGCATAAAGCGAATGACATGCACTTTTGTGAAAAAGGAAATTGAGAATTCCTTTGAGCAATATAATTTGCCTGAAAAACAAATATATTCTGTTCGTTTCAATTGAAATCAAGATAAGTTTTTTTTTGGAAATGAAATAGAATAGAATTTTATGTTATTTCATAGTACTTTAAAAACAAAAAAATAATCATAATATAGACAAGATATTTAAGTAATTTTTTGCAATACTCTAAGACATATTATAGATTTTAAAATTAGAAAATAAAATAATTTCGTTATATTATTAAAACTATAGTACAATGGTAGAACAGGGATGATAAATAATTATGTTGGTTCAGTATCAATCAATACGTTGTACAGAAAGTACATCCAATCTCAGATGAAATCATAAACTTTCATCTCAATCTCCATATATATAATATCTGGCCGACTCCTACTTTGTCCTGAGTAAAATTAGATAATAAATATGGAAATGAATGTAAATACTTAAGGTTCATATGTATATGTTTCTGTTTTTATGTTAAGTTCATTATTAATATTATATTTACTTATAGATTGTGTAATATTTGATTTGTATACTTTAGTTAGTTTTTATGTACATGTAATTGTATGCACGTTGTACCTAGTGTGATTGGAGCAGTTATGAATAAACTCCTTCATAACAGGGTTAATGTTGTGAAAAAAAAAACAGCAAGATATCCTTAAAACTGTGATAGCATAAGAAGAAATTTAGCTTACAATAATTTGTCAATAAACTCAGAGTTAAGCAATACACACAAGGCCATCTACTGTGTGTATTAAGACAGTATATGGTGGTCTAAATTGAATAAAAAAAATATATATTTTAGTCAATAATAAGCTTTTTTTGCAAAAAGAAAATCATTAAAGGTAATTTTATTAAAATTAAAGGTAATTTTAGTAAAGGTTTTTTATTAAAATCAATAAAGGTAATTTACGTTCATTTTTAATTTAAGGATGTTATGAACAACTATAGTTCATAACATTCTTCTCAATTAAAAATTTAAAATTACAGTTTTAAAACTACAGTTTTTAACTGTAATTTTAAAAAAAATTACCACATATTCAGACCTATACAAAGCCGTCGAAATTGTGGAAAGATATTATTTTCATTACCACTAAAACTTATAGTAAAACAAAGCGTAAGATGCCAATTCAAAATGAATAATTTTCAGACAACTCAATCTCTTATAGTGTTTAAAATTTAAAATCGTTCGTCACTCTTTCCCTTTATTGAGCACATCATCCCTCAGAGAGGACATTAAACCTGTTTTGATCTTCGCGTTCCTCGGCAATTTGTGCCATAACCGCTTAGTCAAGCCAGGCCGCCTTGTTGACAAGTTACCCTTTAGCCACCTCCATTGAAAAGAGAACATTAAACCGTCGGTCCAGACCTTGTACTATGTCAGGTACTCGTTAAAAATCCTTACTCGAAATACTCTTGAATTCGGTAAAATTTAGGACTCCCAATGTAGAATCTATATCACAAAGGTCCCATGTTCGGCTTATGTGTGTATCTCTTGTGAGACTGCCACTGGAACCTAACCTATTTCGACACACGTTTCCTTTAAGTTAAGGTATGTCTTAATTGTACTAGGGAGGTAGACCTATTCAATTTCAAAACTATAATAGGCTGTCTAAAAAATGAAGTTTATACTCATAAAGGATAAAAAAATTAGTTGCATATTCATAATTTAGTTCTGTGTTGATATTTTCCGATTCAGGTTATTTCAATGATTTTTTTTGTGCTATCATATCAAATTAAGTTATTTAAAAATTTTACATTTTATTCTGTTGCCTTTTGATTTGAGTTCAGCAGTCTACTTACAAGAAATTATCCAAAAAAAAAAAAAGATTAGTAATTCTTGGAAAGAATGAATGATCATTTGCAGATGAGGATTGAGTTTTTCTACACCTTAAACATCAAAATTCATTACGTGGTATTTACTCATACTTGGAACTTTAAAAAATTACATCACCACTCAAAAAAAGAGTTTAATATCAAAACTAACAAAACATTTCGAACAGTATTTACCAGTTTAATCAAAAACGAGAATCAAATAAAACGAGTAGTAATTTCATTCCCTATTTTGACAAACACCTTGTAACTAACAACTATAGCTTAAATCTAAAAACTGATTAAAAAATTGTGCATATTATCTATGAGTAAAATTTTTCTCATTTTTACGAGTGTTTATAAGTATTTGAATTTAATAAATCCGAGTTGTCCAAAAATTTTTGAACTTATTTCATATAATTTAAAAAAATTTTCTTCTCATAAGAACAGTCATGTTTTCACTGCACAGTTCGGGAAATATAATCTGCTAAGATTTCCTACATTCCCTTAAACTCCCTCCCACCTTACCATCACTCCTTGACACCTTTCAGACCTTCCTAGATCCCTCCCACTGTAACACCATATCATTAATGCAAGTAAATAAAAATCATTGTTGCTTGTAAATTGGTTCATATTTCAATACGTTGCTATATTTTATTAAGGTTCAAGATTAATAAGTCATTTTTCATACTTATTTCCTTGTTAAAAACCTCAATAGTGCAATTTAACATTCAAATACTGTATTCAATTTCAAATAAATCACTCTGATATTCTTAAAGCTCACAGATATGTATATTTTTTTTAGAAATAAACCTGAAAAAGAACACTATGTGTTAGAAACGTGTTGTTATTTTTATGTAATATTAATTTTTTTTTGTGTAGAGACATAACTTTTGAAATTCTCCAATATTAACATTAAATTATATATTACATTACTTCTCACAAGAATTACATCATTTCAACTTTAAAAATATTAATGAAATTGAAATGAAAACATAACAAAAGCATGAAGTGAATAAATTTTTATATTCAATCAAATCGTATTAAATCACTGTTGAAGATGAAATATCATGTTGATACAGAGCTTTAAAAATATTGATTTTGCCGCTGTTCTCCAAAGGCAAGAGATAATTACCAGAGATAATTTAATTATAAAGGAAAGGGGGTATTTGAAGAGAATATTTGTGGGCGTGGTTTTTGTTATTTGAAGAAATTAACTGTTCCCATCTGCATGGACAATAAATCTAAATGAACATGAATTATACTTGCTAAGTTTAATGAAAAATCCCCCAATGGTTGCCAGACCTGTCAGATTTATAGTAGTGGTTTAGATATTTTTTTGTTGAGGTTTATTTTAAAACAAAAGGATTGTTGGTAAAGCAATGAACATTATATTTATGTTGCCAATTCTTTATCTTTAATGCAGATGCTTTTTTTTTAATTTCTTTTTATTTCAGTTTCTTTTATGTGTATTAATAATTGTTCGTTTCAGTTTGACCTACTGCGTCATAATAAGAACAAAGCAATATCATTGTTATGTGCAGTCTTTTATAGCCATTATATATTAAAATTATGCAGTTAAAAAAATGAAAAAAAGAAATAAATATAATATTCAATTAACTTGAATAAAACAATTTAAGTAAACGCTTTAATATTTCATTAAAAACACATGATTCAATTCCCAGAAGTAATTGTTTGAGATAAAATCAAAACAATGATACTCGTACCAAACAAGGAGGCCAGTTTGCCTCAGTGGTAATGTGTTTGCTTCTGGACTGTTAGGACTGGGGTTCAATATCCACTCTGCTCTTAGATTTATTCACGTGGGAGGTGAATAAATCTAAGCACGACGTCCCTCGGAGAGGACGATAAGCTGTCGGTCCTTTGCCTCTACGATGTCAGTTACTTGTTAAAGATCCCTATGCAGAATTAATCTTCTTTGTGTTGTATCACAAAGGGCCAATGTTTGGCCTATGTGTATTCCAAAATGAGACTGCCACTGTAACCAAACCTAACTTAGAACAAAATTAATTTATTGGATAATAAGATTGTTATACAGGGTAGACAAGGTAGACTAATAGACCAAGAAATATACTCTTCTTTTCAATTAAAAAAAAAAGGCCATTGGCAGGGGATGAAGAAAAGGTTCACTTTATCAGAAAAACTATAATATTTAAATATATAAGGGTGATCAGTTTAAATATCGAGAACTGAGATTAAAATTTTTTTAAAAATGAAATTTTTAAAATTGGAAATCATTTGTAAAACCAACAGAGTTTTATAAATTATTGTGAAAACCCTCATACCCTAAATTTACACCTCAGGGCGCCTACAAGAACTATTCACTAGATATTACAGATTTTTATTATAATATAAAGAAATGGGGAAAAAAAGACTAAGATCTTTCAACCAGAGTCCATACCCAATAAAACACAAGAATTTAGTTGTGTTTGGACTCTGACGCAGATCGCTTGTTACGATTGAAAGATCTTAGTCTTTTTTTCCCATTTCTTATTGTGGTTTTAACATTGATTGTTATTTTACGTGTTTATTGTGAAATCTTAAATAACAACAGGAACTGCTCATTGATTTAGATGTTTTGAGATCCATTTTGATATATTTATAATGATTTGTGTTTTGTGAGTTTTAATAAATGAGGCGTGAATCTTTATAATTGTAAATCAAATGATGCAGGTTTCTCACAGAAACATGAATTGCTCTACCACAATTAACTTTAAATTCATCATATGATACCTAAAATACCATTTATTTTTTTGGAAGCCATATATATTTTATGATTTAAGCAGTTATGTTATGCCGGAACAAGGTTTTTTCCATTAATATGTAGTGTCTGTTATCAGAAATGATCTATTATGTTGGAGTCATAAAGATTCAAGTAGCAATCTATTTATTTCTATTCAGAGTAGAATATTTCGGAGTCTATAACTCGGAGATACAGTCAAGAGTTCACTTCAGAGCTCCAGTTCACGTCACCCAAGCACTTCAGAATTGATAATTATTATCAGTATTATGTCGTTAAAAGTTTCGATTTGACAATTTATGAGTTAGTTTTAAATAATTTATATAAATGGTTCTATCTAAAATAAAGCTGCTTTAATTTTATTCTGAAATATAGAAAGACAAATATTTGAATCTTTTTCATGGATTTTTCATAACTAACATCACATATGTGTGGCGGACCTTTTAAATTGAAATTCAGAAACATTATTCAGTCTAAAAAAAAAAAAAAAAAAAATACGCAGTAAATTATTTCTTCCACCCTCTTTTGCTGTTACTCGATTCTTATATTGCATGCTGAGGACAAATGTCTCTGATATATAATTCTTACAAAATAAGGAACAGAAAATAAAAACCTAATTTAACAGAAAGAAGAGAAAATTCAGATATATAAGAAGCGTGCTGAAACAATATTCTTAGTTCAATGTGAGTTGCGAGCCTGGTTACTAAAGGAAGAGAGAACGAGGTCTGAAGAGGGGGGGAAGCAAATTTCATTCCGCCGTTATATTTTATTTAAACCTACTTTTTCTCCACATATTATGCCTCTCCCCCACTACTGCCATACTTCCCCCCCCCCCCCCCCCCTTCTGATATAAACACGGACCAGCATTATACAGCTTTTTTTACGAGCCCATTCCAGGAAATCGAAATTTCACTACCAACACAAAAAAATACATGGAAAACAACTCAAAAGATAAGAAAACTCCCATCTGTCTTTTTAAAAATATTAAACATCAACATTTTTATTAACAAGTATTGAAAATTTTATGAATTTTTATATTTCACTTTTTATAGGCTTTTATCGAGCAAGAAAATGCAAAGAATGATATAAAACTATTATGTTTAAATGTGTTTTCTTCCTTTTGTTATCATGAAAGCACACTTATAAAAAAATAAACATATTGATTGATTTAGAAGTTTTGACGTCCATTTTGATATATTTATAATAATTTCTGTATTGTGAGTTTTAATGAATGAGGTGTCAATCTTTATAATTGTGAATCAAGTGACACAGACCGTTTTTATTTTATTATTGATAACAATGGAGTTATGAAGAAAATAATTATAGACAGACCAATAACTATTTAGGTTTGGTCAACATGGAAGTATATTTTTATGGTAAAAGAACAACTGAAAGTAAAAGAACAACAATTACACTTAAACCTCAGATCATAGTGGTATAAAATTTTATTATGATATTCTGATGTTATTAGTATGACGTGATGAAATTTTTAGAAATTTAGTCATACTATAAGAGATTACCATTAAAAAGGTCAGCTATTATTGATGTTCTGCTGTGATCATCTTAGCTTAGGTTAGGTTGCAGGTCTGTCCCACTGAGACCAAACATTGGGTCTTTGTGCACCAGTTTTTTGTTTTTTTGTTAGTTTTTTTGTGTAGAGGGCTAAAGGACTGACAATGTTAGCCCTTCGATTCAGCTTCCTCGAGGGAATATTGTATCTCTCATTGATTAAAAATTGTATTTCCATTGGGAGTCCTAATTTTTGCCTAACTCAGGTATATTTAGAGTAAGAATCTGTAACAAGTATCTGATATCGTACAGGCACAGTACCGATGGTTTAATGACCTCTTCGAAGGACGACATGCTCAGATTTATTCACCTTCTACGAGAATAAATCGAAGTACAGAGTGAGTATGGAACCCAGGACCTATGGGTTCAAAGGAAAACACGTTGTCACTGAGCCCATTTCTGACACCATAAAATGAACATTCTTCATTGGGGGTACTACATTTTTCCTAACTCAAGTGTATGTAGAGTTGGTATCTTTAACCTGTACTTGACATCGTGCAGGCCGACCGATGGTTTGATGTCCTCTCCGAGGGATGACATGCTCCGACATTTCCCTCCAGCGTGAATAAATTGAGAGTGAGCGTGGGTATAGAATCCCATCAATTCCCATTTACACTTTAATTTCAACTTGGATAAACTGACTGCATCCCGATACATCTATAAATTTATTTATAAAGTACAAAGTTTATTTTTCTTCAGTGATAAGAGTGAACAATAAATGGAGTCAATTCTTATTTGTAATAACACGGTCACGCGTAGGGTCGATGAAATGTCTCAATTGGTAAAGAATTGAGCTATTGAACAATTTTGTGATAGTCCTTTCTCTTTTTCGCAACTTGATAAATCTACAGATTGTTACTTGATGGATTTGCTACTTGATGGAGCTGCACCAATATTTTGTTATGAAGCTCAGGATCTCATTAAGTCAGTTCACCAGTCAGCGATGACTGTCAATACTTATATCAAAACAAAAGGTCTTTATTGCCTTAAATGTGTCGGAATAGTTAAACTCAATTCCAATGCGAATGCCAGTACCAAAATATATATCTTATGGTTTTTCAAACGTTTGAACCCTTACTTCAAAATAGCGAACTTCATCAAGTCAATACCTTTGCAAAAGTTCTTATTTCAGAAGCAGTTTGAAGATATCAAAAGTAATTATAAAACCATTCTTCTTGACACAAAAATATGACAGTTCTCGCAAGGAAAAGTGGTTTGCCTCTGACTATCCGCAAGCAAAAATTGAACATCACCAGCTGCTTCCGCCATATTGTAATAATGCAACCGATTTGCCTACGAATAAAAAGAAAGTGCATTAAAGAACACTAATATTAAATAAGAAATAAACTGCATTAATCAATGAATAATTAATATGAATGAGTTTATCTTTACTATTCATGTAGCTTCTCGACCATTGATTTTTAAAATCCGAAATGCGTTTCTTGAAGATTTGGTCCAAAGAATAACTAATCTTGATTATAAGCTGACGTTCTGCCAAAAATTGTTTGGCATAGTTTTCGTATCTTTTATGATCCTGTTAGAAAAAATCATTTAACTTTTGATAGTTTCCCATCCAAAAAATGACTTAAAAATGCCAAACAATTTTTGGTGAAACATCGGCTTAGTTAACTAATCGGGATTAGTTAATTCTTTGAACCAAAATCTCAAGAAACCCATTTTGAATTTGCTTTTACAAATGTTTTATTTTAGTTTTAGAGAAGGAGACTTATGAATTGAAGATTTCAAGATTACACTTCATATATGCACAAGAGACTTATGAATGGTAGATTTCAAGATTACACTTCATATATGCACAAGAGACTTATGAATGGTAGATTTCAAGATTACACTTCATATATGCACAGGAGACTTATGAATGGTAGATTTCAAGATTACACTTCATATATGTACATTTATCTCCATGAAACATCCTACTCTAACACTTATGCTTATCCGATAAATGCCTAGCTCCCTGTATTTAATGCATCTGGTTCTCCGACTGAACAGTTTTCCCAGTGTGATACTTCTTTATAGGTTCTCTTTCTAATAAGCTACGCATGCGTATGAATGGTTATAGGACTATCAGTCTACGCAGCAATCTTCCTACTACGAGTACTATCCACGTAAACTATCAAGGACTGAACTTAAATGACTGTTTCCGTGTACAGATTTTTAAATAGATCCTCAATTTCAACACCATGATCATGATCATTTTTCACATACTATTTTTATTTAGTCCTAGACTAAATCTTCTCGACTCAATTTCAAGCATTGGCCAAGAAGGGGTTTTAATCCCTTCTTTCTAACTTACAAATCAAGAAGCACCCAAAACGGGGCCCAGAGGTGTCAAATCGTTGCAACCCCTGATCCCGGGGTAACGGGTACTCTCCCATTGTGAGGGCCGACCGATCCTCAAGGATCCTGTGGTAGACCTAAAAGTGTAGACCTCTGTAGGGGGTCGGCCATTCAATTTCCACACCTTTACTAAATTATAGTTTATATTTATTAAACAGCATTTTCAATTACGGTTAGGTTTTTTACATTTGTTATGTCTTTCATTATTTTAATATTTTAATTAAGAAATAATTTAAATTTCTATTTTGAGATGGTTAGTCGTTATTCAAAACAAAACTTATTTTGAGGAACAAAATTTAATCAGTAACCTAATGCTGCTACTGTATTAACATCTAATATATTATCAGATCAATTAATAACGAACTTTTTATTGTTATTTAAATTTAGATATTAACTTAGAGAGAAGTTAAAAAAGTCAGGTTTTTTATTTATTTGCTGAAATATTAAATAACCGTATATCCACACGGGTTGACAGCGATAGTTTGTTACTTACATCTTATTGAACTCCTTTGCTTACCTTGACTTACCTACGATTTCTAACACTTTCATCCCATCCTGCACTTTACGCCCTTTAAAATATCTCTCTTGACTCCCAACCCTTCGTGTGTGTGAGAGCGTGTGTGAGTGTTTGAGTGTGTGTGTGTGTGTGTGTGTGTGTGTGTGTGTGTGTGTGTGGTGCGTGTTTGTACAAAAAAAAACAAAGTGACAGAAACAAACACCACATATTAACTCATACGTTTAATAGATACAAGATTTCACATAAACACGTGAAATAACAATCAATGATCAAACCACAATATGAAATGGGGAAAAAAATATTAAGATCTTTCAACCATAACAAGCGGTCCTTGTCAAAGTCAAAAACCCAACTTCGCCAGAAGTTTTTTTCCCCATTTCCTATTGTGGTTTGATCATTTATACATTTATTATTTCAACCATCAACACTGTCACATCCTTGATATATCACTTGTTCCCCTGACGACGACCAGGTAAGTGTCGAAATATTGAAAAACAAGTTTAATCTGTCAAATTCTTTTGCTTGATTTACTTTTGTTTATATGTAAATTAAAATTTCATTTCTGTAAAATATAATTCACTTTGAGACAATAAACGAAAATATTGAAATATTAATAATAAATGGTTAGTAAAGTGTTTTGTCATACAAAAGAAATGAGATCCAAGAATGACATGAAATGTGAGAAATTGAAAGATAAATAAGTTGAGAGATATGGATGTAGGGGTGAGGGGTGGAAGGGGACAAAGAAAAATCAAAGAGCAAAGATCGCGGCCCTTTGAATGCAGTTACCCATGGGAAATCACTTCAACGGAAAGGGTGATCAACTTTTCAACCTTACGTGCTGCAAACAGATCAAACATTCAAAGCACCAAATATTATCTTAACATTTTTATTTCTAAGATAAATATGTTTTTAACACAATATGTTTATTTCTACTGTTATAACTGATATAAGCAATAGTAAATACTATATAATTGATTTACATTTTTATTTTCTTTTATCAAAGAATAATAACTCTATAGCAATTTAAAGTGAATGAATATGGCACGTGTTGCTAACTAGAGTATGTACTCCATGCGTCATACAAAGCATATATTACAAAATAATTGTGTATAGCTTAGACCAGGCGTGGGGAACCTGCGGCCTTATGGTTGAATGGGGCCTTTTAAACCATAAAATGCGGCCTTAACTAGAGTATGTACCTCATGCGTCATACAAAGCATTTAATACAAAAAAATTGTGCATAGCTTAGACCAGGCGTGGGGAACCTGCGGTCTTATGGTTGAATGGGGCCTTTTAAACCATAAAATGCGGCGTTAACTAGAGTATGTACTCCATGCGTCATACAAAGCATTTAATACAAAAAAATTGTGCATAGCTTAGTCCAGGCGTGGGGAACCTGCGGCCTTATGGTTGAATGGGGTCTATTAAACCATAAAATGCGGCCTTAACTAGAGTATGTACTCCATGCATCATACAAAGCATATAATACAAAATAATTGTGCATAGCTTAGACCAGGCGTGGGGAACCTGCGGCCTTATGGTTGAATGGGGCCTTTTAAACCAAAAAATGCGGCCTTCTTCGGTTTGTTTAGAAAATATTTCAAAATATGTTGAATTACAATTATGGATATAAAGACAAAAAATTCTGGCATTTAAGAAGAAGATATTCATCAATTACTTGAAAAGCCTACAAAAACTCATTTCCTGAGTTTAAAAAGGTAATTAAAGAAGGCAGTGAGGACTTTGCTGAACCTTTTGAAAGATGTAAAACAGTTTTAAATGCACTGATCGAGTAATATAATGATAATAGTCAAATATTTTACAATATACCTATTATAAAAGAATTTGCTTATCCATTCGTGGTTGCCTTTTGGGGAAGAGGTCAGTGCTAAAATGGCCTTTTCTCTAAGAGAGGTTCACCTCCCTTTCCATAGACATTACCCATCAGGCATCATCATCATCAGGCATAGCTGCGTGAACAGACACAAGCGGTATTTGCTCATCATAGGAATGTTTAGAAAAAGTCTACATAAAGTAGTATCACTAAATAAACAACTATAAGAAGTTTTAAATCGTAATGTTTTTCAACCTTCGAACTATAATCATAAGCAGACTGTGAGTCACAAATCGTTTTTCTCAGCCCTTTACGCTCTTTTGATTTGATCAATAATTCTACATGCGGAGTCCTAAATTTTTCCTAATTCAAGTGTATTTAGAGTAGGAGGTCTTCAACGAAAAGCTGACATCGTACAAGCACGGGACCGATGGCTTAACAACCTCTCCGAGGGACGACGTACTCAAATTTATTCACCTCCAGCGTGAATAAATCGAAGGTCCGGACTTACCACTTCAGAGGCGAGTACGTTAACCACTGAGCTAACCTGGCCCCTTCATAAATCTTACTAAATTTCCAGCATACAACATATAGAAACCATTTTCAGATATATAGATCATATGTGGCTCATTATAGAATACTGTCATCAATAAAATTAATGATGTTCTCAAAATAAATACTTACGGCCGAAACAACACTCCTATCGACTAAATCAGTAATGTAAATCACAAAAAATATGTGCTTCGAAATTAGAAATGGCTTAAGCTAAGGATAATACATTGATTCTATAATATAAATTTGCGTTATTGGAGCCATATGTGACTCCTACTAGTATTAGACAACTAGTAGTTTAAATCACTAGATCACAATAGCTCAAAATATGTAATTACATACATAAACAAAAATAATATATGCATATGATTCTGTAAATCTACAATATACAAACGGTATGTAACTAACAAAAAAAAAACAATAAATCACTTAGATTTCTTATAAAAGGGATACAGTGAAGAATACTGATGTAAAATTACTTTATATTTTAAAACATACATTTATCTGGTATTCTTTCCAATATATATCTTCTTCATATACCAGCACATCATCTATTATTCAAAGTAACCCCAATTTAAGGTGTTATGTGATCCATGATGGATGATACAGGGGTTACTGTATTATGAACGGAGCCTCAAGAGTACCAGGCGACCCCCTTGAGTAAATAGCTTTACTTAGGTATGCGGTGCTCTGCCGGAGTGGAAAAAATACCACCGATAGAGATACAGAGAATCTCCCCTGTATGAGACTAAGAAGAAGGAAGTCCGGAGACCATTCTCAGGAAGTGCAAACGGTCCAAAAGGGCTAACTAGTGGGAGCCAACCTCCCACAAGTGCACCTAAAGATCCGAAGAAGACCGTCCCGAAGAAGGAGAAAGGAAGTTACTTTCTCCCAAAACGTAGAGAGCCTTAATGTACATTATCAATGATGGTTTCTGCAGATTCTGCAAAAAAGAGGAAGAAACACCGTTGCACCTGCTGACTGACTGTAAGGCAACTTTGCTGCACAGAGGTAGATGCTTCGGGACACTCAACAAAACCACAGAAAAACGTTTACAGCTGGAACCAGCCAAAGTGCTGAGCTTCATGAAGGCGTTGAAGCTAATTGCTGGGAAACTTTAGTACAGAGGAGAGCAAGTACAATATTTTTTTTTAAGACGCAATGCTATAGTCACCCTCAAATAAATAATAATAATAATAATATTCAGAGTAGAGCTTGAAGTTTTCATTTGTGAATTATACCATTATTCGTGTGCCTTTTATTTCACATCCTCAATGGTATCAAATATTGTTTCTTTTAAAACAGATTTAACTTTGAGTAACATTCATAATCACACTATACCACTTCAGGCAAATAAGCAAGCTAGTATAATGCTGCAACTGAATTAGTCATTTATTAACTTTTCTCCATTTAATAACCTCCATTTATTTTCTCCATTTTCTGTTTTCCTAACTGATGCTTTTAACATTATTAAATCTTATCCTATCATCTTTCAATCTTATATAATCTTTACCATTACTTAAAAACTTATTTAACCGCCCTCTATTATCGTATAACCTTATTTAAAATTACCTTTTTGTCTTATAACCTTTTCGAACTTCTACCTTTGACTTTAATCTTATTCATTCATTTTTATAGCTTTAAAACCTTATTTAAGCTTCAGCTGTTTTCTAATTTCCTTATTTAACCTTTCATAATAAAGTTATTTTCTTCTTCCATTGTGTGATATTATATTATTTTTATTACACCTTCCATTGTAATAGTTTTCTGCTTCTTTTCTGTTGCACTAAAGATAATCCTTCTTCTTGATAAAAAAAAGATGATTAATTATTTTTTACAACTATGTTTATCTCTTTCTTTAAAAACTTTATGATGTACTATGTTATTTTTATATAAGTTTCGTTTATTCTTATGATGCATGTCTGTTCGTCAACTCCTATTCCCATTAACCTCTGATAGAAGGAAATTAGTTAGTGACATCAAATCTTTCGGTCAAAATATTATGAATGCCAAGACTGCGGTTCACTTTAATGAAACATGCATTAAGGAAGATCTGTTCCCTCTCTACACATACCTACATTACCACAAACTTAATTGTCAAAAACAATTTGCAACAAAAACCACTAATTTAGAAAACCAATGTCATTTGCCAGTATAACTGCAGGTCCTCAAATCAACCTACATTAGTTCAACAATAACAACTCTATTTACTGAGATTAATCATACAGCTTGCTGCCGATGCTTCAAAAGACCAACCACAAAGCATCCAGAGTAGTGCTTTTACCAGAGAACAACTAAATTAAACTATCGAAATACTATACTAGGAGAATGACTAAAAAAGACTTAAAAAAACTCTAGGAGCCTTTTATATAAAAACGAAACAACCGTGCTTCAACAATCAGGCCACGAAATTTTCTAAAACTTTAAAACTTCATGGAGGAACATAACTTAGTAACAACCCAGATCAAGTTTGAAATTGTAAATTATTAGTGCCTTTTAATAAATATACCAACATCAATGAGCAACCTAGAATGCTAGAATCTATCTAAGCTAGAGTAATCTCCCATAGTTTTTTAATGAAAATATTTTTTTATTATTTTAATATTGATAATAATTTATAAGGTTTATAGTTTTTTCAGTTATTTTAACAAATCGTACTCCTTGAAGAAAGTAAATTTGACTGAAAGATAGGAAAAATATAATTTAGACTTTATTATATTATTAAAAATAGCATAAGCGTAATATTCAACTAATGGATGTTAGTAATAAATCGTTTGATGAGTTCTTGTTCATGGTACTTGAGATATAGAACGCATTTATTGAAGTATGCTTGAATGAAGGGCTACTTCCAAGAATCACTAATACATAATCAAAGACAGGGCTAGAATAACGTTACCGCAAACATTAAACTGACCTGTGTTATTTAAATAACACACTTCATTATATAAGCATATATATGTATCACCAATACATATAAATATATATAAATTATATTTACAAAAAGAATACAGAGAAATTAAACAGAAACCCACTACTATATTTTGATGGCCTCATCATCAGAAAGATATAAACGAGTCGCTCCGCAGGCAGACCACGACTGGCCAACGGCCTTGAAGAAACGCTCAAACAGCGTAGCCAACTTACGGACGTAGAGGAAGCAAGGATAGATTAAGAAATAAAAGCAAAATAAAGTATAACAAATGAAAACAAAAACTATTAGCACAAGTAATATATATATGTAAACTATAGACACAGAGTAAAGATACGAACGCGCTTACAGTCTCTACTCTCCTGATGACGGTTGTACCAAAAATTAGGAAGTGTAAGTGTGCTTGTATCTGTACTCTGTGTCTTTAGTTTACTGTGAAACATTTATTGTCCCGTGTGGATCGTTTTCCAGTTATAGATATATATAAGTTAACTTGGCAGTTCAACAGTGGTTCAAGGCAGCCATCTATTCCAGTTCTCGTGGGAACCTCAGAGTCAGCATCGCTGACTCGCCTAATAAACTCCATTCTTCGAAGATCATTTTCAGAGGCCAACGGAGACGCTGTCACTCATCAGTCTGCTCTAGGACCTTTGGACCACCACGGTCTACCCCTGAAGCCAGCCTGTTTTCCAGTCCACCTGTTTAACAGTCAGGACCTGATACTTCACGTAGCTCAACATAGTCTGGTTTGGCCAAAGTTCCTTTTATTATTAAAGACAGACATAATTGTAATTGTGACACTCTCTATGTGGTATTTCTCTCAGATTTCCCTGTGTTTATAAAATAATTTAATCATACACAGTATATTTAAAATAATTGTTAATCTTTTGGAAACTAATAAATATTACTTTTTGAAAAAGACTTCCACTCGACCCAAAAGATAACTGGCGCAGTCGGTAGGACACAAAAGATAACACAGAAAATAAGACATCTAGTGTATCATTGAGAAGGGGAAACCTCGCTTATATGTAAAAAACAATGGATGGGAAAAAAGTTTTACAAAGTCAGGGAAAACAAAAGAGTTCAGAAAGAAATAAGTAACATTATTAACTGTTATTTTTATGTAACCAGAATAAAATTAATAAATATTGCTAATTGTCTTAATGGAGAAGCGATTAAATAAAGTTAATTCATTAATTAATAAAGAGGTGCTAATGTAAGGAGAACCTACAGATCTTCAAATTATTAGATCAACGTAGAGAAGCCATACAGCTGTAGTAGCAATAACATGTTTATATTAGATCCACAAATCGTGTACTTCTCTTGTAATAAATGTTTTCCATCTCTTCAATATAAATGACTGAATTATTTTTACTTGAACAGCATAATGGTACCAGTGAATAAAATTTTCATTTAAACCAAGTACACTGTTATTTAACTTTACTGCTTCGTAAAGTTAAATTACAAATTTCTTTATGAATAAGAAAATCTACGCTATGTTAGGTTAATTTCAAGATAATCGAAATTTCAACTCTGTTTTTTTTTAAAATTATATCAGATTCTATTAGAAAAGGGGAAGAATACTATAAAACATAGAAAATTACCACCATTCAACAAATTACTTCCAATATAGGAATTGCTTATTTTTACTTACCAAACAACTAAATGTTTAATACAAAAGGTAATAAAATTATATTCAAAAATTTCCATGAATAGTTTTCAATTATAGTTGGAATTTATATAAAAAAAAAAGAATGATTTTGTCTGTACATTGCTTAGAACTCACTCATTTCAGTTTTCTTTACGTTTCATACATTGAAGAAACCGAATCTACCCTTAGAACAATTTCTGTCGTTTTGTCAGTTTGTAGGTTTGTCCGCAAAATTTTGTCACATGTAAACTCAGCCACCATAAGACATATCAAGCTGAAACTTTGACAGTAAATTTGTGTAGCTCTGACTTAAAATATAGGTTCTGAATTGATTGGAAATTTAACGTACAAGAGAAGTTATGGACGTTTAAAGCAAAAACGTTTGTCACAAGTAAACTCAGCCTCCATGAAACATAGCGAGCTGAAACTTTGACACTAGATTTGTGCATGCCTAACTTAAATTATAGGCTCTCAATAGATTGATAATTCAGTGTAGAAGCAAAGTTATAGACCTTTAAGCTGTATTTTGCTAACTTCACAGACATGTTTATTTTGAAAATATACCCGTGTAGCAAGTAGGTATTGTTAGTTAGTTTTTTTTGTTTTTTTTTTATTTATTTGTTTAAAGTCACAACAATGTAAGTGTTACATTACCAGTGACACTGATAACACAGATGTATGAGGGAAGAAACACAGGAGGGAAGAAGCAATCCAGTGACTACACTTCCTGGTGTGGGTCTTTAGTTAGTTGAGTTTAATTTCATTTGAGCATATGAATATATTGCATATTTGACATCATTGAAAAGGTTTTTCCCAGAGTTGAGGTTGTACTATCTATTCAGAATAAATAGTTTTGTGAATGAGCAATTCTCAACCCTTAATATGAACAGGCAGGAAAAATCTACAAACAAGTTCTTACGCTATATCAAGCCGAGGAAAAAACTTACAAGTCAGTAAAGAGAGTGATTCATTATCTAACAACTTCTTGACTCTATATTTCTTTCTCCTGGACTGCCTGTTCATGAGTAAAAACTTAAAGTAGGAGCACCAATCATGGTGTGATTTAGTAGCAGTAACAAATTTCATGTTAAGAGACGTAAGTGCCTCTAAACTGTGCAACAGGACACGACTCTGAGTTTGTGCTCTGAACAGATATGCCATAGAGGCGGACATCATGACTGGGTGTGGAATGGGGAGTCAAATAATAGTATATTAAAGTATTAAGAAATAGGGCTGTAGGCGATAGAAAAAAAAAACTAAGCCCTCAAAGCATTCCCGCGACCGAGCTACTTTCCACCAGCGGACATCTAGATCTCAGAAGAGCAGCGAAAGTCACTGTTGTGCCACCAGAGTAAGAAAGAAATCTTCAAAAAGACAGGTGCCATGCCCAGGAGGCTGAAGGGACTGGCAATCACAGGCCAGAGCGTGCTCAGGCGGACCTTCTTCCTGCGGACTTCAATCCAGGGACACAAACCACCCCGCTAAGCCCCGCAGGAGAAAGTCTGAAAAAAAAAACAGGCGTTACCCATGTAAGACTAATAAGAATGGACTGTCAAGCAAGTCAGCGCTCTACCGAGCGGACTTTCCACCCTCGGACACCGATCCTGGCTAATCATCCGCAATGTTGTGCCTTTCTTAGTTCACGCCATGGGAGAACAACCATCTAGGCATTTTAGGTTTTTCATCATCTAGTGTTTCAGTTAGGTTTTTGACTCTGACGAAGACCGCTTGTTACGATTGAAAGATCTTAGTCTTTTTTCCCATATTTCATATTGTGGTTTGATCATTGATATATATATATATTACTTCACATCACTATTTTTTATAGCAAAACAGAAATATTTTGCTAAATAAAATTGCTAAATTTCATTTATTTGGTTACTAAGTCATTGTAATTTCTACCAGTGTTATAAACATTATCATATACTGAATTTTCATGAATAATTTACTCTTCTAATCCAACTTGTATATCCATTAACTTTATTGACTATGTTAAACAAGAAATGCTGGGTTGAAAGTTCCTATTATTAATATTACATTAATTAAAATTTGAAATAATATTAATGAAAGGATCAAATTAAAATCAATAAGATGTTATTTATTTAACATTAATATAATTTTCACCCGCATGAAATTTGTTTTAATCAAGATAGATTGTTAGGTAATTAATGAGAGGAGGGAAGTTGAAATTGAACTAGATGTTAATTAAGAAGGGCTTTTATTTGATTTAGGGCAGAGTTTTAATAAGAGGAAACTATTTTGAAAATGAAGCAGAAAAGTTTTAAGACTGCGAACAAGAGAGAATTTGGACTTTATTAATTAGCGAATAAGAAGATAAACATACGTAAGAAAGGTAAATGTGAGGCGGAATGGAAGAATGTTTAGGGGCGTGGCGTAGTGATTAGAGTGAAGTTGTAACTAAGTCAATAACACGTCAACTGTTTCAACAAACAAGCGTCCAATTTCAAATAAACTTAAATGCATTATCTGCGCGCACACATACGCACACAGACAAATATACACATATGCACGAATACGCCCACATAAACATATACACATGAATACACACACACACACACACACAAATCTGCATAAAACTGAAAAATAATATATAATTATTTAGTCTGCTAGAACCTACAGACTTTAAACAAACCAATGAAACATAAATAATGGCTCCATTCTGCACTGAGTAGTGAAATCACTTATCTCCCATGTCCTCTGTCTTAAGGAATACAAAAAACTACGCACACAACATATAAAACTGAACAAAATATACGACCCAAATTCATTATTTATAAAAGTAATACAATAATTACTGCAAACAAGGACAGACTAGACCAGGGGTAGGAAAACTTTCTTGGAATAAAGGCCATTTTAGCACCGTCTACTTCCCCAAAAGGTAACCACGAATGAACAAGCAAATTCTTATATCATAGTTATATTGTAAAATCCTTGAATCTATCATTATATTACTTGATCAGTGCATCTAAAACTGTTTCATATCTTGCAAAAGATTCAGCAGTGTCCTCACTGCTTTCTTTAATTACATTTTTATACTCAGGAAATAACTTTTTGTAGACTTTTCAAGTAGTTATTGATGAATATCTTCTTCTTAAATGCCAGCATTTTTTTCTTTACTACCATAATTGTAATTCTTTATATTTTGAAACATTTTTCTCAACAAACAGCAGAAGGCTGCATTTCATGGTTCAAAAGGCCTCAGGTTTCCCACGCCTGGACTAGACCATCCCAGAACATACAAGTATTCACTATACTTAAGTAAGCTGGCAAGTGAGTGACATAATTTTAGTTAATAATAAGAACGAATATCCAGTTGAACAGAAAATAGACTGTGACTGTAATAGAATGTCACACAGTAATAGGTAACCGGTCACCCGTTACTGTTGAAAGCTCACATTGCTGTTAACTCGAACGAAAGAGCCCATCTACTACCCAAAAAAGAATCAGGAAGATCATGTCTTCTATACCTACATGTAGTTAAAGATATATGCAATAATAAGAAGGTAAAGGTATTTGTGGGTACAAAACCCGACCAAAGTGGAGATTACGAAAGAATATTCTCCACTATAAAATTCAAAACAGAGGATCAGTCTCAGTCACTCCTTTCTAATAAGTATTTATTCCAAAGGGGGTGTAGAATAATTCTGTCATATAAGTGTAGGTAGATCTACTAGATGTTAAAAGGTTAATAGGTAATAATTATAATAAGTATTTCTGAGAATTAAAGGGGGTGGCCATATAAATAAGGGTAAGATGGACATGGAAGGGTAAGAGTGACGAAAAAGAAACAAGTAGGGAGGATGCTGTGTCAACGACGGGCTACAACAAACGGGTAGAGCCTATGGTAAACAATGACCATAAGGTATGACACAACTGTTCTAATGGGAAGTTTAAGAAATACCATTAGTAGTTTGGGATAAACTTCGACATTTGTGACAATACTATAAACCACAAACAAAGTGGATAATATATGATTGTTGATTTCTGATAGAAACAAAGGGTTACAAAGGATTCAATATAAAAGGAAAAAAAGACAGAATCAATAACTGAAGTAGCAATAAAATTGTTTAACGTATTTGCAAAAAAGTATGAGTCAAAATATTTTGTATGCATTAAACTAAGAAGAAAAATGTTCTCTATGTAGATGGTTAAGAATTTAAAAGAAAATATATAAAATCATAACTACGATGTGACTTATGTATTTAGAATAAATAAATAAGTAGTGGAAACATGTAAATACTTAATGTGTGTAACACTTAAGCAGTGTATGGTGAAAAATAAATTCCATCATGGGAGGGGTACAATCGTTAGAAAAACACACTCATACATACATACGTTACTGTCACACAGATACACACACACACACACACATATATATATATATACGAGTTCGAGATTAACAAAGAGCAACACACAAAGTAGGGAAACACACTTACAGACTCAAATTTTCGGGTAATCCGTCTTCAGGAGAAAAGAGAATGGGAGACCAAGCACGTTGTAGGCGCAACGGCAAGTAACCAACCCGGCAACCGCCAGTGCTGTCAACCGTACCCGGTCTTAAAGTATAAAATTAGGAGAAGATATAAACAGAAGCTCAGATAAGCAGTACTGGTTGGGTAAAACTATAAGTAGGTGAAAAATTATAAACAATATAAGATAAAAACAAACTATAAGAAACAAAAATAATGATAGAGAAAAGAAGAAAAAATAAATAAATAAATAAAAATAAATACAATACAAAAAACTTGCATTGGTTGTTTTAGTAAATAAAAGGGTAAGTATGGGAAACTAGTTAAGAATAAGAATTTAGAAAAATAAAATAGGATAAAACAAACTAGTAGTAAGTGAAGAAGACAAAATAGATATACACAAAATATACGAAAGAGGAAAAAAGAAATAAGTACTAGAGAATAAAGAAACAATATAAGATAAAAACAAACTATAAGAAACAAAAATAATGATAGAGAAAAGAAGAAAAAATAAATAAATAAATAAAAATAAATACAATACAAAAAACTTGCATTGGTTGTTTTAGTAAATAAAAGGGTAAGTATGGGAAACTAGTTAAGAATAAGAATTTAGAAAAATAAAATAGGATAAAACAAACTAGTAGTAAGTGAAGAAGACAAAATAGATATACACAAAATATACGAAAGAGGAAAAAAGAAATAAGTACTAGAGAATAAAGAATACTGGAAAAAAAGTACAAAAAAAAAAATGTACAAAAAATTATCTTTTAAGGTTAAGTCCAGGTGCACTGCGCGCCCCGAGCAACCAGATGTGAGCCTCCTCAGAGGCTCTAAGGGTCACGGTATTATCACCAGGGGGAATCTGACGCAGAATCTGCACACTGAAGCAGTCGTTAAAAGACAGACCGTGGGATTTGGCGTGTATGGCGACAGGTAAATTGGAGTTGTTGTTAACGGATGCTCTATGACCGTTCATACGGAGGCTGGGCTTGTTAGAGGACAGTCCTACGTAGAACGCATCACAACGAGTACAGTCCAATTTGTAAACACAATTTTTGGATGTACATGAGCAGTCCTTAGCAACAGGGAAGGACTGGTTATGGGAAGAAGGAGTGAAGTGTGAAAGGGGGTTGAGAAGCGGACAGGTCAGGCACCCCCGCCTTTCGCAACTCTTAGCGCCCACAGACGGGTGGTTGACGCGCCTGGACGTCAAGTCTCTGTGGGAAAAGAGGTTGCCAAGGTTGGGGGAACGTCTATATGAGAGGCGGGGTTGGCTGGGGAAAATAGTCGACGTGGAAGGAGAAGAGGATAGGATGGGGAACAGATCTTTGATAATGCGTTTGAGTTTGTGTATACCGGGGAAGAAGGTAGTAACAAGGAGGGGAGACTCGTTCACCGGGGAAGTGGAGACGGAAGGAGGGTTGACGGATAAATTCGCAGGGATCAGTCTCTTTCCAGTAACGATGGCGGATAACCACGCTCCAGGAACTTGGTTCTGAGGGAGTTGAGGTGCAGGTTCTTCTGCTGGAGTCGGTTGCAAATACGGTGGATTCGGATGGATAAGGATCTGGGGATAGATTTCTTTATGTGGGGAGGGTGACAACTATTAAAGTGGAGGTACTGGTGTGGGTTTGAGGGTTTAGAGTGAACGGAGGTAATGAGGTTGTTGCCCTGGAGGGTAATGTCGATGTCAAGAAAGGTCATAGAGGTGGCTGAAACGTTGTGGGTATAAGAAACAGAAGTGCAGAAAGTTCTAAAATTCAGAAGGAAGGAGTCAAGTTCGGAACTACCGTGGGGCCAGATGAAAAATATATCGTCAATGAAACGGGTGTAAAATAAGGGGAGCAAGTGGTAAGAGTGAAGGAAACTATTTTCTAAATGTGCCATAAAAAGATTCGCGAAAGAGGGAGCCATCCTGGTTCCCATGGCAGTTCCTCTGACTTGCAGGTAGAAGTCATCTTTGAAACGGAAGGAATTATGTTTGAGGACAAAGTCAGTTAGGGAGATTATAAAGTCAGTCGAGGGTAAATGGGGGAGAGGTCTGGAAGTGAGGAAGTGTCGTAAGGATTCTAAGCCCTCATCGTGTTTGATAACGGTGTAAAGCGAGGTCACGTCCATCGTCACTAGGAGAATGGGATGGGGGGTGGATGCAGGAAGGGATAGGTTTTTGAGGAGTTCCAGAAAGTGGAATGAGTCTTTACAGTAGGAGGGTTGGAGTCTTACTAAAGGTTGTAGAACTGAGTCTACGAAGGCTGAAATCCTTTCAGTAAGACATTTATAGGATGAAACAATAGGTCTTCCAGGAGGTGGATTGTCGGGCATGTGATAAGGTTTGTGTATTTTGGGGAGGATGTAGAATATGGGACATCGGGGAGTATTGGGGATAAGGAGCTTAAGGTCTTCATCAGTGAGACCCTCTGAATTGGAATAGGAACGGAGCAGGGTGACCAACTTCTTGTGAAAATTAGGTGTGGGATCGGAGGAGAGAGGTTGGTAGAACAATGGGTCTCGCAGCTGCCTCAGTGCTTCGCTTTCATAATGATCACGATCCATGAGTACAACCGTGGACCCCTTGTCAGCTGGCATAATTAACAGATTACTATTATTAACCAAGTTATTAATAGCCCTTCGTTCGGAGAGGGATAGGTTGTCAGGGGGTCTAAGGCTATCAAGGAAAGAAGGGTTAGAAACCCTGTTGAGAAGTTGGGAGATGAATTGCTCTAACGGATGAGAGGCTAGAAGGGGTGGAGGCTCATTAGTGGAAAGAGGTTTAAACTTACGGAGGGTAACTCTGGGAGTAGAGCTTGCGGCAGGATTCGAATGGACGGAGGATTTCCAGAATTGCCGCCATCGGAGGGATCTGCAAAACATCTGCACATCCTCCAGGAGCTTAACCCGTTGGACCTTAGGGGTGGGACAGAAAGAGAGACCTTTAGCAAGTAAGTTCCTTTCATCGACAGTGAGGCAGTGGGAGGACAAATTACAGAAAATGTTGGAGTTGTAGGGAGAAGAACCAGTGGCTGTGGAAACGGGTGAACTGTTCAGAGGAGTTCGTTGTGGGTTCGGGACTGGAGTTAAGTTAGTGACAGGGGTGAGATTTTCAAAAAGGTTCAGTTGTGGAGTAGGGAGTAAGTTTGAGGGAAGATTGGGTGAATGAGGAGAGTTGGGTAAGGTGGGTTCAGAAGTAGGAATCAAACCCAAGGGACTTTTGGTGGGGACTGGGGTGTCGATGGGGCAGGTGGGAAATAGTGGAGTGCAGTTGTTGGTGAGGTTGGGTATTATAAGGGGAAGGCCAAGGCCCAGGTCCAGATAGCTGCGGCAGAGATTGGAAAGTTTGATCAAGGAGGACTTTCTCTTGATTGAGAGTAAGTTTTCGGCACTTCTCATGTGTTGAAGACACAAGGGAAGGTGGGAGGAAGAAATTTTTAGCAAAAGATTAAGAGTTGAGGTTAACTTATGAAAAAGGGAACTCCGAATTTTCTGGTAGTTGGAGAGAGTGAGGCGGGTTAAATTTAATGAGCATTGGAAGCCAAAAATAGCGATTTCTTTACGAAAGGTTGGAGGAATGGCAGAAAGGGGCAGGTTCAGAGTTGAACCATTCGGTGGGATATTAAGGAGGAGGCAGTGGGAGAGAAACTCAATGTGCACAGTGCACCTTGCAATTTTGTGTGACAGAAAATAAATTTGGTCCAACCAGAAGGATGTGGGGTTCTGCATCTTGAAGAAAAAAATAATAAATAATAATAATAATAATAATTAAAGGGATGATAGATGAAAAATTGGTGGTGAACAATAGAACCAAATATATATATATATATATATATAACCCAACTGAGTCAGTTGGGATTTTGACTCTGACGAAGACCGCTTGTTACGTTTGAAAGATCTTAGTCTTGTTTTCCCATTTCTTATTGTGGTTTGATCATTGATTGTTATTTCACATAAACACGTGAAAAAACAATCAATGATCAAACCACAATAAGAAATGGGAAAACAAGACTAAGATCTTTCAACCGTAACAAGCGGTCTTCGTCAGAGTCAAAAACCCAACAAAATAGTTGGGGTTTTGACTCTGACGAAGACCGCTTTTTACGGTTGAAAGATCTTAGTCTTGTTTTCCCATTTCTTATATATATATATATATATATATATATATATACTACATTGACATGAAATGAAACAAAAACTCACTACTATATTGAGTTTGAAACAAAGTGATATACATGCAATCTGCAATAGTGTTATATTTATAGGCAGTTTGAACTCATTATAAATATATAATATTAATTAATATAACTAATTATAATTGAATAAGAGCAGAAAACAAATTATAAATATATAACAGATGCTTAAGGCATTACTTGTAATTCATGAAAAACAACCTGAAAAATGATAACTGATTATAAAAACATAATTGTTCTGATATTTTTTATTACGATTACAAAAAAATCATTTAGAATCAAATTTTATTTAAAATCAGCATTTTGCAATAACATAAGTTTATTTTCAATACTATATATATATTTTTTAGTTACAAATACTGAATAATTTTATAAATAATTACGAAAAATCTGCATTAAAAAAATTTATAATGTTCATTTAAAGTTATTTCAGTTTTTGATAACATTGTGGGTTATTTTAGTGTAAATATCAGGATGAAGTAATCAGTTAGTTTGATTTCTTGAATTAGATAAAGTTTTGCGTATATTTTTGCAACAATAAAAATTTCTTGTTTAATAACAGTGTTGTGCATTTTTTGTATAACATGAAAGTTTCTTTTATAGAAAGAGAAGTGTAGGGATTGCAGAAACTGAATTCCTGAACTGAAGGAAATGGATTGGAAGACAGGTCTATAGACGAAACCAGGAAGAAGGCGGATAAGGGTCGGATGAGGGTCTCGTTTAGGACCCTTAAAAGGTCACTAGGCTGGATTTTAGGAAGGGAAGGGGAGATGGGCAAAGTGAATGGGCGAGTGGATGGTTACCAGAGGGGACCCTAGTGTAGATGTCAGCGTGGCACTATCGACCCGAGGGACTCCCATGAATGGAGACAGAGGTAAGGAGAGGCTCTCATTGAGAGCGGGCTGTTTAATGGAGCTGCCCCCGGGGGGGCACCTGTTGCCGCCTCCCTGACCACGGCCCACCGCCCCCAAGAAATTCCCTTGCTGACCCGCCTCCCGAAATAAACGCCTCCGCCGTCCTAACCCACAAATAGCCATCGCAAACAGCCCGGCCGCTTCCTATCTCAATCTTGCCTCTTAGCCATCTACACTCTTACCTCAACACAGCTCAGCTTTTTTTCTACATATTTATAAAGCAGCAAATGCAACTGGCCAGGAAAAGCACAAAACTCACATCTTAAATGATAAAAGAAACAGAAGCATAACTTAATTTTGTAGTTAATTAAAATGATAGAAATCATTACAAATCAAACAAAACTTATTTAGAACTATACGGAAGTAACCTTATGTAAATATAATACAAATATAAAATACATAAACTAACGATTTTAATTAGCATTGTTAAAATTTAACACAATTCCACTAGTTCTAGAGTATACGTACACTTACAAAAACTAAAATTAATCTAAAAATAGCAGCCTTCACTAATATTTTTAGGAGTCAAAAATAATAATAATTATGGTATATTGGGATTTTTGTCAGAATACTGGTAAATGGGTTTCCCATTTCTAAGCTTAATTTCAAGTGAATTTGAATTTGATAAGAAGTATAAAGTAAATACTCATGTATTTATACTAATGAGAAAATGCTACCTGTGTATTAATAGTTATATACATTAATTTCGAATAAAATATTTTCTTTCAATTACTGTCAATTGAAAGAAGTAGTGTAGTCAGTTATACCTAAAACGGCTGGAGAAAAACAGATGAGCCGAATGCTCACCCATCCTCTGTGAAATTATAGGTGAAGTCCTATAAATTTACCAAGTGTTACTTAACTTATAGTTTCTAATTTCACCAATGGTTTTAATTATAAATCATTATTAAAATATAGTAGTATCAGGTTTTAAACCGATAACAATATGCAACAGTCGCTTCACAAGAATATTTCTATAACAGAAAGGTGAATGTTAAACTGTAAACAACAAACGCCAATGTCACATTCTCACATATATTTTTGATTTTCACACCTAAAACGTCATCAGAGAGGAAAATTCTTGTCAATAGTGACGTCCCGTGAGGACGTCAACAATTTGAAAAAATAAATTAACTAAATTAATAACGCAAGAGTTAGTAAAAATTTTACCTATAGTGAAGTTGATTGTATTTCGGTCTCCTGCTTGCTGTGTTTAGCTGTTTTTATGTTATTCTTGCATAAGATTCTTTTGTTGATGCCATAACAAATAACAAAAACCAGTTTTTAAAATGTTTTTTGTGAAAATACTAGAAGAATAACCTGAATAACCACATTTCTTGTCTGATGACATGCAACAGTACTCTTGGTGTACTTTAATGGACCTCACAAAACAGGTCTTTTTGGTCTATATCACACTAAATATTGAACCGTAATATCTTACAAAAGTCTATTAGACACTTTGTAAATGAAGTTGACAAATGGTTGAGAAGAAAAAAGTAAGTGAAGAAAGATAAAACTGAGGAGTGGAAAAAATTGCTAGATAAAAGAAAATATGTTAAAAAAAGTTTAAAAAAACAAAATGAACAATAAAGGAAAGAATACCTAGAGAAAGAAAAAAAACATCAAAGCAGGGTAACAAACAGTAAGTTCATTTTATACAGCAACACCGGTGAGAGATCCTTTCACCTGCTAAAAACATCTTGAGTTAGAAAACATTTCCTTAAGAAAATCGTAAGATTTAAATGGAGAAAATTCGCAGCTCTCCTGCTGTCGAAAAAAACACACTGCCTTAACTTAACAGGAAAGAATATTGTTACGGTTTTACTAGTATTTATCATACTAGAGAAAACAAAACGCAGCGGGTTGCAAGTTGGATGTTGCTGCCTCCAACGGCTCTCATAGCACTACCTGAAATGAAATACATAAAGCTGAACACCAGTGGAGAAAATGAACTGAATCAAAAAAGTTAAATGTAGACTACGTACAACAGTTATACTTATTTTTTAAAGAAACTTTTTTCCTATACTTGACAGTACAAGTATAGTAAATATATAATTCTGCAATATACAATATATACACACTTGTATACCATGTATTCAATAATATACAATATATACAATAATAATATTTTTTTCAATAAAACAATGACATTTTTCGGTCTCGTAGGCGCTTAGCCTGATGATGGTCTACGAGACCGAAACATGTCGTTGTTTTATTGAAAATAATATTTAGTTAGTTATCATAGTGTTAGATATAAATAGTGGCATAATGTGTATTTATGAAAGAAAAAGTTTGGGCCAGTTGATTTTTTTATTCCCCGAGCGACTAAAAAGAGCCTGTAGGACATTAGAGAAACTCTCTAAAAAAGGTAACCAAGCATGAAATTGGCATACAATTTTTAGAAACATGTTTGCAAGAAGGATTGCTACCAACCTTCACTAATAATAATATTGTATATAACAATATACAATGTACAATATACAAGTATAAATATACAATTATACAAGTAAATGTATAATTAGTTCTTCTTATGTACGTCAAGTCCCGTTATTTTGATTCAGTTGTTGATCAATAAATCTCAGATCCACCACGAGTGAACCTTGTACGGTATTATGTTTCAGATCATAAACCTAATACCATCTAATCAAATACGCTACTGTGAGTGGTATGTAATTAGGTAAATGTGAGCTATATTTTGTCCATTGTGGTTGTTTAGTGTTATGGCTACCACGCATTCAATCATTGATAGTGTGATCAGTTTAAAGTGGTTTAGGTTGAAATTAAAGGGTGGTAACTCTGGACTAATAGCATGGGCGAATTATGGGCTTCGTACAAGTGGATTAAGATTGGATAGGATTTTCATGACTTCATTGTACTCCAGTCAGCCTGCTTCATTGAACTCCTCTTTGATTTCAGCCCTGATGTCTCTTTGAATACCCATATTCCTGCCACATAAACGAACCTCTACTGAAACACAGACATACGAGTACTTATTTGAAACTATCAGCAGAGTAATTTTATTGCCATGAATCCAGGAAAACCATCATAACTGACATTTATTATCTTAAATAATGTTAAATTTATTCAACCTCTCTTTAAATAAGCGACTTATTTTACATTATATTTATTGTAAAAGTATATTATAGCCACAAACATCTTGGCTTCAAAACTAATCTTACTATTAACAATGATGACACAGATTTACTACAGAAATGTTTGAAATCTAATAAAAACATAATAAAGAACAACAAAGTGTATTTTAAACAAATTATACTTATATCAGATTTTCTATTTTCGATAGCATGATTAGCTAGAAGAGTATAAAGACGATTGTTGTCATCTTCTGAGAAAAGGGCAAGACAAGAAAGAATAAAATAAATAATAATACTACTATAAAGTAAAACAAAAAATAAATAATTAACAAATAAGAAAAATTGATATAAAGACATGTAAATAATATTGTTAAAATAAATTTCAAATTAAAAAAAATAAATATGAATAATTAACGATTAAATTATGTATCTGACACAGAGGATATAAATATGTGTTTTGTCTGGAGCTTTGAAAGTGACATTACATGCGTAGTTAGAATCAGGGATCTATGAGTTATTAAAGGTGAATAGATGAGAGTTTTCCAGAGTGAAAATGGAAACTTCATTGCACTTAACATGTGATTCTTTATATGCAAGCTCAGCTTTATTGAAACCAAGTGAACGTGAGAAATATGATATTGCGTGCAAAGCAAACAACAAACAACCTCACTTACAACAAGTAGAATAATGACTTATGAAGAATATGTAGGTGTTGTTAAGGAAAGAAGTAAAGAAAGGGATGGATTGACGACAGGAGAAGTTAAACAGTTTAAGAGTCAACATAGGGCCACTAGTGAAATTAGGAAGTTTTAAAAAGGAAATATCCAAACAGATTTTGATGTTTACATGCTTATGGTAGATGCTATAATGTAATTTACTAAAGATGGAAGAAGTATGCACTGAAGAAGAAAGATTTGGGAGAACTCCTTAACAGTTATGTTGAGTCCATGAGTATAAGAAAAAAATATTTTAATGAGGATAGTAGCGTCACTGTGATCTATATTAATGAACTATTCATATCAATAAAAGCAATCTATAATATATAATAGACTATTAATAAGCTTAGAAAAATAGCCAATATAATAAAATGTCTGTTTTAACTCGATATGGAAGCTACGATATTTAATGCTGTTACGAATTTGATGAACGCATATAAGCGTAGATTTATGTCTGGCCTTCTTTATATTGTAAGTATCGCAAATTAATGTTTAACTCAAAAATTTAGCAATTCACCATATCCGTATTTAAATCTTTTATATGAATATCTCCATTTGATGCACGAGAAGTTAAATTGTTCCTCGTTAGCATTAAACGCACCCTAGAGACCACTCTTCCAGCTCCCCCCTAACCTCTCTCTTAAGGGTCTATACCAACCACTTTGGGGAGGCTTAGTTAAAGGTTCGCCATACAATTCATGTAGACCAGATCAACTCCTCACCCTAATTCTGTTTCCGTGGGAACAGGTTTCACTTTAATACTGAGTATTGCTAATATTGCCAGCCATACCAGTGAGTGCGATCCTTACTCACTGGTTTGTGACTTAAGTATAGTTTCATATTGTTGCTATGCATGAAACCAACCTATAGAAAATGGTTCCTTTTTGGTGACAAAGTATTTTCTACCATTTACGTTACCGTAGCCACAACCAACACGAGTACAATCCCATTTGACGATGATTGCAAAGACCAAAGACTTCAGGTTTGATCATATTCACATGATCTTTCAGATGAAAATCATCCTTAAAAACAAATGAATTAGGATTAAATACAATTAAGATATAAGGTAAAAGTCATCGTGAAAAGTCCTATTTAATCAGTGACTCTTATGACTTGACATAAAACCAAATTCGATTGAGAATCCATAAAGTACGGTATTATTTCTATTTTATTGTTTAAACCGATTCCTTAACTGGTGATAATGGCAGCCGTTTACCGACTTTTTTTTTCAACGATGATTCTACAGATTCTACATTGGGACTGTAGATTCTAAAGTGGGCCTAACTCAAGTGCATTTTGAGTAGGGATTTTTAAGGAGCACCTGACATCCTATAGGCTCAAGACCGACGGCTTAACGTCCTCTCCAAGGGACAACTTACTCAGACTTATTCACCTCCCACGTAAATAAATTGAGGGCCAGAAGGGGATCGAAAACCGGACTACCAACCCAGATGCGAGTGCGTTAACCACTGAGCTAACCATCTTACATATTATAAAGAAATATCTGCATTTTTTTTTGTAAATTTTATTTACTCATGCATTGTAATGTACTTCCCGAGGTATCAGGTATGTTTAATCACTGATAAGTTGTACAATATTTACCCCAGTATGTTTCACTATATTTATGAGGGTAGTATCTCAAGCAATAATATCTACTTTGTCTAAAGTCGGGTTCCGTCCAGCGGTAACGTGACTTGCAGTTCGTACTGAACATTGCAACTTAGAACTTTACCATGACTCAAAATGTTTTATGTACCCAACGGGGAATATGTTAGCACTAAATCTCAAGAAAGGGGCAGAGCAGTTGGTCTTGAGTTGTTTGATGTCAGGGATTATTACAGATATTCAATCAACTAAACTAGAGTAAGAAACATCTATAACTCTAGAAGCAGAATGAACCTGCTCATACTGAAAAATAAGAACTCTTATAATATTATATAACAATCATTTATCCTATTGTAGTAGAATAAAATATTATATATAAAAATATTATACTTTTAACAAAAAATGGTACTAAAGAATAAATTAAGCATATTATCTGACTCGAAAACAACAAGAAATCTAACTTGTATACTTACGTAAAACATCAATTCCTGAATGTCTTGTTGTCAGAAAAAAACAAAAAAGTAAATTAAACATATATTAAGATTTTATGTGTATATTACCTATTGCTATTCCAAAAAAAATTATGTTGTTAACAAAAATGTCATTTCAGCCATATTATTAAATAGAAAGTAAATACAATTTTAAGTAATATTGAGGAATGCGAAAGCCTTCTAAACCTGATGAGTATTGTATGATAACGAAATACTGTTGAGTATATACACTGAGTGTTTATAAACAATTCTTTGTTTAAATTGTTAATGAGACTACTCTACCAAACACTTATGTTACGCACTGATTTTCTCTTTAACCTCTTCCTGTGGAATTACTAAAAGCTGACAGATCTTATAGATGAGCTGTCTATCTCATCCATATCTCCTATCTCCTACTGTCTAGGAGCTGTCTATCAGTTGGCACCTAGCTAACCATTCTCTCTTGATGACGACGAATGTCAAAGTATGAGGTATGATCAAAAAGTAAGAACACTTTTTTAATTTCACGCGTTATGTACATTACAATTTAAAAACTTTGTTTGCTGTTGTATTGGTAGACTCTTCATGACTGTATGATCACAGTTTTGTCTATACAGCATGTGTTGTTTTTATATCAGGCATAAAGGTTAGACTGGTGTTTGCGTGCTCAGGAAGTTTTTACTGTTGAAAAAATATCACCTGTGGAATAACTTATAACACTTATAAACATTTTTTTTTGCTAAAGGTCACTCACCGTACTTCACTGTCACATTTCAGAAATTTTTGAATACTTAGTACCATTTTTTTAGCAAAAATTATTACAAACTCTTTTCTTCATTATATTCATCAGCAAAAAATTCTATTGCACACCTATTAATTCTATCACCAAACACAAGTCAAATTTGTTAACCTCATCTAGTCTCTCACATAAAAACAGCACATGATATATTGCCATAATTGTAAATATGATTGTGACAAGTGTACAAACACAATAACAAAAAAATTTTTGAAAATATTGTGTAGAGAGCGAGCTAAATTCAAAAAGTATCCTTGAATGCAAGGAAAGTTGTCAGTTATTTCCGATGTCTATTTACATGTTTTACTTTATAATTTAATTTTTTTTTATACTAAGCCGTTTATTGTTGTTTATATACATTAGAAACTGCACATTTTACAATCAATAATGTGACTACAACAACAAGTATAGGAAAATGTGTAGTTATTGCCTGTTGTCAAATATACAACAGGCAATGGATTTGTATATTGCATATAAGAAAAGGGTGGGTCTACTAGGCAACAATAATAATAATAGGTAACCATATAATAATAATAAGGGGATGGCCATATAAATAAGGGTATGATGGACAGGATAAGTTAAGGATGACGAAAAAGAAATAAGTAGGGAGGATGCGGTGGCAACGAAGGGGCTACAACATACCGGTAGAGCCTATAGTAAACAATGGGATCTCACGACAAGGGTTGTCTTTAGTAATAAGTACTTATAGGAGTTAAAAAGGTATGCTAATGTAAGTTATAGATGGTAGCTATTGCAATAAGTATCACACATATAAGTATTTATGAAATATAATGTGTTAGTTAATAGGCAAGGAGATGAATTAGAGTAGATAAGTTAAGGTTAGCAGCAATAAGATTACATTGTATATAAGTATTTATTTGAGTTAAGGGTTATGCTGAGATAAGAAGGTGGATAGTTGTATATACCAATAAGATGGTTATGGTAATATAAATACTTATTAGGGGGTAAGGTCTTGCTATTTTTTAAAAAGTTTCAACGGTTTGACAAAAAGAATTGTCAGATAGCAGAACAATCTTGTTGGTCTTATGGCTATTTTGTTATTTATCTATAAATCGGAAAATAAAAAAAAATAGAACAAAGTATTAATTATCTAATAAAAAATATTTTTAAAAATAACACGATTTGAACATTAGTATTATTGTTCAGTAAACATCATTTGCGTGAGAATGATTGGATAAGACTATCAACGATAATTTATAACAATATACCCTTTTAAGAGATAATTAAATGAATGTGCAAAGTAAAGCCTTGCTAAAGTGTTGAGAACAATACCAAATACAGTGGCTCTACACATTCAGAGCGATTCTAGTTTACAAACGAAATAAGAGGATATGAGAAAAGTTATTATAGGACTTCATGCTTGCGAGCTTGAGTTGGCAAGTATTCTATTCAAGTTTAAGCGAAACACTCTACTCATGATCGTCTGGTCTGATTTCAACCAAACTAGAATTAGTTAAACATAACATTATTAACTGAATCTAACTATTTTTTATACGGCACCAATAATTAAAATGCTTGCTATTATATAATATATAATATAATAATATTATATCATTATATCATTTCATTTATAGTCATAATAAAAATATCAAACTTCAATATTTACATGCATACTGTAAAATGCCTCTCCAGATATATATATTTATATTTAGATATATATATATATATATATATATATATATATATATATATATATATTTATATATATATATATATAACGAATTCAATAATATATCAACCGTTGGATAGAATAGGTGTATAACAGATTCAATAATATATCGACCGTTTGATAGAATAGAAGACACTTGAAATGTTATATATTAAAAAGGATCTAAGTTCGATTAATCATAGAAGTGATATTACTAATTTAAGTAATATTTATTCTGGAGTGTTGTGCTGAGGTTTAGTGAAATTTGATTTATTTAGTTCCCTTGAGTGAACAGTGTTGAGGTTATTTGTAATGTTATCTTATTAGTCTAGTCGAAGGTTTTGTCCGGCTAACATTGTTGTTCCTTTAAATAATGTAAATTTCATTTTCTTAGTTAAAAAATTCTTACTTCTGTAAGTAATATTGTTTTATGTATCTCTGAAATATTTCTGCTTGTAATATTCATGAGTTGTAACAATCCATTTTCATATTGTGTATATGTTTGATGTTGATATGTGATTTCTTATTATCCTTTGTTTGTAGACCTATGAAAAAGGTTTTAAATAAAACCGAAACGTTGGCAACGAGAGTTTGATTTTTTATCCTGGAAAATTGACCGAACCCCGATTAGAGAACACACCTATATATATATATATATATATATATATACTGTAGATATAGTGACAAGAACTCTATTTAGAAAACTTGGAAAACTTAAGAAGAAGCAAGTTTCAGCAAGATATGGTCAGATTTTTAACAATGTATGTTTACAGGAGGGACTGCTACAAAAATTTACAAATATATATATATATATATATATATATATATATATATATACAGGAGTTCAACATTCAAGAAGAGTAACACACAGAGTAAGGAAACACACTTACAGACTCAAATTTTTGAGTAATCCGTCTTCAGGAGAAAAGAGAAAGGGAGACCAAGCACGTTGTAGACGCAACGGCAAGTAAGTTTTGAGTCTGTAAATGTGTTTCCTTACTCTGTGTGTTACTCTTCTTGAATTTTGAACTCGTATTGTGTTCAGTTTGGATCGTGTTTCGTTTAATTAAATGAAGATATATATATAAACTAGAATTTTTAAAAGAACACATAGAAAAGAAATCACTGAACTCACTACTATATTTCGATGTCCTCGTCGTCAGGAATAGATGGAATCGCTCTAAAGGCTGATAACGACTGGCTTGATGTTCGAACCGAAGCACTGAAACAGTGTAGCCAACTTTCAGAGGAAAGGTAGACAAGGAAGATAAAGAGATAAAAGCCAAATAAAAATGAAAAGAATGAAAACAATTAATTAAAATATAATTAAAAGCTGATAACAACTTATAGGAGGAAAAAAAAATCAACGATTTAGGTTAAGCCCAGGAGCCGATCTACCGCCCAGAAGACTAATAAGTGTTTCTTCTGAAGCTCTCAGAGTGACTTTCGAATTAGTCTGATGAATCTCCTCAGGACCTGTACACGGAAACAGTCATTGAAACTGAGTCCGTGATATATATATATATATATATTGTAGCGGCAACACTGACGCTAATTATTAACGACTTAACGTTCTTAAGAACCAGCTGTTTGTCACCATCGTTACCTGGATGGAATCGCTCTCTCCGAGATACTCTGTCAACTCTTCATGCTTTGTGGTTCTTCGCCGCCGACAAAACGATCTGGCCAGATCCAGCAGTGGGTATGAACTGTTTTATGTTATGAACTGTGTATGTAAATCTGTTTTACTGATATAATGATGTGTGGAGGTATCGCTATTAATATTGTAAATATGTAAAGAAAATAAATATCCTCCAAAATATATATATATATATATATATACTTTTTTTCGTTGGAAATACGATCCAAAACGGACAAATATAGTTCAATATAAACAAAGAAACCATAGCTTAGTCAGTACTTTTGTTTATGTATCAATTTCTCTGTGTCAATTTCCCTTATTTTTTCAATTTTTTCTTTTTTATATATTTATTGTTTTCATATTCCATTAATTTAATGTAATTATAAATTATAAATTAATTATAAATTGATTCCTGTCTACCTTATTTTCTGTGAACGGGCGCGCATGCGGCAACACTGTTGGTCTCCAACCGTCTCTGATCCAGTGCGCTTGGTTTCCCTCTCTTATCTCTCCTGAAGACGGTTCAAACCGAAAATTAGAGACTGTAAGTGTGTTCTTTTGATTTCTCTATGTTTCTTTGTTTATATTGAACTATATATATATATATATATATATATATAAAAATTTAAATTACACAAAGCACGACACAGAAAAGAGAATACAAAGAAAACTTACAGAATTCAATATTTCGAACTGTTGTTCGTCATCAGGAGAGTAGACTAGTAGAGAGGACGAAGTGAGAGAGATCTCCCCACGTCGAAGAACGGAGCGCGAATGAAGAAATAAAGAGTCAACCGAAGAGAGCAGCACTAGCGTAAAAAAGGAGCTAGGCACTAAACGTCGGAGAACGGAGAAAGCAAAAACAATAGATAAAATTATAAAATTAAAAATTATAAATTAAAAATTATAAAAAAGGAAATAATAAAAAAAATAAAAAAAAAATAAATAAATAAATAAAATGAAAAAAATATATATAATAAAAAAAGGGGAAAAAAATATATAATAATAAAATAAAAAAAAATATATATATATATGAATATGAATATATAAGTTAAAAATAAAAGGAAAAACAAATAAAAGTTAACGCTTCTGATTTAAACCGGGATCTGATCGGGCCCCCAATAACCATATGTGGGCCTCCTCAGACGCTCTTAATGTCAAACTACGGTCATCAGTGGTCACTAGCTTAATGATTTGAACAGAAAAGCAGTCATTAAAAGAAAGGTTATGGCTGTTGGCATGGATAGCTACAGGAAGCTGTTTGCGCTGACCGACCGAAGCTCTATGGTTGTTCAAACGCTCATTGAGCTTGGTAGAAGTCATACCAATGTAGAATGCTCCACATTGTCTACAGTTCAGTCGGTAGACGCAATTCCTGGATGAGCAGGAGGTGTTAGGTGGGACGCGGAAAGAGTTGGTTGGTGAGGAGAAGAAAGGTGAAGGGTTAACTAAAGGACAGGTAAGGCAGAGGCGACGGCCGCATTTCTCCATACCAGCACGCACCACCCCAATCCCAGGAGTTTCAAGGGATCTGTGGGAAAACAGGTTTCCTAAATTGGGAGGCTTTCTGAAGGACAGGCGAGGGGGTTTTCGGAAGACGGAGGAGGTGGAGGGGGAAGAGGACAGGAGAGGAAAAATGTCCTTGATGATATTCCCGATCCTATGGACCCCAGGAAAGAAAGTAGTTACGAGGAAGGGAGAACTGTTGGGTTCAGCGGCAGTCCTAGGAAGATATTGATTGGTGGCAGGTATTAAGCGTTTATCAACAAACATTGGAGAGTAGCCCCGCTGGACGAATTTCTCCCTAAGTTTGTCGATATGACACTGTCGTTGATAGAGGTCACTGCAAATACGGTGTATGCGGATGGAGAGGGAACGAGGTAGGGACTTTTTTGTGTGGGATGGGTGACAACTATTGAAGTGTAGATATTGTTGGGCATTGGTAGGTTTTGTGTGTATGGAGGTGGTGAAGGTCCTGCCGCTTAGGGACACTACTACATCTAGGAAGGTTAAGGAGGTATAGGAGAAGGAGTGGGTGAAATTGAGTGATGAACAGGAAGTTTTGAAGGCTTCAATAAAAGTTTCCAGAGAATTTTTGCCATGAGGCCATACGAAAAATATATCATCAATGAACCGGGTGTAGGCAAGGGGTTGGAGGGCATGAGACGAGAGGAAATCCTGTTCAAGTTTGGCCATGTAAAGGTTGGCAAAGGAAGGGGCCATTCTGGTACCCATAGCAGTTCCTCTGGTCTGAAGATAAAGATGGTCCTCAAAACTGAAGACATTGTGCTGCAGGACAAAGGAACTTAGCTGAAGGACAAAAGCGGTGGAGGGTATGTGGGGTAAGGGTCTATTGTCCAGGAACCACTGTAGGGCCGCCAAACCCTCGCCATGGTCAATAACCGTGTACAGGGATGTGACGTCCATAGTGGCTAGAAGGAGAGGGTGTTCCAGGGATTCCGGTAGGGAGATGTTATTGAGTATTTGGAGGAAGTGGAAGGTGTCTTTGCAGAAAGTGGGGAGTTGGGTAACTATGGGCTGCAGAATGGCGTCAACGAACGCTGAAATGCGCTCAGTAAGACAGCCATAGCTTGAAACTATGGGTCGGCCAGGAGGGGGCTGATCGGGCATTCTATAGGGTTTATGGATTTTAGGATGTAAATAAAAGACGGGACAACGTTAATTAGTGGGGATAAGCAACTTGATTTCTTCTTGGGTAAGTCCCTCCTGGAGGGCAGAACTGTGAATAAACTCACTGAGTTTAGTGTGGAAGAGAGAGGTAGGGTTCGTGTCAAGAGGCTCGTAAAAGTCACGGTTGCTCAAATGTCTCATGGCCTCTCCTCTGTAGGTTTCATGGTCCATAAGAACAACAGCGGACCCTTTGTCAGGTAACATGATAAGTAGATCAGGGTTGTGGGTCAAACTTTTGATGGCCAAACGTTCAAGATGAGTAAGGTTGTCTTTGGGTTTGAGGGAGTTCAAAAATAAAGGGCTACTGACTTTAGTCAGCAGTAGAGTGATGAATTGCTCAAGTGGATGAGAAGCAGGAAGGGGTGAAGGTTCGCGGGATGATGGGGGATTAAATTTACGAAGGGAGGGACGAATCCTACAGTTACCGGACGATAGATTGTCTCCTTTGGACTTCCAATAGAACTGCCAGCGGAGGGCTCGACAGAACATTTGGACATCCTCGAGAAGTCTGACAGGATTCACTTTGGGCACAGGTATATATATATATATATATACTAGCAAACGTACCCGTCTTTGACGGAATCAAAAATTCTATTATACTTGGTATTCCAAAATATCAATTATAGTATTATACTAATACTACAATTAGAAGTTATAGAATAGTAGAAAATACCATTATTAGTACAGTGCTAAAAAAAAGCCTCTGTATACAAAGATTAGATTTTAAGTTAGACATACACAAATCTACAATCAATGTTTCAGCTTTATATGTCTTATGGTAGCAATATTTTGTGGACAAACCGACAGACAGAAATTATTCTAAGGGTACATGTGACTACTCTGAAGTATGAAACGTAAAGAAAACTTGAAATGAGTTAGTTCTAATTAACGTGCTCCCAGTCAAAAGCTAGCACGCAAGCCACTGGGCTACTCTGGTTCCATACCTTACTTTATTACCAGTGTTTATATTACGCAAATATTAAATTAAAAAAAAATATTTTTGTTGTGTTTATTTATAATACATTTGCACTACTGTCATCGGCGAGCAAGCAAGCTACTGGCAACCCTGGCTAGATCCCTTTACTTTATTACCATCTTTTATATTATCCACATTTTAAATTCAAAAAAATATTTGTTTGTTACATTTATTTATAATACATTTGCACTACTGTCATCGGCGATCACGCAAGCCACTGGGCTACTCTGGTCCCATACCTTACATTATTACCAGTGTATTTATTAAGCAAATATTAAATTAAAAAAAAGTTGACAGTTATATATAATATATAGCAAACGTACCCGTCTTTGACGGAATCAGAAGTTCCTGTTTTGGTTTATTGCCGTGTGCCTATTGCCTTTCGGCTATACCACGGAGGAATCAGAAGTTCCGTCATTTTTGGTATTTCAAAATGTCATTAGAAATTATAGAATAGTAGAAAATACCATTATTACTACAGTGTTAAACAAATGCCTCCAGCTTATACACTACATTAGCTGTCTGTCCTTCAGGTTCATGGTAGAAGAAAGAGTTGAAACCTCTGACCGTTGAGCATGTAAACTACATTTGACCATGTGAGAAAAACTTGGTTTTGCTACCTTGTATTCCTGCGTTAGATGAAGTCTCCCTTTGCGACTTAGTTAACGTCATTGCGAAATAGACTCTGACCGGACTTTGCAATCATTTCAACGTAAACAGACAGTGACTCGGAATCAATGGTATGTGAAGTATACACACAGACTCCCCAATACCACATCCAGTCATTATGTCCGCCTCTATGGCATATCTGTGTAGAGCACGAACTCAGAGTCGTGTCCCGTTGCACAGTTTTGGGGCACTCATGTTTCGTAACATGAAATTTGTTACTGCTACTAAATTGTAGCATGATTGGTGCTCTACTTTAAGTTTTTACTCATGAGCAGGCAGTCCAGGAGAAATAAATTCAGAGTCAAGAAATTCAATTAGATAATGAACTGCTTCTTCGTCCCTAATCCAATCTCTTTACTGACTTGTAAGTTCTTTCCTCGGCTTCATATTGCGTAAGAACTTGTTTGTTAATTTTTCCTCCCTGTTCATATTAAGAGTTGAGAATTGCTCGTTTACAAAACATTTATTCTCAATAGATAGTACATCCTTAACTCTGTGAAACACCATTTCAATGATGTCAAATACGCAATATATTCATATGCTCAATTGAAATTAAAATCAACTAACAATACCTACTTGCCACACCTGTGTATTTTCAAAACAAACTTGTCTGTGAAGTTAGGAAAATACAGCTAAAAGCCCCATAACTTCGCTTCTGTACTGAATTAATAATCTATTTAGAGCCCATATTTTAAGTTAGGCACACACAAATCCAGTGCCAATGTTTCAGCTCGCTATGTCTTATGGTGGCTGAGTTTACTTGTGACAAACATTTTTGCGTTAAACGTCCATAACTTCACTTCTACGTTGAATTTCCAATCAATTCATAGCCTATATTTTAAGTTAGACCTACACAAATCTACTGTAAAAGTTTCAGCTTTATATGTCTTATGGTAGCTGAGTTTACCTGTGACAAAGTTTTGCGGACAAACCGACAAACCGACAAACCGACAGAAATTTTTCTAAGGGTGGATTCGGTTTCTCCAATGTATGAAACGTAAAGAAAACTTGAAATGAGTCAGTTCTAAGCAATGTACAGACAAAATCATTATTTTATTTATAAAGATATATCGAAAGTGATAATATAATATCGAAGTGAGTTCTGTAGTGTCTTTCTGTGTTCTTTTCTATGTGTTAAAGTGTATATATATATATAAGTGTTAAATTAAATGTGATCCAGATGGACTGCTTACAACTTAAAATAAACTCTGACACATAGAAACGAAACAATTTCCAATATTTTGATGATTATGATGGTCATACTCAGGAGATGTAAATTGACAGAGAGCCGACAGTCAACTGATGAACTCACTGGTTTGAGGGATATTGCAGTGCTACCGTTAAGGAGAACATAAAGAAAGCAAACGAAGAACCAGGGAGTTGAAACTAAAAGAAATTTAAAGATAAAAAAACTAATATTATTTTATTTATTCATCCAGAATACTGAAATACAAAACTAATAAAAAATAAACTGTTAGAAGATAAAATAAAGTAATTATAAACAATTTTAAATTAATTAATAAAGAAATATTAAATTAATTTTTTTTATTATTATGTTTTCATTGTGTGGTATCACAAAGGGCCAATGCTTGGCCTACGTGTGTTCCCTTGTGGGAATGCCACTGCAACCTAACCTAACCTAACCTATTATTATGTCAAAAATTATTTATCATTATTTTATTTTATCACACAACAGTTTTTTTTCATTTTTTTAATTCAATGTTTTTTATTTTTTTTATAATTTTTGGTATATTCCTGCTTTCTTCCCTTTATTCTTCTTTAATTTTTGTTCAATCTCTACTCCTTGGTTCTTTGTTATTTTGTTTTGTTTTCTCCTTCGCGGGTGTCGCTCAAAACCAGAGAGTTCCTTAGTTGACAGTCGTTCCTCCTTTGCTTTTTCTTCTGAGGATGACCGCAATAACTGTCGAAATATTGAAAACTGAGTCCTAATTGTTACGTTCCTTTCTATGTGTCACAGTAAATTATAAGTCGTATATATACATACATATAATCAATTAAAAAAAAAGGATTACATGAGCTAAAGAAAACAGACACATAGAAGAAACTCAAATCTGATTTCTCGCTTGTCTTTAGAGCTTCTCACATATTTCTACCTAGTAACAAGACACTTGAAATACAGCCGTTAGTAAGTTTTGAGTTTTTTTTATATCATTTATGGGTATTATTTCTGTAAATTTAGTTTTGATTAAGAGCATATACATATATAATTAAAGTTACAACTAGGTAATAGGAAAAACCGAGATTAACACTCACAATTCTCTATTATTTTATTTATATGCCGTCTTCAGAAGAGAAGAAGATCAACTGTAATACATTCCAAGTTGAAGATGCATTTTTTCTTGAAACTGAATAACTTTTTGTTGACATTCAGTAAGGTTTATATTTTAATTTTGTAATCATATTTGTTGGAAAAGCTTATTTTACTGGAAGCAATGCCTTCAACAGCACTATCTATCATTTATAAAATATGACTGCACGTTATTTAATTATTATAACAAATTTAATCCCTGTTAAATAATATATATATTTATGAAATAATCTCTGATTACACCAAGGTACATGTAATATTATTGAGATCTAGTAACATACTAAACACTACATAAGCTAGCATGACTTTTGGGATATTCCGGATAATAGAACCGTCGAAATTACAAAATTCCCGAATTAATTTCTATTATATTTGGAGCATATATGTATATAAATTATAAATTAAGTCTACTACCAATGGATTCAATATTAAGTAAGTTTTATTATAGTGTTCAATAGATTATCAAATCATTAGTTTTGCAATCCGTAATTGTGTGGTATTTACTCATTCTCAGGTAAAATGGATAAACAAACAAAAGTCTCCACACAAATGAAGTTTTATTCAACAACAACGACGCATTTTGAACACTTTGTGTTCATCATCAGGAAGACACCAAGGCTGTGGTGCTGAAGGGTTGGTCCAGTGAAAGCTGAGTTGTTTTCACTGGACCAACCCTTCAGCACCACATCCTTGGTGTCTTCCTGATGATGAACACAAAATGTTTGAAACACGTTGTTGTTGTTGAATAAAACTTCGTTTGTGTGGAAACTTTTGTTTGTTTATCCATTTTACCTCAGAATCAATAGATTATTTATGAATAATAGATCATTCATATTTTCCTCGGTTTATCATTTGCAGATCTTCACCATCTACAGACGCTTAGTTTTTTTAAGAAGAAGACTTCTGAAGATGTGAAGCAGAGTGGCAAACTAACGATGTTTGTTGACCACCGAAGAATAATGTATCAAACATTGATTGTAATATTAACAATCATATCATGAATTCAGGGACATTTTTGTTTGCATCATATTTTATTGAACTCTAGAATTACAAATGAAATAATTGATATAGTTAAATGATTGCCTAAGACAGTGTCTTGATAGTTCTTCTAGGACGCGGAGTAGACGAAAGCCACCGCGGCCCGCTTCAAGGGAGCAGGAGGCGGCCGTTCTATTGATCTAGAACCCTCCCTTCCAGCTCAGACTTCCACCTACCCTGCATAATAAATAAGCCCGGATTTGATGCTGCTTTAAATGCAAATAGACTGCACAACAATGGACCTAAATGGGATTTTTCCCTCTTTCACAATACCCTGTTTTTATTTATTTTTTCCCCTGTTGAATTCGTGGTCGTTCCACTTCTGTATACAGTGTCAACAAACCTCTTTGTTCCCTCAAATATTCTGAAATATTTCAACGAAGTTTTATTCCTAACCCCCCCCCCCCCTTCTGCACCCCCTAATTATTTTATGAAACATATTTCGTTTCCACAAATGCAAATATTGCATAACGAAATACTGTAAGTAAAGAATAATACATCGCACAAAAAAAAAGTAAAATAAATCTGAGATATTATTTTACCTTATTTTTTTTTTTCAAAAAAACCCGCAAAATAGAAGAATATTCAAATTTTTTATAAAAAGAAAATAATCCGTTGTACATTTCAGCATTCACGCATTGTAAACATTCTCGATGATATTTTATATTTTTCAATGGAATGTGATATTACTTTCTTAATAAAATAACTACAAATTACAAACAACATATTCCAATGCAAATTTATTTAATCTAATATGACTTACTAATTGGATACATGGGTACTCGTCGGTATTAAATTATAACAGTAATTCTAATAGGAGTCTAATGGATTGGCCAACATGGTTTTTGTGAAAGACGTTTGCCCTCAAAACGTTTTTAAAAATATAAAATTATTAACATTTTAATGGTCAATAAAAGTTTTAGAAAACCTACTCCAGGTTTTAAGCATAACTTGATCTTAGCTGTTTTGGACTAGATATATATCTCTTAAGGCCTCTCTTGACACTGCAGTATAAATATACCGGATATAATAAGGATTATTCAGAGAAGGAGTCGTAGAGGCTCGAGTCTTAAAGCTTTAGTGATTTGGTCACTATCATCATAGTTGGACAGCTTATTCTCTTTGGGCGATTTCGTCAGTGGCAAAAACGCAGAAGGCATAAGCCAGCATTCTATGCTGAGTTAAAAAGGATTCAGGTGCCAGGGTAACACAGTGCAACGTGATAGTCTATAGACCAGGGGTGCTCAATACGTCGATCGTAATCTACCAGTCCATCGCGAGGCCAGTAGCGGTAGATCGCATACAACGATCGTTGTATCTATACAGAAAAAGAAATTTATATCTATAGTACATAGATTTTGAAAAAGTATCTATAGTACAGATATCTATACTATAGATACTATAGATACAATAGATATCTATAGTACAAAATTCCGTTCAAAAATGGCCATAAAATTTATATTGGTCAAACTGGTAAATCATTAAAGACACGTGTAAAACAACACCAATACAACGTAAGTAGACAGGAAAAAAGTAGTGCCTTATTCTTGCATATAAAAAATGAAAATCATCATATTGATTGGACAGGAGCTAAATTTATTACCTATGAAAAATCAGTGTTGTTAAGAAATATTATTGAATCGTCTCTAATTAAATTTAATAGATCAAATATTATAAACATTAGTAACGGTCTCTTCAAACTTGATACTTTCGTTACGAGGGCAATAGCCTCTTCAAAGAGGGTTGACAGCTAGCAGATAGTTTTTTACTTTTTCTTACTGTACTCCTTTGTTTTCCCAAACATCCCTTTCTGGACATTAGTCCTTTCCTGCGCTTTCACCCTTTTAAAATACCACTCTTCCCTCCCACTCTTCTCAACTCCTCACCAGATGTTTTCTGCATCTAGTGTTCAGTTGGGTTTTTGACTCTGACGAAGACCGCTTGTTACGGTTGAAAGATCTTAGTCTTGTTTTCCCATTTTTTATCGTGGTTTGATCATTGATTACTTTGTACTATAGATAACTCTCTGGTGTCATTGTATTTTTTAGTTAATGCCTGAGGAAGAACACTACGTGTTCGAAACTCGTTGTTTATACCATTAAATTTTTATATGTGGTGACCATTTCATTAGCTTTTTACCCTACAATGAGTAAATACCACATAATAACTGATTGCACTACGTTAGAAGTATATACACTTAAAGTATCTTTAGTATATACTTTTTAAACCCTATTAATAAATATGTTTTCAAAACACATATATCTAATAAATATAATTATCACGTTTATAACTATTTAAAAAATATATTTTAACCACACTGAGAGGCACAACAATAACATAAAATAATCGCGCGGTTGAAACTTAAAATTTTACATAAACATGTTTTAAATTATAATGGAAACCCCCAGTCTCATGACATATTTTCTAAATTGATGTAAACAAATTCAACAGGTGGGACAAGTAAACATTATTCAAGTTCTAAAGACTTGCAATATGCAACTTCTTGCATATTTTGAGCTATAACAAATCTATTAAAAATCTAAAATTATAATTTCTTTCCATAAATTCTTTATGCTAGTTATATGCTTTAAGTAAATTTTCAATGAAAAAGCAGTTTAGCGAATTAATTCACTTCCTTTACACTTAGCAATTTTTTTTTATAATTCATTTTTTTCAATGCAAGTTTAGGTGAAAATATATTTTCCTGTTTAAACGCATCATTTGTGACTAGTGTCTTGTTCGCAAGCTTGAAGATTCAGTCATAAGTCTGCATGTTTACATTCATAATCATAAACATAAATCTGATTATATATATAATCGTGGTCCGCCTGTGGACCGACTCGTTTCTATCCTCCTGATGCGATGCCATCGAAATATACTAGTGAGTTTCAGTTTATTCTCTGTGTGTTCTTTATATCAATGTAGTTTATTTACTTCGTGGAATTGTTGCATTTAATTGGTTATATAAATGTATATACACTTAAAATAAACTGTGATACAAAGACAGAAACATAACAAAGACTCACTTTTCAATATTTCGACCGTAATGGCCATCACCCTAAGGAGAAAAAGTGAATTGACGGAGGGACGACAGTCAACTCATATATATATATATATATATATATATATATATATATATATAAGCCAACGATCAAACTAGAGTATGAAATGGGAGGGAAAAAAAGACTAAGATCTTTCAACCGTAACAAGCGGTCTTCGTTTTCACAAGAGTCAAAAACCCAACTCAGACCGCTTGTTACGGTTGAAATATCACAGTCTTTTTTTTCCATTTGATGTTGTAGTTGGATCATTGATTGTTATTTCAGGTGTTAATGTTAAATTTTGTATATATATATATATATATATATATAAGCCAAAACGATCGAAAATCGTGAGTGTTAGTCTCTTTTTTATGTTTTTGCGTTCTGTAGTTGTAACTTTAACTTTAATTTTATATATATATATATATATATATATATATATATATATATATATATCATGATAAACGAAAAACGGTCCGGCAGGAGAGATAAAAATTAAAATAAGCAGTGACACATAAACTGAAACACAACAAAGCCATTACGGTCGAAATATTGAAAAGTGAGTCTTTGTTGTGTTTCAGTTTATGTGTCACTGCTTATTTTAATTGTTATATATATATATTAATGATCAAACTAGAATACGAAATGGGAAAACAAGACTAAGATCTTTCAACCGTAACAAGCGGTCTTCGTCAGAGTCAAAAACTCAACTGAAACTGAAAACCCAATAGTTGGGTTTTTGACTCTGACGAAGACCGCTTGTAACGGTTGAAAGATCTTAGTCTTGTTTTCCCATTTCGTATTGTGATTTGATCATTGATTGTTATTTCACGTGTTTATGTGAAATCTTTATATATATATATATATATATATATATATATATATATATATATACTTTTTTTAAAAGTATATTTTATTATTAGTTATGTTTGATAGAAGTGATGTAATTGTCATTGTAAATAAGTATTTATTAGAATTGTTAAAAAAACCTTGTATATAGAATCCTTGAGAATGGTCAACGTAGACCGAAACGTCGGACATGTAATATGATAAATACAATTAAAGATAAAAAAATTGGTGAGTTAATTTATATGATACCACAGAGATGGAAAGGTAGCATTCGAAACCTTGAAAAGGTATGTAGGAAACATACTAAACTTAATGTTGGCAAGATCTTTAATGAGGTTTGTTTAAAAGAAGGTCTGCTCCCAAAGTATACCAATATATATATATATATATATATATATATATATATATATATATATATATATATATATATATATAACACAAACAGACATAGTCTTATGACAATTTGTGATGCTGTTTGCTCACTTTCTGTCTCTTCCGGGAGTATTCGGACCTGGGAGTCGTATTGTCTAATTAGATGTGACTGTATATTTATGATGGTCAAATAGTATTTAAATTGCATTTGTCCCTAGGGGAAAGTTCAATGAGGGTTTGTTGCTGTTTGTGTGTTTGTAGCAAAGCTGATAAGGGCCCAGCAGGTGTCGTGCCCCTGGTTCTTCGGTGCTAGTGGTTTCCCCTATCTTGGGCATAATTACTGGATGTTGTTTGAAGTTGCTGTCAGTAAAATCACTTGGTGTTGGAAGGCCGAGATAGCTAATCTTTCATATTCCTTATCTCTTGGTGATAAGATACGTACTGGACTGTAATGAAGTTTGTTTTTGTTTTTTGTTTTATACCTGACTTCTCTGAATGTTGTTTGAGAGGCTTTAGTTGTCCTTATCTTGAAATGACAATGGATTGTGATGAAAAACTGATTAAGAATTCTATTTTCTTACTAAAAAATGTTACTCAAATCAGTGGCAATCTAACGAGAGATTGAAAAAGAACATTCTGAAATCTATAAAGACTTTTACGACTATTTGTAAGGTGAAATAAATATTTAAAAAGACAGATTGGTCGAGAAGACAACTGAATTGAGCTTTAGAGAAGTGAACCAAAAGTGGAACCTTAAAGAGAACCTAAAACAAAACAAAACTCAATCCTTTAAGATTATTGTAAAACCAAAACAATTCAAGAGATTTAAATAACAATGAAAGATATCAAAACATTAATTAGCTCGAAAAACTGAAAGATCACAGCGAACTCTGGGAAAAATATTTCACAATGAAGGATTCTGTTTGACTTTCCAAAAGAGGCAGCTTCAGAAATATGAACAAAAGAGATAAACAAAAACTACCCACATATATTTGATACTAATGAAGAAAAACGGTTCTACCCCGGATTGAAAATCAGCGGTATTAAAGTATGAATATAAATTCACTTGATAAACGGAAAGACGATCCAAACTGGACACAAAAACAAGTATGAATATAAATGTATACACAGGTGGATATCTTGTGTATGCACAAGCCACAAAAAAAAAATTGAGGTCATTAAAGGTTGTAGAACAATATCGGCTCTGGCGGTGCAAGTCGTGGCTGGACAAATGCAGATAGATATAGTAGTGAAATAGCGGGTTGAAAAATTTTCGGTAATTACCGGTAATTTCTCCGCATGTTACCTTTGCTTTAGTTTGTCTATTACTCGTGGCCTAGGTGCTGTTTTGCGGAGTAACTGTTAGAATTTGTGCTTAGCATTGCGTTACTTGAAGTGCCCTCGGGCACCTCCATGCTTTCAATTGAGGTGGCTAAAGGGTAAGTTGTCAACAAGGCGGCCTGGCTTGACTTAGCGGTTATGGTACAAAATGACGAGGAACGCGAAGATCATAACAGGTTATACTTCCTCTCCGAGGGACAACTGGCTCAGATTTATTCACTTCCATAAATCGAGGGTCAGTTGAGAATCCAACCCCGGAACTACTAGTTCAGAGGTAAGTACGTTAACCACTGAGCCAACCTGAACCCAATATAAGCTTTGTTATGACAGTAAAAAGAAAAAATCAATATGTAATATGACTTGGTAGTTCTCAAGAAAATATACGCATAAACAATACAACGACAAGCTTAACAACTTAAAACTCTAAAATTACAAGATTTTAATATTACTGCTGTCAATAGTAGACGTCCTAAAACTATAATAATAAAGAGAATCCTCTCTAAACACTCTTATTGTTTCAAAAATTTGTTATTAATTCTATAAAATGCATTAACATTCAATAATATAATAGCCATTTTTTATATTAATAAAGGCTAAAAGTAAATAAAATAATATCCCGTAAGCACAAGCAAACTGAAGTCATTATAATTAGCTTGGTAAGGCAATGACCTTGTCCTCTTCCAAGCATAAATCTTATCTAATGTATTCCTATTTATTCAAATGTATCCACACTGACTACCTAATAGTTTTTACAATTCAGATTAATGCCACCAAAGGAAATTTATTGGAACCCATTACTAAATTTGTCTCCATCAGTTTTAAAGAACAATTGTTTCAAGACATTTCCGATTTGATGAATGTGATAAACCTCTTACTCTTTCCTTAAACTAAACTGTTCTTTAGACATACTTCTTATATATATTTTATAAAATAAGAAAGTCACAAAAAAAATCATATAGTCACGTTTAATAGATATATAAAGACAATACATTCAATATTAATAAAATAAATTAATTAACGAAATGTTTTTACGCTTAGTAAAAAAATGCAACATCTTTTTTGTATATAAATTAATATATCTTTTGTATATAAATATAGGAATAAAAATGAAACGGTCCAGAAGACATTAAAACAAAACAGAGGTAAAACGAATGTAACACACAGATAGACACAGGTGTAACTCAGTTCTAATATTTGACGATCGTTGAAAAATAGAAGTTAGGTATACCTGTGACTACTTCTCTGTTTTATATATATATATATATATATATATATATAATATGATCAAACCACAACACGAAAATGGAAAAACAAGACTAAAATCTTTCAACTGCAACAAGCAGTCTTCCTCAGAGTCAAAAACCCAACTGTTGTTCTGACTGTGACAAAGACCTCTTGTTACGGTTGAAAGATCTTAGTCTTTTTTCTCCATTTCATATTGTAGTTTGATCATTGATGGTTATTTCACGTGTTTATGTAAAATCTTGTATATATATACCATGATAAACGAAAAACGGTCCGGCAGGACAGATAACAATTAAAATAAGCAGTTACACATAAACTGAAACACAACAAAGACTCACTTTTCAATATTTCGACCGTAATGGCGGTCGTTCTCAGGAGTCCATGAAGGACTTAATTTCACGGAACACGTTAAGTATGCTACTTCGAAGGCGGCAGCTCGGTATGCGGCTTTTGGTCGTATCTCAAGAGCCACCTGGGGGGTACGCTATGGTAGATGCAAGGTTTTATATATGGCCATATATAATTCAATTGTTTGTTATGGTGCCTCGTTGTGGGGGCGCTACCTGATGGCCCACACATCAGGTCTACTCGTGTCCTCACAAAGGAAGGCCTTACTGCAGACTACCAAGGCGTACAGAACTGCACCTACTCTGGCGTTACAAATTATTGCCGGTCAGATGCCCCTAGATATCAAGGTTAAGATTGATTTCTGATTGTTATGCCATCGGGAAGGGGCATCAGACAAGATGGATTCCGGTGGATAATTCCGGAGGTGTGCCTGAGAGGTTGGTGTTTGCAAAGCGCTGGGCGATGAATTGTTGGCAGGAGCGGTGGGCAGGTGGTTCCACTGGTCGCTGGACTGCGAAGTTTTTTCCGTCTGTGGCGATGAGACTTCGCATAGGCGACCCAGAGTTTGACCATTGGTTGGTGCAAGTGGTAAGTGGTCATGGGGATTTTTTGGGCTATCTCCACCGGTTCAAGAGGGCTGAAGATCCCACCTGCCCATGCGGGGGAGCTCCTGAGACCATAGCGCATGTTCTAGAGGAATGTAGTAGGTTTGCCGGGCCTAGGTTTCTTCTAGAAATTAAGACTGGTCACTTTGTCGCCCAGTTGTACTCTCAGGCTTTCAAGGGTAGGTGTGCTGCCGCCTTCAAGGAGTTTGTGTACGATATTGGAAGACTAAAGAATGCAAGATTTCCTGATCCGACGTCCTAGTGAGTGCTCTTCTGGTTTCCTGACTATAGTGTTTTTTGTTTTGTTTTGTTTTTATGTTGTGTGATGTCTGTCGTGGATGCCCGCCTCCGCGAGGTCCACCTTGGGCACGCCGGGGATTGCTGGGGGAGTGGCCCTTTTTGTCGCTTCGCCTGCGCTCCGCGGTGTGGCTAAAGGGCACCACGTAAAAAACATCGATCTGCTCTGCTTTGTTCCATATTATGGTCGAAAGGCTTTGGTGTATGGTAATGAATCAAAACAGGTCGTTCTCAGGAGAAGAAATGAATTGACGGAGGGACGACAGTCAATTGACTGTCGTTCAGTTCAGTTTCAGTTGACTGTCGTCCCTCCGTCAATTCACTTCTTCTCCTGAGGACGACCGCCATTACGGTCAAAATATTGAAAAGTGAGTCTTTGTTGTGTTTCAGTTTATGTGTAACTGCTTATTTTAATTATTATGTATATATATATATATATATATATATATATATAAGTTTTTATTTAAAGGTCTTATTTCAATGAAAACTGCTGGACCGTTTAATTTAATTACTATATATATACTACGTATAATTTTTCCAGTTTTCAGTATTATGTTAATTGCAAATCATCTGGAGCTGAATTCTAGATATACTTCAAAGTAGTCATTATCAATTTAATAAAGTATAAAAGAATATATATTTTTTTGAAAAAAAATCTTTACAAAGTTCCTTTCGTTATTTAATCTTTATTATTTCTCTTTTTATTTTCAACAAGCCCTATTTAATTAATAACATAAGATAAAACCAGAACAGAATTAAAATTTTCCTCTCAACGGATTGTTAAAAGGCTTTATGCGAATGGGAAAAGTTAATATCTCTTTGTAATTTTTTTTTTTGTAACAAGTAATGTAATACAACTTTTCTGCTAAAGAATAATTATTGCGTTGAAAGATAAAAAAACTTATTTATTTCAGTTTTCAAAGAACTGCTTTAAAGAGGCAGTTTTATATAACAAAGTTTAGATGTTTTACGAGGAGGGGGCAAGGGTAATAAAACGTAAGAGGGGGTAGAGAAAGAGAAGGGGTAGCCCTTTGTTCCAGAATGAATTACCCTAAGGGCTGCAAGTCATTTTGCTACCAACTACATGTACAATTCTATTCTCACCAGTGGAATATTTTTCCAAAAAAAAAAAAAAAGAAAGAATTAATATCCATTGTAGGTTTAGAGAAAATAATAAATGACGGAAGAGTTTGTTTAAAAAAAAAAATTGCTCGAACTAAAGAGCTCTATTTCAGCTGAATACGTTTTGTGAAGAACAAGCATTATTCCAATCTATTTTACTCTAAAAATAACATTCAAAAAAAGCACTCTAAGTATTAATTTTGGGTACAACTTATTTGTGAATATTACTTTCAAGTGAGGATGTAACCTTGCATTTTTCCAGCAACTAATGTGGAATGTGGAGAAATAAAAGAAAATATTTAAGCCAGAATTTAATTTAAATTCAAGCAATTTAATCAGAAGATTTTTTTAATTTAAATTTTATCATAATCATTTTTTAGAATTTTAGCTATATAAGAAAAATTTTTCTTAGCATTTAAACTAATGAAAACTTGCTAAGGTAAGTTTTGACAAAACTTACTAATCATCATTCTGATAATCATAATAATTAAAAAATCAATTTATCATTTTAAACTTCATACTGTTAAATCTAAAATATGTGTATATCATTTACACTAAAATATAAATATTGCTATTCACGAGTAGACAACGAAAATTGCAACCTCACACGAAGGTGTGGCTCTTAAGCAGTGCCTATACACAAGCAAAATTGATACAACAGAGTTTGTGTGTTGATATAGAACAGGAGAAGTAAAAGAGTCACAGTGGACTGAGAGGAATGAAGAATGAGATGAAGAGAGGACTAAGAGGAATGGAATTAGAGACGAAAATAGAACTAAGAGGAATGAATTAAGAGACGAACAGAGGACTAAGAGGAATGAAATTAGAGAGGAACAGAGGACTAAGAGGAATGAAATTAGAGACGAACAGAGGACTAAGAGGAATGAAATTAGAGAGGAACAGAGGACTAAGAGGAATGAAATTAGAGACGAACAGAGGACTAAGAGGAATGAATTAAGAGACGAACAGAGGACTAAGAGGAATGAAATTAGAGACGAACAGAGGACTAAGAGGAATGAAATTAGAGAGGAACAGAGGACTAAGAGGAATGAAATTAGAGACGAACAGAGGACTAAGAGGAATGAATTAAGAGACGAACAGAGGACTAAGAGGAATGAAATTAGAGACGAACAGAGGACTAAGAGGAATGAAATTAGAGAGGAACAGAGGACTAAGAGGAATGAAATTAGAGACGAACAGAGGACTAAGAGGAATGAATTAAGAGACGAACAGAGGACTAAGAGGAATGAAATTAGAGAGGAACAGAGGACTAAGAGGAATGAATTAAGAGACGAACAGAGGACTAAGAGGAATGAAATTAGAGAGGAACAGAGGACTAAGAGGAATGAAATTAGAGACGAAAAGAGGACTAAGAGGAATGAAATTAGAGACGAACAGAGGACTAAGAGGTATGAAATTAGAGACGAAAAGAGGACTAAGAGGAATGAAATTAGAGAGGAACAAAGAACTAAGAGGAATGGAATTAGAGACGAAAAGAGGACTAAGAGGAATGAAATTAGAGACGAAAAGAGGACTAAGAGGAATGAAATTAGACAAACAGAGTACTAAGAGGAATGAAATTAGAGAGGAACAGAGGACTAAGAGGAATGAAATTAAAGACGAACAGAGGACTAAGAGGAATGAAATTAGAGAGGAACAGAGGACTAAGAGGAATGAAATTAAAGACGAACAGAGGACTAAGAGGAATGAAATTAGAGAGGAACAGAGGACTAAGAGGAATGAAATTAGAGATGAACAGAGGACTAAGAGGAATGAAATTAGAGACGAAAAGAGGACTAAGAGGAATGAAATTAGAGACGAAAAGAGGACTAAGAGGAATGAAATTAGAGAGGAACAAAGAACTAAGAGGAATGGAATTAGAGACGAAAAGAGGACTAAGAGGTATGAAATTAGAGACGAAAAGAGGACTAAGAGGAATGAAATTAGAGAGGAACAAAGAACTAAGAGGAATGGAATTAGAGACGAAAAGAGGACTAAGAGGAATGAAATTAGAGACGAAAAGAGGACTAAGAGGAATGAAATTAGACAAACAATTACAAAAAAAAAACCATAGAAACAATACTAAGTGAGTTGTATATTGTTCTTACATGTTCTTTTCTTGTATATTTTGTTATCTAAAAAATTAAGTGATTTTTACAATCAAATTAGCGTAAATATCACAAAACTATGTGATATATATTCAACTTGTCCAATTGAATCACCAAATAAACCAAGTTTTAAGTTATAAAATATTTTTTTGAAATCGCTTAAAAGTTGCCTTATACTTTAAGTACTTTTAGTAGGATTGTTTGATATTGTTATGGATAAAGTTATGTACAAACACAAGAGACCCTAAAATGAAGGTAATACCGAGAATGGTAAAGCCATAGAAATATTTTATATTTTTATTACGGTGATTTTTTCTTTACATATGTTTAATATAAATAATTATATAGGCAATTTGAATATTATTCTTTACACAATAAGCTTATTCTAATAGTAGGATTAAATCTCCAAGTGTCTCAATAATAAGCCATTAATGTTTGCATGTTTGGATTTTGCATGAACGATAAGATCCCTCTTAATTGGTCATGCGACAACCCCATTTCTCCTTATCCGCTAACTTTAAATTTACTTAATAATTACTAAATGCAGCATGACTAATAGTAATTGCTATAAATATTAGCTTAACATTATTTGGCTTTTATATTTAACAAATTGTTTTTTTTTTAAATTGATCTACAACATAAATCTGCCAGATTTTTAAATAAGCTTATAAACAAATATTATCTTTAATAAAATAAAGAACAATAATTATAGGTTGTATGAAACGAAGTAGTGTACTTTGTATTAAGAGTAAAAAAAAAAATGTTATTTAGCATTTCTTGCGTCTCATTGCCTACCAATATTTCAAAATTAATTAGAATTTTAATTAGTTTAGCTTTAAAAAAATAATTTTTTTAATGAATATGAACTAAAACATTTCTTACTCTATGAATATAAAAAGTACTTAAGTCAACAATAACATTGAAACATCCACAGCAACGCGACAGAAAATATACCGTTTACTAGACTACCCTCAACCCTCTGTGTCACTCAGAATTATAATAATAGTTATTGAAATAAATTCACTGAACATGATTAACAGAGACAATTTTAATTGTTGTTTCTTTTATTAAGGCACGGAATCAGATTCTTATATGACCCAAGCTTTTGATATAGTATTCTTAACATGATTCAAGATATATACACAGTAAGTATATTTAGCAAAAATAAAAATTATTTAAAAGTAAAAAAAATTTATTTAATCATATATAAATAACACATCAATTCAAGTTATATACATAATGAAATATTTAAAATAAACAAAAGTTGTAAATTGAAATGTTCAAGTTATTTACCTAACATAATATGACATTAATGAAAGGAATGTTTATTTAAAATATTACCTTAGAACAATCGTATTTTATCTGACAGTTGTGTTAAAGTTTGTTTATAAAATTATTCATTTTTAACCTCTAATGTAATAGTTTATTATATATTTGTTACATTTATTTATAATACCTTTGCACTACTGTCATCAGGGAGCACGCAAGCTTCTGGGCTACCCAGACTTCATAGCTTTAATTTATTACCAGTGTTTTTATTACGCAAATATTAAATTAAAAAAAAAATGGTATTACACTTAGTATATAAATCATTTGCTCTATTGTCATCGGTGAGCACGCAAGACACTTGCTACCTTGGCTCCAATTTTGGGAATATAGCGATAATTTTTCTTATATTTAACATTATTTAAATAATAAATAATATATATTATAATTTCAGGTCTCTAGGACGGAAAATAGGTGAACAAACAAACAAACAAACAAACTCACGAACTTTATATATAGAGATAATTCAAAAAACTGACCATCAAAATAGTTTTTCATCATAATTTAAACAAAAAAAGAAGGTATAAAAATTTCTATTTAATAATTTAAATATACAGGAAGAATTGAAAAAATGTTGCCAATCAGGGAAGATATGTTCAATAAGATAAATATGAAGTCGGTCTTACGATTTTTTCAAATCGTAATCATCAAAGCTTAATTCTAAAGAAAATTAAAATTGCTACAAAATGTTTTTATTAGTATTAAAGTGTGTTTATTTATGACAAACTATTTATCAAAATGAAAGATTAGCATTGTTAAGACTGTTCGATAAACTATATCTAATGTACCCTCAAATTCTTATATCAATCAAATCTAAACGAAAACAAAATTATTAAAATTTTACTAATATTTGTAGAAAGTTAAAATTATTAAATTTTTTTTATGTTAAGTTGTAATTAAATGTAATATTAAAATATTATTAATATTCTCAAAAATATAATATAAAATAGACTAAATAATATATTTTTATTTTGTTATATTATCTTGCAATTGTGTACAATGCAATTATATTTTTAGTCCTGCTTAATCCTAATCAGTTTTTGATATTATTTACAACAAATATAAAAGTACTACGTAAAATATTTCAAACAAATTATTTAAGTTTTCAAATAGTAGAAGGTGATTTAATGGGTTGAAGAAGTTATAGTTGTTTAATATATCTTTTTTCTCTTTTGTATGATTGATTTTGACCTCTTGAGTCAACTTCAAATGAAGTAACGTTTAATTTGTTTTATACCTTCAGGCAAGCAACCTTTCCAAAAAATGCAACCTCACTGTCTACAGTATGAAATTAACATTTTCCTTATTCTAAATAGAATTTTAACATTGATTTTAGATACAATTGATGTTTTTTTTTGTTTATTTTATTTATTATTTATATTTTATAAGAAATAAAATTTCTTTTTAGTTCATTTTAGTTTAGTTTTTTATTTATTTATTATTATATTACAACAAGTGATAGTGATCATGCTACATACAAGAATGAAATAAAAGAGTGGAGAAACCACACATTGTTGGTACTGCATATAAATTATTCTGATCACTTGAAATTAGTTAGCTTTGCTGAGTACATCTCGGGATGAACATCTTTTAAGCTTTCTAATAGCGTTAGTAGGAATCTGGTGGGAAATAATTGCTGAATTAAAAGCTTTAAGTTAGAGGGTAAAGATTCATGAAATTGGTAGTAGTATCTTGATAGGATTTCTTGGTTGTTAAAAGGAATTTTCAAATCGTTATGAATGGTGTCGTTAGAAACATAAAAGAAAGCTTGTATAACTTTGCGAAGGATTATAGATTGGACTGATTGGATTTTTTTGATATTTTGTACGCTTGGTTGATCCCCAGATTTCAAGTCCGTAGGTCCTAATCAGTTGGAAGTATTATAGTATAGATCAGATTTTTGTTGTGTATAGTGAAATTTGATCTATTGTCGAGAAGTCTAGATAGCATCTCATATAGATTAGGCTGACTGGATTCTTTGGATGTTTTGTACGCTTGTACTAATCAGTACAAGTAAGTCCTAATCAGTTGAAGTATAATAGTATAGATCAGATTTTTGTTGTGTTGAGTGAAATTTGATCTTTTGTCGAGAAGTTTAGATAGCATCTCATATAGATTAGGCTGACTGGATTCTTTGGATGTTTTGTACGCTTGTACTAATCAGTACAAGTAAGTCCTAATCAGTTGAAGTATTATAGTATAGATCAGATTTTTGTTGTGTTGAGTGAAATTTGATATTTTGTTGAGAAGTCTAGATAGCATCTCATATAGATTAGGCTGACTGGATTCTTTGGATGTTTTGTACGCTTGTACTAATCAGTACAAGTAAGTCCTAATCAGTTGAAGTATAATAGTATAGATCAGATTTTTGTTGTGTTGAGTGAAATTTGATCTTTTGTTGAGAAGTCTAGATAGCATCTCATATAGATTAGGCTGACTGGATTCTTTGGATGTTTTGTACGCTTGTACTAATCAGTACAAGTAAGTCCTAATCAGTTGAAGTATAATAGTATAGATCAGATTTTTGTTGTGTTGAGTGAAATTTGATCTTTTGTTGAGAAGTCTAGATAGCATTTCGTATAGATTAGGCTGACTGGATTCTTTGGATGTTTTGTACGCTTGTACTAATCAGTACAAGTAAGTCCTAATCAGTTGAAGTATAATAGTATAGATCAGATTTTTGTTGTGTTGAGTGAAATTTGATCTTTTGTTGAGAAGTCTAGATAGCATCTCATATAGATTAGGCTGACTGGATTCTTTGGATGTTTTGTACGCTTGTACTAATCAGTACAAGTAAGTCCTAATCAGTTGAAGTATTATAGTATAGATCAGATTTTTGTTGTGTACAGTGAATTTTAATTGTTTGTCGAGAAGTCTAAATAGCTTTTATATCGTCTCATTAGGTCCTGTCGATTCCGTGTCAGTCGTTTGTCGATGTACGAGTACATTCCGAGATAACATACTACATTTTTAGTTCTTTTTTCGACCAATCCCTTCGACATCGGTCACAAAGAAATAAAACATTCGTTGGTCAGAATCAACAACACGATTAAACTGCAGACACGAATGGCTGGCTTTATTGGCTGACTGAAGTGTGCTGCCTACCTAGTTATATGAACTGCCCCCCGGAGGGGCGGCCTCCCAGACTGCGTAGACCCTACCAGGCACGCTGCATCTTATTAACCAACCATCACATTTACAAAATTACATGTTGTTATATACTACTAGCTATTCCCTTACTAATCACTGGTGCTTTTTTTTTTTGGCCATGTTTATTTACCTTGAGGTCATAAACATATAATCTCTGTTAACTTCTAGTTATTACATGTTAACAGTTATTTTGTTTAGAATCAGTTATACAAAATGGCATGTCATTAAATATTCTGTAAATAGTCCCTTTCTAATTAATTAAACATTTTATTCACTGGCTGCTCATTATATTCATGATATAAAGGTATAATCTCAGGACTTGATCGTTGTTACATCCTTATGAAACTTTCGCTGAACTTAATTTTCACTGCTGTTTAATCTCCTTGAGTCTTTTCTGTCGTAATTCTTTTTAATTCTTTTTTAATGTTTTTACAAATTATCTATATTATTACAAGGACAACTTATAACATCATTTTTTACTTGTCAAATTCTAAAAATTTTTGTTTACTAATAATTGTATAACAGGACGTGTTGCTTAATAAGTTTCAATATGTTCATATTTATCAATTATTCGAGTTTATTTTTCATCTTCATGTTTCTTGAGATTGTGAAGGTATCATATCAGATATTCAAACATATTCTGAGAGCAGGTATGGGTTTTTACTTGCATTATAATCATAGAGGAAGCCAGAGTAGAATAGTGGCTTTTGTGCTCGCCTCTTGACTGGTAGATCCGAGGTTCGATACACAATCTGGCCCTCGATTTATTTATGCGGGAAGTAAAATAAAAAACATGTTAAACCTGTTTTGGTATTATAGTCCTCTCTCAGCTTTTTTCAACCATATCGTACATAATAACAGAACAGACTGATGCCTTTTTTACGGGAAAGCTCTTTCGCCGCATCCCAGGGACAACAAACCCTAGCCGAGCATAGAGGCAAACTAAAGCCTCCGAAGTACACCCAAGGCGAACCAAAAGGAGGAAAGCTACCACGACCCTACATCACCAGAAATAAAAATTAAACAATATGCAAAACTATTGCCTACATCATATGAGCCTGAGACTTGTACTAATGAGCGACAGCTGGAAGGTGAAAGCCCTGGGGTCTTCCTCAATCTCCTGAAAGGAAAAATAAAAGACACTTTAACTAAATGCGTCTGTCCTCTGTACGATATCAGTTACTTGGTAAAGATCCCTACTTTAAATACACTCGAGTTAAGCAAAATTTATGACTCTCAATGTAGAATGTTGATTGTTGTATAACAAAGAGACAATTTTTGGGGTATGCGTGTTCTCTTGTGAGACAGCCATTGCAATCTAACCTAACCTAATATCCACAGAGATGACAGTATTCTGTATTATGTAATTCTTTGTCTGCCTGTTTTAACATTTACATGTATAGGATTCCACTTTTAGATCTATAGAGAAACTGTGACTAATTGGTTAATTAGCACCTGTTTTAGTTATAGGTGAACCACAACACCGGTTTAGTTCTAAATCAGAATGTCTAAATTCTGCTACGCTCGATTATTAAATCCTTGACAAGTATCTCAGTTCATATGAGCTTAATCAGACATACTAGACGGTTGGACACCATGACTGATGGTAAACTAGGGTAATCACAAAGATTCAAACCTTTGGTCTCCAGGACAAACGGGAACCCCACTCTCACAAGGCCAACCCCTGACCCAACATTATCAGAGCAGGGTGCTCAATACGTCGATCATCATCTACCAGTTAATCACAAAGATATTATTAGTAGATTGCAAGACATTATAAAAATTAACATCAGGCTATAATTCATACCGTCACTGCTTCATATACACGCATATCTTTCTCAGTTCACCAAGATGCCAATTTCTATAAAAACAAAAATATATACACAATTTTTCCCATTTATAATGACATATTCATTTTTACCTTTTTCACGTTTAACATGTAAAAATGTTGGTGAGTTGATATGTGCTGAAGTCATGCAATTCAACTGTGAAATTTTTCTGATAATGTTTTTAGGTATGCAGGTGTCTATAAAAGCCTTTGAACGTACTTCAGATCACTGTTTCATGAACCTTTTTATGTTATACTAAAAACGATACCTTTTCTTTGCAAATTAGGGATGCTTAATATATCAATTGCAATTCACCAGTCGATTGCCAAGGTATTATTGCTAGATTGCCTAATATTAAGAACACTAACATCAGTCTATAACTCTTCCCGATTGGATCACAAGGCGGCCAGTCAAATGAATTCTGACTTTTTTAATACTTAGGTCGTTTTGTCACAGAAAAAGTGTATCTAACTGCAGTAAGCTGATAACTTATTCATTAAGGCGATTATTACTGTTTACTTTTAATTTCTTTATTTAAGTTTTGGAAAGGATATAAAAATAAATTGGGAAATTGAATCAGACAAGAAGAAAAAAAGTCTCACTTTGATATGAAATGAGAAAAGAATGTTTTTTTTTTTACTATGAAATATTACGTACATTACCATAAATTGCAAGGGTCCTCAATATATTTCTAAATAAATACAATGATATATCATTGTAACTTGTTCTTTTCTGGAGTAGCTCCCATCCAAAAAATGTATAAACACCCCTGATCTAGAATTCTGTTCTTCAAACCACTTCTATTAAATTGCTTGGAATTAAAAATCCTTAAATAAATTAAATTTGAATAATTAAATTGTTAGTTCTTTGAATCATTTAAATCACGCTGATACTTTAATCAACTTGAAAATGAAGCTAATTTACAACTTCAGAAACAACATCTAATCAATCACTGTCTGAATTTGCCTACTAATCGAAATTGAAAACTTTCCTCCTTAACTGATTTCAAATTATGATTAATCTTCATTTAATAAAAAAAAAAAAAATTAAAGGAAAAAGATGCTTATAAAAAATTACTCTATAAAATAATTGGATTTTTTTTTATACGTATTTAGTTTTCATTGTTTCCTTTGAAATAAACGTGTGCCTTTCACATATTACTTTGCACAAAGCCACCCCCCCCCCCCCCCAAACAACCACACCCTTTCATGACCCACATTTCAAAAACTTTTACTCAAAAGATGATAATTATTAAACTGAGTTTCAAAACCAACTTAAAGGGAGAGAAAGTGAGAGGGAGGATATGATTTCAGTAAAAGTTTCGTTCCATATTTCACAACCTCTACCCCCACCCCCACCCCCCCCCACACCCTCCTGTGCCCATACCAACAAAATAAAGAAGAAACTTTTAAATCGAAAATATAATAGTAGTTTATGAAAGGGAACTTTATTCGCTTTTAAAAGTCGCCGGGCATTAGTCCTTATTTAAAACTTTGTCTGCCTTGATTACTCCATCACTGTGAAAAATAAATCAATTAGAAGTATAACTGCTTATTTTTACTCTTTCCCATAAATATACTTAGGTTGATTAAACGACTTTTTTGACGCTAAATTGCGTTTGAGTTTTTTTTTTTTTTTTTTTTTTATGAGAAAAGTCTAATCGCTTTATAAAACTTAGCATTTCCTCTTCACGTTTTATCCTCATTAAAAATGAATAAACTAAAATAAGTATATTTCTTTTTTTTTACAAAAAATATAAAAATATACGTTTGTGACAACTAAATATAATAAATGCTCAGTTTCCAGCTCAGAGTAGCATTCATTAAAAAATTATATTAGTTGCAAATTGATTTTTTTTTTTCATTTGGTTTAAAGACCGGCAGTATTATTTCATCACATCAGCATAGCCAGAGTCATTTTCTTTTTAAATTAAATTATCAAAATTTAAAAATCTTGCGATCTGATTGACATCTAAAATTTTATTTAGTATTTCGGCTCTTCTGTGTTTATTTTTGTGTTTGACTTTAATAATATTACATTATTTCACGCTGTAAATCAACATCATTCAGTTTTGTTAAGATAGACTAAAGTAGTTTCCTTCAATATTTAGTATAGAAGCACAAATGCTCCAAGAAAAGTAGAACAAAAAATACAAAAAATAATTAAATAAAAAAAATAATAAAAGATAATATAATAAATTATTAAATTAGAGGCGAACAAATAAATAAACAATATAATAAAAATATTATTAAAATAAATAACAAAAACAAAAAAAAAATGTTGAATAATAAGTGAGTTTAAGTCTAGGAGCAGATCTACCTGAGTGTAAATGTGTGCTTCTTCTGAAACCCTTAAACTAGTATACAACTACTTTGCACATGTAAACAGTCATTTAAACTGAACCCATGGGAATGGGTTAGATCATTGACTGCTGCAGATGGTTATACAAAAAACACAATTAAAATTCATTGTCTAAATCATAGAAAGGAATCCATAAAAATGTCGTTTAAAACCCTTCAACCAAAACCAGTCATCTTTATCAAAGTCTCACTGATATTGAAACTAGTGATATAGAACATTATATTCCTTAAATATAGTTAATGGGTTAGTTCCACTGAGGTTAATAATATTAGAATTAGTAGTAATACAATCCGTCATACCTCGTAAAATCTCAGGAAAGCTCGACCGGTTTCGGGTCCGTCTGGATCCCATTTTCAAGAGCAACTAACTGACTGTGTATTTCATTTTCCTATAACCTATCTACACTATTATTATGTTTAACTACACTTATTGTTATGTTTCTTTCCTTTTATTTCTTGTTTCATTATCTATTTTGACTTTTTTGTGTCGTCTTTTAAATTTTATTAGAGGTTTTGTTAAAATGTCCGTTTGGTGGTTTGTTTGTTCATTGATTATATTGTCGGTCATTTCATGTTTGTATATTTATATTTCTTCCCGTATGTTCATTCGTTGTCCTTTTTGTCCTGTCCATAGTAAGTCCATTGTGTTTTCCATACTGTCTGGGTTATGTCCAAATTTGTTTAAGTGGTGTGCATAGTTCGATTTGTTTGTGTTATTGGTGTAGTCTTTAATGTGTTCTTTGAATCTGTCTTTTAGTGTTCTTCCCGCTTCCCCAATGTAATTTTTACCACAATCTTTGAATTTAATTTTGTATATTCCTCTTTTTTCAAATTTATTATCTATGTTCTCTATTGTGTTCTTTGTGATTTGGTTTATAGTATTATTCATTTTATAAACTATTTTTAATGAATATTTTCTCAGAATAGTCGCAACTTTTTCGCTAGGTTTACCTATGTAAGTTAAAGACGCGTATCTGTTCGTTCTTTTCAAGCTTAAACTGTTATTATTGTATTATCTCTTCATTCGTGTACTAGTCTTTGTATAATTTTTTCGTTATACCTGTTATTTTTTGCTATTTTGTTATGGTATTTAATTCCTTATTATGGTTAGTTGGCCCCATGGGTACGTTTAGAATCTATCGATTATATATCTATACCCGGATGTTTTTTGCTGTTGTGGGTGGAGTGATATTTTGTGTATAGTTATGTCGGTGGTAGTTGGTTTGTAATATATTTGAAAGCTGAGTTTGTCTTTAGTTTTTCCTATTGTTAAGTCTATGAAGTTCAGTTTATCATTTGTTCTATTTCGTGAGTGAACTTGATCTTGTTGTTTAATGAGTTGAGATAATTCTTTATGTCTACTATATTTTGGTTACTAGGGTTATTGACTATTAGGAAGGAGTCATCAACATATGACTGTTTGATGACTGTCATACTGCAATATGACTGTTTGATGACTTTGTTTACTGCAATAGTAAACAACGTTGAATTTTGATTTTAGAACATTTACGTAGACCTTTTCAAGTTCTTGGAAGAAAATTTCTGAAAGTGTCGCAAATGTTGTATGTCCCATTCCTAATCCATCACTTGCTTTGTAGAATTCATTGTTAAATCTGAAGTAGTTCAGTTTGAGAGTTGTTTTTTTTATTAGTTCTTCTGTACTATTGTCATACTCATGTATATTAGTTAGTTTGCGTATGATGTTAAGTGTTTCTGTAACGAGTACAGAAGTGTACTCGTATTTGTCGGTTGTTTTTGTGATATTTGTTGAGAGTTTATCAATGTAGGAAGTTGGTAGTTTATAGGAAAATGAAATACACAGTCAGTTAGTTGCTCTTGATGATGGGATCCAGACGGACCCGAAACCGGTCAAGCTTTTCTGAGACTTTACGAGGTATGACGGACAATATTACTACTAATTCTAATTATATTCCTTGCCTCCCTATTTTCTCAATACCACACCAAATGTTCTGCATCACTTATTTTAGTATCAGTGATTGTTTGACAAAGACCACTTGTTTAAGTTGAAACATCTTAATCATTTTTCTGATTTTCTTACTATGGTTTAGGTGTACACTATATATCTATATATAATCTCTCCCTTCAGAGAAAGAACATATTTAAAAGAGATCACAGTACCTCACTGATATATTTTGACTGCATTGAAGTGCAGAGAGTTTATGTATATTGTTTTATGTGTGATCTTCTTGTGAATCTAGTTTCCTTAGTTCAATGAATCGTCTTATTTAATTTGTATATATATAATTAAAGTTGTCATAAGAAAACAAAAAACAGACTAACACTTACTATTATCGATCATTTCGGCTATCACGCCGTCCTCAGGAAAGGTAGGAAAAGGAACACAGGAGCGAAGACATGAAAGTGTCCACCGACCGACACAAAGTGACACAGTGTAGCCACCTTGTTCCCGTGGACCAGCTTAAGCTGAATGTCTGTAAAACTGAAATAAATGCAATAAAGGATAAAAAAGCAATAAAGAAAAAGGAAAAGATGAAATTGTAAATAAACAATTAAGAAGTAAAAAGTAAGAATTAAAACAGAAGTACAAAAATAAAATGAAATATAATAAATAATAGTAATAATAAAATATGAATAAATAAATAAAATAAAAGAAGTCATCTAATCAAGTTCAGACCAGTCGAACTTCTGGCGCCCAATAACGAAATGAATGCTTCCTCAGAAGCTCATATCATCATCAGAGGGTTTTCTCAAAATTTGGATCTTAAACAATCCTTAAAAGAAAGGTCATGAAAGTTAGCTTGAATAGAAACAGGTATTGTGCTGACCAACGGACGACCTGTGACTGTTCATACGGAGGCTGAGTGTCGTAGAAGTCAAGCTCACGTAGAAAGAGTCACATTGAGTGCAATCGAGCCGATAAACGCAATTACTGGAAGTGCAAGAACTATTAAAAGAGAGAGGGTAAAAGTTATTATTCTCAGTGGATGTGTAATAATGATTTTGGTTTATGATAAGGCATGTGAGACATTTTTTCCTGCCACAACGCTTAGTGCCGAAAGTATGATAAGGAGGGTGGAAACATTTAAAGTTTTTGTGGGAAAATATATTAAGTAGATTGGGGGGCCTTCTAAAAGAAATACGAGGTGTTCTGGTAAAGATATTGAAGGTGGTAGGGGAAGAAGACAGGAGAGGGAAGAGTTCCTTGATGACCGAGCGCAACTTATTAACAGTCGGAAAGGTTGTTGTAATTAAGGGGAATTGTCTTTGAAAGTGCAGGCTGTATTACGAGAAGTATGGTTAATATTGGTAGGGATGATGCGTCTATTAATAAGATCTAAGGGAAAGCCACGATCAATATATTTATGTTTAAGGAGATTAATTTGGTTTTGCTTTTCTGTAATGTTACTGCAAATCCTATGGATGCGTAGGGAAAGAAAACTGAAATGAAGATATTTTTGAGAATTGGTGGGTTTTGTGTAAGTAGAGGTGATCAAGCTGCCCTTTTCAATGGTACTGTTAATATCAAGAAAGGTTATGGATTTATTGGAAATACATCTATATGTATATATATATATATATATATATATATATAATATATATATATATAATATATATATATATATGAATAATAATCAAAATAACACTTGATATAATAGATGGATTAATTTACCACAATGAAAACAATTTTTTAAAACAATGCTCTAAGGCCTTTCGTTAATACATCTTCGGAGAGCAAGTGAACTAAAAAAACAATAAATACTTGCTAACTTGGCTGATTGAAATTTCCAGAATTGATGGCAACCCTGAATGTGTTTAATGATGAAGTCTTCATCTGTCTAATTATCCCGTTAATCAAAAATCTCTACAAATTAGATGAAGTTTTGATTAACGGGATAATTAGACAGATGAAGACTTCATCATTAAACACATTCAGGGTTGCCATCAATTCTGGAAATTTCAATCAGCCAAGTTAGCAAGTATTTATTGTTTTTTTAGTTCACTTGCTCTCCGAAGATGTATTAACGAAAGGCCTTAGAGCATTGTTTTAAAAAATTGTTTTCATTGTGGTAAATTAATCCATATATATATATATATATATATATATATATATATATACGAGTTCCAGATTAACAAAGAGCAACACACAAAGTAGGGAAACACACTTACAGACTCAAATTTTCGGGTAATCCGTCTTCAGGAGAAAAGAGAATGGGAGACCAAGCACGTTGTAGACGCAACGGCAAGTAACCAACCCGGCAACCGCCAGTGCTGTCAACCGTACCCGGTCTTAAAGTATAGAATTAGGAGAAGATATAAACAGAAATTCAGATAAGCAGTACTGGTTGGGTAAAACTATAAATAGGTGAAAAATTATAAGCAATATAAGATAAAAACAAACTATAAAAAACAAAAATAATGATAGATTAAAGAAGAAAAAATAATAAAGATATAATAATAAAGATAAATAAATAAAAAATACAATACAAAAAACTTGCATTGGTTGTTTTAGTAAATAAAAGATAGAGACTGAATAAAAGGGTAAGTATGGGAAACTAGTTAAGAACAAGAATTTAGAAAAATAAAATAGGATAAAACAAACTAGTAGTAAGTGAAGAAGACAAAATAGATATACACAAAATATACGAAAGAGGAAAAAAGAAATAAGTACTAGAGAATAAAGAAGACTGGAAAATAAATACATAAAAAAAAATATTATCTTTTAAGGTTAAGTCCAGGTGTAAATATTATATATATATATAATTTTTAACTCTGACGAAGACTGCTTGTTGCGGTTGAAAGAAAGATCTAGTCTTGTTTTCCCATTTCATATTGTGCTTTGATCATATATAAAGGAGAAAATAAGTACTAACCGTATAAAAGAATATGACTAAAATTTATCAGTGATTCATTAGTATTCTGTCTTAAAATAAAACTTCCAATGTTCTTGTGTCCATTTTATTTAACATATATTCCATAGGCCCGAAAAATTGAGGAAAATAAGAAATATTTATTTTCAACTTATAACCATATAAGAAACATATAGATAATTATATAACTTTTGATAAAATATGAATAAGTAAATTATAACAAATTTACATTCACATAAATAATATGTGTGCATGAAAAACTATTACTTTTACACTACAAGAGTAATAAACAAATATAATTACAAACAGATACAACAGATAAAAATCAACAACACAAAAGAAAAGAGAAAATGACTTCTCTCTTTGATTTGGCTCCAGGCCACATTCAGGACAATGTAGACTAGATAACAGTGAAAAGGCCAAGTAGTTCCAAGCACGTTACAAACTTACTACGTGTAACCGATATCACAGTCGTAAACTGAGAGAATAGAAAGAAAATCTTGGATTAGACGCAACTAATTTCATTTACCTATTTACTAACTTGTAACCGCACTACTCTCACAAAAAAACACACAAAATAATGATAATTAATTCAACTTTTTTTTTTAAAAAAAATCCATCTACAACTGATTTATAATTTCTATTTTATAAAATATTTGAGCTATCTTTGAGTTAATCAGAATTTTCTGAGGTTATTAAACAATAAATGACTATACAAATTTAGAAAACAATATTCTTAAAAATTACTTTTTATTAACTGGCAGTTCTAAAATTAACTATTTAAAAGAAATTAAAACAAAATATGACCAGTTGACAAAGTGAACACAATTATATTTGACTGTCTGGTAAGAATACTTATATCAATGACAATTGAATGTCAAAATATTACAACATATTTTTGGACAATTACAGTTTTTTTTAGACACATACACACATACATATATATATGTGTGTGTGTGTATACACTTTTTTGATGAAAATACGATCCGAAACGGACAAATACAGTTCAATGTACATAAAGAAACGTAGAGAAATTAGAAACACACACTTACAGTCTCTAATTTTCGGTTGAACCGTCTTCAGGAGAGATAAGAAAGGGAAACCAAGTGCACTGGTACAGAGACGGTTGGAGACCAACAATGTTGCCACATACCGTATGTGCAACATTGTTGGTCTCCAACCGTCTCTGTACCAGTGCACTTGGTTTCCATTCCTTATCTCTCCTGAAGACGGTTCAACATAAAATTAGAGACTGTAAGTGTGTGTTTTTAATTTCTCTACGTTTCGTTATGTACATTGAACTATATATATATATATATATATAATTTATATATACGTGTATCTCTTTAAAGATTTGGAAAAGGTATCCAAGAAATTAATTAAAAAAACAATAGGCAAAAAATTCAATCTCACATAAATTATATATATATATTGTATATATATAATTAAAATAAGCAGCAGCTTCTGCATTGACCAATTTCTTGTTGAAACTCTCTAGTTTTCTTATCATTTTGAGGTGAGACTCTGGTACCTTCCAAATAAGGTTAGCGGAAGACATTAACACGCACAATAAACTTCAAGTGAACCACGAAAACACTTAAATAAACAACATTTTGAAAAAACTATTTAATTACTAAAATAACTATAACTAAAACCCATTAACTATTTCCTTTCTGGTTTAAAAATGAAGAAGTTTAAGAAAAGAGATTATAAATGATATACTAAAACAAGTTACCGAAACTAATTTTCCTAAACAGTATAAATTAGACTAACATATACATTTATATGAAGTTATAGCAGAAAACTAAACTACTAAAAATACCTGAGTAACTACTATTTATATCATAATTTAAAGAAACATAAATAATCGAATGAAAAATCACAACATACTAACATATATAACACAATTATAACATATAACACATCACATTGCCTAACAAATAATTGGTTAGATCTATATGAGTTGATCGTAATTTTTTTATTGTGCATTAAAAATCTAATACTACTTGGTTGTATAAGTTTGAGTGTCTATCTTTTGTCAAAACTGAATAGTTATTGTTATGTTTGTTTGCAGATATGCATCTGCAATAGTTATAGTTTATATAGATAGTTTACAATAGTTATTGTAAACCTCTAAATGCAATAGTCCATGGTTTTACATATCCTTCAACATTTTTATATTGTTTACCTATTATGTATTTTACATTTTGTTTTTTTAAATGATGTAAATCAAATGCTTTAAAATTTCAAATGTAATTCAAAATTTCATTTTTTTACCCATTATGTGTTTTACATTTTGTTATTTTAAAACATGTAATTCAAATGCTTTAAAATTTCAAATGTAATTCAAAATTTAATTTTTTACCCATTATGTGTTTTACATTCTGTTTTTTTAAACTATGTAATTCAAATGCTTTAAAATTTCAAATGTAATTCAAAATCTCATTTGTTACCTATTATGTGTTTTACATTTTGTTTTTTTAAAGTATGTAATTCAAATGCTTTAAAATTTCAAATGTAATTCAAAATTTCATTTTTTACCCTTTTTGTATTTTACGTTTTGTGTTTTTTAAATTATTTAATTCAAATGCTTTAATATTCAAATGTAATTCAAAATTTAATTTTTTACTCTTTATGTGTTTTACATTTTGTTTTTCTAAAGCATGTAATTCAAATATATTAAAATAAAAACAGCGTCTGTTGGGTAGCAATAGTCAAGCCACCATACCTCATACAAATTTTTTGTATGAGAGGATAGGAATCAGTTCACCTTTGAAACATATGGAGTTAGTACCAATCGTGGACTTAATGGAGAAATCGTCAGGCGAAAAACTGATGTAGTAATTTTTTTTCTGTTTGACAGTAATGTTCATCACATTGAAAGAACTATCACTGCATAAGCTAAATGTAAAACTCTGTAAGGAATAAATAGATAAAAATACAATATGAATGCCTATTGATCAATAACATAATACAGCAATATATACACTATGTCAATTTTGACAATAGAAATAGCAAGTCTTTATAACAAGAGCAGGAAAATAAATTTCAATATAGACCAAGCAGGAGTAAACAGCTGAGTTTAGATGTATTTGCTTTGAGGCAACAACACTAGTTTTTTTCCTACTTCATTTATGTGGCTCTTAAGCCGGTCTTAATATATTTCCGCTCATTTTTCAGAGCTGGTGTCATTTGTCATAAATTCAAGAAAAGTTGGATATCTGCCCATGTTGACCATTGTTATAGGCTGCCCAATGTTACAACAGATACAGACAGAGAATTCCGCTACGCCTGCCCAGTACCAGATCAAGTGTGGACCTGCATTTTCCCCAGACTGGAGTAATCTATTTAAAATATACTTCACTGCCAATGACATTGATATTGGACACAATGTAGTCAGACCTTCCAATTAGTCCGAGCTCTGTGTCAACTTGGTTCTTGACCGATTCTGCAACACTGCAGTCGTCCAGGTAGTGACATACTCGTATATACAAGGAGTTCTCTAGATATCTGAATAGCCCGAAATAAGCATGACTAGGCCTAATTTTCTTACTGCAGTCTCCATGTTCAATGTAGAAAAAAAAACATAGAGAAATTAAAAGCACACACTTACAGTCTCTAATTTTCGGTTTGAACCGTTTTCAGAAGTGTGATGCACTTCACGCACTAAAACACTTTTTCTTTGAAAATACGATCTAAAACGGACAATTTTTCCTTTCCGGATCATATTTCAAACGAAGAAGTATATATATATATATATATATATATATATATTAGTGTATATTGGCAGCAGATTCTCTTGTAAACATATTTTATTAAAGTAGACGGCAGCTTCCGCATTTACGACTTTTTTGCTCGTTTTTTCTAGTTTTCTTACTAGAGAAAACTAGAAAAAACGAGCAAAAAAGTCGTAAATGCGGAAGCTGCCGTCTACTTAATAATATATATATATATATATATATATATATATATATATAAAGATTTCACATAAACACGTGAAATAACAATCAATGATCAAACCAAAAATGATCAAACTGAGTTGGGTTTTTGACTCTGACGAAGACCGCTTGTTACGGTTGAAAGATCTTAGTCTTGATTTCCCATTATCTTATTGTCATTGATATATATATATATATATAAAATAAAACCACTTTATTTAAAGTGGTTACTTTAAATTCCCATAATATTTGTTTAATAATAATTTTTATTTTATTATTTAAACTGATAAAAATATTATATTTATAATAAAAACTATCTGGTAAATTCTATTTTATTTATTAATAAATGTTATGTTTTATTTTTTTGCAATGTTGTTTCTTTTGCATAAAACGGAGTTTTAGAAATGCAATCAAATTGTTTTGTGTCGGACCATGCTATGCAAAGTAGTTTGCCTAATATATGCAAATGGACGATTTGAATATTTATCCATTATGATGAAGGTTAGTAAATTTCAACTCAATTGTTTATTTGTTTGGATTAATATGAATTTTCAAATTAAACAATAGAAAATCAACAATTAGATGTATATTTATTCAAATTTCAATAAGCCATCTAGAGTTAATAAGTTCCATTCAGGAAAGATATTATCATTTGGATTCTATTCCATTTTAAATGAGACTAAACATTAATGTATATTTTGTTTTAACAAAACATATAAAAATATAACTTTTAATGTTTATATTTTATGATATAAAATAAATTTTAAAGAACAAAAGAAGTATAAACTGCTTAAAAATCCTTATTTAAAAAAAGCATTAATAAATTAATAAGGATTATATTTAATCTTTTATTATAAATGAAGAAATAGTCAATGTAAGATGTTCTATTGTCTTAAAAATGAAATGGTCTAGTGGACTTTTAAATAAATAAATAAATTTTAAATAAATAAAGTTAAAACGAAGGCAACACAGAGATAGAAACATGCATAACTCACTTCTGTATTTCGACGATTGTCGTCATAAAGAGCTGAAGAGTCCTGCAGGAAGGAATTGAATACATGCAATAATATATGGAATAATTGGTGGAATAGGTATGTTATCTAATCGGGATTTGGTAAATTTTCTAAGTTTAAAAATCAAACTCTCGTCACCGACGTTTCAGTTTTATTTTAAAACCTTTTTTATAGGCCTACAAACAAAAGATAATAAGAATTCAAATATCAACATCAAACATATAAACAATATCCAACCGGTGTTACAACATTGGAATATTACAAGCAAAAGTATTTCAGAGATACTCGTACATAAACTTACAGAAGTAAAATTTTTTTTAATAAAATAATGTAGGTCTATGAATAAAGTTTTAAAATAAAACCTAAATGACAGCAATGAGAGTTTGATTTTTGAACCTAGAAAATTTACCGAATCCCGATTAATAACACACACACACACACATATATATATATATATATATATATATATATATACATCAATGATCAAACCACAATATCAAATAGAAAAAACTAAGATCTTGTGGTTTGATAGCTGATTGTTATTTTCACGTGTTTATGTGAAATATTGTATATATATATATGAATAATAATCAAAATAACACTTGATATAATAGATGGATTAATTTACTACAATGAAAAACAATTTTTTGAAACAATGCTCTAAAATTGTTTTTCATTGTGGTAAATTAATCCATATATATATATAATAATGGTATATAAACTCATTATATATAAAAACCCAACCTATTTATATACAAATATATAGTCAAATCTCCAACATTTGACTCTGATGAAGACCGCTTGTTACAGTTAAAAGATCTTAGTCTTTTGTCTAATTTTCATACTGTGGTTTGCACGTTGATATATATAGTTATGAATTTCTCATCTATTTCCACTTTTTTTTTAGTTTCTTGGAAAGATTGATTTATTTGGGGTATGGGGTAGCATATGCAACAACTGTCCATAATATGCAACAACTGCATCATTACATTCCACATATTTGCACACCAACTTCATTTCTTATCTTATAATTATTATGATTTCCAATTGAACTTAACTACTTAAAAGAAAATGTTTCGGTCCTTCAAAATACCATCATCAGGTTTTTTTTTAATAGACTGTTAACTAATACTAATGCACACCGGTAGTTATTAACTAAGGAGGCAACACATTACCACGTTACCTGAACAAGTGACGTCCAAGGTTTGTTGGAGGAGAAAACTGTTTAAGAATTGAATGAAATCAAAAGTATCATTGCAAAAGAATGGCTGACTACGATATAATGGCTGTAGAAAGTAGTCAATAAAAGCGGATAATCTCTCAGTTAAACAAACATAACTTGAGACTATCAGCCTACCTGGTGAAGGTAAGTGAGGCATGTGGAACGGTTTATGGATTATAGGAAGCAAATAGAGAAAAGGGCAGCGAGGATGTAACGGGATAAATGTCCAATGCCACCATGATAAGGACCTTCCCCAGACCTAGACAATTACTTAAACTTATGGTAGTAAAACTATTATAAAATGAAGAACTTTTTACATGCATTGCAGGAGTAATAAAATGAATATCTCAGTACAGTATTTACACAAAAAAATATTTTTTTTTCATTAATGTAATAATATAGTTATTACATTAAATATATTATTAAATTATATTTCTCTCTTGGGAAATCATCTTAATGGAACTGAATATATACTACTCAAATTGGCTATGTCACTTCTTTTAATATAAGATATTTCTAAATTATTTATCTGTTATTAAATTTATCTCTAAATTAAATTATTTTTTCTCTATATTTTTTCATCTATCATAATAGCATTCTAAGGAGAATATTTTTTTTTTATTACTTAGCGCTTTTTAGTAAGTTTACTTTTAAATAAGAAGTTAATATTTTAACTTTTTAGTTTTTATTAGTGTATGTACGAGTGTAGTGTATCCCATATTATATATAATATATATATATATATATATATATATATATAACAGTTACCCACGTAATAACGTGGGTAATATGTTAATAAAAAACTCTCCCAGCGAATTGGAGTCCGCTGGTATTTATAAAATTCCGTGCAAAAATTGCCATAAAATTTATATTGGTCAAACTGGTAAATCATTAAAGACACGTGTAAAACAACACCAATATAACGTAAGTAGACAGGAAAAAAGTAGTGCCTTATTCTTGCATATAAAAAATGAAAATCATCATATTCATTGGACAGGAGCTAAATTTATTACCTATGAAAAATCAATGTTGTTAAGAAATATTATTGAATCGTCTCTAATTAAATTTAATAGATCTAATATTATAAACATTAGTAACGGTCTCTTCAAACTTGATACTTTCGTCACGAGGGCAATAGCCTCTTCAAAGAGGGTTGACTTTTTCTTACTGTACTCCTTTGTTTCCCCAAACATCCCTTTCTGGACATTAGTCCTTTCCTGTGCTTTCACCCTTTTAAAATACCACTCTTCCCTCCCACTCTTCTCAGCTCCTCACCAGATGTTTTCTGCATCTAGTGTTCAGTTGGGTTTTTGACTCTGACGAAGACCGCTTGTTACGGTTGAAAGATCTTAGTCTTGTTTTCCCATTTCTTATTGTGGTTTGATCATATATATATATATATATATAATATATATATGTTTGTGTAGGTAGGCTGCAAATCTTCTTTTAAACAAGCTGAATTGAAATATGCAGCATATACGTCTTTTTTAAAAGGTTTTAAATAAAAAACAAAAAGTTGGCAATGAGGGTTTAATTTGAATCTGAAGAACTGACCGAGTCCCGATAAACTTTAGTTTTGTATATATATATATATATATATATATTTATACCAACCGTCTCTGAACCAGTACGCTTGGTTTCCCTCTCTTATCTCTCCTGAAGACGGTTCAGACCGAAAATTAGAGCTGTAAGTGTGTTCTTTTGATTTCTCTATGTTTCTTTGTCTATATTGAACTATATTTGTCCGTTTTGGATCGTATTTCTAACGAAATATATATATATATATATATATCAGATTCAATAATATATCGACCGTTTGATAGAATAGGTCTGTTCTCTAATCGGGATTCAGTCAATTTTTAGGCGAGAAGTGCTGGAGTGATTCAACTGTCTAACGCGTGGGTGCGCGCATGTAGCGCTACTTTGACAGTTACACGCTGCCACTATTTGAACTGTGCTAATTTAGTTTGTTGTTAATTTTTGGTTGTTGTTTTAATTGTTTCGTTTTATTGTTTACTGTTTACCTGATGATGGCCAATGTGGCCGAAAGCTTGTTTCCCTTTAGTTTTTTAACCCAGTTTGTGTTTGTGTAGTGTCAAATATAGTTTGTTTCATTAGTTTTCTTCAAGATTGTTTTCCTATTCTTGTTATGGAATTAGGTAGATTAATTTTTGAGCTACCAGTGAATTACAAGAAAATAATAAGGCAATTAGAACATCTTTCTAAAAAGATTATTAATGCTGAAGCCGCTGTACTTTTTACAACACTTGTTTAAAAGAAGACTTGCTGCCAGTATACACCAATATATATATATATATAATTTTAAATTACACAAAGCACGACACAGAAAAAAGAATAAAAAGAACACTTACAGAATTTTTTTATAGTTTTATAGTCCTTGTGGACCGTATCTTATATTTAGTAATATATATATATATATATATTAATAGGGATTTAGTGAAGATAAATTATATATTTTTTAATAATTTTATTTATTAATATAAATATTTTTTTATTTAAATTAATTATTATGTAAATGTTATATATAAAGAAATAATTTATATGGGATATTAAAAGTAAAATAATATAATGTAAGTTATTTGATGGAATTGTAAAAGGCAGTAATGAAGGGATAATGATATGGAGGGCCTGGGCTGAGTGATCAATACATATCCCTCCTCGCAGACATACTAACTATTAATATTCCTTTGGCTGAGCTTGTGCCTTGTTCAATAAACCGACTCGCGAGCTTCAGTCAACACCACTTCCAGTAGACCACACCTACTCAGCTTACAAAACACTCTCTGACTAAATCAACAAACACTTACTGCATTTCTTTTTCAATCATCTATAAATATATATTTGATTCAATTATCAAAAAAGGAAAAATATTAGTGATTTAGGTAACTTTAGTGAATGCTAGCATTAACTATATTGTCTAAACTATTTGTAAAATATAAAGAAGAATGAAATATTTTATATATTAAATTTGCTTTCATAATCAACTAGTTTCCAATAATGTCCATCTTCCAGAGTGAAACTAAGAGTTTTTAAAGGATCATTCTATGTTTATGATTTATATATTATTTTTTTCATATTCTGCGTTCAATCTTGTTATCTATTGCATGGTTATTCAACTCTCAATTTTCCTCCGGAGTGGATCAGATGTAGCCTATAAAGCAGCGTGCTTTCCTTTAAATAAGAAAATCGAAGTTTCCAATCTTGAATATGGCTCCAGGTAGGTAACTCCTGGAGTTCGTCTGCATCCAGACGGACCCGAAACCGGTCGAGCTAGTCTGTGACTTTACGAGGTATGACGGATTGTATTATTACTAATTCTAATATTACTAACCTAAGTGGATCTAACCCATTAACTATATTTAACCTGCAAAGAGGTTTTAAAAATTCCGATATGAGCCAGTATGTTCTTAAATTTCCCTTCACTGATAAAATTGAATAAGGCAAAATTTAGGATCCCTAAAGTAGAATTAACCTGGCAATGTGGCTTATTCTTAAGAAAAATAAGTGCAAAATAACAAATAAATGGCATCCCGCTCATAAAGAACAGTACTAAAGATGAATGCTAGTAAGTATGAGATTAAAATCAAAGAAACGAACATTTCTCACTGTTTTTGATCAAAACATGTCTTGTAAGGAAGAAATTTACTCCATAAAATGTATTATATGTTACTATGAGCCTCTGAGAGTACAGATCATATAGATGTTTGTTGAAATCCATTTGTCTTTCATTATAACTTTTAGGCAGATTTTTTACGATTCACAAGAGATGATATCATTATACGCTGATATTGGCTATTATAAAGATATTATTAAACATTTGTTTTTTAGTTGGATTCAGATAACAAATCGTCACCTTTAGGTTGAGGTTCTGTTGCAGTGGAAGTCACACGAGAGAACAAACAGGTTGGGCATTGGCTCTTTATGATACCACACATTGGAACTCCCTATGAACATTCTACATTGGGTACCCTATATTTTACTTAACTCAAGTTTATTTAGATTAGGGTTCTTTAACAAGTACCTGACATCGTACAGGCTTGGGACTAACAGCTTAACTTCCTATCTGAGAGATGATGTCCTCAAATTTCTTCACCTCTCGCCTGAATAATCGAAAGCGAGAGTAAGTATTGAACCTTGAATCTACATGTCCAAAGGTGAGCACGTTGCTACTGGGCTACCCTGGCTCCTGATCTTCACCCTTAGTCCCCTAGTATCTGTGATAAACTGTTTCCAAATAATTTCAACACTCTATTAAAATTAACACCTTATCGATTCATTTGTAGTGATTTACCCACAACATTTAAAGCTCCTACAATTTTTAACCCATTTTTTCCTTCCCTATGCCACAAATGGTTACCAGTGACTATTGAGTATCTATTTAACAATAGAGCATTTGTCTGCTATGTTTGTTTGAGGGTCCTGAACATATTTGTATGGTAGGTAAATCATCTAAAATTTGTAATTATTAAAAGTAATTGTCAATACTTTCTGTCACATTGATGTTTAAATCAAATACTTGATATAATACAACTATATTTAAAATTAATGCTATCTTATTTTGTTTAAAGTTTACCTTCTCACTTTTTTGTAAGTTATTGTTAACTTTATTACTGAAATTATCATTCATACTGATTTTTAAAACAGTTAGCTCAATAACCATAAGTGATAAACTACTCCTCCTTTCTTGTAAATACTCCTTTGGAATGGAAAGTGGAAAACTACTGTAGCACCTGTTGCTGCAAGTGTTATATTAATTCCCAAAGCTTTGTTAAGGGGGCAAAGCTTCATCTAATCCGCTATTAAATAAGATTTAACATAAAACATTAAAAAATGTTTATTTCACCATCCTTTTACAAGACAGTAAGTCTCCATCTTAACTTTTACCTGTTAAAAATGTTTTAAGTCAAATTACAGACAGTTTTGCTTCGTGGGATCAACTAATACCAGACAGTTTTGCTTCGTGGTATCAACTAATACCAGACAGTTTTGCTTCGTGGGATCAACTAATACCAGACAGTTTTGCTTCGTGGGATCAACTAATACCAGACAGTTTTGCTTCGTGGGATCAACTAATACCAGACAGTTTTGCTTCGTGGTATCAACTAATACCAGACAGTTTAATTCACTTAAATTTTTAAATCTTCTCTTAATTTGCTTAAAACAAAATATAAAATTATTTAGAACTACCCTCTTTATTTTTTTTTTTTTTTTGGTACTGTTTCAAACTCATCTTCCTTGGATAATTCAAAACATTAAGAAATTAACAGCTGTGCCTCAAAAATAAAATAAACTGTTTTTCATATTTTCAAAAACGTTGAAAATTAGAATGACTTTACACATACAAATAAATATAGTTATTTTGGTTATAAGAATAGTGTTTGATTTACAAATTAATATAAGTTGCTTATTTTACATATACAAATAATTATAAGATACAAATATATCAATAATTAGAAACCAAATTTTGTATTATTGTGAATTAAAATGTCTTCAAACATAAATAACAAGAAACTGAGGTCATCCTCATCAAAATAAGTACAGCGGTGAGAAGAAAACTGGGCCTTCACTGAATATGTTCAGGTTGGCCACAATGAAAACGAAAAAATTAATAAAAATAGTTGAAGAATAATAAAAATGGGGGAAAATATATTATAAAGGAATGTTTGTATATAAAATTTAATTAAAAAAAATGAAAAAATAAAATACAATTAATTAACAAAAACAAATTTAAATGATAATTAAGTGAACTAACAAAAAAACACCTCAGAAAACTCCTAAAATCCATATGAGGGCTTCTTTAGAAGCTCTTAAAGTGACGAATCTATTTTGTCGAGGGACTTTTTTAGTAATATATATATAAAAATATTTCACATAAACACATGGAATAACAATCAATGATCAAACCACAATAAGAAATGGGAAAACAAGACTAAGATCATTCAATCGTAACAAACGATCTCTTCAAACTTGATACTTTTGTTACAAGGTCAATAGCCTTCTAAGAGGGTTGACAGCTAGCGGATAGTTTTTTACTCTTTCTTACTGTACTCCTTTGTTTCCCCAAACATCAGTTTCTGGACATTAGTCCTTTCCTGCGCTTTCACCCTTTTAAAATACCACTCTTCCCTCCCACTCTTCTCAACCCCTCACCTTATTGTTTCTGCATCTAGTGTTTCAGATGGGTTTTTGACTCTCACAAAAACCGCTTGATACGGTTGAAAATTTTAGTCTTGTTTTCCCATTTCTTATTGTGGTTTGATCATTGATATATATATATATATATATATATATATATATATATAGCTCTTCTGAATGGTTAGAGATTAGTTTACCTTTGACAATTATTTTTTTTGATTATTATGCTTTCATTTTTACGTTAAATTATTATTTTTACAACTTTATTCCAATCATCCTCATTATTATTATTATTTAAGTATGTGGATTTTATTTTGTTTCAGATATTTTCCTCTTATTTTCTTCATTATTATCTTTTAAGTTTTTATTATCTATATTTCCTAATTTTCTTCATTTTCACTTTATATTTCTTAGCTTATTCTTACCTTGTAATTAATTTCTCTTACCTCACTTGAACCGGGCACGCGTGTGACAACACTGTTGGTCTCCAACCGTCGCTTCACAAGTGCTCTTGGTGTCCCTTTCTCAACTCTCCTTATGACGGTCAACTGAAAATTAGAGACAGTAAGTGTGTTTGTTCCTTAGTTCTGTGTTTGTGATTCATCGTGAAACGTGTATATATATATATATATATATATATATATATATTATAAAGATTTCAAGGTCTTATATATATATGGCAATATATATATAATTTTCATATCTTATATATATTGCCATAAGGTCTTATATTGCTAACCAATTTTAACATTTCTTGGATTCGAAGAATAAAAATGGGCATAAACAAGTACATTGGTAGCTTTTATATGTTAACTAAAACATAACTCTTCAAGCAATCTATGAATAATGACATCTAAGAAAATCAGATTACAATTACACATCTTCCATTATGAAGTGGATTATCGTCTCTAAGGAATAATTTTGTTAGAGGCGCATGTTTATTTATATATTTCTGACAGATGCACAATATACCTATTCTAGTTGAGTTGATTAAGCCAAATTGAAGTTAACATTTTGGTTTGAAAAATTTCAACATATAAATTAATCAGGAGGAGATACATGCAATTACCCATCTTAAGACCAAATATTTGTAAAAGTTATTTCAAATTGAGAATGACAATCAACATGATTACATTGGTGGTAAATGGTGAGAACAAAAAATGAACTAGTTCTGAGCGGAATAACTTGAAAACATCAGTTTCAGGTACATCAGTAAACAAGCTTTATATTAAAATTAACCCATCTAAATTCTTCCTTAATATTGGCGCTCTTTAATTAACTAATTAAATTTATATTAGTTTTAATATAGCTGCCTGTAATTTTAATAACCAATTAATAAGCTCAAAACACTAACTAACCATTTAGTCAAGGTATTGAAGTCCAACCATCTGGACTACAATTAATCAGTATAAAAATTAATAAATTAATATTAATAATTGAAAAATAAATTATTCAAATAAAAATTGTAAATAATAAAAGGTACTTATCAATGGTTATTAATTATCTCGATTAAAGATAACCTAGATACTTATAAAGATCCCTACTCTAAAGATACTTGAGAGAGACAAAATTTAGGATTCCGAATGTAAAATATTCATTGTTGCGAAATTAAAGAGGTTCAATGTTCTGCCAATCTCACTTGTGGGACTGCCACTGCAACCTAACCTAACTTATGAAGTAAATAAATACTCATCTAAAATAACAACAGATAGTTATTACTAATCATATTTTAAATTACATATGTTTTTTTAATGTTGAGGGTGGTATTGCATATGCCTTTCTAACTTCTTAACTTTCCTAAACAACTGTTATTGGTAATTAATATGTAAAATTTATATTCAATGTTAATTTGTTTTAGTACTTACTTCTTTAAAAATAGCTAGACAATTTTTTTCAGAATCAAATACAAGTAATAGTTTTTTATCATAAAATGTGTTATTAATAATAAAATTGTAAATTATAATCTTAAAACATTTTAAACATATTATGTTTTTTCTATTTATTAAAAAAAAAATCTGTCTACATAAGAGACGAAATAAATCAAACTTTGACTCCAGCAAAAACTCGGTAGTTAACATTCTGCTCTGCCATCACTTGAAAATTTGTGGAGAACGCTCTGGCATTTCTTCGAGCATTCCTAGCCTCAAGAACGTCATTAGTTTGAAACCGTTTCAGCCCTTATATTGTGTTTGTTTAATCACTGTCACCTGCCATGCTTCAAAAAGTTCAACCTTAACTAAAACATATTTTCTAACCAACTTTGTCAATATCAGTTACAACTCTGTGTGACACCCTATGGTCAAGACAAAAAAAAAAGCAACTGTTATTTTACAAAATAATATCGCATTAATCATATATTTCAAAAGTTTGACCTAGTATATTATAAAATGTATCATAACCTCAATTTTGTTTTATTTATATTCTTTTATTTCTTTTTTTTTTCAATATAATAGCACACAGTATTGTTATAAAGGTTATCAATTAAAACTGAAATGTCGGTTATAAAATTGATTTAAACTTGAAATATCAATCTTTTTATTCACTGATAAAACAAAATACGATCCAAACTGGACACAATACGAGTTCGAGATTAACAAAGAGCAACACACAAAGTAGGGAAAAACACTTACAGACTCAAATTTTCGGGTAATCCGTCTTCAGGAGAAAAGAGAATGGGAGACCAAGTACGTTGTAGACGCAACTGCAAGTAACGGCTACTTGCCGTTGCGTCTAAAACGTGCTTGGTCTCCCATTCTCTTTTCTCCAGAAGACGGATTACCCGAAAATTTGAGTCTGTAAGTGTTTTTCCCTACTTTGTGTGTTGCTCTTTGTTAATCTCGAACTCGTAATCTTTTTATTTATACACATGAAAAATTCTACCATAAATGTTGTAAATCTATATAAAATAAACAACATGACATAAAATATGTAAGGTTTTTGCTCTGCAACACCCACACTTAACATCATCCAACTGATCACATAACATCATCCTCTCTGAGGGACGATGTGCTCAGATTTATTCATCCCCCCCCCCCCCCCACGCGCATGAAAAATCACTGGCCAGAATGAGTATTGAACACAGGATCTACCTCTCCAGAATCAGACACGTTGACACTGTGCCAACAGTATCATCTAAATAAATATGTTAAGTTCATCGATAAAAAGATTTCACATAAACACGTGAAATAAGAATCAATGATCAAACCAAAATATGAAATAGAAAAACAAGACTAAGATCTAGCAACCGTAATAAGCGGTTTTCGTCAGAGTCAAAAACCCAACAGTTAGATCAATGGTCAAACCACAATATGAAATGGGAAAACAAGACAAAGATCTATCAACCGTAACAAGCGGTTTTTGTCAGAGTCAAAAACTCAACAGTTGGGTTTTTGAATCTGACGAAGACCGCTTGTTACGGTTGAAAGATCTTAGTCTTATTTTTCCATTTCATATTGTGGTTTGATCATTGATATTTTTAGTTATAATATGTAAAATATAAATTTAAATATTCCAGAAATCTGAAATTTTGTATATAAAAACAATGAACTATTACATTTGAGAATATAAATTAGAGGTTTATAAAATACGTCAACAAACAAATGATTTAAACATATGTTTCGGTAAAATTGATATTGATACGAAACAAAAAACATTTTTTTTAAACAATATAAATTTGCATCTACAAATACAGACGGGGAAATATTAATCACTTAAAACTTAACATATCTGAATATATACCATTTAAATTTACACTAACTCTTCTATATTTAAGGGATGAAAGATTTTTTACTTCTTGTAAAGTAACCTCTAACCTTTTGATAAGAGCTGAGAGGTTATTCACTCCTCATCTTGTTGCTTTGCTGTAATTCTTACAAAAAATTACAGTCTTCATTAATATTATTTCCTGCCAATGAAACGACCTTAATCTTATTTGTCCTTTCTAGAGTAGAACTTCACCATTTTCCCATAAAATGGGATTATGAATAATTTATATTTATTTATGAATAAATATATAATTTATATTTGTATTAATATATTATTAATACAAATGATATTTTCTCGTAGGCTGGTAATTGATGAATATTTTCCAGTAACTCTATATCACTAATTTGTACATGTGCTACAGGTAAAGTACCGCTGGTAGAGTTATTTCTTAATAACTTAATTTATTATTACTCAATTAATATGTGACACACAATAAATTTGAAAACAACAGCAGACAAGTATTTACCACACTTTCCAGTGCGAAAAGCTTACGGCCTGTAAGCTGTATCTGTTGACTGGCCAATCATTTACATTCTGGTCTTTACTTAGAAAACTTTATTCGAAATATATTCTTCTTGATGAATAAATTATTGTAACTCCTAATTTATTTTATCTTATGAAACTAACAATAAACTGTAGCGCAAAAATCATGAAAACCAGTATACTTTATATCAGTATAAGACATTCATGGAGAGAAATTACACAGAAACAAATACGACATTTTACGATATTTTGACATCAGTCTTCATCAGAAAGAGAACTACGTCATTAATATAATTCCATGGAAATCGATTTGTAAACATAGTACAAGATTAATGATCAAACCACAATAAGAAATGGGAAAACAAGACAAAGATCTTTCAACCGTAACAAGCAGTGTTCGTCAGAGTCAAAAATCCAACTGACTCTGACGTTTTTTATTTTTGGTTTTTGACTCTGACGAAGACCGCTTGTTACGGTTGAAATATCTTAGTCTTGTTTTCCCATTTCTTATTGTGGTTTGATCATTGATTGTTGTTTCACGTGTTTATGTGAAATCTTTTTATAGTACAAGATAATTACAACTAAGTATTGAATTACATGTTGATAATTTACTTAAAATTGAGCAATTTACGTAAGAATTCAGTAGAGTTACTGAGAGTATGATGTTACCTAAGAAAGTAAGTCATTATTGAATTATACCTGCAAGTTCTGAACCTGCGCTATCATTATTTAATTATTGCTGCCATATTCAATCACTAAAAAAGCTTCGTTAACTTTAACAAACATTAAGTGGATTTAGAATTTATTTTTATTAAGAGTATGATGAATGTGAAATTCGATTTCATAAGGATTACATTCTATTAATATAGATTCATTTACATTTAATTATTTTATTAAAACAGGGAATGTGGTAATTTGATGAAAATCCAATTATATATAGAAATTAATTGTAAATTATTTTATCATGTACATGGTTTTCCTTTGAATTGAGGAGAGGGTTTTGTTATTAAACACAATATAATACGTATTGTGTTTAATACATGCTCTTAATAAAGCCAAATGAAATTCCATCAACCAACTGAGAACTCTGGAATATTACGCTTCCACGAAATTAATATATTTCCTAAATTGAAAACGAAATTCCAACTTTTTCAATCATATTCAGCTTCAATAATAATAATAATAAATAATTGTAATTTTAATACTGTTCTAAAAAGTTAATAAACTAAAAAAAATATTTATATTTTAATTAGTCTATATTAATAAAAAAAAACTAGTATGCTTTATATCAGTGTAAAACATTCATGGAGGGAAATTACACAGAAACAAATACGATAACATCCTACGATATTTTGACATCAGTCGTCATCAGGAAGAGAAGCACGTCTTTAGAAAGGTAAGCTAAGAAATCATGCCTTGTCACTCTATCAGCTCGCTTTTTATCCTGCTCACAATGTCGAAATGGATGTAAAAATATCATAGATAGTTTTATGTTTTCTTCTATGAATTTATTTTTTTTTACTTCATTGAACAGTTTCTGGTTATCTCTTTGGAAACCAAATGATCAAACAAATTGAATTTATGTACTTGCCGTTTCAAATTTTTGGTTTAACCATCAGGAGGAACCAGAAGAGAAAAAGATAGTGGCAAAAGGATGGTAGACAACAGACAGGTCAGCCAAAAACTTGTCCAATCAGAAATAAGGTAGATAGATGTAAATAGTATAATTAAGATATGAAATGAGAGAAGGAAAAAAAAGAAATAGATGAAAATAAACAAAAAGAGGCATCAGTCGTAGAAAATTAAATATTAATAATGTTGAAATAAGAATAGAGTAAAACCTGTTTTTTCTACATGTTTAATTTTTAATTTTATTCTTTGTTTAGTTATTTTTATCGTTGTCAGTTTAAGAACTCCACGATTTTGGGTAATAGTGGGGTACAGAAAAGGTATTTTTTAATTTTGTATAACAATATGGGAAATATTTGTAAGTCATTTCTCAAAACTTAAAATTCATTATTAAATGCTACCGTTTTATGAATAAATATTTCATGAGTTTACAATATTAGAATCATATGAATAATATTTTTATCATCTTTATTTAGAAATATATATACTACGCATATTATGCGTAACACGCATATGTAGTAATAGATTACACAATGACATCGATGAACATGAGCAAAGAATGAAACCCACTAGTTCAACTTCTCACTTTGGTTTTTTTTTTCTTTTTTAAGTATATTATTGTAATAGTAGATCCCTGGGCCATTTTCTCTTGAGTCGTCTTGGTGGGTTCTGGGAAGGTGAGAAGGAAGCAAGGATTCGTACAAATAGATTTGGGTGAGAGGAAAGGTTCTTGTGAAATGACCTATAACGATCAGAGGCAAGGTTTTGGATGAATGGAATTTTTAAGTCTTTATGAAGGGTGTAGTTTTTGACGTAATACGGAGCATTTGTGATAGTGTGGAGGATTCTAGATTGTAATGATTGTATTCTATGAATATTGGAAGGTTTTGCACAACCCTATAGTTCAAGTCCGTAAGTCCAGGTCGCAGTAATGTTTTGTATAGTAGTACTTTGTTATGTAGCGTCAATTTTGAGTGTTTCACTAGAAGTCTGTACAGTAGTAAAAATCGTCGTTTTAAGTCAAGTCTTTTTAGTCGGGTATTCCAAGTTAGTCTTTTGTCAATGAAGAGCCCTAAGTACCTGACCACATCTCTCGTTGGAAGGAGAGCGCTATTCATAGTAACATTGGGACATGGTGCTTTTTTAAAAGTAAAAGTTACGTGAAAACTTTTATTTATATTAATATTGAAATGCCACTTTTGCAGCCAGGCTTCAATGATATTTAGGTGTTCTTGGAGGAAATTTGTGGAAATTGTGGGGTCAGGGTTTCGAGAAAGGATTGCTGTATCATCAGCAAAAGTACACAAAAGTGAGATGAATAATATTAAAATTAAAATGCAAAGTTTGGAGTCCAGGCAGGAGATTATTGATGAAAGAGGGATAGGTTTCCGCTGTTATGTAAAATTTTGTGTCCTAGAATCCCAATCAACGCTCCTCATTGTGATCATTCATAAAAATAAAACAAAACAATGAACGCTCATAAAAAGTTGGGTAACACAATTATTTCTAATTTGTTTAACCATCAAGTATAAGTTTATAGCATTTCAACTTAACCATATGAATTTGTACAATGGTTGTAAGCTAAAGTATGAGCTGGCTGGATTCTAAGTTCAAATCATACCAAACTGACAAATTAATAGTTTATGAATTAACCATCGCCTCAGCTGTTAACAGGATTTTCCATGCATACAATAGGTGTTTCACTAGTATATTCCCAGCAGGAATTCAGAGAATCAGCTCCTACAAGGCCAGATATTGCAAGTTTTTTTAATGTAAAAGAAAATATGAACCAGTTTTTTTAACAGATAAGAAAAAGCTAAAATTCAAAGATTTAGGTGGAAATGAAATAGAACAAATGAACTAATTTCCTGACAAAGGTAAAAACTCAGCTGTCATAGACAAATGCAAGAGTAGCTCTCTCTGTCAAGTCAAGTCTCTACTAGAGGGCTTCATTAATGACTATCAGAAAGAACAATATAACTGACTTTGAAAAAAAAGTAATTTTGGGTGTATTTGAAAAAAGAAATATTCCTGTTGAATCACCGTAATCTTTGCAAGTATATTTCTACAAAACCAATTAAAAAACTGAATCTAGATTTGCATCATTGAAAGTTGCATATTTTCGAAAAGAAAATATAAACGAAGGAAGATAAAACTATTTTTACACATTACACTAAGAAAGATTTGCATCTGATAATTCCAATCTGCGAGCACCCCTGTCTATATGAGAATAGATTAATCATGATAACATTCCTCCAAATATGAGTACTGGCATTCATACGGATAACAAGCCTAATCATGAACACACACCACCATCAATCTTCCTAACTGTAATGAAGTCGTAATTCTAATACCCGAAAATGAAGAGTTTAGTAATGATACCTCAAGGAAGATAGTTACTAAATTTAAAGCTGTTGAAAATAATGCCCAGCTACTGTTGGTTTTTAGTGACTCGCAATGGTCTCACGATCCATTGATGTATCGATTTTTTTCCTCAATGGTCAGAATGATTGGCATCTTTGAATAGTAAACGAGAGACACTAACTGCAATACTATACGACTCTTACCAACATTTGACACTGTGGAAACCGTTTGTTTTAGAAGGACTGTGTAAGTTGGTCGTAAAGGTCTAGAATTGTAGACTTTATTATTTAAGAAATACTCCAAACAATATAAGAGCCAAAATTTACTCGGTACTTCAAAATGCATTGCTTAAAGGAGATGCAGACCCGTCTGAAAGTCGAATAATACTATCAAGTTCTTTTACAGGAGGTCCAAGGTGCATGGCTAAACATTATCAAGATGCAATTGTAATTTTAAAGAAATGTCGGAAGCCTGCACTATTCGTGTCATTTATTTGCAATCCTAAGTGAAATGAAATTATAAGAGAACTCAGAGAAGGGTTAAACAGCATGTGACAGGTCTGAGATAACTGCTAGAGTGTATAAACTAAAGAAGCTAGAGCTACTACAAGATATTAAATCTGGAGTACTCGGCATATTGATTGCGCATATGAACAATAGAGTTCCGAAAAAGAAGTTTGCTTCATTGGCATTTCCTATTGAGGAGCAGATCTACCACACAGAAGACTAATAAGTGCTTCTCATGAAGCTCTCATAGTGACTTTCAAATTAGTCTCTTTATATATATATATATATATATATATATATATATAAAGATTTCACATAAACACATGAAATAACAATCAATGATCATTGATTTCTATTTCTATTTCTATCCTCTTTCTGATGAAGACCGCTTCTTACGGTTGAAAGATCGTAGTCTTGTTTTTCCATTTATTATTGTGGTTTGATCATTGATATATATACATATATATATATATATATATATATTTAATATTTATATGATGTAATTTTTTTGAGGGTTGAGGTCTAATGATTTGAAACTAGTCCTTTTGCCGACGTTTTAACATATATTTATGTCATCTTCAGGGCTACAACTTGATTGTTTTACAATTAGCACTACTATTACTACTATTTGGTTATTTATTACATTTTACATGTACAGTAACAGAGAGGAATTGATTAATATATCAGTTATTACGACTATGGATTTTTTTACATTGACATAAGAATATTTTTTTTATTATTTTATTGCTTTTACAATTATTTCATAAATATTGAGATCAATATTTGATTACCTTGGAAATCTGTTTCTGTTGCAGCATACCTTCCTTTACATACATGACTAACACATGCAGGTTACTATTTGTTTTTTTGGAGGTTTCTTTATTATTATATTTTACTGGGTCTGCCTAGTTTTTTTGTATTATGTAAAAATGTTTGTGTAAATTTGGTTACATTTTTCTATGTCAGTTGTATAGTTGCAAGTGTTTTCAGTTTGTCCAATGAGTATTATTTCTTTTAGCAGTCTCTTTCGGGTGTGTTTTTCTTCGCCTACTAAAAGTGAGTTACTTTGACTTTCATAACCCACTGAAATATATTTATATATTTAAATATATATAAAAATATATATCTACATTTTTCTGGCTCTTGTAACGGACGTCGCTTCGCAAGTGCGCTTGGTGTCCCTATCTCAACTCGCCTGATGACGGTTCAACCCAAAATTAGAGACAGTAAGTGTGTTCGTGTTTTATTTCTATGACTATAGTTTGCTGTGCAACGTTTGTTGTTCACTTGGGATCGTTTTTCTGTTTCAATATATGATCAAACCACAATAACAAATGGGAAAACATGGTTTTCATTGATCATTGATTGGTTTGATCATTGATTGTTATTTCACGTGTTTATATGAAATCCTTTTGTTCCAATATATATATATATACAGTTTTATTATAAATGGCAAAAAGAGTAGCCACATTAAAATAAAACAGTTCATTATATTATTTGTATTTTGCTGTGTAATAATTAGAATGTAATTAACTCCAGGTTTGTTTCATTGCAATAATAAATTCTTTAAAAAATATTGTTAATAACAAACTCTGATATTAACAATGATATTTTAAATAATATTAGAATCAATAAAATCTTGCTCCACAGAATTTGTAATTTGTTTATAATATTATTTCCTTAGAAAATTGAATCAGAGTTTACGATTTTCCACCTTAAGAGAGATAATCCAGAGAAAATTAAATTAAAAAGGTAAAATCCCTCTATTCCAATATTCACAGAATCAGTAACCAGAAGAAATATCAAAGCATGGAATCATATAACAGCAACCAAACTAACTTACACATATAAATTATTAAAACTTTAATAATGAATTCAATAAATAATTGGGTTAATCAATTAAAAAGTTTCTTGTTTTACAAATAATTTTAGAAAAAGTGATTAGATTAATTCAGTAAATCTGGGATATTTTGAATTGAAGCCAAAAGAAGATTACAGAATTAATCAACAGTTAAAGTTTCCTTTGAATTATGGCATTTTATAATTGAACATCATTTCAACTCAATCGTTACAGTATATTTCAAATCAATGTTTTGATTAAAGTAAAATTACATTTCAACTTCATTATCTGATCTATGTTTCATTAGTTAATTACCTTTCCAATGAGATATCATCAAAAAATTTATTTCTCTCAATAATTTGTTTTATGAAAAACATGTTCAAATGGTAAGTAAATACAGTATTTATTAATGTCTTCCTTTTGTTAATATTACTATTCTTACTAAGGTGTCAAGGGTAAAAGATATAATGTATATAAAAAGATATATAAATAAAGTATATAAATATATATAAAAGATATAAGGATATAATAATAATAATTATTATTATTATTATTACAACTTTTGTTTTAACATATTATTTATTCTAATTATTATATATATAATATAACGAATTTCTCTATGGATGATTTTTCGATTTAGCTTCTCGAGTTTTCTGATCTCACACTTCCATTGATTTAGTACTAAGTGTAATAAATCACCAAAAGATTTCCTTGTATATTCCATGTAATATTTAGTTATCATACATTGCTACCTAATTACACTAATATATAATATATATATATATATATATATAATATGTAAATTATTCAATAAACTAAACAAAACAAATCAGGGAGAAAATACACAGAAGATATACGAAAATGAGTACCATGTTTTGAGGATTACTATTAAGGAAGTAATTCCTTAAGGAACTCTGTGTGGACTTGTCTTCTCAGTGAATCCTTTTGACAAGAATGGTTTTCAAAATTTCGTAGTGTGTTTTGGGTTTCTTTAATCTAAGATTATATGCTTATCTATATACATAAAAGAATGATTTTTTCTGTACATTGCATAGAACTGACTCATTTCAAGTTTTCTTTACGTTTCAAACATTTGAAAAACCGAATCAACCCTTAGAAGAATTTCTGTAGGTTTATCGGTTTGTCAGCAAAATTTTGTCACAAGTAAATCAGCCACTATTAGACATATCAAGCTGAACCTTTGACAGTATATTTGTGTATGTCTAACTTAAAATATAAGCTCTGAATTGATTAAATATTCAACGTAGAAGTTATGTACGTTTAAAGTAAAAACGTTTGTCAGTAAACTCAACTATCATGAAACACAGCGAACTGAAGCATTTACACTAGATTTGTGTATGCCTAACTCCGCCTAAATATAGGCTCTGAATAGATTGATAATTCAGTGCAGAAGCAAAGTTATGGGCCTTTAAGCTGTATTTTGCTAACTTCATAGACATGTTTATTTTGAAAATATACAGGTGCATCAATTAGGTATTGTTAGTTCATTTTAATTTCATTTGCGTATATGAATACATTGTGTATTTGAGATGATTGGAAAGGTGTTTCCCAGAGGTCAATATGTACTATCTATTCAGAATAAATAGCTTTGTGAACAAACAATTCTCAAGCCTTACTATGAACGGCAGGAAAAATCAAAAAACAAGTTCTTACGCTGTATTAATCTGGGGAAAGAACTCTCAAATCAGAAAAGCGAGTGATTAGTGATAAGGAAGCAGTTGATTATCCAACTGAATTTCTTGACTCCGTGACTGCTTCTGGACTGCCTGCTCATGAGTAAAAACCCGAAGAAGGAGAAAGGAAGTTACTTTCTCCCGAAAAGTAGGGAGCCTGAATGGACATTATCAATGACGGTTTGTTCAGATACTGCAGAGGGAAAGAAACACCGTTGCACCTGCTTACTGACTGTAAGGCAACTTTGTTAGACAGAGGTAGGTGCTTCGGGACACTCAACAAAAACATAGAAAAACTTTTACTACTAGATCCAGCAAAAGTGCTGAGCTTCTTGGAGGTGTTGAAGCTAACTGCTGGGGTACTTTAGTACAAAAGGGAGCAAGTACAATATTTTTTTTAAAACGCAGTGCTATAGTCACCCTCAAATAATAATAATAAAAATAATTACATAACATGTTTGTTGATTCATTCCATTAATCAAGTCAGCTTCAAGCCTTGAGTAAAGCTGATTGAAACCTGAATCAAGTCAATATGCGTTCAATTCGCTGCCGCACTTCTTAGAATGGGCTCTTCATTTACCATGGCACATATTGAAAGCCGATCAAAGTCAATACCCTCTAACTGACCCCGCTGCAGATTAGTTTCCACTGGCTCTGCTAGTTAAACATAATATCCTCTTAGCAACTGAGTAAATATCATATAGACACAGCACAAATCCTAGTTATCAAACTAATTATGAATTCATACATAAATTTGAAAACTATTGTCAAAATCATTGGAATATGTTAACATTTCCATAGGAAAAAAAAGTTCAGAATATATCAGTATTCTAATTCGTTATATGGAGTTCAGTAATGGATATTGACACATGCTGGTATACACACACAATAAAGACTGTTTCTACGCTGATGCGTTAAATCTTTCTTTACTTTCCTTTCTCATAACCAATTCAATATTTGAAGAAAAATTATTTAAAAAAATCTATTTTAAATATTCAATTACAACATTTTCCGATAAACATTGATTCATCATGTAAATATCAAGTGAGCTTACAAAGATGCCATATTAATCAAAATCCTAGAAATTGATAGTGTTATATTTTTACAATTACTATTGAATGACTGAGTGTAAACGCATTACTAACAAAATAGTTAATTATTAATATTGAGATATCACTGAATAAACATTGGATCATGATTAGTATGTTTTAACGAACATGTTTCAATAAGCATGAGAGCTTTATATACTCAGTTCTATTTTATATTGTGTATGAACACATATATATTTTGGGTAAATGTTTAAATATGTTATGTATGTTTAAATATCATTAATGTTATAAGCCTGAACTTTACATATTTAATCTATATAAGGTATCAGGTGAACAATAAACTCCTTGATTTAGCGGTTACTGAAATCAAGAAAACAAAACAAAAAACTATTATAATTGACAGTTTGTTATGTTTCTTTAGGTCATGAGTGAAACAGGAGAGGATAGTGAGATATAGAGTGACAAAGGGAAGAAAGAGAAAGGGAAGTGTACAGTGGTGGGATTCAAAATTTTTAAGAACAGGTTCTAAGAAAACAGATCGTGTGTTCGCACCGGTTCGGTGTATCCGGCTGAATATAAGTTTTAAGTTTTACATGGAAACATCATCTATTCAAATGAATTAAATAGTGATGTAACCAGTGGTGGGATTCAAATTTTTTAAGAACCGGTTCGTGCAAACCGGAGCTTAAAATATTAATAGTTCGGCGAGTTAAATAGCTCAAGGAAGTTTTCCTGCTCATTGCTTGTTGCTTTAACATGATCACCAGCAATCAGTCTTTTTTTCATATTTTCTATTTTTGCTTCCAGTAGCTTTTGACGAGGTAGGCTAACAAATCTGTGGTTTTCAGTAAACTGGATCTCTTTGAATGCGTCCGAAGCAACCCTCTCATCAATTACTTTTTCAAATGTCCCTATATTGACCTTAAGCAATTCAAATGCTTTAATAGACCTCTTTATGTGGTTTTCTCCTCTGAACAAAGTTGTGCCTCTTGCTTGGAGGGCATTACTGAGCAATGACATTTCATTCAAAATATCAATCATTAATGCTAGGTCCTTCAGAAAATTTTTGTTGCAAAGATGGCCAGCCATCCATGAATTATTTATCTAAACAAACACTTACTTTAATCTAGCGATTTCAGGAAATTAGATCTAAAAACATTCAATATTTGATTCAGAACTAAAAGTTAAAACTAGGCCTAATGTAGGCTAGACCAACTCAACATTTGCATTGTCATGAGCAGTTTGAGCACTGTAACAGTTACGCAAACGAAAACAAATTGTTTAGTTATATATAGGCTATATACATGCGCAAATGATGTTGTCATACATGCACAAGTTATGAGTCACTCGACACTTGTGGAGTTTGATAGTGGGCTAATTAATACAGGTCTGAATAGTGGTTTACGTAATTTTAATAACCGGTTCGCCGAACTCATAATATTTTAAGCCGGTGCGAAAATATTGAACCGGTGCGAACTGGAAGTGTACAAGTATGTTAGGGAGGAAGAGGGAGTGAGAACAAGAGTGGAAATGGAAATTAGAGAGAGAGGTAGGTAATCCTAGATGTTTGATGTCAAATATTCAACTAGAAATTAAAACTACGATTTCTTAAAAATGCTATTACTAATAATTATCTACTATTTATTTTAGTAACTAGATACTTATCCCCCATTTTTTTTTTAAATCAATTTCAAGAATTGATCATCAAAGATAAACAAGTCTACTTTCTAATTTAAAGACCTATACTCCAAACAAAGTCCAATAAGATAAACAAACAAACAAAGTCCAATAAGTCCAGTTTGTATAATTAACATCATACATAATAACAAACAATATGTATATTGTTACATATTATAACTTTTAGAAGTGAATCTCTAATTTGTAAGTATTTGAAAAGTAGAATAAAATATGCATGGGATATAAACCGACTCAATGCAATTGCATTGTAAAATATAAAATAATTGGATTAATAAATTAAATTATACATTTATTTCCATAATGGAATTAAAATTATTTAAGTTTAGTTGAACTTAAATTAAAAATTGTTTAGTTAAATGTAATTTTATAATTTGTTTTAGTTTTATATTCTAAGTTTTAAAGTAAAAATTTATATAAACTATAACTTTTTTTTGCTTCCTATTCGTAGGTCAAAAAGACTTACAGCTTCCATTTGACTTTTAATGCAGGTATGATGTATGAAATATTGTATTTAATACCCCTTAAAGTTTATGTAAAGAGTAAAGATGAAAAATGAGATGAACAGACATTTATGAATAAATAAATATTACCTTAGGTTGATGGGACATGCGATTTGAGCTTGTTGGCCGGACGAAGTGATATTGACTAACTGGTTTAGACTTGCAAGCAACCAATAATCACTGGAGAGTCCAAAAGTTCGCTTACTCCCTACTATGGAAGCTATCTCCACTATAAATTAAAAACTACGTCATACTTTATTAAGAGCGCAAACAAATGTCTCCTAGTATTTCAAGTAGCTATTGTATAAAGCAATCTCCTGCTGTTTTATTGAAAAGCAGCCTTTAATTTATGAGTTTTCCCTTTTTGTAGTGTTAATAAGTGAATTTTCATTTTATTTAAATTCATAGCGCTATTAATTTAAAAGAAATATTTCTTTTACAACAATATGAGGTTACAAATCATAGTTATAATTTAATTATAAAATATAATAACATATTTCATACTACTTCCAGAAAGTTTTACTTCATCGATCTATAATCTTTAAGGATAGAATATGTTAACATGTATATAAGTCAGGATAAAGTTGACTTGAATATGTTGATTTACATGTTTAAGGGGTAGGTAGTAACGTCTTGTAGTTCCCTTAAGGCATTTATGACATTTTTTTGATACCAGAATGTATACGGGGGGGGGGGGGGGGGATAAATTCAGAAAGTTAGTAACCACACCTCAGGTAACAGTGATGAACAGAAAATGGTGGAGATTGGTAAATAAGTTTCTGTTATGATAAAGAACTTCATAGATTTTAGGCAAAAGTAAATAATCAGGGAGGTTCATTATTGTACATAATGGAAAAACAGAACTGGTTTTTTTTTGCTTTTCTAATAATCATAAAAATCTAGTTTGACCTGAACTCAACCTAATTATAATAGTTATTGTTATTATAATTATTATATATTATAATATTATAAATATAAATAAAAATGAAATAAATAAATTAAATAAATAAAATAAAATTTAATTAAAATAAATTTATTAAATAAATAAATTTATAAATTTATTAAAATAAAATAAATAAATAAAATTATAAAAATTATAAATTATTATATATAATAATATTATATATATTATTATAATTATAAATATATTTATTATAAGTAAATATAATACCACACTCATTAAGAACCATTTTAGAGTTGAGTTTATTTTAATGTAGTCATAATGTTGACGTAATACCCAACATTTATATAATAAATAAAGTATATTATCAATCATTATAATTATATTATAAATTATTTATATGACCAATAAATATTACTAGTGGCAATATTAATTTTTTCCAGTTATCAAAAACTTGAAATTATTCATCACTCTGATATGTTATTACTACTTTTGAACCGAGTGTCTCAGTCATATCAGCTCCAGCACTTAGCGGCCTTACTTATCAAATTGCACAGCACAGCCCTCCCTTGTTTCTAAATTGAACTTCAGATTTAAAGTAAAAATAAAATTTTAAATAAATCGTAAAAATGAAGTAATACGAATCTCATATTGAAAAGTTTAACATCCCTACCTACCACTCTAAATCCGTTTATCCAGTAGTATTCCACCAAACCCCTCCAAACGCTTCTCAAAGTCTGAGAAATGTGCAACCAGAGCTGTGCTTTGACCAATCCAGATATAAGAACACAGGAAACTTATATTAATATTAAAAGATGTGTAATGCTAATAATGGAAGGTTTCTCCACTCTGAAGTCTATTTAGTTTTGTACACAGACGATATTACATAGAACACCATATTCCTGAGGGTAAATGTCATAAACAATAAAAGAACAAACTATAACAAACTATTTTTTTTTTGTGATAAAGACATTCTTCTAAAATCACAATTTTAACTAAAATATCTGAGTTAATGTCGATATATAGTATATAAAAAGATTTCACATAAACACGTGAAACAACAATCAATGATCAAACCATAATAAGAAATGGGAAAACAAGACTAAGATCTTTCAACCGTAACAAGCGGTCTTCGTCAGAGTCAAAAACTCAACTGAACACTAGATGCAAAAAACATCTGGTGAGGAGTTGAGAAGAGTGGGAGGGAAGAGTGGTATTTTAAAAGGGTGAAAGCACAGGAAAGGACTAATGTCCAGAAAGGGATGTTTGGGGAAACAAAGGAGTACAGTAAGAAAAAGTAAAAAACTATCCGCTAGCTGTCAACCCTCTTTGAAGAGGCTATTGCCCTCGTGACGAAAGTATCAAGTTTGAAGAGACCGTTACTAATGTTTATAATATTAGATCTATTAAATTTAATTAGAGACGATTCAATAATATTTCTTAACAACATTGATTTTTCATAGGTAATAAATTTAGCTCCTGTCTAATCAATATGATGATTTTCATTTTTTATATGCAAGAATAAGGCACTACTTTTTTCCTGTCTACTTACGTTATATCGGTGTTGTTTTACACGTGTCTTTAATGATTTACCAGTTTGACCAATATAAATTTTATGGCAATTTTTGCACGGAATTTTATAAATACCAGCGGACTCTAATTCGCTGGGAGAGTTTTTTATTAACATATTACCCACGTTATTACGATTAGAAAACACTATATTAAAATCAAGTTGTTTGGCTAATCTTGGAAGGGGGTCCAATGATTCGTGGTATGGCAAACTATAGAATTTGATAATAAAAGGGGCTCTGTTGAGGTATTAGAGAAAGTTTTTTTAGCACCCTTCAAAGCTAAATCAATATAAGAAGAGGGGTATTTTAATGAAAGGGCAATTGACCTGATGTTATTAATCTCTTCATTAAGGAATTTGGGGGAGCAAACTCTTAACGCCCTCAAAAACATATTTCTACAAACAGAAATTTTAACATTTTTTGGATGGGAAGAATAAAAGTGAACGTATGCAAGTACATTCATAGGTTTTCTATATACACTAAAGCGTAACTCATTAGGTCATTTTGTCAGGAAATCAACTTTATTTAAAGAATTGGGACAAATGCAAAGAATATCGTCAACATATCTATACCATTTTTATACCTATAGTATATAAAATATGTGATTGATAGAATAAAACAAATCTAATCGGGTATACTCAGACGATCAACTGCCTTTATTCAAATTGATCAAATAAAAAACACTGACTAAAATTTACTTAACTCCATTTCAATACACGTCATCAAGAGAAGTCACCTTTTTTAACTGAGTTATTGACTGCTCCTTAACTGACTGAACACCACAAAGTAGCCAGTTGATGTTCGTTTTGTACTTATTAATGACCTCTAAATGATATTTAAAGAACTTGAAGCAAAAAAAATTGCAAATTTGATTAAATAAATAATGTCTATCGTCAATAAGACTAGAATGAGTCAGATTCATAGTAATTCAGACTATTAATAACACTTTCGCGATGTAGATTTTAACCAGGATCAATTTATTATAAGTAATAAAACAAAATTATAACATCAAAGTTCTTTTGATTTTACTAGGTTTGCTGATTTTTTTTACTATAAGTAAAGTATATATATCATGAAAAAATTCACATTACATGTTTTGAGACCCCAAAAGGCGTTTTTTGAAGTTTTTTTCGATGAAATTTGAGTGTTAGTGGGTGGTAGAGTATGTATCCAAAGTTTGTGAACACAGAATTATGGTCCAGAATCTTTGATGGATCAAATTGATATTTTACACAAAAGTGAGTCTCATAGTGTAGATGTGCTGTATAGTTTGGGAGCAATTATGCATGATGACAAAGTTACTTTTTTTTTTCCTAAAAATGTGTTTTTAAAAAAGATTTTTTTTTTCTCCTAAACTACTAATTCTAGAGCCTTGAAATTTTGGAATTATCTTTGAAGCTAAAAAAGTAATAACTGAAAAAATCCTCAGATTTTTAAAACAACAGAAAATATATTTTTTTTATAAAATTTACAGATTTTAACTTATTATTCAATCTGAAAGCTTCTGAAGACTATAGAAGCCATACAGTTTGACGTATCAAAATAAAATTATATTTCAAAATACAGCATTATGTGGGAAATGAGTTGGAATAATTTTTTTTCAATTATTGTCAAAGAGGAGTTAGAGTACATTTTCTATCTTTAGAAAAATTTTTTATGCTAAACGACTCATTTAAAAACAATGAAAAACTTGCCAAAAAATGAGCAATGTATAAAAAAAATTCATATAATTTTCATTACCGCAAAGAGCAATAAAGCTATAAGAACTGATTGTTTATCCTAGACTAAAGGATCACCTGCAATACTTGTCAGATTTATTGATATTTATTTACATTGTTTATATTGACTTAGAAATTTTTTAATAAAAAAAATTAATTTTTTGATGTTTAATGAAAAAAAAATTGAAATGATTAAATGACTTAATATGAAATGTAAGAAGAAGAAAATTCTTTCATGTAAAAAATCAATACCAATCATTTCTGATGCCTTCCATGGTATGATGGATTTTTCTAACAAAATGCACTAATCAATCTCCATGTTGTACTCTTGAACAAAACTTAATATTAGATATACTCGTAGACTTTGTTGTGTTTATGAATCTTATTATCTTTGGGTAATATTGAATAAAGAGGAATGGACTCTTAGTTTTATATTAACTAACAGATACTGATTTTAAGCTAATCCTAAGGTAATTCCACGATACTGACATTATTTTCAGAATCAGGTTGTCAGTTAAATATGACGATCTGATGATTTCTATGTTATAAAGTAGCTCAGACAATGTAAAGTCCCAAGACCATACGACCGCGTTACGACTCCATCCCCTGACACACTACCATATGTCACCATCTCTACACCCCGTCCCCATCCTTGACAATGTTTACTGGCCTTAACAGAAACTGCAGGATGAGAATTTAGTAGTAGTGGGCCTCTGGTCTATTTACAACGTGCACTGCTGTGCATGGAAATGTTCGTTGGTCCTTGGAGATTCACTGGTTACAGGAACAATAGCCATATCCTCCTGTAAGAGATTATTTTGTAACACGTAATTGTCACTTTGAGTTAGGTTAGGTTAGGTTAGGTCAGGTTAGGTTGCAGTGGCAGTTCCACAAGGAAACACACTTAGACCGAGCATTGGCCCTTTGTGATACCACACAATGAAGATTGATTCTACAGTGGGAGTTCTAAATTTTGCCTAACTCAAGTGTATTTAGAGTAGGGATCTTTAACGAGTACCTGACATCGTACAGGCTCTGGACCGACAGTTTAACGTCCTTCTCCGAGGGACGACGTGCTCAATTTTATTCACCTCCCGCATGAATAAATCGAGGGCTAGGTGGGGATCGAACTATCGTATTACCACTGCTGTGGTAACACAAATGATATCATATGCATCAATTGTGTGATACACAGAACTAAGCGCATATATTGATAACTGGTTCAATCACTTAGTTTTCGTAGTTTTCGTCTGAGTCAAAACTGATTGAAAAAAGAATCAGAGAATCAAAAAATCAGAAAAAAGACTAAGATCTTTTAACCGGAACAAACGGTTTTCTTCAGAGTTAAAACTGATACTCAGTCATATCAGTCTGGCTTTGACGAAGACCGCTTGTTACGGTTAAAAGATTTAAGTCTTTTTCCTGATATTTTTATCTTCAATACCTCCAGGAATGAAAGCCTAATAAACATCTCCGATTTAGACATTTATATTATATCTAAATGAAACATTATATACCAAAAACGTTTGATATTATATTTGGTTATAGTGAAGTTGAGTGTAGGCTACTTCAATTTTTTTAAATTTACATTTGATTGGTTCACTTTAGTATTACAATTTTCACAATAGTCTAAAATTCTACTCTGGTTTATACTTATAAAACAAACGCGTATTGGCTTCAAATGAACCTTTTTGGGTATTAACGAACATTATACTAATAAATATATGAAAACAATTAAAATTATGAGCTTTCAAAAACGTTAAACAGATCACATCACTATTATCTGTGATTTTTTTGTCTTTTTTTATTTGTAATTTAATCATCCATTTATACATATTTATATATAAAATGATTTCACATAAACACGTGAAATAACAGTCAATGATCAAACCACAATGTGAAATGGAGAAAAAAAGACTAAGATCATTCAGCCATAATAGTTAAAAAATCTTAGTCTTTTTTTTTCATTTCATATTGTGGTTTGATCATTCATTGGTATTTCGAATAAAAACGTAATCAATGATCAAACTACAATATGAAATAGGAAAACAAGACTAAGATATTTCAACCAGTAACAAGCGGTCTTCGTCAGAGTCAAAAACCCAACTGTTGGTTTGGGTCCAACAGAGTCAGTTGTGTTTTTCACTCTGACGAAGATCTTAGTCTTGTTTTCCCATTTCATAATTTGGTTTGATCATTGATATTATATATATATATATATATATATATATCTAAAGACTTCACATAAACACGTGAAATAACAATCAATGATCAAACCACAATAAGAAATGGGAAAACAAGACAAAGATCTTTCAACCGTAACAACTGGTCTTCGTCAGAGTCAAAAACCCAACTGAGTCAAAAAACAACTTTGTCTTGTTTTCCCATTTCTTATCGTGGTTTGATCATTGATATATATATATATATATATATATATATATATATATATATCGCTCCGTCCTTCAAAGTGGGGAGATCTCTCTCACTTCGTCCTCTCTTCTAGTCTACTCCTGATGTCGAACAACAGTTCGAAATATTGAGAATTCTGTAAGTGTGCTTTTTATTCATTTTTCTGTGTCGTGCTTTGTGTAATTTAATGTTATATATATATACATATAGACATATATAAACATATATATATATATATATATATATATATATAACATATATATATATATATATATATATAGAGAGAGAGAGAGAGAGAGAGAGAGAGAGAGAGTGAAGGGGGAGAGATTAATACGTTGAGAAATTTTTGGCCTCACAAAAGGTATGAAGAATATTTAATTTGACAGAATATTTGTTATTTCTCTTCTTAATAAGATTTTTAATTGTAAATTTCTTTATTTTACGTGTCTCTCTCTTATATTGAGATATAAATGAAGCAGGTATAAGGGAGGAATGCTGGAGGTCAAGGGATTGCAGTAAAGGGTGACAGAGGGCTAGATGAATGGAGTAGTACCAAGGGCCAGTAGTAGACAAAGGGTCTTTGGCCGGTCAAGGACACGTGTGTCACCTTATCGGTCCAGGGGTTTTTTCTTTTTTTAAGAAATACACGTGTTATTGAAAGCTTGTCTTTTTTTCATTTTTATTTTTATTTTTTTTTTTTTGGCTCTCAAATATGGAAAAATTCATTGGACTAACTCGTAAAGATATTATGGAAGTTTGAGGGGGGGTGGGGGTAGGGGGTGCTGTAATGTGTTACTAAGGCAACCAAATGATGTATCGATCGAACACATGTGTCTCTGTCTGACTCACGTGGATCGCCTATCTCCTTTTCGTTCTGTGTGTCGCACGCGCCCTACGCCCCCCTCCCCAAGACAATCCCCCCCCTAGCCCCCCACCACACAGCCCTCTCTTAATTAATGGCACCATTAACTATAAAACACACTGCGTCTCTGTTTTCCTTACACACTGTTAAAATGCCTTTTTCATCGAGGCTCAATGAAATCATCATCTAAATGGCTCGATACTCATGAAAACATAAAATCGAATCACTCTCAAATCTCATGCATTCAAATAGGCCTGTAAACCTGCTAAATCTACCCTTTAAAGCAACACTTCTTTTCAACAATCTTACACTAAATTATTAATTATAATTTTATTTAATTTATATTTTTTTCAATTTATCATAAAATACAATCCCTAGAATACAAAATCTGTCAAATTCATCGCCGATTCATTTATATACTAAAAATTAAATACATGCATATTATTTTTACCACTGAGGTTAGTATGATTTATATTATTAATATGGCTAACTGTCATACCTCGTACTATGATCTTGGAGTCGTTGGAGCGCTCTCGGACGTTGTCCATCTTACTCAGAGGAGGTTAGTTGCGATTGAAGATGGACAACGTCCAAAAGCGCTCCAACAACTCCAAGATCTAGTTCATGAGTTAGTTCTACTGAGGTTAGTAATATTAGAATTAGTAGTAATACTGTCTGTCATACCTTGTAAATTCTCAGCATTCTGAGAATTTACGAGGTATGACGGACAGTATTACTACTAATTCTAAGACTCTAAGATCATCGTACGAGGTATGACGGTTTGCCATATTAATAATATAAATCATACTAAAAAATTAACCTTAAAATATTTTTTTTCAGAACTGAAGATCTCAACAGTACAACTTATAAATCCCATTTGTAAAGCCTTTCTTAAAAATCATTCATACAATTCTCATTACGTCCTTTTAAGTATTTCTTACACTAATATCACAAAAATTGGCAAAAAAAAAACCTGAAAAGAATTTGACTAAAAACTTATTGGGTTTTATTATTATTGTTGTTTGATTCCAAATTAAATGTTTTCATAACTTAGTTTATTAAAATTTTTACAGGGTTTCATAATAAACATGCGAAATAAAAATCAATGTTCAAATAACCATAAGAGATTTGTAAATGAGATTCATGTTTTTCCATTGTAATAACTAATTATATTTAGAGGATAGAAAACGCCGAATCATCGTGTCACTCTGAAGGTGGATGGTGATTTTAGTAGAAAGATCTTAGCCTCATTTTAGACTTCCTTACTGTCGTTTAGACTTAAACCTAGTCTTACGACAGTAAGTACACTAAATGGATTATTTATCTCAACTCCCCATAATGGTTTTTTTAACATTTTTATGACTGTTTAAATAAATAAAACAAATATTTGCAATACTTATTAAAACAGTATTTTATTCATAACTTTGCAGGTCATAACAAAAATAATTTATTTGAAATTTTAACGGTTTAACACACTTTAGGTCTCTTAAATATATTTCTTTTTTTTCTGTGATATCTGTTTGTGAATGGGTAGAGTTTATGTATTAAAATTTTGCATGAGTGCTGCTGGTTGCAAAATTTAATGCAACATAATGAAATTTGAGAGATATATAGTTCTTGGTTAGATGTGTATATGAGTCTGTATTAAGCTTTCGGTTTTTTTTTATCCATTTATTTTGCATGCACCATATTTAATATTACATGCTATCGAATCTTAGTTTTAACATTTAAAATACATGACAGTACGATTACATTAAGCCTTTCATTACATTAAATTAAACATTTAGATACATACTATAAAATTTTTGGAAATTCTATAAGATTTATGAATTGTTTAAAATTTCGAAATAGTTCACTGTTTTGCACTATCATACTCTTTTCTGGAGGCCAACCACTTATTTATTTATTATTATATTTCGATTTACTGGAAAGGTACACAATCATACTCCATGCCTAAACTTTACCATCTTCCTCACACTTCTACTACTATTAATGATTGTATTTATTAATAACTGAACGTAAATATTGCATGCCATAAATTTTATTAATTTATTTTCATTGCAAAAGTCAAAAAAATAATTAAAAAGGTCAATTATTAAGTTTCATTTGTAATCACCTTTCTCCCATTAACAATGCGACCTGTTGTTCTCCAGTCTAAAAGACAGAAGGAATGGCATTCCTTCCAATGACTGTTATCAAGTCCAACATTGTTCGATGACAGTCGTTTAAGTTTTGAAGGCATTTGAAGAATCCCACATTTAGCTACTTAGATCTCGCTCCACGAAACCGTTTAAATCACAATCGTTAGACATTGTTCCTATCAGTCATGGATTTTAAAGCGTTATGGCTTAGAGTGTTGTTCCCTGTTTTATAAATACGACTGACAACTTTACTTCGATTCGAGCAAACAGTCTGGTCACATCCCTCCTTGTTCAAAATATTAGTCAGTGTTTTATACCGCTCTGTGTTTCATAAAACAAATATTTGCAATACTCATTAAAACAGTATTTGATTCATAACTTTACAGATCATAACAAAAATAATTGATACATGGTTTGATTGATATATGATAAATCTAGTTTTCTATATGTATATGTATTTATCAAAATCCAATCTCGGCTTCTACATCTAACAGCAAATAGATTTCTCCCACTTCATCTTCTTTTAGTGTTTAGCATTTGCATGTATCAATCAATTTTTTTTGGTAATATTGGATTATATATTAATTCAATTATTAATTGGTTTAAAGGCATTGGATTAAATTTTGGGTAAACTTTTTCCAGGAGACATATGAAATATTGGCTGAGAATACATATAGAGTACGGTTGATAACTAAGCAATTTCTCTTATGAGAAAGTTTCAACCAAACAGTTGACATTGAAAGAGTTTCTTTATGTTTCAAGTAAAAAATTAGTTTATTGCTGAACTGATGTTGTCCCATATGGATAATTTTTTCATCATTCATTTATATAGAAGTAAATATACTAGATTCCTTAATATTTTAGTAAGAGAGTAGATGAGAAACTCAGGTAAGTGTCTGTTGTGAGTTTTAATTACTTAAAAAATTCTTGTTTCTCTGGAGTCAAAAAGGTACTGCTTCTCACACAGTGACTTCCTATTGAGTTTATCTATACTGAGTGAGGAAACAAAGATGCCACAAATCCAACTGTAACGTTGGGGAGTACGGAAACCCGAAGGAAATCCGCAAGGCCTTCCGCAATGCCGGTAATATTTTAAGTGTTCTCGGTAGAATGTCATATCTAGGTTCCATTTAGTCAACTTTGGTGAGGTCAGTGTCTACAAAGCCTTCCACCTGTTAGACAGTCTGCGCAAGCAGCGTCACCTGTTGCCTGCTCACAAGGCAAGGACACTGCCGGATCGGCGCAGGGGGATCAGGGGCTCTGCCTCCCCCAATAAGGAGAACCCTCTAAGCAAAGGGGACCCTGAGCCCTTGAAAAGGCCTGCAACTTTAAACAACGATGAATAACACGGATGAAATCAAAGGACTGTGCTATGTTGATAAACATTCGAGAGTAATCCTGTCATGTTGACATTAACCATTGTTTATTAACTAATATTTTATTCAATATTTTTGAATTCACAACGTTTTCATTCCAATATTGAATGAATTGTATCAAAAAACACATACCACCCTATAAAGTATGATTTGCTAATACGTGAAATGATTCAAAATAATATTGCCGAAAAATAATTCAACTCTTATTACATTTTTTAGGTCAAAGAATCAACAGAGTTTGAACTAGTGATCGGGTACTAAAGAATCGCTTCCAAAGAAAAGAATTGCTGTTCTAGGAGTCGTGACTAGCTGCCAGCTTTCAACTTGATGATTAATGATATGATACATGCGATCAGAGCAACACTGGGGTGGAAGCCCTGCTTTACACTGACCTTCTCATCTGGACAGCCCGTAGCGACATGAGCCGTGGAGGTAACAATGAGTAATACTAAAAAGAAATGCTATAAATGAGTAATTGGGAGTACCGATAAATTGAAAGAAGGTTTGGAAAGTATAGTTGCAAAATTTTACAGAGATACTTTATTTTTTTACAGATACTTTGTACATGAGTATGAGGGTGTGATCTATTTGTGTAAATTCGAACAAGCTTCTTACATTATGCACCACCTCAAAAAACCAAGCTTTATTAAAACACAACAAACTGCCAACATATGTTATGTTTTGTTTTGTTTTCCAACGTCCGAGGTTAGGTTAGGTTGCAGTGGCAGTCCCACAAGGGAACACACGTAGGCCGAGCATTGGCCCATTGTGATACCACACAATGAAGATTGATTCTACAATGGGAGTCCTAAATTTTGCGTAACTCAAATGTATTTAGAGTAGGGATCTTTAACGAGTACCTGACATCGTTCAAGCTCGGGACCGACGGTTTAACGTCCTTCTCCGAGGGACGACGTGCTTAGATTTATTCACCTCCCGCGTGAATAAATCGAGAGCCAGGTGAGGATTGAACCCCGGTCCTATCATTTCAGAGGCGAGTACGTAACCACTGAGGTAGCCTGGCCCCCTTCCAACGCTCAAACTTATAAGTCTTTTTTCCTTTTAGTGCTGTTCTATGGGGTGGATATTGTGGCTCATTCATTGTCACTTATTTTAGTAATGCTCCAGCTATATTATATATTGCTTATACATTGAGAGTCGTAAATTTTGCTTAACTCAAATGTATTTAGAGTAGGGGTCTTTAAAAAATACCTGGACATCGTAGAGGCACACGGCCGACTCCTTAACGTTCTTTCTGAAGGATGATATGCTTAGATTTATTCGCATCCCGCATAAATAAATAAAGGTGCAGAGTCGTTATGAAACTCTGCATCTACCTGTCCAGAGGGAAGCACATTGTCACTGTCCTAATCTGGTCTCCACCTGCCAAACGTCTGCCTCAGAGACTCTTTGGGTAAGATATTCCCCACAAAATTATACACATATCTACACCATAAATGGCTCATGTATAACAAGAAGACGGGCTCAGAATATTATTATAAACTCTTCGATAAATGACTATCTACTGTAATTTTGTTTCCTTTAATTAAGAAAGTAATAAATTATGTTTTGTACAACATTTATTTTTCTTTATGAAATTTGAATAATTGTTTGTATGCCACTCTATTTTTTCAGAATAACATTTTTATTTGAGAAATACACATCATTAAAGGAAAGAAATTTCATCTATAATTCATATATATAAATAAAAGATAGGTGGTGTCTGTAAATTGCTTAGAACTGACTTATTTCAAGTTGTCTTTACGTTTTTTTACATTACAGAAACCAAATTCACCCTTAGAAAAATATCTATCTATTTGTTTTGTTTGTCCAAAAATTTTGTCACAAGCAAACTTAACCACCATTACTCCTAGCAAGCTGAAAAGTGTTCAGTGGATTGGTGTATGACTAACTTAAAAGCTACAATTTAAATAGATTGGAAATTCAACGCAGAAGCGAAATTTTGGTACACAGGTATATAGGTATTAGCTAAAAATATACAGGTATTTTTACTATAGTAAGTAAGTATTTTTAGTTGATTTTTATTTCATTTGTAGTTTAAATAATTCGCTTGCTACCTACCTGCATATCAATTAACAAGTATGGCTAGAATACGAGTAAAATTAAATTTGAGCTCAGTATCTGATGCTGCAAGACATAAAAGAAACTCGAAACCTAATGATAATTATGGACTGAACCAATAATGACCTTTTTTACTATACTATAATTTCCAATAATATTTTGGAATACCACGTGTCATCTCTTAATTTTTGTAAAATGCATACCAAAGATGAGGACATCTGCTAGTCTCTCAATCTGAATCAGGTATTCATAAGTTAAAAATAAATAATGTCCCTTTTTACAAATAAAACTGTATTTTATTAAAAGTATCATAAATGATCTGAATAATTATTAAAAAAAAATTAATGCTTTACATTGATGTCTTTGACTCTGAAATGTTTATAATATTAATGAAAATATACAACAAACTCTAAAAATTCGTATAGCTCAAGAAAAATAAATATGTATATGTTCTATATCATTTTCAATTTAATTAATTTATTTTACTTAAATTTGAATTTCTTTGTTTCAAAACTTTTAAGTTATAATAAAACAGTAAAGAAATGTTATCAATTACTCTGTAATTATTTTTGGATTCCTTTTATATACTCAATGTATAAATAAAAGAAGGAGTTAAGATGATTTAGTCGATTTGCTGTTAAGTATAGCAGACTTGGGCATTTTGATACTAAAGGAATCGAAACGTTTAGGGAGATTTAATTTATCTATTAGGTTTAAAAACGGCTTTTAGCCGGGAGTTATTTGCAGTCAGGAATAAAGAGTTATTTGACTGTTATTACCTGTTGGGATAATATGATGAATAGTATTAATTAAGCTTATTGGAAATAATTACAGCCTCAAACATATTACCTCAATATAATTGGTTCTGTGCGCCGTTTTAGTCAGCCATATTGACGAATTCGAATTATCCTAACAACTGTGCGTGCTTAAGGAAATATTACTAACATTTATTATTAATGACATAAATACCATAATAGTTAATCGTTTTAGGTTGTTTTTTTTATTAATGAATGGACAAAAACGACAGAACAAATATAAATTGCTTTATCGTTGTTTTAACATTTCTAAACGATTATCAACATGAGTTTTGTCAAACATATTTTGTCAAAATCAGATTCGTCTGAATGACATTTTCCAAAAAGAAGATTATTGAAAGGATTTTTCCGTTTAGCTCTATCCTAATTTGCCCTGATGTGGAGTATTTTGATTACCTAGCTGTTGAAAAAGAGAACACAAAAAGTTGAAACAGAAAGGCAATTGTTTCCACTGAAAGTGAACCAATGTACAGTGAATATATATATATATATATATATATATATAATTATCAGAGAGAAAAATATTCAAGAGATCACAAAAAGTCTCAACCATTTTGGCCACTTTGCCATCAGGTAGATAGATGTGAGCCACTATAAAGACAAGCGGAGACTGATATATGTATATATATATCAAATAAATTCAAAACGAAGGAAACACACAGAAAGACACAGACATAACTCACATCGAAATATCGATGTGAGTTATGTCTGTGTCTTTCTGTGTGTTTCCTTCGTTTTAAATTTATTTTATTTAAAAAAGTCCGCTGGACCGTTTCTTTTAATTGTATATATATATATATATATATATTAGTATAGGTTGGCAGCAAATCTTCTTAAAGGCATATTTTGTTGAAATGTACCGCTTCTCGGAGAACAATATATACTATCAGGAGACTGGAACAGCTTAGTTTGAAAGTCGGTAATGCCGAAGCTGCGGTACATTTCAACAAAATATATATATATAACAATCAATGATCAAACCACAATAAGAAATGGGAAAACAAGACTAAGATCTTTCAACCGTAACAAGCGATCTTCGTCAGAGTCAAAAACCCAACTGGAGTTGGGTTGGGTTGGTTGTGAGTTGCAGTTGGGTTTTTGACTCTGACGAAGACCGGTTGTTACGGTTGAAAGATCTTAGTCTTGTTTTCCCATTTTTTATTGAGGTTTGATCATTGATATATATATACATCAATGATCAAAACACAATATTAAATGGGAAAAAAGACTAAGATCTTTCAACCGTAACACGCGGGCTTCTTCTTTTTTTCTGCTTCTTTTTGTAGTTTGAACATGATTGTTATTTCAGATTCTTATTGTAAAATCTTGTACATATATTCAGAAACATTAATGAACTATTTTTAAAAAGTCTGACCAAAGTAAAAATCATTAAATTATATATATATATATTTTATTCTTAATTATAAAAAAAGGGAAAAAACAGCATATTTTAAATATTTTCAATTCATTTCATCCAAGTTTGCAACTTATTTGTAAAAAAAAAGATCCAAGTCTTTTTTTTCTAGATATAAAAGTTATAGGAAAGGAAGAAGAAAATATATCATTATATTGGAATGAAATCTAGCCTATACTAAAGGAATTGTAAATCGCCACTCATCTCATTCTGCAAACTAAAAATTATATTGTAACTAAATTCAATAAAAGAGTAATTAATCTATGTAGTCCTTATTTCTTTTAACATAATAAGAAAAAATCTGGAGTGGCCTACACTCAACTTTACTATAAGTAAACTTAATATAAAACTTCTTGGGTATATAATTTATAATGTCTCATTTAGGCATAATATAAATGTGTAAATGGAAAAGGTTTACTAGTCTTTCAATCTTGTAGGTAGTACTGATAGTGACTTATCCACTTATCAATATACACACTTACTTTTATATATCACAATAACTACCGCCCTAATAACATTTTTAAAAAACGAAAGTGAAGATTTCGTGTTACAAAATAATCTCTTACAGGAGAACATGTCTTCTGTTTCAATAGCCATTGGATCACTAGCATAATTTATTGATCTTCTTCAACACTGAAGATTTAAGACAAAGTTTCCCATTTAAAACTTAAAAATATTCCTATTTTCCAAATCAATGTAAATAAATGAAAAAAGAATCTGGCAAATATAGCTGGTGATCCAGGATGGAAATCCCCTTATTTTTTTTTTATCTGAGTTAAACTTTAAATGTTGTTATTTTATGAAATGTTATTTTCGAAGGATAATTTCATTAAGTGATTTTCAAAATATTCTTGTAATAATCAGTTTAAAACGATGTTCAGTGAGAATGCGTTTGAGTTTTATCAGTGATAATTTTCTTTGAACATTGAAAATAATTCCATTGAAAATAAATTTTAAATGAATTACCATGTCCTTTGTACCAGCTATTCAACAGTAAAGTGAATTTGTGAGCATAAAGTTCCAGAAATCAGTCCATCAATATATCATGTCACAAAGTGGATGGTTTATTCAATTACTATGGAATTAAAGAACCACCCACATGACGCGGCTTCATGTAGAAAATTTTGCACTCAACTATGATATAAGTAAATATATTCTCAGACTTCTTTGGTATATAATTTTCCATTTAAACATGATATAAATGTCTATAAGGCAGATGAGTAATAATATTTCATACATATGGAGACTGGACAGATACTGATTCACACAGTTATCAATATATATACTCATATTTGATTATCACACAAATGATTCGTATAATATTCTTGATATTACTACAGAAATAACATTTTGGCAAAGCCAAAGCAAAAAAACGTATTACCAAATAATCTCTTACAGGAGAATATGTCGCTTGTTACCATAGCCAGTGAATCTGTTACATTTAATACGGTTTATCTGATTTTCTTCTATATTAAAGGTTTATTTAAGTCAATTCACTGAAAAAATCTTGAGTGGTCTACAGTTATCTTCACCATATTAATAACTTAAACATAATATCAATCTTCTTGGGTACCTATATAATATATAATGTCCCATTTAGGTTTATTAGTTTTTCATTCCTGGAGGTAGTACTGATAGTGATTTATCCACTCATCAATATAGACGCTTAGTTTTGTATACCACACCCCTGATTAGAATAACTACAACAGTAATAACATTTTTGAAAACTGCAGGTGTAGACTTGCTAATACGATATTACTCTTACAGGAGAACATCGCTTTTCTTCCAATAACCAGTGGATCACTTACATAGTATATTTGACCTCTTTCTCCATTGAAGATTTAAGACAAATTTTCCCATCTAAAACTTGAAAATATTTTAAGTATTTTAAAAGCGTTACAAAGTTTTTGTCTGAAATGCCAAAAAATGTAAGAAAAAATCGTTTTCAGATAATTTCTAACTTAAGATGTAGGATAATTTCATTTATTATTTTTAAAAGATTTTTTTTTAATTCTACATAATGTTCTACATTTTTGGTCTTTTATCAAATTATTATACTGGGAATTTTATGGCATCCTAGAGTTTTTTAAAAACTCACTTTTCTTTCCCTTAGTCAAAAATTATAAAAAACCAATTTACCATGAGCGAATGTTATTTTTTCCCAGGTGCTGTACTCTGTTATAAGTTTTCTGTAAATGTATATTGAAAAAAAATATATTAGTAATTAGCCAATTTTGCATTCTTAAATCAAGTTGAAAGCCGACTTTTCTGTATAATTTTAAATTTAAAAGCTGGAAACTTGAAATTTTTAAAAATAATGGTATGAACTATTAGACCAGAATAGTGGAAAAAACTGGAAATTAGGCAAAAACATAGAAACCCTTCTATAGGACATAAAAGTTCTTTCAGAAACTTCAATATTACCCAATAATAATGTTATTCATAAACGTAAAAAAACCAGCATCTGAAATTAAGCATTGTAGAATTGTGTAACAATTAGAACAATTTCTTAGACAAATATATTGGATTGGTAAGAATTGTTGAATCTCTTTACCTTCTCCTACAGCATAAAAAGACGAATATAAAAGTTTCTAAATCATAAAGGAGTTTAGGCTACAGACTGAGCTCATTTATTTTGCACTTTCTAGAGTTGACCTATACCATACTCAGTACCCACAAGTCACTCTGTATATTACTATCTTCTAGACAGTCTCCATAAACCTATTCATTAACTGCAGGACTCAAATTTTTCTCTGACCAACTTCACATATTTTTCAATTGCCTAACAGCAGCTTACAACCAGTAACAAACATTTTTGCTATTACAATTCTTCACTCAAAACATAAAGTACACATTTTGTACTTCCTTTTCTTTTTTTCAAAATATTTATTTTTTCGATTCAAATAATACAGACATAGTAGCTCCCTATATCAACGTCTAAATCACGCTAAAAAAAATAGAAAAATAACTAAAATATTTCAATTAAGACAAGTGGTTTTACTCATAATTTTACTGATAGTGATACACTATCAACTTGTTCAGTTGAAAGATCCTTTTATCTGACTTTCCTACTGTGTTTTAGACGTTGATTTTTTATACTTGTTTATGGCACATCATTTTATATATAAATATACACACTTGTTTTTCCATTATACTGATTTGGTTATACAAGCACTTTCTCCTTATTAACGCATGTCCGTCTCACATAATTTTGATTTATACTATCGACAATTGCAGCTGATAATTGATTGCGATTCTCGGATGTATCTTTAGCAATTACTCAAACATATTGCTATTAGTACGGATGCAAATTGCAAATCATCAAACAGACTGATTGTCACATAGCTAACATTCCATTTATCTTCAAATATACCTTCTTGTTTCTAACAAAGTTCAAACACAAATCTAATAACAGGGAAATAAGTAAAGCATTTTATTAATGACATGATCATAATACATCACAAATAAATATAGTTAGAAGATTTTAACTATATTTAAGTATTATTTTCTTTATTTTGTATAAATTTATTTAATAGTTTGAAACAATTCACTCCATGTTTTTTTAAAATATTGTATGTAGGCTTTAGAAGTGTAAAGGTAAGAAGAGGGTACCGTCAACGACTAGAAAACTCTAGAAGTTATATCGAAAAATCATTCATAGAGAAATTGGCAAGAAATTTAACTGTACATGTATGAACGAAGGTCTACTACCTAATTATACTAATATAATATATACAACAAGGTATAACATAAACACATGAAATAACAATCAATGATCAAACCACAATATTATAAATAGAAAAAGACTAAGATCTTTCAAATAGAACAAGTGGTCTTCGTCAGAGTCAAAAACCCAACAAAAAACCAGCGGTCTTTTAAAAAATTGTATATGTATATATATACAAAACTATAGTTTATAGGGACTCGGTCAGTTCTTCAGGTTCAAATTAAACTCTGATTGCCAACGTTTCGGTCTTTATTTAAAACCTTTTTCATAGGCAAAAGTATAAATTTTGAAACAGAAAAACTAAGTATTACATTACAAATTATTTTACAAAGAAAAATAGTATGTGAATTTTTTTCCAGTCAAGCGCACTGGCACAGATACAGTTGGGGACCCAACCATCTCCGTACCATTGTGCTTGGTTTCCCTCTCCTATCTCTCCTGAAGACGGTTCAACCAAAAATTAGAGACTGTAAAAGTGTGTTTTTAATTTCTCTATGTTTTTTATGTACATTGAACTATATATATATATATATATATGTATGTATATATGAACAAGATTTCACAATAAATATTAAAACATACTAAATGTATGAAATAAAATAATATCAAAAATACGTATCATGTATTGATGATTTTCTTGCAAATTCAATTCAAAATTTCATAGCAGTTTTTTTTTCTTTTATTAAAAACAACTCTCATAGGCATCAGTATGAAATTTTAAAGTTAAAAAACTATAACTGTTACATTAGAGATTTAAAAAATAATTTTAATAATGGATATTTTCAATACAACTGTATTAAAAGTTGCAAATTGTAAGTTTGATAACAAGTGAAACATTTTATTCAGACCCCACGATCCCAGCAGACCAACAAATGGAAAGAACCTAGTTTAAAGCCTTCGTTAAACTTTTCTTTACAATTATAATTCTTTCGTTCGAAGTAAATCTTCTCCTAATAGACCGGGAATGCTAACATTACTCTCAAGAAGAATTATATGGCCAATGTCAAAAGAATTACACCAAAATTTTTTCTCATTATTTAACTAACGTATTTTTTACACAGTATATACGGGTATATCTTTATATTTTTAGTTTTAATAATTAGCTTTGCTATAAACAGTGTATATTGAAGGTGACAATTTTTTTTAATTTCTACACCACTTTACACTTTTGAAGATTGGTCCAAGAAACCACACTGGCGAGGCCATTCCTCCCTTATAAGACAGTGTGTTTCTGGATCTGGAGAGTGCTTTCGACTCGGTCTGGCATAGAGGTCTATTACACAAACTAGAATGCCTTGATTTGCCTAAATGGTTTATGGAGTTTATTGGGTCTTTCTTCTCTAAATGAAACTTTTTTGTGTCTATTAATGACAGACATTGTCAAACTAGACAAGTGCATAGGGGTGTTCACAGGGAAGTGGTCTTGGTCCAATCCTATATTGCTTGTATACCCTTGACTTCCCCAAGCCTCCTGCTACAATAACTCTCAATTCACCCAATCAGATTGAGATGTTTCTGGGACTCTTTGCTGATGACACCGCTGTAGCTTATAGATGTGCTAATGTGAGCTATGCCACCAGGAAATTGCAATGTTTCCTCGATGGGACTTTGCAGTGGTCACAAAATGAAAACTAGCGTTGCACCCAACAAAGAGCTCCCATGTTCGATTCAGCAAGGGTGTCCTCCTCCTGTCTTCATTGGTAACCAGATCATTCCCTACTACCTGGCTCTCAATTTATTCACGCAGGAGGTGAACCCTTCAGAGAGACGTTAAGCCGTCGGTCCCGAGCCTGTACGATGTCAGGTTGTCGTTGTTCCTACTCGTATTTCACTTGAGTTACGCAAAATTTAAAACTCCCATTGTAGAATCTGTAGAATAACCAAACAACACGTCGGTTAACAGTTTGATATCATCCCCGCTATGATATCAGTTTAAAAAATAAAAAAAATACACAGCACAGCATCAGGCGCTTTTTATAATAGCTCTTTATTACTTTCTTCTGACTTATTATCTCATACTCGTACACTTGATTATATAATTGTTTCGATTCTTTATTATTAACTTTAATTTAAACAGTTGAGTAACATAAATAATAAAACAAAATATTTTTTTTAAAAAAATAAGAAAGAGTTAGATCCAAAATGCATGTAAAATATCAGTGTCTTATTTTAGACTCTAGACTAACATTCAAGCAACACCTAAATACAAGCTTGTAATTTACTTGATGTGTAATCTGTATTCTCTTTTCAAATCAAGGAATTCTCCCGATTCAGTCAAGGACATTGTCTATAGAGAGGTTGTTTGTTCAGCAATGACTTATGATTGCTTCGTCTGGTTTAGAGCTGCACAAACGAACAAGGTTTGTATCCAGATCGTTCAAAATAAGTGTGCCCGCTTTATAGCCACGGCTTCTTGGTACGCCCGTAATGTTGATATTCACCATGATTGTAAAATGGAATCCATAGATGTTACAACGCCCGACTTACTACCAATGAAGACAACAAACTACGTACTCATCCAAACTTCCTTGTACGAACTCTCAATCATTCCACTAACCCTCTTCAACCTCACTGAACAATTACCTCATTCACTGACTATTTTTTTCAACTCATGTCTAAAATCATTGAAAACTATGACCAAAAAGACCGCGAATACGACGTCATTACTAAACAAACTTAATTTCTGGCATGAATAACTGACAGTCTAAGTTATAGTAGCACAGTAATCAAGCAGTAGAAGACATCTGACCTGTAACAGCTAGTGACGACGTGCACTATAGTGCGCGGATATATTAGTTGATCGTTGGATTTCTACGCATATACGCTTTTTGAAGTTCGAATTTGTATAGTTACCTTATTAACTCCATTTCTCATAGATATTTCATGATTCCTTGACGTCTGTGTGGATGGTGGGTGTATATCCAAAATTTTATATTACTTCCACATGTCCCATTATTTACAAAACTGAATAAAAACTGACAGGTCATTGACATATTGTCATCTTCATTGATAAAAGTGCTATGCTAATCCTTTTTGAGCTATATTGTACCGCAGAGGAAGCTACTACATAATAAGTTAAAACTAATACTAATTATTTCTTACTACTTTAGTCATTTAAGAAAATGGAAATATAAAAAATATTGCTTTAATGTGAACGTTGGGTAATAGCAATTGCATGTTTTGTTATTATACAAGAGGAAACATAAGGCCAAAAGGGAGAACTTTCCACCTGTATCACTTGACCTGTTGTTTACCTTGATTATATAAGATCTCAAGAAATTAATTATATTATTGAAAACAGTTTTCTTCAAAACATAAAAAGACTATTAATTAATGATCAATGAAATCAGTTAATCTTTATAAATAAAGACTTAAATAAGTATAAATAATGAAACAATTTACACCTTTAGAATAAAAGATATATTGAAAAATATAAAATGAAATAAAATCATTAATAATCAAACTTGCAAATAAGTTATGAAAAAATATTACATTTTTTTTATTAGAACAAAACTTAAACTTTATTTATATTATTATTGAAGTAAATAATAAAGCATTTTCTCCTTTGCAACTATGGAATAGTAAAATAATCCATAAAAACAAATTTTCATGTTTTATTTTCTAAGTTTGCGATTTTATTTTATAAGATTTTTGTAAACTGTAGTAAATGATAAATATAACACAATGAGAATGTAGTTAGCGACGTGACATCCCTGCACTAAATTGGAAAGCAGTCAGAATGCATTGTGAAGCGCATCCATTACATCTAATGATTCGATTCATAATGTAATTCAATGGCTGTTTCTAATCTTACTGATTAGTTATCATTACTTGTGTTGTTTTATGATTGCCTATTCAAACAAGCTAACTCGTAATATTCAAATCAATACTAATGATATCATTTTTTTTTTTACATTGTTCAGTCTCAGTTACCAGAAGCATATCTTCTAATCATTTACCAATTGTTAGAAACAAAACTATCAAGAATTAAAAAAAATACTATTAAACTTAAAAAAAAGAGTTTAAATTGAAAAATACTTATAAATTTCAAACCTCGATAAAAATATCCTGACAATGATAAAGATATAAATGAAAATATTACAAAAGTTGATGAAAGGTGAAATAAAGATGGGAAAAATAATTCAAACAAACATAATGAAGAGGTAATCGAAAATTCTTGGAGGTACAGGAGCAAAACTGTATTTACAGACATATATGTGCTGGTACTGTTTCGTCATCTGTAGGCCTGTACTCCACGATGTCCAACTTCCGTGGAGTATAGGTTATATCGAATCCATTAGCAAGCACTTTAATTTGGCTGTTTCCATCCAAGCCAAATTCTTTCTATAGTAAAATTCAGGCCGGATATATGTTGAAGGTGCGAACGGAGCTCCAGTAATTCCTCGGGACTTTCTGTGAGAACGAAGATGTCGTCTATGTATCTAGCATAGATTGAAGGTTTCTTGATTTTCTTGAAAACTTCCTGTTCTATTCGTCCCATGTAAAAGTTAGCAAAGAGGACACCGAGGGGGGAACCCATTGCTACTCCGTCGATCTGCTTGTACATCTTCTTTTGTGGGGAGGTGAAAGGTGATTCCTTAGTGCACAACTCCAGTAACAACCTTAAATCTTCTTTGGGGATGTCTATCTTCGGTTCGTTATTATCAGGGTAGATTTCATCCAAAATATATTGTATCGTTCTGTCTACAGGAACGTTAGTGAAGAGTGACTCTACATCTAGAGAAGCGATCATTCCTACTGTGCTAGATGATTTTAAAAGGTCTAAAGAATTATTGGAGCTCCGTTCGCACCTTCAACATATATCCGGCCTGAATTTTACTATAGAAAACTGCACGAATGGACAGCTACCTTTCCTAGATGTCTTGGTGCAACAAACAAACCAGCACTTTACGACCAAAGTATATAGAAAACCTAATAACATAGGCCTGTGTCTCAACGGAATTAGTGAATGCCCGACTAGGTATAAGAAGTCTACCATTAATGCCTACATGCGAAGAGCCTTTACTCACTGCAGTAATTGGAACCTCCTCCACCAAGAACTTGATAAGTCCGTTCAGGTGTTAGTGAACAATGGCTTCTCCAACCAAGAGGTTACGAGAGCTATTAAAAAGTACCTGGATAAGTGGTACACTACTAACCCACCTACTCATCCCAAGGGAGAGTACATACGTCTGTACTACAGAGGATACATGAACTCCCAGTACCAACAAGACGAGGTGGCCCTCCAAAAATTAATAGTTAATAATGTACAAACTGTCAACCCAGATGATCAATTGAAACTTACTATTTTCTACAAAAACCAGACTACAAAGAATCTACTAATATATAATAGACCTAAAGAAGAAACCGCCGAGCTGCAGCGTAGCCACCTCATATATGAATATAAATGTACCACAGGGGACTGTGCAACCCTGCCTTCCAAGTATATAGGGCTGACTACGACGAAGCTTTCGCGGCGATTGACTCTCCACCTTGCATGAGGAGCACCGAAGAGCCATGCTGAAGAGGTTCATAAACAGAAATTAACAAGAGAGAACCTAACTGAGGGGACAACTATTTTACAAAGCTTACAAGACGACGTCAGACTACATATACTTGAAGCCCTCTACATTAAGGAATACGACCCTTCATTAAACATACAAAACAGTGACTTGAAAGCTATACCCAGTTCAAAAAAATTTTGATACCACCTATAAGTTTGTAAGAGAGGTAGGCGAAGGGACACGACGCAGGTAGATGGGTTCAGTGCCCTGCCCTGCATGCCTACACAGGCCCTCCCACCTACACCTCCCTCCCTTCTCCATACTTTATTTCCTTAGTTAGTTGTTAACTGTACCATAGTTAAGTTGTTCTCTATACCATAGCCTTAGTTTTGATTATAATTTTAGTTTTTAGATTTTTACCTGAAGATGGCTAATGTAAGCCGAAAGCTTGTATTTTAGATTACATCGTAAATTATAGTGTTAGAATAAAGTTTTAAAGTGTTTAGTATTTACCTTCATGTCGTTACCAGAACTCCTCTGGAAACTACCCGAGAGTTACCGTAAACTAGTGAGGAATCTAGAAAAAAAAAGCCATAAATTAGTCAACGCAGAAGCTGCTGCCAACTTTAATAATATATATATATATATATATTGTTAAATAACGCCCCATATTTGGCTTGTATCTGCTTCTTACACAATTTCTCCAGTTTCCGGAATTCCTTCCTCGTCTCTTCATTAAAACTATAAAGTCTATCACCAATATTACTAGTCGACATGTTTCGAATGTACCACATTCATCATCAGGACAATAATGAGAGTAATAGTAGGAAAGCTAGTTATATATATAGAGATGGATTATTAATGGAAAGTTTACAGGGCATCGCCCTGTATCACGGCGCATTATGGGGGATTAAGGTAGGGTGGTTGGGCTCACCTACTACCTGGCTAATCTGGGTGTTTCTGTTTGCAAATAGTTTTAAAATTCGACAAGAATTATTAACTTGGATATTTATGGCTGGTTGCTTTTCTTGAATAATTATTGCTTCTAATAGTTGTAATTTAAAATGATTTCTTTCTCGAGCGATAATTTTCGTGGAATTTACCATCATTTCTCTTGTGAGTTTTGTCTTATGGACTGCTGTTGTATGGCATTTTGGCGCGCCGGCAGAAAGGTGCATAGTAATTCTTCTAGATAATGAAGTCGAAGTCATTCCTATATATGAGCTTTTACGGGCCTCACAGCTCCCGATATTACATGAGTACTCATATACAAGATTTGTTTCTTTTGACTCCTTTACGCTAGGACTATTTTTCATTAATAAACTGCTTATTGAAGGGCTTTGGTAGTAAGTTATCAGGGTCAAACTATCGTCAGGCTTAATACATTTAACATGGCTTTTTATAATATTTTTCAAAACACGTTCATCAGTCTTATATTCATCTGTATATTGGTTTTTGTAGAATATTTTGTGGTTAGTGCCTGTTGTTAGGCTCTTATTATCTGAGGTGAATCTATTTTCGAGGTAGCGTCTTAGAATGTTGTCGAAATACTTGTTTGAGTAACCATTGTTGATTAACGCTTGCTTGGTTGACAAAATATTACTGTTGAAAAGGTCCCAGGTTGAGGCGGTCTTGTATGTTCTGTGGATTAGGGATCTGATAGTGGCGTCTTTATACCGTTGAGGGCATTCACTCTTCGCATTTAGGTATGATGCTGTGTTGGTAGGTTTCCTGTAAATAGAAGTCTGCAGTATGTTATTTTTCAGGTTAATATTTACATCAAGGAAGTTCATTCTTTTTTCTATTGCTGTTTCTATTGTAAATTTGAGACAGGAGTTATTTTCAAAAGCTGACTTGAGGTTTAGTAATTGTTCTGAATCTTTTGCAACAACGAAGCAATCATCCACGTATCTACAATAAATAGCAGGCTTTAATTCAGGGCTGTTGTTTAGGATTTTGTTTTCCACGTAGCACATATAATAGTTTGCAAATGTGACGCCTAGGGGCGAACCCATTGCCACGCCGTCAATTTGAAGGTACATGGAGCCATCTATGTGCGTGAAAGGGCTTCTTGTCGTACATGCTCGCAAAAGGTCTTCCATATTCTGCCTACTGATGGATGGAGGTGCCATGCCTCTTTCATTTAAGTAGATGCAATCACAAATAATTCCGATGGTCTCTTCTACTGGAACATTGGTAAATAATGATTCCACATCCAGGGATCCGACAGTTCCTTCAGGGTTTATTGTCTTTAATATGTCAAGGAAATCATCCGTTGATTTTAGTAAATAATTTGCTGGCATATATGGGGTGATGATTTTATTTAGCTGCTTGGCTAAACCATAGGTGGGCGTGGTGACCTGTGAAATTATTGGGCGCAGGGGGTATCCTGTTTTATGTTGCTTTACCGTACCATAAATATATCCTGGGGTGTATTCACCTGAAATAGGTTCCAAAATCTTCTCTGTCTTTCCTTTGTTAATATTCTTGATGATTTTGTTGACATCGGTCTTAAGTTGGGTCGTAGGGTTCCTGGTTATTTTCTTGAATTTTGTAGAGTCGTTCAGAATGTAGTCCAGTTTCTGTTTGTACTCAAGCCTGTCCATTACCACGTATGAGTTTGACTTGTCCGCTCGTCTTATTATTATATCCGGATGTTGTCTCAGTTGTTTTGCTGCTTCGTATAGCTCTTTGGATAGTAGTGAACTGCTTTTAAATCCTCTTTGTTTAGTAGCCTCTGCTCTGAGTAGATCTGGCAGATTTGGATCTAGTGACACTACCTTATCCTCTTCCAGCCTCAGAATTGAGTTGTACAATACCTCTAGTTCTATTTTCTTTTTTAGAGGGTCAAATTTTGGTTTGTAGTGGCACTTGATGCCCATGGAAAGTAGTTCCTTTTGTTTGTCAGTTAAATCATGGCTAGAAATGTTAATATAATTAGCTACCATTTGAGGAAATAGGATGTTACCTCTATATAGTTTGTTCAGCTTTTTAGAAATACGTGAAGATACAATGTCTTCATGACTCTTGCAAGCTTCGTCAATAAGGGTCAATAGATCTTCTTTAGTCTTTGAATCTTCTAGTTCATTCATCATTTTCTCTCGTTGGTCATTGATTAAGTTAAGTAGATGTTCTGATTTCTCTTCATTTTTCTTGCCTTCATATTCTAACAGTTTCTTCCTGTACTCCAATGTAAAACTTTCTTCACGAACTGCTGGGTCGTACGTTCTAATATTTGTAAAAGTTGGAAGCAGTCCTTCATTTAAACATATATTGTTAAATAACGCCCCATATTTGGCTTGTATCTGCTTCTTACACAATTTCTCCAGTTTCCGGAATTCCTTCCTCGTCTCTTCATTAAAACTATAAAGTCTATCACCAATATTACTAGTCGACATGTTTCGAATGTACCACATTCATCATCAGGACAATAATGAGAGTAATAGTAGGAAAGCTAGTTATATATATAGAGATGGATTATTAATGGAAAGTTTACAGGGCATCGCCCTGTATCACGGCGCATTATGGGGGATTAAGGTAGGGTGGTTGGGCTCACCTACTACCTGGCTAATCTGGGTGTTTCTGTTTGCAAATAGTTTTAAAATTCGACAAGAATTATTAACTTGGATATTTATGGCTGGTTGCTTTTCTTGAATAATTATTGCTTCTAATAGTTGTAATTTAAAATGATTTCTTTCTCGAGCGATAATTTTCGTGGAATTTACCATCATTTCTCTTGTGAGTTTTGTCTTATGGACTGCTGTTCTCACTCACAAGAGAAATGATGGTAAATTCCACGAAAATTATCGCTCGAGAAAGAAATCATTTTAAATTACAACTATTAGAAGCAATAATTATTCAAGAAAAGCAACCAGCCATAAATATCCAAGTTAATAATTCTTGTCGAATTTTAAAACTATTTGCAAACAGAAACACCCAGATTAGCCAGGTAGTAGGTGAGCCCAACCACCCTACCTTAATCCCCCATAATGCGCCGTGATACAGGGCGATGCCCTGTAAACTTTCCATTAATAATCCATCTCTATATATATAACTAGCTTTCCTACTATTACTCTCATTATTGTCCTGATGATGAATGTGGTACATTCGAAACATGTCGACTAGTAATATTGGTGATAGACTTTATAGTTTTAATGAAGAGACAAGGAAGGAATTCCGGAAACTGGAGAAATTGTGTAAGAAGCAGATACAAGCCAAATATGGGGCGTTATTTAACAATATATGTTTAAATGAAGGACTGCTTCCAACTTTTACAATATTATATATATATATATATATATATATATATATATATATATATATAACACACACTTACTCCACTTATTTCTCTATTGATGACAGTTTAAATAAAAAATCAGAAACCGTAGATGTGTTTCTGATTTATTTATCCATCTTTGTTTATATTGAACTTTCGTTTTGGAGCGGAGCGTTCTTTCATCGTTAAAGTACATATGTTAGCATGGTGTTATATATGTTAAGAGACATTAACATACAAAGAAAATGTAGATGAAACAACAAAAACTCAGCACAATATTTTGATATTTCAGTCATCAAGTAATATCACATATAAGTAATAGTTAACAAGTAATAGTATCACATATAAGTAATATAGTTAGTTGTAATATCACATAAGCCGCTTGGAAGGTAGCCACGACTGAGTGTAACGTCTCGTCCAAGTGCTTTGTCTTTACCCTAACACAAGTGGTGGAAAATTTTCCCTTTTTTCCTGTGTCAGTTTCTTTTCTGTAAATTTATTTTGTTCAACTGAACTTTTAATAGTCTTAGATATATAATTTTGTTTTAACAATTCGGAACAACATTTATTATTACACGTATTTAAATAAGATATATTACATCTAAATAAGGTCCTATAACTTTTAAAATTTATTTTAACTTTTGACCCATTAAGTAAAGTTTTGGTAGAGGCTCCAATGGGTAAGTAAAAAATATTTTGAAAACCAAACCATACTAAATCACATACCGAATGAAAAGAACTTTCTATAAAAATGTAAAAGGAATCACAACAAACATCATCTTACTTTTCATTCTCCTCTTAATTCTTCTGTTATAATTAATTTGGATTTTACTACATTAAATATGGAAACTCTTATTTTTTTTATCTCTTTCTGGATGTAAACGTGATGACTAGAATCATGTCGTGAGTTTCCTGCTTTCGCAATCGTGATATTAACTGAAAAATAAGCTATTGTATCAGTCTACTGATTTGAGTTACGTATTAGATTGTTCTAGTTACTTTGCTATAAGTAAAGTATAGTAATCGTGAAAAAATTGATCTCGAAATTTTGATGGAATTACATTTTGAAGTCCCAGAAGTCGTTTTATTAAGTTTTTTCTATGGTATGATGTCTGTAACTGGGGGGTTGGGTATGTATGTTAGCATGCTTGTTACCACGCTACGGTCCAGAATATTTCATGGATCAAGTTGATATTTTACACGAAAATGGGCCTCATAGTATATAAAAGATGATTCCTATTGTTTGGGAAGAATTATAAATGACGGAAACTCACTTTTTTTGTCAAAAACAAGTTTCTAGAAAACATTTTTTTTTCTTAAACTGCTAATTCAAGAGTTTTAAAATTTTAGCATTGTCTTTGAAGTTACAAATGCAATTAAAGAAAAATATATTCAGAATTTTAAAACAACTGGAAATATTTTTTTTCAATAAAATGTAAAAATGTTGACTTATAATTCAATCTCAAAGATTGTGAGAGCGATACAAGTCATACCGTTAAACGGATCAAAATAAAATTATGCAAATAAATAGAACATTATGTGGGGAAATGAGATGAAATAAATTTTTTAAAATTATATTCATTGAAGGGGCGTTACAATAGATTTTCTATTTTCAGAAAATGTTTTTTCCACAATAAACTGCTATTTAATAAACCATGAAAACCTGCCAAAAAATTGAACTAAATGTTAACGATTTATAAAAAAAAATTTACGTAATTTCAATTACAGCAAAGCCATAATTTTAGAGCAATAACGCTATAAAAACCGATCGTTTATCCTAGACTAACGGATCACCTGATATACTTGTCAAATTTATTGATATTTATTAACATTGCTTACAATGACTTCAAAATTTTTTGATTTAATCTACTAAACTAAAATTGATGTTTAGAAGTATCATGGAAAAAATATAATTAGTTTATTGACTTATATAAGATATAAGAGGAAAATATGTTAACATGTAAAAAATCACTGCCAATGAACATAAATTTCTATTGCTTAATAACAAAGTAACAAAAATGTTATTACTACTGTTGTTATAATAATGATAATATATGAATGAGTGGAGTGATATACAAAAATAAGCATATAAATTGATAAGTAGTACAATCACTATCTGTACTACCTCCAGGAATTAAAGACTAATAAACATCTCCCATTTAGACATTTATATTATGACTAAATCGTATATTCGTACGATATTGCGTACATTATATATTATATACCCAAGAACTATAATATTATGTTTACTTATAGTAAAGTTGAATGTAGGCCAGTCCAGACTTTTTTATTTTGTTTTGCCTTAAAATAATGTATATTTAATGTGATTGGTAGACTTGGTGAGTTAAGTCAGGTGTAGATGTAGAATAATTCACGCACAGGCAATTAAGTCAGTTAAGGTTATAGAATTAATATATTAAATGTAATGCCGGAGTTGTAATTGAATATCATTAGTCATGTGACATTGTCATTTGCAAATGCAATTTTGAGCATTACAAGAGGGAACTTCTGCGTAATTTATTATCCATTTAAAGTCGTGGCAGAGGATTAAAGCGCATGATCAGGAATATGATTGCAAGTTGAGAACGTTGCAGTTAATTTGGCTATAACTCTTGGCTGAGTTGATTCACTAGTGTTGTATTCAAGTAGTTTGGTTTATAAAGGCTAAGATATAGTATGCAAGCCACCTACGCAACAATGGGAAACTTAGCCCTCTCAATTTAAGTTCTTCTGAAAGTTCAAATGTCTTTATTACAAAATTTTGCAATAAATAAAGTAAAGTACAAATAAATAAGTAAAGTTTGCTGTAAAGTAACTCCATTTTTTTTCTTCTTTAACCTCAGCACGGACTTTGTTCTCACGATTTACATAAATAGTTTAAAACAGTAAATTGGTACTCATAAAACATTACATTTTCAAGCAGTGTGCCACTTCACTTTAATCTTGACTCATCCCTATAGTTTTTTGCAAAGTCCAGCTATCCTCCCTCAAGGGATCAGCTTTATACCCCCCCCCCCCCCCTGAAGGTGAAACATTGCTAAACTAATTTTTTAATTTAAATGTTATAGTATTTATTGATGCCTATTAACTGCTCTTTTTAAAATAAAAAAAATAGAATATTATTGCTCAAATTTTTCTCTAAATTACTGAAAGTTTTTGCGGACGAATTAAACATAAGGTAAAATCGTTTAAGAGAAATGGTTTTTTTTTTCATGAAAATAAAAGAAGGAAAAAACCCCTAGAAATAGCGAGAGATTGTGCTGACCATTAAGAGAAGGTAGGCGAGGATGGTAATGGAATGCAGAGGGCTCGCCAGCCCTTCGGACGAGTATGTTTGTCACATTTCTCAAAATCGAATTACATTCCTCTGTGTGCGCCTCCCTTTCAAGTAATGCTTGCTGTAATGGAGTCTTTGACAGGGATTGGGAACGACTGGATCCCGCATTTATCAACCCCCCCACCCCACCCCCCACCCTCACCCCCCCACCCCCTATTTCATCCCCTCAAATCCAACCCCTTCCGTACAATTCCACAATTTCTCCCCTCTCCCAAAACCCTCCTTCCAAAACCTCTCTGCCACTTCTAACACATGGGCTTTATCCTATTCAGGCACAAAACTATAAATTGTTACCATTAATTACACTTGCGATACAATAAGGTTGCCCTTTGACGCAAATAACCTTCCGTGAAACACGCAAATCGGATTACACTGTCACTTAGTAATTCCTTGCAACTAAATTATTGGCAGGATACAAATTCTTAAATAGGGAAAAACAATACATACAATTAAGAAGAAACCATTTGGTTTCTTGTAAAGATTTTTACAAACTTTGAAATAATCATCTTCACAAAAAATATTCTCTTTTTATTTTTATTTATCACCTAAAATATATAAAGTCAAATAATGAAAATACTGCATTTTGTTTAAACACTCTATATCTAGGAATCAACGAAAATGGGTCTTTTGAGATATCTTGAGTGTGATAAAATAAATTTGCAAGTCAATTGATATATGTGTATGAGAGAGAGAGAGTGAGAGAATGAGAGTGAGATAGAGAGAGAGAGAATGTATGGGTGTGTATATTAGTGTAAAAATGTGTTTCACTTCAAGCAACTGTTACCTCATTTATACATTTTAACACTATATTTATGGATCAAGTTTAACTTTTCTAACAAAAAAAGCAACTGTTTTCTCATTTGTAACATCATTTTAACACTATATTTATGGATCAAGTTTAACTTTTCTAACCAAAAAATATTTTTTCAACTTTATACTTGTAGTATATGTAATCTATATTATAACAAACCATAAACAACAAATAACATTATTACTGCTCCAGATATTGTAAATTTCACAAATACTTCAGAAGTCTTCGTTATTCCTATTTAGGAATATTATAATGTAATTGTTTATACGTACAATGCACGGTGTAGTTCTCAGTCAAGCATAGTGCAATTGAGATTATGTAAGTCCATGTTTGAACAATGTTGATATTACAACATCAGACAGGAGATGGTGTGATTCAAATACTATATCAAAATACTTTGTTCAGATATGACCAGTGAACTCCCGAAAAATTGGAAAATTCACAGTTGATTTGATAATGGGACGCTCATGATAAAAGGGTTATCTATTGATCATTTCAAGTTCCCCATAATTATTCTTAGACCTTCCTTTTGAAAAGACTTAACAGTGGCTTTAAATTTTCATCAGTCAAATCCATGTCTCTTGATGTACTTTTCAATAATGAACCTACTATATCGTTCCCTCTAATCCCAATCTGCTCTATCAGAATGTACAAAACAACCTTCCAATTGACTCAAAAACTAATCTTTGCTTATCTCTTCTACATCCATCTTCTACATGGAGGATTAAAATGCAGGTCTCCACAAGTGATGAGAGAGAATGGTTAAAAGAAATGAGAAAAAGGACTGCGAGGCTAGGACTGCGAGGCTAGGACTGCGAGGCTAGGACTGCGAGGATAGGACTGCGAGGCTAGGACTGCGAGGATAGGACTGCGAGGCTAGGACTGCGAGGCTAGGACTGCGAGGCTAGGACTGCGAGGCTAGGACTGCGAGGCTAGGACTGCGAGGCTAGGACTGCGAGGATAGGACTGCGAGGCTAGGACTGCGAGGCTAGGACTGCGAGGCTAGGACTACGAGGCTAGGACTGCGAGGCTAGGACTGCGAGGCTAGGACTGCGAGGCTAGGACTGCGAGGCTAGGACTACGAGGCTAGGACTGCGAGGCTAGGACTGCGAGGATAGGACTACGAGGCTAGGACTGCGAGGCTAGGACTGCGATGCTAGGACTGCGAGGCTAGGACTGCGAGGCTAGGACTGCGAGGCTAGGACTGCGAGGATAGGACTGCGAGGCTAGGACTGCGAGGATAGGACTACGAGGCTAGGACTGCGAGGCTAGGACTGCATGCGTCCAAGATTGATGAAAGAGGAAGACAGAAAGAGTGAGAAGAATACATTTTGGTTGGAACATTTAACTGGTGTTCGTTTGAAGAAATAAAGTTTGAAATAACAGGCATATTCCCTAAACTGTGTAATTCGGTTTTTCCTCGAATAACAATTTTAAGTTCCTTATAACTTCTTTATTTTTTTTAAGTCATTTGTTCTTTAGAATTTCAACTGTCTTCCACTCTCATTTAATTTGACATTGACATTATGTTCTTTTCAAATTGTATTTTAAGAATAAGAATTGTTTTAAGGAGAAATAGAATAATTTTCTTTGAAGGAGAGTTTCCTTTCATGGGATAACTATTCATTGTCACTATATAGAGAGTATCAGGATTTCATAGGTAATTTTGTAAAGCATCACCAAACAAAAAAAGGTGAATCACTAGTTTAAACGATTTTAGATGTCTAGTATGTTCTAGTATTAGCATTTTTGCCATTAGAATTGAAGATTAAAACTTTGATTTTAGTGAAGATTCTAGATTTTTTAATTGAGTCATGGGAAATTGTTTCTAGGAAAAGACGTAAAGTATTCTGTTTCAAACCTGAAAGTTTACAAATTCTCATTAAAGACGACAGTTTTAATCATCTTAAGTAATCCAAGTTTAGGACTTTAAATACAAACTCAACTTGATAAAATGTGGCAAGCTCCAATAACATGATCCGAACATATCATGAGACTGAATAATATTAGTACCGGAAACCGAAATGACCCATACTTTTCATTTTGAAATGAGTAATGAAATCAATAAGCTGAAAGTGGGAGAGTAGGAAATCAACAGAATAAATGCTTCATGAGGTTTCCGATCACAGTAGCAATCTACAAGCATTGTTCATGAAAGAAATATATTGTTCAATACATTATATATATATATATTCTGCTCACCTCCCTAGCATATCTGCGGACTAAATCTGGCAGTCGCAACCTCAGTCCCACTCTAGTGTTCTGAATCTGTCAGTCACAACCTCAGTCCCACTCTAGTGTTCTAAATCTGTCAGTCACAACCTCAGTCTCACTCTAGTGTTCTGAATCTGGCAGTCGCAACCTCAGTCCCACTCTAGTGTTCTGAATCTGGCAGTCACAACCTCAGTCCCACTCTAGTGTTCTGAATCTGTCAGTCACAACCTCAGTCCCACTCTAGTGTTCTGAATCTGCCAGTCGCAACCTCAGTCCCACTCTAGTGTTCTAAATCTGTCAGACACAACCTCAGTCCCACTCTAGTGTTCTGAATCTGCCAGTCGCAACCTCAGTCCCACTCTAGTGTTCTAAATCTGTTAGTCACAACCTCAGTCCCACCCTAGTGTTCTAAATCTGCCAGTCGCAACCTCAGTCCCACTCTAGTGTTCTAAATCTGTCAGTCACAACCTCAGTCCCACTCTAGTGTTATAAATCTGTCAGTGACAACCTCAGTCCCACTCTAGTGTTCTGAATCTGCCAGTCGCAACCTCAGTCCCACTCTAGTGTTCTAAATCTGTCAGACACAACCTCAGTCCCACTCTAGTGTTCTGAATCTGCCAGTCGCAACCTCAGTCCCACTCTAGTGTTCTAAATCTGTTAGTCACAACCTCAGTCCCACCCTAGTGTTCTGAATCTGCCAGTCGCAACCTCAGTCCCACTCTAGTGTTCTAAATCTGTCAGTCACAACCTCAGTCCCACTCTAGTGTTCTGAATCTGGCAGTCGCAACCTCAGTTACACTCTAGTGTTCTGAATCTGGCAGTCGCAACCTGCCGAGAACCAACAGAGTCCCAAAACCTGGCAGTCCCAACTTTAAAATATCTTTTTTTATAAAATCCATCATTTATAACTTATATTCCAGATTTAACATAAAGAAAACACAAAGTGTTAACAACATATTTCTCTGTGTTGTGGTGATCCATAATGATTCTTTTATTTGGATATTAATTCTTTACTAAACCATTGTAAGTTACAATCTGTTTTCTCAACTTTGAAATTAAAGCAAAATCCATTACCTTTTCAGCCTCTACCCCAATCTATCTGCCTCTTCAAAGTAGTTATCACCAACTAGATTCATTAAAGTATTTTAATTCATTCCTTTAATTAGAATAAAACAAGAGCTGTTAATCATTTTCTCGTCTGATGTTTAAAACGATTATGGAAGGCACTCTATTCTAGCAGTAATCAAGCAGGAGTGGCCTTTGATTGATGGCCGATTTTATTTATTTTCCTCTGTCCCATTCGGCGGTTTGTTAATCAGTTCCAAACCTATTTCTACTCCCACTATTTATTTAGTTATAATTTAATCTATCTCTTCTTCAAATGAATTTGTTTTCTGATTAATTCTTGATTCTTTACTATATATAGTGTTACTGAAACCAATAATTAAATTGTTTTAAAATCCCTTGCTAAGTAATTTGTTTTATTTTATAGTTACCTTTTTATAAAATTTCCATATTAATACCTGCTATATAGTGAAAAACACGTTTTGAACATATAAATAATTGTTTGTACCTCTAATAACAATTTATATCATTATATTCTATTGTATATATATTGTATATATATATATATATTCGCGCACCGTTCTTTGACGTGGGGAGATCTCTCTCACTTCGTCCTCTCTTCTAGTCTACTCCTGATGACGAACAACAGTTCGAAATATTGAATTCTGTAAGTGTTCTTTTTATTGTTTTTTCTGTGTCGTCTTTGTGTAATTTAAATTTTATATATATATATATATATATATATATATATATATATATAAATTAATACTTAGCAATAACTCTTGATATAATATATGAATTAAATAACACAATAAACAATATATATTAATTAAAATGCTCTAAGGCCTTTCTTACAACATCATCAGAGAGCTAAATGAAACAACCAAAAAATATAGTAACAAGTTAACCTGGTTGATTGAAGTCTTCAGGATTGCTAGCATCCCTGTCTGAATTTACATACTTCAATTTCAACTGAACATGGGCTGCTTACTTTAACCAAAACATTCTAATTTATTATTAATTAACTGATTTACTATAATTTTTTTGTTTACACTTTTTTTCTAGAAATACTAGAAAATACTACATCGATAATATTATTATTTTTTTCAAATACTTATTTCATTGTTTAATTTACATGGTTTTGTCTTTTACTTCTTAAACTGTCACATAAAATCTTAAATAAATGATTTGCTCTTTGATTTTCATCAAACCAAATCATTTTTAATATTTCATAAAATAAAAATAAATATTTCATTTTTTTTTTAGTTTCAACTTTTAATTATACGTATATATAATTAATAATCAGTGCAATAATTTGGAAAACCTCTAGTGGTCTACTTCAACTTTACCATTAGGTAACTAATTATCAAACTCATTGGCAATCATTTTAATTAATGAATATGTAAATATAATGAATCATTAATGTAGCACTTGAAACAAATTAATCAAAATAGCTAATAAGTATGATTAGTTGCAATAATTGAAACATACAATTATTTATTGGTATTCTTAAATGAAAGGAAAAGGCTGGGATAAGTGAGGCAATGGAATGCGTTATTGATTCTGTGCTGCGGAGTTATTTCATAAATGTGTAATTTATGATAGAACTGTATCAGCTCAGCCTCATATAAACACAATGAAGATACAGAGTAAAATTAGTAATTATATTAATAACTATTAATCCATTATAATTATTAATAATTCTATTAATAACTATAAATTCATTATAATATTTATAATTATTTAATAACTATTAATCCATTGCAATTATTAATAACTATTATTCCATTATAATTATTAATTATTATATCAATAATTATAAATCTATTATAATTATTAATAATTATGTATATTAATAACTATTATGACATTACAATTATTAATAATTATATTAAGAACTATTAATCCATTATAATTATTAACAACTATGTATATTAATAACTCTTATGTCATTTTAAATGTTAATAATTATATTAATAACTATAAATCCATTATAATTATGTATATTAAGAACTATTATACCATTATAATTATTAATAATTATAGTAATAACTATAAATCTATAATAATTATTAATAGTTATGTATATTAATAACTATTATGCCATTATAATTGTTAATAATTATATAAATAACTATAATCCATTATAATTATTAATAGTTATGTATATTAATAACCACAAATTCATTATAATAGGCCTGCTCATTTTATTTTATACGGATTATTTGCATCCTGCCATTTAAATGAAATGACATTGCAAATGTTACATTCTAGGCTTAAAACTATTATAGTATATAAGTAGAGAAAACAACAGATGCTGATCTGAAAATCAAGTATCTGAGAAAGACGTGAATAGGTTATGTTAGGTTGTAGTGGCTGACCCACGAAAAAAGACACATAGGCCAAAGTTGGCAATTTTTGATACCACACAAGAAACATTCTACATTGGTAGTCCGACATTTTGCCTAGCTCAATTGCATTTAGAGCAGGGAGTACAGGACATCGTTCAGTCTCGGGACCGAAGCCTTAACATCCTTATCGAAGTATGACTACTCCACCTCCCATGTCAATGTTACTTCTCAGTAATAAATAATAATAATAATTATTATTATTATTATTAATTTTTTTTATAATAGTGCACATAATAGCAGCTTTTTTTAGTGTTATATTCTAAATGCCATAATCTAATATTAGTAACATTATTATTATAAATAAACATATTAAGATAAAATAAATAGAAAATGAAAGATTTCTAGTGTTACCGGAAGAAAGGGAAAACAATAATACTATTTTTGGCTATAATTTTCCCATCATCCCTTTTTTCAATATGCTATACATTCATAGAGATACAATGGTACCTTATAGAACAAACTCAATCGGCTCATATGTATGGTATGTTTTGGGAGGTGTTCGTTTAATGAAACATTTTTTTTTTTCATTGACTTCTAGAGGAAACCGTTCAATTCGTTGGAAAAAAATATCAAAACTATGAATATAATATTTTTATATCAAAACATAAAACTGAAGATAAAGGTGATTGATGAAAACTAATTATTACGGCATAGAAAGATGTTAAGGGTGTAGGGGATCATGGTGAAGAGATGCTGAAATTCTCTAAGTTCTGGTTCAACAAGCTGCAACTGAATAGCTTGGACCAAAAGAACTGATTTTTTTTGCAAATTGGCTGTGCCACATGTTTTATCTCTTTTATAGCAACTTGTCCGAAGAGGTTTTCATCTTTGCTCTATTATTTAAAAAAACAACTAGATAACTTTTGAAATAGTAGATAGTCCTCTTATTAAAAAGCTTTCATTTTTTTTTTGGTATCCCTCATCTTGCTCTCTGTCTCTTCTTTCCATAAGACATTCAATAATTAGTAATCTTTACAGCGATCAGATAGTCAAAACAAAGCAGACATGCCTTTCATGACGCAGTTTGGATTACTCAGATTCTGCTACATTCTACAGTACAATATTGAGCTTGCTTTATCATTCGTCCAATTGAATATTCTCATTTCAAGATGTTTGACGTGTTAAAAGGGTAAACTAGGTATCTGTCAAATTTTATTAAATTCCGCCAAATGATATGAATTGCTAGCTGTTACACAACTTGTGTTGTTTTTAGTTTAGTCAGACAAAAATTTCTCAAGTAGCCTTTACTAGATTTTATTATAAATAGATATATCATTTGCACATTATTTAAATGAAATAATGATTCAATAATACTGATAATTATAGTATTTCTCGATATTAAATTATGCCTCGCAGCTTGCGATATTACATGAATACTCATGTACAAGATTTCTTTCTTTTGACTCTTTGACGTTTGGACTATTCTTCATTTCAAACTGCCCATTGAAAGGCTTTGGTAATAAGTTATCAGGGTCACACTAACTTTAAGCTTAATGCATTTAACTTTCCTTTTTATAATATTTTTAATACACGTACATCAGTCTTATATTAATCCGTATACTGGTTCTCGTAGAATAGTTTGTGGTTTGTGCTAGTCTTTAGGCTCTCATTGTCTGAGGTAGAATCTATTCTCAAGGTATCGTTTTAGATTGCTGTCAAAATATTTGTTTCAGTAAAAAAATGCATGAAATGAAAAGAATTTGTTGATTGCATTATAATTTGATTACAGTGACTAAAATACAACAGGTGTTTTTAAAGTATCTTAACAGTTTCTTTTAGATTAAACTACGTGTTACTAAGGGATTAGTGAGAAAGCAATGGTGATAGAGAACAAGTCATTATCATTAGTGGAGAGAAACCAAATAACTATTATGAAGTTTTTTAAGTGCTATTTATATTGAATCCATGTTTTGAATTGCCCTTTCATCATATACGATTTATAAATTCCATTGCTTCATCACTGTTTGTGTAATCAATGAATTACGTAGATCTTAAAGAGAAACTTGTGTTTTCAAGTTACGTTTGTTGTTCCAAAAGCCAACAATCACTTAGTATATGCTGGATGTCACTGGAAAAAATGTACCAGCCTATGTACACATACAAACCAACTTGTATAGATCTATATGAGATACCATATTAAGATAATTTTTTATACTCATAGATTAGGTAAACTCATTATTCCGAATTAAAACTAAGCTGGTCATGTAAAAATTATTTTTAATGAGACCATATAAATTATTTTATAAGTCTTTTAATTATTACATATAAGAAATAAAACAAACTCAAACAATGAACCACTGACAGGTATTACACAAATTACGTAACCTGTTCTTCTTTATTTACTCCACTTGATCTCTGACTACGAATAAACAAAAGATCTCAGAAAGTTAATCACTTACTTTTTAAGTTACTTGAATATGTATATCCCGTGTAATTGTGGTTATATTCCACAATAACAAAGCCATACAAGGGCGTTGCACGGCCAGTGAATCAGTTTACTCACTCCCTCTTCAGAATACTTCGAAGTATTCTTCATTTCTCCTAAAGATGGCATATTGTCGAAATTATTTATAATCACGAAATTTTTTTTTCTGCGATTCCGACTTTGAGCTTTGATTGCATATATATATCAATGACTATTTGTGTCATATATATATAATTATTAAAATAAGCAGCAGCTTCTGCATTGATAATTTTTTTGTTGACACTCTCTAGTTTTCTTATCAGTTTGCGGTGAGACTCTGGTAGCTTCCAAATGAGACTCTTTGGAAGCTACCAGAGTCTCACCGCAAAGTGATAAGAAAAGTAGAGAGTGTCAACAAGAAATTGGTCAATGCAGAAGCTGCTGCTTATTTTAATAACATATCCTTAAGGGAAGACCTGCTGCCATCGTACACAAATATATATATTTTTTGCATGGAGACGTTCTTCTTGATTTCTTCGGAGACATTGATAGAAGAAGCATTAAACACCGCATGCGATTGGTTGACTATACTAGACAGCCCAACCAGTCACCCGGCACATATATATATATATATATATATGCAGAAAAATCGCAATTAAACACATGATGCAATCAACGAAGTCCAAAATCACAAAAAAAAAACAAAAGAAATAAATGCTCTGAGACCTGCCACTTTATGTCATCTGATAGCAAACAAAACAAGAAAAAGGAGACAACAGAAAATCTGTTTTTCTTCCTGATTAACTTTTCTGTTGCCTCTTTTTTCTTGCTCTCTGATGACATAAAGTGAAAGGCCTTAGAGCATTTATTTCTTTTGTTTTTCTTTTTCCTTGTGATTCGGACTTCATAATACATATATAATTAAAGTTATCACTAGAAAACCAAAAAGAGACTAGCACATACTATTCTCGATCATTTCAAGCAGAACTATTTAATACTTGACATTATACTGGTTTACAACCAACTGCTCCAAGGTAACACCTGAACAGAATTTTGAATTGACTAAAGGATTTTATGTTTCTAAATTAATATAACTCTACTACTACGACAAGAGAAGTTCAAATTGAAATATGTCATTTTAACCTTCTGACAAGAAATATTAAAAGTAAATAAGATTCTTAGCTCTAAATATCAAGTTTTTGAATAGTCCTTGATGTACAGTCTCAAGAATTACCATCTTTTTAAAATGGAATAAAATTCAAAAATAATAAAATGAAGTATAAAAACAAAAGTTTAGGATAGTGATATTTGTTTTTATTTACGAATTTGATGCACTTAAATCAGTACATCTAAAATTCAACCAATCAAATCACTTAGCAAATGATATTCTGTGAAAATTTAATTTACTAATCATCATTATAAATCAATCAATAATTTTGGCAATTTCGATGTTCAATTCATTTAATTAAGGATGAAAGAGTTAAATGTCAATTTGGTGTCTAGGAAGTAAACGATTATCATTTGATGATTTTAGCCAAATCAAATCGCTAATTGCCCAGAGAATGGTCTATTATCGTTGATGGTGTGTTCAGTTAAACTATTGACCTGTCTCTATGACGTTCAGTCATAAGTAATATTCAATTAAATCGCCTTATCTCCTAATTTAGAATGCTCTACCGGGTCTCTAAATAATTCACATAGAATACAATTTAGCTAGATTTATGATTTAAGCAACTTGGTTCTTGACTAAACATATCCTCTCAACTAGCTATATATAACTCATGAACTTCTATCTTCTCTTCAACTCAAAGGTTTGTTGGCTTTAGTTAATTCTTTTAAGTATGATGACATATACCTGTTAAGAATAACTCATCTTATCAACTTAAAAGAAAAGCTTTTACAATTTCTCATTGGATTTTAGTTAAATTAGTTGGAAAACCAAAATTCGTTGTCGACTATAATACATGTCATCCAGCCTAAAAGTATGAGACGTATTTTTCGCATTATATTACATTTAAAGAAGTTTTTTGCAATAAATACTTGTAAAGATTTTTTCATTTTTTTTTAAGATTATTATATGTTATTAAAAATGTTGACGTTACAACTAATTTTTGTTGAAGTTCAATAACTCATGTGTTATTTTGTAAAAGATTTCTAACCATGAGAAATTGATGCAATTAATATCAGTCTTTGATCTCCCCTATTTTCATTTCTCACTTTCTCTCTTCGTTCCCTCTCATTCATGATCCACTCATCACTCTTTTTACATATACTATTTCTTCACATATACTACCCTTCACATATACTATTTCTTCACATATACTACCCTTCACATATACTATTTCTTTGACTCCCTCTATTCTCATTCTCTTTTACATTTTTACACATTTTCTTTTTCTTACTTCTTTCTTACTTTCTCTCTCTCTCTCTCTCTCTCTCTCTCTCTCTCTCTCTCTCTCTCTTCTCTCTCTCCCTCTCTCTCTCAAACACACACACATTTTCGTGTGTGTGAGAACTCTTCCTTACGTTCTCTCATTCTCGTTCTTCACTCACTCTTTCTTTCTTCTCCTCTCATTCTTTCTTATTCACTTTCTCTTACTCATTCTCTCAGCCCCACTCCATCTTCCACTTCATCAGTCTAGTTCCATGTATGCCTGCACAAAAACAACTTAATTAGAAGTATCACCAGTGTATAAACAAGTGTGTGTGTGTGTGTGTGTGTGTCCAAAAGTTTGTAGAAATGCTGCAGGACAAACCGCCTGTTGGATCAAGTTAATATTTTAGCAAATTAAGCTCTAACATATATTGCAGATATTTCATAAATTTTTATCCTAATATTGCTTCTTAAAAAAAAAGTTATATTTTTGGCTAAAATGTCATTCTAGACATTTTTTGCTCCTAACCTGCTAAATCTAGACTAGAAAAAACTGGACATAATTATGAAATTAAGGGACGCCATAAAAATAAAAAAAAATATTATAATTTCAATAACCAAAGTCTAATGAGTCTCAGGCCATCAGTTTTATCTTAATTATAATAACATTCAGGACAACAATTTGGTATTTCTTATAACTGAAAAAATGGTTATAGTCACAAAAAACAAATGAAATTGTTAATTTGATTATCAATAATTCTGGTAATACTTTACCAGAGTATTTGATATATAACGTCAACACGATAGTCAGATTAAAAGAAAAGCTAAACATTAGTGAAGTTCAGTGTTCGAAAACTCTAGATTTTATTAAATCGATTTGCAAAGGTTTTAGTTGTCTAATTTATATATGTCAGAGAGTCTCTATATAAAAAAAATTAATTAATGCTTGAATCGTAAAGACGTTTAAATAAAGGCTGTTGCAGGAGACAGGGATGAAAAGAAACAATCACATAAAAGAAAAACTTTCGCACTTAGTAAAGCTACAGTAAAAAGTACAAGAAAATATATTCTTAAATAATAAAGAAAAGGAAAAAATTTACCCAAGGGAGTAAGTAAATTATTATTTGAAGGAAGAAAACTAACAATTTTACGTCATCAAATCGATTAAAAATATTGCATTTTTTTTTGGTGTGTTTGAAAATATTTAATTAATTTTGGATTTAAGAAATTTGTCAAAGCGTGGAATTTACTCATACTGAAGAAATATGAATTAAAAAAGTTACCACTTTAAATTAGTCAATTCAATCACCATATTTCAAACATTCCATGTTTTTAAAAAATATTTTATCTTCAACTTGTTTACTTAAATAAAATATAGTAATCATTTAAATACATTATAGTAATTGTTGTTACAATTATATGCACTCACTTCTTTTTAACCTATATTTATATGTTTCTAATTATGTTGAGTAAATATAACTTTTGTTAAAAGGTGCTTATTTTTAAACTGAACTTACTTTTAAGAAAGGGCTAGCTCAGTGGTTACGTGCTCGCCTCTGAACTGATAGGGCCGGGGTTCGATCCTCACCTGGCCCTCGATTTATTCACGCGGGAGGTGAATAAATCTGAGCGCGTCGTCCCTCGGAGAAGGAAGTTAAACCGTCGGTCCCGAGCCTGTGCGATGTCAGGTACTCGTTAAAGATCCCTACTCTAAATACATTTGAGTTAGGCAAAATTTAGGACTCCCACTGTAGAATCAATCTTCATTGTGTGGTATCACAAAGGGCCGGCCTACGTGTGTTCCCTTGTGGGACTGCCACTGCAACCTAACCTAACCTAACTTACTTTTCAGAAAATTCTATATCTTGAAAGGATTATGATAAATGATGTATAAAAAATTAATAATGAAACAAGTAAAAATATGTTAACTGTTATGTGGGCAACTGGTTAGTAGGAAATGTAGAGAATTGAAGCTGATAATCTTTTATAATAACTGGAATTATGATAAAAGAGATCATTCGATTCGTGAACTTATCTCAAAAACCAAACAAAAAACCGGTAAACGGCTCACCTTATCACCCGCTATGAGAACGGTTTAAACAATAAAAAAAATTCACAGCACAGCTTCTTTTTATAATAGCTCTTTATTACTTTCTTCTGACTTATTATCTCATACTCGTACACTTGATTATACAATTGTTTCCATTTTTTATTATTAAATTTAATTTAAACAGTTGAGTAACATAAATAATAAAACAAAATATTTTTTTTTAAAAAAATAAGAAGGAGTTAGAGGAAGTTAATGACGTATAAAAAGTTTTACAAAGATAATTGACTGCTTAATATAAGGAGGAAAAGTTTCTTTTTTCTCACTCTTTCTCTCCTTTTTCTTTTCAGTTTTATGTTTTAAATTATGGAAAAGAAAACTCCTTAGTTAAAGAAAAGAAACATCATTAGAAGATAAACTTGATAACAATTATTAGAAATAACTTTGATCATTAGCTTTTAACACTGCAAGAAGATAGAACGGATAATGCAAAGCACAAACTTCCTTTTGGATGCACTTAAAATATAAATAAAACCCTTGATAGAATATTTAAAATTAACCTTTGTATAACTTTATAAGGGATTACCAGTAAGTAAAATGAATGACTAAGAACTATATTCACTGATTTATTCAAACTTACTTTTAATGATAACATTTCTTAGTATTTCTTTAACAATTTATTTCTTTATTTAATTATATTTTGTTCAAAAAATAATTTATTTGATATAATAAAATATTTTTTTAGCAATTTTTTTCATCATCTTTTACAAAAAGCATGAACTTAAATATTCGCTTAAAAGTTTAGTTATGATACTTTAGTAGTGCTTCCATGTGATATCACCACTAAGTTTATTATCAAATAATGCGTTTTCGACAATTAGTGTCCTTCTGCAGGTAATCTGCATGATTGAAAACATGATAAGTACATTACATACTGTGTTTAGAAATACTTTAAACTTTTTTTAAATTTGTTTACTTGTGACTCTCAAAAATATGTAAATATTTTTTTAAAATCATTTTTTTATAAAAAATAAAGTTATTTGAAACATATTTTCCTTTGTTTATTGATATACTTATTTCCAACACTACAATCTACAGTTTTAGTATATGGTAGCGCTACAAACTCCAGAGCTGATCAACACGCATCAGTCTATATGATCTGTTAATTACCATCTATTTCCCTTATGGGTAAGCCAAAAGTGCTGGGATCATTTTAAATTTATAAATAAAATATCTGGAGTGGTCTACACTCAACTTTACTATAAGTAAACTTAATATAAAACTTCTTGGGTATATAATTTATAATGTCGCATTTAGGCATAATATAAATGTGTAAGTGGAAAAGGTTTATTAGTTTTTCATTCATTCAGCTAGTACTGATAATGACTTATCCACTTATCAATATCACGCTTATTTTTATATATCACAATAACTACCGCAGTAATAACATTTTTGAAAAGCGAAAGTGAAGATTTCGTGTTACAAAATAATCTCTTACAGGAGAACATGACGTCTGTTTCAATAGCTATTGGATCATTTACATAATTTATCTGATCTTCGTCTACATTGAAGATTTAAAACAAAGTTTGCCATTTAAAACATAAAAATATTCCTTTTTTCCAAATCAATGTAAATAAATTAAAAATAAATCTGGGAAATATAGCTGGTGATCGATTAGTCCAGGATGAAAATCCCCACTTTTTTAATTATCCCAGTTATACTTTAATATCAATTATACTTTAAATGTTGTTATCTTATGAAATGTTATTTTCAAAAGTTAATTTCATTAAATGATTTCCAAAACGTTTTTGTACTAATCAGTTTAAAACGATGTTAAGTGAGAATGCGTTTGAGTTTTATTAGTGACAATTTTCTTTGAAAAATGAAAATAATTCCTTTGAAAATAAATTCATATTAAATCAATTACCATGTCCGCTGTACCAGCTATTTGGCAGCAAATTGAATTTGAGTGGGCATAAAATTTCAATATATCATGTTACAAAGTGGATGGTTTATTCAATTACTATGCAATTAAAGAAACACCCACATGACGCAGCTTACATGTAGAAAATTTAGCACTTAACTATGCTATAAGTAAATATATTCTCAAACTTCTTTGGTATATAATTTTTCATTTAAACATAACGTAAATGTCTATAAGGCAGATGATAATAATGTTTCATACATATGGAGACTCTACAGATATATATACTTATATTTGATTATCACACAAATGATAGGTATAATATTCTTGATATTACTAGAGAAAAAACATTGTGGCGAAGCCAAAGCAAAAAAACGTATTACCAAATAATTACCAAATAATCGCAGGAGAATATGACGTTTGCTACCACAGCCAGTGGATCTCATACATGGCCATCTACAGCACTTTAGTGCCAGTGAATGCTGTTTATCTGACCTTCTTCTATATTAAAGTTTATTTGAGTCAATTCACTGAAAAAATCTGGAGTGGCTTACAGTTAACTTCACAACATTACTAACTTAAACATAATATCAATCTTCTTTTGTATATAATATATAATGTCCCATTTAGGCATAATTTAAATGTCTAATTGGAAAAGATTTATTAGTTTTTCATTCCTGGAGGTAGTACTGATAGTGATTTATCCACTTATCAATATAAACGCATAGTTTTGTATATCACACCACTGATTCCTATAATATCATTAGTATAACTACAGCAGTCATAACATTTTTGAAAAGCGCAAGTGTAGACTTCGTATTACGATATTACTCTTACAAGAGAACATTGCTTTTGTTCCAATAACCAGTGGATTACTTACACAGGAGTAGTTTATTTGACCTCCTTCTAAATATATTGAATATTTAAGCCAAATTTCTAAATTTAAAACAGGGAAATACTCTTTTTTTCTCTGAAAAACATCATAAACATCCAAGAAAAAATGTCATTTCAAGATAATTTATAATTAAGGATGTACAATAATTACATTTATTAATCTTCAAACGAAAGAATTTAATTCTGAATTATGTTTTACATTTTTGGCCTTTTATAGAATTATTATACTGGTAATTTTATGACTTCTTAGTATTTAACAAAATCATTTTCCTTCCCCTTTGTCAAAATCATATATACAAATTTTCTCTGAGCGAGTGTTATCCTTTTCCTGCCTGCTGTACTCTGTTATAAGGTTGCTATTAATGTATATTGAGAAAAATTATATTAGTAATCAGCCAGTTTACAGCGCCGTTTAGCGTCAAAAAAACATTTTCTGAAAACAGAAATCGTAATATAGCGCCCCTTTCAAGGATGTAATTTTCAAAACAATTATCTCAACTCAATCTCCACATAATTTTTTATCTTTAGGTATAGCTTGATTTTGATCCGTCAAACGGTATAGCTTGTATCGCAACCTTTGAGATTGAATTGTAAGTCAAAATTTTTAAATTTTATTGAAAAAAAAATATTTACCGTTGTTTTAAAATTCTGAATATGTTTTTCGTTTATTCCGTTTGTAACTTCAAACATAATGACATAATTTCAAAACTTTACAGTTAGCTGTTTAGGAGAAAAAAATGTTTTCTAAAAACCGGTTTTTGACAAAATAAAAGTGACTTTCCCGTCATGCATAATTATTCCCAAACAATAGGGATCATCTACACTATAAGGTCCATTTTTATGTAAAATATCAAGTTGATCCATCAAAGATTCTGGACCGTAGCCTGGTAACAAGCAATGCTAACACACTCACCCACCCACCCACCCGCCGACCCACCCACACACACACAGACATCATCAAAAAAACTTAATAAAACGACTTCTGGGACTTCAAAACATGTAATTCCGTCAAAATCTCGAGATCGAATTTTTTCACGATCACTATACTTTACTTATAGTAAAGTAAAAATGTTGAACTAGAGATTAGTAGAAGAAATATTTTTAATGAGCAATTAACATCATATAAACTCATGACTGACTACTCTACGATCTCCTCTAAAGATTGCATAGATATCCCATCTAGACATTAAAAACCTACGCCTTGACCCAGATTGGGTCACAACACAATGACTCAATTACACACACACAACTATGTATAAAACAAGATTTCCCATAAACACGTGAAATAACAATCAATGATGAAACTGCAACATAAAATAGGAAATAAGACCTAGATATTTCAACCACAACAAGCGGTATTCGTGAGAGTCAACCCAACTGTTTAGGTTTTTGACCTATTGGTCTACAAACAAAGGATAATAAGAAATCACATATCATCCAACATAAAAAATATATGAAAATGGCTTGTTACAATTTGTGAATATTAAAAGCAATATACTTTGTTTTTAGGCCTATGAACAACCTTTTAAAATAAAACCGAAACGTCGGTAAAAGAGTTTGATTTTTGATCTTGGAAAATTTACCAATTACATTTAATGAGATACTCAGTGAAATTAATCATAGGTTCATTGAATAATTTCCAGAATAAATTAAACAATATCTGTCATACAACTCGATTTGTGTAGGAACAGTTTGTGTAGTTGTCTGCATTGCTCCAACATAAACTAGAACTCAAAAAGAAAGTTCCAGTCATCTGTATGTATGAAAAACATTGATCCACCGCGCTTATGTAATAAAACAAGACTAATTTCGGAGGAGCTTTATGATAATGTCATTGTAAATAAAATTATCGCATCACGGTGTCAAGGGAAAATAGTTTTAATTCCAAGATTGAAAATCGTTTTATCTGAAGAGGACAACAACCCTTTTTTAAAGATTCAATTTCCAATTCTGTTAGTATTTGCCATGACTATTCATAAGTCTCAAGGAGAGACTGTACAGAAAGTTTTAGTTCAACAGCATTTCAACATGGCCAATTACATGTTGCTCTAAGAAGGGGCAAACAGAAAGAAAATATTAAAGGTTTTTTTTTGAAAAATTCAAATAAAGAGAACTGTCTTAAAAATAGGTTCATTATTAGAAATGAATTAATTTAGAGTTTATCTGAATTTATGTGAACATGATTGCATTAAAAGGAAGGTGTTGGATGACCCAACAGATAGTAGGGTCATAGTAGGAAACTGGTAGTTTAGTTTCGCGATGAAGTCTCTATGCTTTAAATCACAGGTGTCAAACATAAGGCCCGCGGGCCGGATCCGGCCCACCTGGGGGTTCAATCCTGCCCGCGGGATACATCTGCATTATTATAAAAATAAAGCAGTTTACTCTAATTTCCTTAAAAACCTGCAGTTCTTATACAATCCATCAGTGTTTTAGTGCGCGCTGTATTATCCACTTTTCCTTTGTCCTCGCACCTTGACCAGAGAAATATCTATGTCAAAATGGATAATAGTGGATACAGAGTGTCGGATTTTAATAATGATTTTTATAGTTAACTTATTCTTTTTTGTACTATTTATTAGTATTAGTGTACTCGTACAAAGAAAAAGGTAGACTTATTGTTAGCTCAATGTAATTTTGCAATTAGCTTGCTGGCACAGCCCGCTTGAGATCAAACTAAGCTGTATTCGGCCCTCAAACCGAAATGAGTTTGACACCCCTGCTTTAAATAAAGCATACAAACCTACCCACGTCAATTCAATATTATTACTATAAAGATTTAGTATATTCTACTCATACTAAATAATTACTCTTATTATTCAATTATTCAAATTACTGTAAAATGAAAAGAAAATTTAAAAAAATAAATTATTTGATATTTCAGTATTGAAATAATATCAATTGCTTTGGTCGTTAAAAAATACTAGTATTCAACTAAGAAGCAAGTGTTAAGAAGATCAAAGCGCTGATTCTCGAGGAGAGAGCGAGACTACCGACCATTTGATGTCCTATTCAAAGTTTTATAATGAGAATGCTGAGCGTCTTAAGAGAAGAGAGGAAAGCTTTTTTTTTTTCTTTTCATAAAAGTGGAGACAATTCGTCTTCTACATTTCATATAATTGAAATATTCAGTAGACGGTTTATTATAAATACAAACAAATTTTAATAATATTTACTGCATAAAACAATTTTTTTTTATCTACTAAAACTTATTTTTAATTGAAATAATAATTTATATTAATTTCATATTTTTAAAACGTTTTATAATTTTTCCTTATGGTTTCTTTTGTTTAGTAATAAACTAACTTCTATGAAAGAAGATATAATGCATATTTAAATGACTGCTTGATGTGAAAAGTCTAATGTCGATCCGATCTGCTTTTTTTCTTGCACTTGGCGTATCTACGCTAGAGATGGTTATTAATGCTATCTCTACTAATCAACTATACATATATGGTATATATATACATATATATATATATATATATATATAGGTATATATACATAAATGATCAAACCACAATATTTTTATTGGGTTAGTCTATATTTAACAATATTGATTGTCATTTCAAGTGTTAATGCGAAATATTGTTATATATGGTATAAATATTAACTCACAGGAAAGAAAAGAGAAAGCCACTACAGAACTCACTTCGATATTTCGACATCCATCGTCGTTTTGAAGAAGAGCGAAGTACTCACGTTGAGAAACAAACTGCAACATATATATATACGTGTATATCAAAGATCAAACCACAATATGAAATGCGAAAAAAATACTAAGATCTTAATAATAAATAATTAATAATTAATAAGTTTTTGACTACTTATTGAAGTTATCGTTGAGTATATGTTGTAGGCCCTGTATTCAGCGAATTATCGGTCAAATTGTTTTAAATAAGGAAATGAATACACCATGCAGACTGGATGACAATTTTGGTCCACTGAAGGACAGTCGTAATTGGTACCTTAAACACTCTAGTCAATAATTCAGCCTTGCTAGCGAATATTTTTAGGTATACTAGTCAATACATTTAGGTATAACAGTCGTATTTTTTGGTATTCTATTCGATTCATTTTGGCATGCTAGGTAATATGTTCAGGTATGCTGGTAGGTTAATTTCGTTCATTTAGTCGTTATTTTTAAGCACGCTAGTTGATATATGAGGTACTCTAGACGAAAAATCCAACAACCAACATTTAAGCCGATGTATTGTAAAAGCCTGAGGTCTTCTACTATCAGACAACAGCTTTTCTAGTTTATTCTTTCATCAAAAGAAATTTTCAAAAAGATGTGAGTTAATTTTGAAATTTTCAATGAAGGCATCTTTGAGAAGCACTTTTTTTCTTTTTGAGTAACGAATTATGAATGTTTTGGCTCGATTTATATCCAGTCTCTTTACCTTTACTTATCTTTAAAACAATTTAGAAACATGATTCACAAGCCCAAAAACAGTAGCATTAAATATTACCCTTCTCATAAAAACAAGATCATCTCATATTCTTGCGTATCAAAATATTGATAATTTGCCATATTCAGAAGGTTATCTACAAGTATTTCCAATATGGAGGCACACATCCCTGAGGACAGATTCTAGTGGTCACAATGTCAGTTGGGGAAGATCCTATTATCTTTACACCAATCATGCTTGCTTTAGAGCCTACCCGTTATATTGTTGCAATCCATTCCGTAGTAGTTTTGTTTCTATCTGCAGTAACATGAGATCATTACTCCTATTATCAAACAGTATTGTCATTTTTAGTGTTATATTATAATCTAATACTTAAACTAATGAAATATTCGTAGTAAAATAATAGCTAATACAAAATTTTAAATTTATTGAATCAACTAAGAAATTGACTTGAAAATAGTTGCCATTTTATTACAAATTACGAAAAATTATCATTCCTAGGATCCAATATTACTCAAAAATATAAGAGTTGTTAACAATAAGATTTGTTAATGCCAACAACATGTAGATTGATTGCAGCACATTAGTTAGACAAACACCCATACTCGCCAGAAAACATCATAAAATATGTGATTGATTTATGTTTGTTTTTATGGTTTTAAGAATTAAATTATATTGCAAATCCATATATTACAATATTACAAATCTCTTCAATTTTTTTCTATTAAACATTTGTGCAGTAACTCTATTTGACACTATTTTTATTCTATAAAGAGTTTCTAATTTGAAATAAATAAATCCGATATGTTCATCATGTTGTCCATTAATTTAAGCTTAGTTTTCAGTTTTTGTAACTATATTTTCTCTTGCAATTAGGTTGGTTATGTTAGGTATCAGTCCTACAAGGGACACACTAGGCTGAACTTAGGCCCTTTGAGATACCAAACAATGAACATTCTACTACATTGGGAGTCTTAAATCTGGCCTAACTCAACTGGATTTTGAGTAGTGTTCTTAAACGTGTGCCTGACTCTCGGCAGGCTTGGGACCAACGGCTTAATGTCCTCTCTAAGATACAACATGCTAAGATTTATTCCCCTCTTGCGTGAATGAATTGACGGCATAGGCAAGCACGTTGACACTGAGCTAACCTGGCCCCTTCCTTTTTACAATTTTAATCAAAATTACTGGAATTTATTTCATTACTTAATAATTATAGGTATATATTGGTAAAAAAAATCATTTTTTTAGTTAAACCATTAAACTAAAATGGTATTAATTAAACAGGCATTATTATTGTAAAACCGATTAAATAGGCATGGTATTAAATGTGTTTTTTATTAAAACACGAAACAATTAATTAAAGTATATGAAACCATGACATTTGATATGAAACGAGTTTTAGTTTTTTTCATTGGAGAACATTTTCTTATTATCCTGTTGCAAGAATGACAGAAGGTCTTCTGAAGAGTAAAGTAGGTGTAATTGTTAAGAAAATGAATTATTGATGGGACAGGAATACCGATAGCCGGGTATTTTAATGAGTGAGCAATATTAAAACACAGATAATACCATGCCTCTTATAATGATAAATGGTTAAATAAACCTACATTATTCTTTATAAGACCTGCTGTAAGTCGTAAGGCAGGGTGCTAAAAAAATGATTCCCATTGCAATAATGTGTAATAATAACAATAGTAACAATGATGAAATGTAACATTGTTTGAGAACAATGATTTCAACTTTTTTATAACTAATAAGATAGATAGAGTTACAACTTTTACATTATCAACTAATTTTACTTATTTCTTTTTGAACTCTTTTCTTTACTCTTCCTTGCAGAGAATTTCCCTAATTCACTGTTCCTTACAGGCTTTAAAATCCTTCTTGGCCTCCTTCCCTTCTCAATACTACACCAGATGTCTTAATTCACTCAGTTTGAATGTAGTTCCTGGCAGAAGACTAGTCATTTTTGATCAAGTGTTTCTGAATTTCTCACTTTAGTTTAGACGTTGGTACGCATATATAAACATCTAAACCACAGTAGGAAATCATGATTCCTAACTCTGCTTTCGTGCTGTGTGCTTGACGTTGAGTAGACCGTGGACTAGGCTCCGTGTGATTAATTATTAATACTTTCATGTATGTTTTTTGATTCTTAAGTCTCTATTTTGCATAAGCCTGTTCTGGTCACTGGTCAAAGGTTCACACTAGCCAAGGAAATTTTACTTTTTAATACAAGGGACAAGTAAAAGCGCCAGTTTAGCTTGTATCCAGCCACGTTAACTAATTTAGAGAATGAAGTGGTAAAAGGCCTAGATGCCTGTCCACTAATTTGGCATGCACTTTGCTGTGCATGGCTAGCTGACCCTTGACCCTAGGAAATCATAAAAATGACTATGACCTTTCAACCAAAACAAGCAGTATTCTTCAGAGTCTAAACTGATACTGACGAAGATTACTTGTTTTGGTTGAAAGATGTTAGTCATTTTGTGGATTTCATACTGCTGTAGGAAATAACATCCATTACTATTTCACGTTTTTATTGTGAAATCTCATTGCATATATAAATGAAATACAACAAGAATGTTGGTAGGGTTACAATTGGTGTACAATTTTCAATCAACTAAAGGGTAAAATACCTACTTGTACTGGAATGTGTTATGTTAGGGTATCAAACAAATTACGTGTTGTCTCCCTACTAAACTTTCATCATCAGTCTATACTATATATGATCTGCATATATATACACACACATATATATATATATATATATATATATACACATGTTTATGTGTGCAATAGTGTTAGGTGATGTCATTCTCTGTTCCTCACGAACTGTGTGTATTCTGATTGGTTAGGATCGTTGAATCGACAAAACGAATATAGTGTGACCACGTTTACATCCAACAAAACATGATCCTAGATATATTCTGAATGCAGAGGAGGTAATGAGAACATTTTTTTCTTTGTAAATGTTAAATAACTTGGCTATTCACATTAGTTTAATAATGGTTAAATGCTAGACACGTGAGTAAACTGTCCAGTAAAAGGGAGTAATGTACTTTAAAAGTACATCCATAAAAGCTTTTCTTGTATCATATTACAGTAAGAAATCAACCTTATATTTTAAAACATAAGTATCAACATTGAACTTTTTGTGTCAATTCTGCAGTCCAACTCTAGCCAAGTTAAAGTAAAGTAGGTGTAGTTGTTAAGAAAATGAATTATGGATGAGACAGGAATGACGATAGCCGGGTATTTTAATGAGTGAACAGTATTAAAACACAGATAAATTCAGCCCCATAAGTAACTTAACTTAAAACAAAATACAAGCTGTTTTGTAAGGAGGAAAAAAGAAACACATCTCATTAAATTCATGCATTTCATCATTACCACAGAGGTTAGTATTATTAATATTAAACATATATCTACCGTCATACCTCGTACATTATTGCCGTAGCTGTCGGACCGGTTTCGGGTGTCACCCATCTTCAACAAGAACTGATCTAATGAATCCTACCTATCTCATACCTAGATAGGTGGGAATCATTAGATCAGTTCGTGTTGAAGATGGGTGACACCCGAATCCGGTCCGACAGCTACGGCAGTAATGTACGAGGTATGACGGTAGATATATGTTTAATATTAACATATTATTAAGTTGTCTACATAACCTAGTAAACAATGTTCCTAAACATTAATTTATATGATTCCTTTGTAAAACTGGAGGAAAGGGCGAGGGGCTATATTTAATAACACCTCTGATTGATATGTATAAATGCACATCAAATAATAATTACTGAAATTGTAATTGAGGGCACTGCAGAATGTAATTAGCTTTTATCTATCGTCATGATACACAGGCATTGGCAAATTGTTTCTTTCAAATTATCGAATCTGATATTTAATTGAAAATGGTTAATACATGAGCATTCCATTGTTAAAAGCAGATTCAGCTTTAGCCATTCGCTTAGTGGTAATCTGGCTCAACAGGCCCTTTGTATCCTTACTTTGATGTCTAAATCAATTTATTCTGGTTTCAAACAACTCTTGTATATGGGATTTATCATCAAAATATACTTCGCTTAAGCTATAATTAAAAGATTTAAATACAGATGACCTACGAACTAAATGGATACATTTATAGGCGCATGAAAGATTACCAGTCTAAGACAATTACTAAATAATTCTTATATTTCTTCCTTAGAGATATTTTTTAGTTTCAGCCTTAAATATCATCAAAAACCTAATCAAGTGTTTTCAAAGCGGTGTTCCTCAACACTCCCATATCGAGTTATACTGGGGAAAAAAAGTACAGCCTACACAAGTCTGCAGTTTTCTAGTTCTTTTTCTTTCTTTATCGAAAGTCTATAATATATTACTTTCAGTTTTTCAGTTCCCTTTCTTTCTTTATCGGAAGTCTATAATATATTAAATTTCCAATAATATGTCATATGTTAATTCAAATAATTTTTAGTTTTAAATAATAATTATCAATATTTAACTTTATATCCTCCAATATACATTAATCGATTTGCCATAGATTATTGTTAATTGTCCTAATTTTAAAAAAAAATTTAGTTCTTATTTTATTACAGTTACTAGCAAACGTACCCGTCTTTGACGGAATCGAAAATTCTATTATACTTGTTATTCCAAAATATCAATTATAGTATTATTATACTAATAATATAATTAGAAATTATAGAATAGTAGAAAATACCATTATTGGTACAATGTTAAACAAATGCCTCTGTATACACCACATTAGCTGTCTGTCCTTCAGGTTCACGGAAGAACAAACAGTTGGAACCTCTGACTCTTGAGCAAGTAAACTATAGTTGACCATGTGAGAAAAACTTGGTCTCGCTAACTTGAATTCCTGCATTAGATAAAGTCTCCCTTTGCGACTTAGTTAACGACATTGCGAAATAAACTCTGACAGGACTTTGCAATCATTTCAACGGAAACAGACAGTGGCTCGGAATCAATGGTATGGGTGGTATACACACAGACTCCACATTCCACACCCAGTCATGATGGCGACCTCTACGGCACATCTGTGCAGAGCACAAACTCCGAGTTTCACATTTCCCGGGGCACTCAAGTTGCGTAACATGAAATTTGTTACTGATACTAAATCACAGCATGATGATGCTCCTACTTGAAGTTTTTACTCATGAGCAGGCAGTCCAAGAGCAGTCACGGAGTCAAAAAATTCAGTTAGATAATAAACTACTTCCTCATTACTAATCACTCTCTTTACTGACTTATAAGTTCTATCTTCGGGTTGATATAGCGTAAGAACATGTTTGCTGATTTTTCCTCCATGTTCATTAGTAAGACTTGAGCATTGCTCGTTCAGAAAGCCATTTATTCTGAATAGATAGTACATCTTGAACTCTGGGAAACACCTTGTCAATGGGCTCAAATAAGAATAATATTCATATATTAGCATTTTGCTATAAACAAATATTCATGTACGCAAATGAAATTAAAGTCAACTAACAATACCTAATTGCTACCCCTGTATATTTTCAAAATAAATATGTGTGTGTTTAAACAAACACGACTTAAAAGTTCATAACTTCGCTGCATCATTGAATATTCCATCCATCCAAAGATTAGATTTTAAGTTAGACATACACAAATCTACAATCAATGTTTCAGTTTTATATGTCTTATCGTGGCAATATTTTGTGGACAAACCGAAAGACAGAAATTATTCTAAGGGTACATGTGGCTACTGTAAAGTATGAAACGTAAAGAAAACTTGAAATGAGTTAGTTCTAATTAACGTGCTCCCAGTCAACAGCCAGCACGCAAGCCACTGGGCTACTCTGGTTCCATACCTTACTTTATTACCAGTGTTTATATTACGCAAATATTAAATTAAAAAAAAAAAAAATTTTAATGTTTTATTTATAATACATTTGCACTACTGTCATCGGCGAGCGAGCAAGCTACTGGTTACCCTGGCTAGATCCCTTTACTTTATTACCATTTTTGATATTATTCACATTTTAAATTCAAAAAGATATTTGTTTGTTACATTTATTTATACTACATTTGCACTACTGTCATCGGCGATCACGCAAGCCACTGGGCTACTCTGGTCCCATACCTTACATTATTACCAGTGTTTTTATTAAGCAAATAATTAATTAAAAAAAAGTTTACAGTTATATATAATACATAGCAAACGTACCCGTCTTTGACGGAATCAAAAGTTCCGTCATTTTTGGTATTCCAAAATCTCATGAAAAATTATAGAACAGTAGAAAATATCATAAATAGTACAATGTTAAACAAATGCCTCAGTATATACTACATTAGCTCTCTATCCTTCAGGTTCTTGGAAGAACAAACAGTTGGAACCTCTGCCTCTTGAGCAAGTAAAGTACAGTTGACCATGTGAGAAAAACTTGGTCTTGCTAACTTTAATTCCTGCATTAGATAAAGTTTCCCCTTGCGACTTTGTTAACGTCAATGCGAAATAGACTCTGATTGCACTTTGCAATCGTTTCAACGGAAACGGATAGTGGCTCAGAATCAATGGTATGCGTGGTATGCACACAGACTCCCTAATACCACACACAGTCATAATGTCCACCTCTGTGGCATATCTGTGCAGAGCACGAACTCAGATAGTGTCCCATTGCACAGTTTTGGGACACTCATGTTTCGTAACATGAAATTTGTTACTGCTACTAAATTGCAGCATGATTGGTGCTCCTACTTTAAGTTTTTACTCATGAGCAGGCTATCCAGGAGAAAGAATTCAGAGTCAAGAAATTCAGATAGACAATGAACTGCTTCCTCATCACTAATCTCTCTCTTTACTGACTTGAAGTTCCTTCCTCGGCTTGATATAGCGTAAGAACTTGTTGGTTGATTTTTCCTGCCTATTCATATTAAGGGTTGAGAATTGCTCATTTACAAAACTATTTATTTTGAACAGATAGTACAGCCTCAACTCTGTGAAATATCTTTTCAATGATGTCAAATACGCAATATATTCATATGCTCAATTGAAATTAAAATCAACTAACAATACCTACTTGCCACACCTGTGTATTTTCAAAACAATCTTGTCTGTGAAGTTAGGAAAATACAGCTAAAAGCCCCATAACTTCGCTTTTGTACTGAATTAATAATCTATTTAGAGCCCATATTTTAAGTTAGGCACACACAAATCCAGTGTCAATGTTTCAGCTCGCTATGTCTTATGGTGGCTGAGTTTACTTGTGTCAAACATTTTTGCGTTAAACGTCCATAACTTCACTTCTACGTTGAATTTCCAATCAATTCAGAGCCTATATTTTAAGTTAGACCTACACAAATCTACTCTAAAAGTTTCAGCTTTATATGTCTTATGGTAGCTGAGTTTACCTGTGACAAAGTTTTGCGGACAAACAGACAAACCGACAAACCGACAAACCGACAAAAATTTTTCTAAGGGTGGATTCGGTTTCTCCAATGTATGAAACGTAAAGAAAACTTGAAATGAGTCAGTTCTAAGCAATGTACAGACAAAATCATTATTTTATTTATAAAGATTAGTTAATTTAACAAAAATATTTTACAAAATACAGACTTGTACTTCAAAGTAACCGCAGAACTAATAGCAATAAGCACAACTAAATAATAATATCATATTATATAAATTATAAATTATATAGTATATAAAAGCAGATAACATGCCTCAATGTCCAAAGAAAATTACTGCAATGTATGAACTAATGTTTTAAGCTAACTCTTCGATTTTTTGAAAATTGAGTAGAGTCCAAAAAAAGGACAACAAAACCAAGGTTTACTGATTTAAGTTTACCTTGTCATTTCGTCACAAAGTAGCCAGTGAAATATATATATATAACATATTATATATATAAACGATATATATATATATATATAAACAGTTGGGTTTTTGACTCTGACGAAGTCAGTCAACGTTTTATATAATTATATATCAGTCATGTCAGTCATTGATATATATATATATATATATATATATATATATAACAAATTCAATAATATATCAACTGTTGGATAGAATAGGTGTATAATGTAATCGGGATTCGGTCAATTTTCCAGGATCAAATATCACTATATATATATATATATATATATATATATATATATATATATATATATATTTATGTGATGTATATATTTACCATACAAACAATATGATAATACAAAGAAAAGAACGCATATAAAGTTACATAGACCTTACTTCTCCTTGATAAAATTAATATTAACAATAATTAATTATTATTAATATTAATTAATAATCCCTCTTTTGACTGATGTCGAAAGAGAGAAGTGAGTTATTTGTAACTTGGGCGCTCTTTTCTTTATTTTATCGTATATATAAATATATTCCATGTTTGTGTCTCTAAATTTTTAAAAAACATATAAATATTTCTTAAAATTACTGTTATAAAATTATAGAAATAATGGTATAAGTTTCTATGAAGGGAAAGTAGATTAATAATTAATAATATAGGAAAAGTTTAAAGATTCAATTATAATCAATGAAATCGTTCATTAGTGGAACAGTACAAATGGCTTAAAACTTTTAGTTATATTAATATTATCATGTTTTTAAAATAAAATAGTATTTTCTTGTATTATTGGAGAAGGAGTGAAAATACTATTTAGTACTTATTAAAAATTATTCATAAGTTATATTAATTAAAGAAACATAAGTTTGAAAGAGAAATTAATAAGAGGGTTGTAATAATGGAGTTGACTGTGAAAGGGGTTGCTTCCCCCTTTAAAGGAAATCGATTTAAAAGTAAATAGAGGAAATATTCATTAAGTTAAAACAAATATTACTTAACAAGTTGTTTGGTATATAAATGGAAGAAGAATAAGGATGGAAGGAGGAATAGAGTGAGCCAGTGGGAAAGAGGTGGAGAACAATTTGAGAGGTCTTGAAAGAGAAGCATACATCAAGGTGGGAATAGGAGTGGGGGGTAGACAGTGATGAATGAAAGGAAAGGAGAAATGAGATTCCCTCACAGCGCCCTCTATATTGATTGACATCGCCTGCAAAGAGAACTCATAAGAAACACCATATCTCTCCCAGTTGGCAAAATTTATATTGCAATTCATATTCCAACTCCTAGATCCTTTCATATAAGACTTTCAAAATTGGGCTTAATTTTCAAATGGCCTCCTATCTTATTAATTCAAAAACAAACTTTCACCTTCAAAACTATAACTTCAATTCTAATTTATAACAATTCTATTGTAAATATACACTTCAATTACTATTTATCCTGCTTAAACAAAACCAATATATAACAACTACAAATCTAGCTTAATCCTTGCTTAGTTCTATATTAGTATCATACAGGTTTCTTTATGTTATGTTAAGAAATATTCTTTTATGTAGAAAATAAACTTATAGTTTCTAATTTTTGGTTTGAACCGTCTTCAGAAGAGATAAGAGAGGGAAACAAAGCACACTGGTACAGAGACTATTGGAGATTCTTGGATTGAAATCATAATTAATATAAACTGTCTGGTATAGCGTGTTGCTCTTTGCAACTGCCTGGTTTTGGACTTTACTCGTCACGGAATGAAGCTGAAAATCAAATTTTTTTTGAAGATTTGGTCACTGTAAATGAAACACAAGCATAAATGACTAACCTAGAAAGTAAGGTTCAATACAAAAAACTGAATGTTTAGAGTCTACAATCAATTTATATATATATAAAGCTTTAAAATACACAAAACACGACACAGAGAAAAGATATAATGCACACTTACTAAATTTAATATTTTGAACTGTTGTTCGTCATCAGGAGAAGTCTAGAAGAGAGGACGAAGTGAGAGGTATCTCCCCACGTTAAAGGGTGGAGCGTCTTCAACCTACAATCTTGAAAGCACTTACCTCTTCTTCTTTCCCTCTATTCTCTTCTTGATGACGAACTTCCGTTCAAAATATTGATCCAGTAAGTGTTCTCGTTCTTTATATGAAGTTTTTTTTAGTTATGTTTATATATTACATATATATATATTTGTTGAATTAATATACTGAGGATTTTGGTGAAGCTTTAACAATGCACTGCAGCCTCAATTAGACAAAATCTAGTGCATTAAATGAAGTGTAGCAGTTCAAATAGTTATGAAAAAAATTAAGCTATATTAGCATCACCACAAATAAAAAATGAGACAAAACAGATAATTTAAACTCCCAGCTTTGAAAATAACGTAAATGTACTCGTAAGTCGAATATTGGCAAAGGAAGTTTATTTAAACCTGACCAAAACTAAAACATATAAATTTAACAAGCTATTTTGAAATTTCGATCATGTAATTCTCTAACCATCCTAGAGGATTGTAGAGATATTGGTCAAGGCTAACATTTCCACAATTTTCTAGAATAATTATAAGGCCAACAAATATATGAACAGTGTGGTCAAGATAGAATAACATCGTGAATACTACATCTAAGTATATAACAAGATTTCACATAACCACGTGAAATAACAATCAATGATCAAACCACAATATGAAAAGGAAAAAAAAGCCTAATATCTTTCAACCACAACAAGCGGTCTTAGTCATGTCGATTATTGTCCTTTCCTGCATTTCGCACCCTTTTAAAATACTCTTCCTTCCCACTCCGTTAAACCCCTCACCATGGTGTTTCTGCATCTTGTGTTTAATTTGGATTTTTAACTCTGACTAAGACTGCTTATTGTGGTTGAAAGAACTTAGTCTTTTTTTTTTCATTTCATATTGCGATTTGATGATATATGTATTTGGTATATGATATTTTATATTTGATATATACATATATGATATATGCATTTGATGACAAATACACATAGTGTCAGTATGTGTGATGGAGTTGTTCTCTGCCTCCCGACCAACCTTGGGAAGTAAATGATGAGGTACTACATAAATCATAACCAGGAAAAGGTCCAGATAGTATGTTTATAGACTAAAACTTGACCAAATAGACTAAAGCACTTGTTAAATCACTGGTTTAATGTGAGAACAGTAGATCCTCAAAACCTTTGCAGTGAAGTTTGGGCCAGAGATATAAAATCTACTTAGATAAATAAAGCATTCCACTTATTCCAAAGAAATTAAAAATAGATTTTGACTAATTATCTTAAATGAAATTCCATGTATGTCATTAAAGATAAATTAAAAATGTTATTTGGAATTATAGCAAGTTCTATTTAAAATAATAGTTTCAAAATTTTTTTGTTTTTTTTTTAACTTCCAAACAAAACAGTTAAGTAGATAATAATAATAATTTAAAGCGTTATTGGAAATCATTAAAGTTGTCAAGTTTTAATTAACTCAATAATTAATTAAGAAGTTCTAATTAACTGTTTCAAAGTTTTAAACGCTTTTCTCGACTCGCTAACACTGCCGCACACTTAGATAAGGACAGACACTGAAAACAACAATTAAATTACAATCAATCTATTGATGTTTATTTTATAAAAAAAAATCTATTAGGATCAAAAACAGCTGACAAAAATAAATATGCATTTAAAGATTTTTTTTCTCAATATTAATAATTTCAATTTAATGTTTGAATTGGAACATAGTTGTTCCATGCTTTAAAAGCATGACATATATACGTATAAATCGTGACTAAATATGGAAAAAAGCATTCAAAGGAGGTACCTTTTCTATTACACCGAAAAAATATATCTTTAATTGCAAATAATTTGGTGCGTATTTGTAATAGTAATCAGCAATAATATAATATGCAATATATTTAAACAATATGCCGAAATGAAACAGTACATTTTGCATTTTTTACTAATCCAAATTATTATTTTAACAAATATTTACTTCTAACGTAGTGCAATCAGTTATTATCTGGTATTTACTCATTGTAGAGTTAAAAAGCTAATGAAATGGTCTCCACATATAAAAATTTAATGGTATAAACAACGCGTTTCGAACATGTAGTGTTCTTTCTGAGGCATTGACTAGGGAGTGACATTGTATTTTTTAGTTAATGCCTGAGGAAGAACACTACATGTTCGAAACGCGTTGTTTATACCATTAAATTTTTATATGTGGAGAACATTTCATTAGCTTTTTACCCTACAACAAATATTTAATATTTATTAAATATTAAAAATTTATTAGTTGGAAAATATTAATAAATACTACAAATTTAATATTTTTTATTAAATAAATTTAAAATTAAATTTGTTTTGCCAAAAATGAAAACTCTTTTTAACATCGTATCATCAAATCATAAATTTTATTCTGTTTTGAGAATGACAAAGCCACTCTGATTAAAATCTCTACTCCAATAAAGTTCATTAATGTCATAAAGATTTCCAAAGATGAATCTTGTTATCAACCTCAAAACTGAAACTTTAAGTTCACTATGAATTGAGTCACTCAAGTTTGTTATAGTAGAAATCTTTAAAGATACCCTTGCATTGTCCTTTTAAAACTGACGAGTGGTCAAAAAGTCAGCTAACATTTGGAATAAAGAACAATATGATCCGTTATAATCAATTAGTTTAATATTATTTTTTTGAATATTTGAAAGTAAAATATCAAATTTAATTTTAAATTTATGTGTTCTGTCTTTTATATCCTTCTTTTTTTTTAGATATAATAAGATTTTTCATATTTCATGATGATGTTGTTGGAGTTTCATCCATAATTCCCTGGACAGTAGCTCTGGATAGTAGCTCTGGACGGACAGTAGTTCTGGACAGTAGTTCTCATCAGATCAACCCGTTCTTGGTCTTTCTGACCGAGGTAAGTCAACAACAGAACCTGTTTCATCAAATGTTCTATTTACTTTAATTACATACTTTCGTGTTACGGTAGAACCACGAAACTATGTTGAGAACTTGTAAGCAGTTTCAGCAGCCTAAATAAGATTTCTCATATAGTTGTTGGTTGTATTTCATTGTTTTTTAAAGACCACTAAGAAGAAAGAGGAGTAAACAATTAATTCAACAGGTAATCTTGTTCCTTGAAATATATTAAGCACATACCTTTAGTAAATAAAATGGTAGAGTTTTAAAACAAATAATTAAAATTAACATTACTAAATTTGATTGAAATACTATATTTTAAGTAAATTTCTGATACAGTTTATATTAGTTGACTTAATGAATTTTAATATGAATACCATAGTCATATCAATAGAAATCTTATCTCTCTCTCTCTCTCTCTCTCTCTCTCTCTCTCTCTCTCTCTCTCTCTCTCTCTCTCTCTCTCGTATCAGTGCTTTTCCTTATAAACATTTACTATTTACAAATCTCGGATAGCCTTTGCATTATTCCCTGACTATGCGACCTAAAAGTTAACAACGTCGTAAAAGGTTGCTATTATACGATTGTATATTCAGTACAATAACAATACTGCTGAAACTGTCCACAAGTTTTCAACATAGTTTCCTGGTTTTACTGAAACACGAAAGTATGTAGTCAAAGTAAATAGAAAATTTGCTGAAACAGGTTCTGTTATTGACATACCTTGGTCAGAAAGACCAAGAACCGGTTGGTCTGATGAGATTGGACCAACATTGACAATTGATTTCAACATCATCACGAAATATGAAACACCAATCAAAAATAAAAAGAGGATCAATTCTAAACAATCTGAAGAATGATTTAAGTTTGAAATCTTATATCCCTACTTTATGCCAAGGATTGCATGACAATGATTATGACCGACGGTTGGAGTTTGGCCAAACCTTTCTGACCATGGTCGAGAATATCCTGATATACTAAAATTGACATTATGGTCTGATAAGGAAAATTTCAAGGTAAATGGTCACGTGAACAGGCATAATGACATTTATTGGTCCGCAAACAATCCCCACCAGTTAATGCCAGTTGCACCACAGAAGGTCATGGTGTGATGGTTTGATGGAGTGACGAAATCATGAGACCATTTTCCCAATGATCGTTGATCACTTTCAGCGATTGATAGAGAGAAATAGACAATAATTAACAATATTTACGTTTGTTTCATTTTATATTTTAGTTTATGTTACTTAAATATACGTATATTGTTCATATCGTTTTTTCTTCAAAATATTATTATCTGACTTTTTGACCACACGTAAGGTTGTCTTTGAATATTCCTACTTTAATATGCCGTAAATATGGTAATAAATGTAAGGTAATCTGGCATTATTAGCCTCAACTTTACATTTAGTAGTCGTAAAGTTTAATTGTCGTTTAGTACTCTATGCAGTAGTGACTACTAAACGATTAGTAGTTTAGTAGTCAGTTTCAAAAAGACAGTGATTAATCCTCTTTAAATATTCCTACTTTAAGTAAGGCTTTAAAGATCATCTGGTATTAGTATCCTGATCTCTACTATTTATGTTCACGAAATTCGAAGTTTCTCAGGTTTCTCATTGTAGAAATCTTCAAAGATAACCTAAGAATGTACTTGTGAAACTGACAATAATAGTATTTTTTAAAAATTCCTACTTTAATATATTTCATAATGCCATATTAAAAATATTTTGACATTATTAGTCATATCGCTACTAGCCTTAAAATTCACTCAAGTTTTTTACAGTAAAAATCCTCAAAGATAATCTAACAGTGTCGTTAAGAAACTGACAATGCTAGCTTCTCTTTAAATATTCTTCTTCCATCAAACTTGAGTTTGAAGCAATGTAAACTAACCTGGCACTCATAACTGAAACTTAAGACTTAAAAATTAGTAAATTAAGACTACAAGAATATGAATTTGTAAATATTTAACAGTAGCGAAGAAAGCCTATAACTGTAGGTATTTGAAGTGAATAGCCAACATCAGTGTTTTGTGTTTATGAAAAAACAACGGCTTTACAAATTTGTTTACTTAACCTAACTAATCAAAAATAAATTAATGTGGATTGAATAAGGATTTCAAAGCTAAGTTTATTGCTCACAAACGGTTCTTTACTCAAAAGAGAAATTCAAAGACAATATGAAACAGAAACTTCCTCACTTGCTTGTATTCATTGGTTCACGTTATTGTTTCGTGTGAAAGCGGGTAGTTGGCAGTTTGAATATTTAAAATTCAATTAATTTCAAATATCCATCTTAAGTAAATTTACCATTTATCACCAAAAAGTAACCAAATTAAGCTTCTTATTTTAAAATACTAATCAATAAAGCAATTAAAATTATGCTATTATTGCTATTCATAAATTTATATCTATAAATTGTAATTTATATATTATAAACTTATATATCTATCAGTGTGCAAATGTTTCAATAAACACTCGTTATGCTACAATCAAAAAACCACCACAACAACAATCGAAGAATTCTGGAGCAGCCTACACTTAACTTCGCTATAAGTAATCATAATATTTAAGTCGTCGATAATATTAAAATGCATTAAGTTCTTATAACTACTATTATGAAGTTATAACATATTCTCTGTAAAAATATTATCAAAATTATAGCTTATAAATAAATCATTTCATTGATTATAAAAGTAGTTATAAACATTTAGTTTAACTGTTTTAATCATTGATCTAGTGATTCTCAACCTTTTTTTTTACACAAGGACTCCTTTTTTCTTGGTAGCCCCCTAAAACTATTGGTCATAAAACAATATTCTCTTTTTTATTAATATAAATTTTGAAGTGTTAATAAACAAAGAAGTAATATACTTTTTTTCTTTCGTTTATTGCTTTCAATCAAGTTTTATGGAAATTTATTAAAATCTAGAAAATATATTTAAATCTGTTTGATAGGGATCTACTGCCATGATGATATAGAATCATTATTTTATGATCTAGAATCATTAATTTTCGTTCAACCGAAAATTAGAGACTGTAAGTGTGTGTTTTTAATGTCTCTATGTTTTTTTATGTACACTGAACTGTATTTGTCCATTTCGGATCGTATTTTCAACGGAAAAGTGTATATATATATATACATTATTGAAAATGACACCAAATTTAGCTGATACCTGTTTCTCAATTTTTCTAAATAACACTCTCGTTATTTCGTCTACACAATAAAGTACATCTCGTATGGTCGACATGTTTCGAATGATCAACATTCATCACCAGGACGTGAATAAGATCTAATGTGAAAACCTGGTTTATTATATACACGAGAAGGTAGAAGGGGGGGTTTTTTCCATAAAGTTTAAGTATAGTTGGGCGTTAATCTGTGGGGTGAGTGGCCTCCCGGCCTGCGTCGCTACCTGCAAGGGTTTCTGGCTGTCTTTGATGCGAACTAAACAGCTTCAAAATACGGCTACTATTTTCCACCTGAATATTAAGGAGTGGCTTGAATTTTTGAGATGCCCTGTAAACTTTCCATTAATAATCCATCTCTATATATATAACTAGCTTTCCTACTATTACTCTCATTATTGTCCTGATGATGAATGTGGTACATTCGAAACATGTCGACTAGTAATACTGGTGATAGACTTTATAGTTTTAATAAAGAGACGAGGAAGGAATTCCGGAAACTGGAGAAATTGTGTAAGAAGCAGATACAAGCCAAATATGGGGCGTTATTTAACAATATATATATATATATATATATATATAGGTGTATAATAAAATCGGGATTCGGTCAATTTTCCAGGATCAAATCCCGATTTTATTATACACCTATTCTATCCAACGGTTGATATATTATTGAATTTATATATATATATATATATATATATATATATATATATATACACTTTAACACATAGAAAAGAACACAGAAAGACACTACAGAACTCACTTCGATATTTCGACATCCGTCGTCATCGGGAAGAAGTGCGAAGTACTCGCGTTGAGAAGCAAACTACTACTACTACTAGTAGTAGTTTGCTTCTCAACGCGAGTACTTCGCACTTCTTCCCGATGACGACGGATGTCGAAATATCGAAGTGAGTTCTGTAGTGTCTTTCTGTGTTCTTTTCTATGTGTTAAAGTGTTTATTGTCCACACGGACCTTTCATTTTATTCGAAGTATATATATATATATATATATATAGATATCATGATTTGTTTTTCTTGACCCAATATTTATATGATGTAATTTTCTTGAGGTTTGAGGTCCAATGATAAAAACTAGTCCATTTGCCGACGTTTCGACATATATTTATGTCATCTTCAGGGCTACAACAGGGCTACAATTCTAAAGCAATAGAATAATTATAACAATATCCTTATGTTAATGTATAACAAAATAATCCATAGTCGTAATAACTGTTTTATCAAAAAATTCCTCTTTGTTACCGAACATATTAAAATGTAATAAATTACCAAATAGTAGTAATAGTAGTGCTAATTGTAAAACAATCATGTTGTAGCCCTGAAGATGACATAAATATATGTCGAAACGTCGGCAAATGGACTAGTTTTTATCATTGGACCTCAAACCTGAAGAAAATTACATCATATATATAGATAGATAAAAATATCGACCGTGGAATAGAAACGGGACTCGGAACTGACTGAGTCCCGATAACTTTAGTTTTATATATATATATATATATATATATACACGACTTCAAAATTCAAGAATAACACACAGAGTAAGGAAACACACTTACAGACTCAAATTTTCGGCTAATCCGTCTTCAGGAGAAAAGATAAAGGGAGACCAAGCACGTTGTAGACGCAACGGCAAGTAACCTTAAGTAACTTACTTAAGGTTACTTGCCGTTGCGTCTACAACGTGCTTTTCCCTTTCTCTTTTCTCCTGAAGACGGATTACCCAAAAATTTGAGTCTTTAAATGTGTTTCCTAACTCTGTGTGTTACTCTTCTTGAATTTTGAAGTCGTATTGTGTCCAGTTTGGATTGTGTTTCTTTTTATTAAGTGATATATATATATTTAAAAATATCAATGATCAAGCAGTCATCATCAGAGTTAAAACCCAACTGATCATTGATCATTGATTTTGATCATTGATTTTTATTTCAAATCTTTTATATATATATATATTACTCTGTGTTTATGTGAAAATGTACTGTTCTGTCTGACTGTATGCACGTTACCACAAAATCTTAAAATCGATTACCTATATTCAGTGAAGGATGCAATCCTCGCATAAATTGACCCTCAAAGCTAAGAGTTTAAAATCTGTTCTAGAATAGTATAAGCTAAACATCATAATAATAATAATTCTAAACATCATAAAATAAAAAAATTATTTTAATTAGGAAATAAATCACTTTCTAATTTTAACCAATAGTTGATTTTAAATTAAAAATCATTACATTTTTATAAGATAAAAATATGTTGTACATTTTTTATACCCCATAAAACAGTAAAAACAACTTGAAGAGGCCAAACGAGCAAAACAATCTACTTGGTTTAGACAACCGTACCAAGTTAACTCTTTGACCGTTTTTTGTGTATGTTCATTTTTTTAGAAGGTTAATTTGATGGTTAATAACCGTAGTTGTTAATAAGCCATTATAAGAAATGAGCAAATATGCTTCAATTTTATAATTAATTCCAGTGTTTTTAACTAGGATACTTAACTTTTGTAAAATTATAAAACTAAGTTTAATAAGCAAAAAAAAAATAAAAATTTGGTTGTAATTTGGATAAGTTAAAATATACAACTTTTTAATTTTATAAATAGAGACAATCGAATCAGTGTCAAAGAGAACTCTAATTAACTTTTAAAACTAACTTCAGTTAAATTCAATACTTTTAATTGTAGTAAACCGTAAATTCAAAATAGCAGGTCTCTCTGTGTATCATCGTTAATTAATGAAAAACTTTTATATAAAAAAAAAATAACGCTAAATTAAAAAGAGGGAAAAAAAAGATCAAAATAACTTCCTTTAATATTCTTTTAATATTAAATTAAAACATTATGAAATCCACTTCACCTTATTTTGTAATTAAATAAACCTGAAGAGCAGAATAAAAAGAAATTCAGTGGAAAAAACATTCAAATGAAATCATAAAATTAAATGAAAAATATTTTTTCCTTAGTTCAAATAAAGTAAATTATACTTTACTTTTAATTTATATATTAGGTTTCATATTACTTTAGAATGAGGTTAACGCATCACAGAGACCTCAACTCACTGATTCCATGCAAATTGTGTAAGTGATAAACCGGTAATTTTTTTTTGTTTCTTTCAGATTGTTCGCTGGGGATCTCTGGGAATGGTATCAAGAGAGGAATAAGAATAAGAAGAGAGGAGAAGATGCGACTGTCTCATTCTTTTAAATGCCATGTCGGAATTTTCAAGGTCCATAATAGTAGAGTGCAAAATAACTTCATACACGATTCAAGCACTCCGTACGCAATAGTGTAAATATATACCTTTAAGAATTAATTAACTGCTTATCTGACCCTACGAACAACCGTTTCAAGATAGGAGGCAAAAAGTGAGTATTTGTATCGGTTCTACGAACAATAGAATGATCAAACCACAATAAGAATGGGAAAACAAGACTAAGATCTTTCAACCGTAACAAGCGGTCTTCGACGGAGTCAAAAACCCAACTGAAACACTAAATGCAGTGAACATCTGGTTAGGGGTTGAGAAGAGTGAAGAGGGAAGAGTGGTATTTTAAAAGGGTGAAAGCACAGGAAAGGACTAATGTCCAGAAAGGGATGTTTGGGGAAACAAAGGAGTACAGTAAGAAAGAGTAAAAAACTATCCGCTAGCTGTCAACCCTCTTAGAAGAGGCTATTGCCCTCGTAACGAAAGTATCAAGTTTGAAGAGACCGTTACTAATGTTTATAATATTAGATCTATTAAATTTAATTAGAGACGATTCAATAATATTTCTTAACAATATCGACTTTTGCTAGGTAATAAATTTAGCCCCTGTCCAATCATGTGTTTATGTGAAATTTTTTTATCAATATATAAGAGAAAATTGAAGACTCGGACAACTTTAAGATGGACTACATAACCATCAAAAGTTCAGCAACAGTGGTTACTTAGTGAATAAAGCTACAATTGTTTATCATGATGCATATACAAATAGTATACATACAATATTATAATGAAATTACAATAATAATAATAATAATAATAATGCAGTTTATAAGTAATAGTGCAATAGTATACATACAAATATACAATGATCAAACCACAATAAGAAAATGGGAATAGGAAAATATTTTCCCATTTTCTTATTGTGGTTTGATCATTGATTGTTATTTCACGTGTTGATTTGAAATCTTTTTAAACAAATATATACCTTTTAGAATTAATTAACTGCTTATGTGAACCTACGAACAACCGTTTCAAGATGGGTGGCAAAAAGCGAGCTTTTGTATCTGTTCTACGTACAATAGAATATTAAAGACTCGGACAACTTTAAGATGGACTGTATAACCCTCAAGAAGTTCAAGAACAGTAGTTGCTTAATGAGTAAAGCTAGAATTGTCAATATGAAGTGTTTTTGGTAATAATTAATTTACTTGAATAAAGTAAATAATAATAAGTGTTTGCCAAAAGTACGCATGTGTGCTTGTTAAACATACTTAGCTTGAGGTTAATAACTGTATAGGAGAATTCAATACTTAATAAGGTAAAGACTTGTGTAAATCCAAAATGTCGCAACATATCCCAATTAAAAGTGAACTACTCAGATGACCAAGTTTTTAATAACCATAGATCCAGTTCCAATTTCCTGAATATAATCTCTCCCCATTAGAAAAGAGTCATTTTATCCGTTATTAGATACCGTGATTTATTTATGAATTCTAAATTCATTTTGTGTCCGGATATGTCACAGCCAACACTGTTGGACTTGCTCTTTTTTTTTCTTTTTTTTTTTCAACCATTTCAGTTTGACTAAATTCAATTGCATTTGCATATCTCATATCTTAAAATGAATCTGAGTATTTCCCATTTTGAAATGGAAGTGGTATCACTATAATGAATCAGTTATTTATGCCGGTTTATATTGGGGGTTGGGGAAAATGGAAGGGGTGTTGGAGTGAGTGAGACAGTTTGATAGCGTTGTATCGGGATTTTGTATGCTAGAATAAGATAGAAAAGGGTTTGCTTCAAACTTGATATTCTCTCACAAGCAGCAGCACCTTCCTTACAACTGCCTCCTCTCTCCTTTCCAACTGAATTCTGGATGCACTTTTTTTTTTTTTTAATGTTCGCATAATATGACGTTTGCAGTTGAAATATGTCTTCCATTACCTTGAGGCAATAAAACCACTCTCTTGGCGAAATGGAAAGGAAATTGTTTCTTCCGGCATACCACTTCACGTCCTGTCTCCAATCCCATGCGGGAGCAATATAAGTAGTAATCTCTCTTGACAATCCTCACTGACATCATTCCATTTATCCTCCTCTTCTTATCTGCGACATTCTTTTACATATCTCTTCTCAATCAACCACGAATAAATTAAGATAAAGGCTGACTGAATTACCCTCAAAACCCAGCTTCATCCTATCCATCCATATTAATATAATAAAAATGAACGTTAAGAACAGACTGACACATCAACCTCAAATCTAAACTGCTGATACCAATGTTGTAAAATTTAGACACATTGATTCCTTTCAACATCTAAAGAAGAAATAAGAAAAGATTTTTTAAAATTCAGTCCTTAAAGGATAAAGTTGTATTCAAGCAAAAAAATATTAATAACCATAGATCCAGTTCCAATTTTCTGAAAATAATCTCTCCCCATTATAAAAGAGTCATTTTATCCGTTATTAGATACCGTGATTTATTTATGAATTTATTTGTCTGAAATCAAAGTTGATTCAAGTAAACAAATTTGATTTTCTCAAATTTTGAGAAATATCAAAGATCACTACTAAGTAGTAATCTTAGTTATAACTAAGAATACTACTGTGATATGACTGTAGTCCAACGTATTTTCAAATCTTACAAACTGTTGATGAAGAAATTAGACTAATACTGGAGTAAATGGATAGAACAAGTCTCCACACAAGAGAAGTATTTTATTCAAACTAAGCGTTTCAAACACTTCGTGTTCATCGTCAGATAAACTTCCAATGGAAGTTGTGAAGGGTAGAGAATCGTCAAATGTTAAATGTTAACTGAGTTTTACGATTGACGGTTCTCTCTCTCCACTCCTTCTTTTAGAAGTTTACCTGACGATGAACAAGAAGTGTTTAAAACGCGTAGTTTGAATAAAAAACTTCATTTGTTGTGTAGACTTTGTTATATCATTTTACTCCAATATAAGTAAATACCACACAATGAGGGATTGAACAGCTAATGAGTTAAAATACACCAAAATGTTGATCCGTGTGTAGTCCCTTTGAAAATGATGATCATTGGAGCCTCACATTAGCTGATGAAGACCTTTCTGAAGCACCCAATAAACTGAGATTATTATGTTGTATAAAAGCATGCTTCATTAAGAAAGCAACAAAATTAAATATCTATACCTTTTCCAGATGCCATTTTGAATGAAATTCCCATATAAATTGAAAACAAATTATTTGATTTGAGGTGAAAGAACTATCATTTATTTTGGTTTAATTTCACCAGTAGATATGGTGAATCAGTAATCAGTTAATACTTCTTGAGTTTAAATAAAGCATGCTTAGAACTATTTAGAGTTCAATAATTATATTTTTAAAAATTTGTCATAGTTGCTTCCAGAGCGTCAAACATATCACATTATAATTGATAACGTTGAAAACACTAACGATAAACTATCATTCGTTGATGATACAAGAGAAAACCTTTTTAATAAATGCACTACTTTGAAAGTCAGATCAATAGATGATAAACTAGAAATAGCTGTACTTTCCTCTAGTATTGCCTTGCTCTACCCACTGGGAAAAAATGGCATAATCTTCATATAAATTACCATTAAATGTTTCCCTTCAACAGAATTTTATTTTTTCCCTTTAAAATAAACAGCCACAAGGAAATATTTACAATGATCCTCTTTAATGCATTGGGTTTAATGTATTATGAGCCAACCATCGCTTATTGATGTGCCACCAGCGAAGCCAAGGTTGAAGTAGACACTTATAACTAGTCACAAGAAACAGTAGTTTGCTGTGAGTTGTTAAGATCACCTTGGAGTCGCCAAACGTCGCGAGTAAAATGAAAGATGTTAATTTGCCGAATAGACCGAACAGAATACTTTTTAATATCCATCTTTCTATGAGAACAAGTATTACTGACGTAAAAGTTTTATATTTTCCTCAAAACTGGTTCCTTAAAACCCTAAATGACCCATGAATTAATATGCCATTAAATTTATTGTAATATAAAATATGCAAAGTGTATATAATCATAACTCCTTCTGTAAAATAAAATCGGCAGAATGGTTCTTTCATACTAATAGGTAGAAATTGACAAACTACACTTTCAACCCTGAGAGCAGTACTCATGAGAATCAATGCTGAAACAATTAGTTCTATTATTAAAAATAAGAAATCATTACATTAATTAATTATTTCTGATATTTTTTTCTTAATACCAACTAAATTATAAATATTTTTTGCTATAAAATATTAAATTAAATTCAACTAAATTCAGATATGAAAAGGAAGTTAATAGTTTGCTGGAAGTTATTGAAATGTAGATGACGTTATTCAAGATTGAAGAGTTATGGAAGGCCATATGAAAGCAAACAATAGTCCACTAATGAATGTTCAAAATATATATGAAACCGGTTTGATTTGCATATGCGATGTGATGAAACAAACTCAATAGGATGACTGATTCAACCCTCTTCCGTACCCATTAAATACAAAATTCTAATTTTAAATACACCTTTTGTACTTATTAACTCAATTAATTAGCTCTTTCTATTAATTTTAAACTTTCCTTTTAATTGCCAATTAATTTGTGTAACAAACCAAATGAAAATAAGTTTCAAGAGGAAATGTTGAAAACCTTTAATCCTTAATTGCCTTCAAACCTATGGATTAAAATAGATTCTTTAAATATATACATATATATATAACTAAAAAATAACACATAAAGAACGAGAACACTTTTGGATGAATATTTTGAACCGAAGTTCGTCATCAGGAAGAGGGTAGTAGAGAAGAAGAAGAGGTATATGCGTTCAAGATTGTGGGTGGACGGTGACTCAATATATATATATATATATATATATATATATATATATATATATAATTCAATAATATATCAACCGTTGGATAGAATAGGTGTATAATGTAATCGGGATTCGGTCAATTTTCCAGGATCAAAATCAAACTCTCAATGCCGACGTTTCGGTTTTATTTAAAACCTTTTTCATAGGCCTACAAACAAAGGATGACAAGAAATCATATATAAACATCAACATATAACTAACATCAAAATGGAATATTACAGTTGTGAAAAAACAAAAATATATATATACAAGTAGAAGTAATAGAAAAGCAATAAACATTTTTATGAACTTACAGAAGTCAGAATTTTTGAATTAGAAAAATGATGAAATTTACATTATATAAAATGAAGTAACAATAGATAGTTAGTGAACTAACATCTTAACTGGTCAAAAACTTGGACCAGACTAACTGATTACAATTACATGTAAACCGAAACACTGTTCACTCAAAGAACACAAAAAGGAACTAAGGAAATTAAATTTCACTAAAATCAACTTAACACTCCTGAATAAATAGTGTTCAAATTGGTAATGTCACTTCTATGATTAACTGAACTTAGATCTTTTTAATATATAGCATTTCGAGGGTCTTTCTTCTTTGCTCATCTTGTTCTTTATCTACTATAATTGCTTCTTCAAAATCGAACATGTGACCTTCGTTTAAGGCATGGAATGCTAAAGCAGTGGCGTTACTTTTATTAGTTCTTATTGAATAAGAATGTTGATAAAGTCTTTCTTTTAAAAAACGACTTGTTTCTCCGTAATAACGCTTGTCGCAGTCTTTACATTTGATCGCATAAATGAGGTTAATTTGTAACTCCTTTGGTATTTTTTGTTTCAAATTTGAAAATAAAGACTTGACTTTTCTTTTGTTATAAAATGCCAATGTAACTTCAGGTACATTTCGTTTGAAAACTTTTCTAATTGATTGTGATAAGCCCTCAACATACGGAAATTTGAAATACTTTTTATTTAAAACTTCAAGTTCAGCATGATTTTGATTGGAATGTTCTGGTTGTTCTCTTGTATATTTAAACCAATAACGTTCAATTAAGTTGTTTGGATAACAATTTTTCTGCAACAATGACTTTACCCTTTTCTTATTTTCTTTTAGAAAACATGGACTACTAATTTCAACAACCTTCTTAACTAAATTTTGAACGTAATTCAATTTTTGGTTTATAGAATGAGAGGAGTGATAGTTCAGTATTCTTCCTGCACTGGTACGCTTTCTATACCAATCCGTTAAAATAATGCCACTATTTATTCAGGAGTGTTAAGTTGTTTTTAGTGAAATTTAATTTCCTTAGTTCCTTTTTGTGTTCTTTGAGTGAACAGTGTTTCGGTTTACATGCAATTGTAATCAGTTAGTCTGGTCCAAGTTTTTGACCAGTTAAGATGTTAGTTCACTAACTATCTATTGTTACTTCATTTTATATAATGTAAATTTCATCATTTTTCTAATTCAAAAATTCTGACTTCTGTAAGTTCATAAAAATGTTTATTGCTTTTCTATTACTTCTACTTGTATATATATATTTTTGTTTTTTCACAACTGTAATATTCCATTTTGATGTTAGTTATATGTTGATGTTTATATATGATTTCTTGTCATCCTTTGTTTGTAGGCCTATGAAAAAGGTTTTAAATAAAACCGAAACGTCGGCATTGAGAGTTTGATTTTGATCCTGGAAAATTGACCGAATCCCGATTACATTATACACCTATATATATATATATATATATATATATATATATATATATATTATATGATGTAATTTGTTTGAGGGTTGAGGTCCAATTAAAAATAAAATTACATCATATAAATATTGGGTCAAGAACACAAATCATGATGAATAAATATATATATATATATATTGGTATAAATAGGCAGCAGATCCTCTTTTAAACAAGTATCATTAAAATTAACCGCAGTCTCGGCATTCACGATCTTAAGACTGAGAGATTCGATCCTACGAACTAACCTCCTGCTAACAGGGTTCAACTGGAAAAGGAGTTGACCAAGTGATATGTTAAATTAAAATCGATGACTCATGCTTAGTCATTGCTATAAATAGATGCTTTTTATCTATATATATATATATATATATATAGATAAAAAGATTTCACATAAACACGTGAAATAACAATCAATGATCAAACCACAATAAGAAATGGGAAAACAAGACTAAGATCTTTCAACCGTAACAAGCGGCCTTCGTCAGAGTCAAAAACCCAACTCAGTTGGGTTTATTATTGTGGTTTGATCATATATATATATATATATATATATATATATATATATATATAGCAACACACAGAGAAAGAGACACACTTAAGAACTCAAATTTTCGGATTGTCGGTTGCCGGGACGGTTTCCAGCTTGCTTGGTCGCCTATTCACTTTTCTTCTGAAGACGGATCATCCGAAAATTTCAGTTTATAAGTGTGTCTCTTTCTGTGTGTTACTTTTCTTCGTTTTTGAGCTGATTTGCATCCAGTTTCGATCGTTTTTTTCGAATTTTGAGTGATATATATATATATTTCTTTTGAAGGACCTGTTGTTTTATATAGTTAAGTGTAATCGTAAGTTAATAGTAAGCATTAGTGTAAAATAAGTGAATAAAATGAATTATGGACAGCTTTTACATACGCTATCTCCTACCACAAGGAAATCCATCAGAAAACTGGAAAATCTTTCAAAAAGTTAACCAGATTGGAAATAGGCGAGAAATTCGTGTATATATATAATATATATATATAGCTAGTTGCTGTTTGAATCTCTAGAATACTAGTTCTATTTTTGGACAATGATTTTACAAATAAAATTGCACATAGTTACTCTATGTAACAAAAATATGTTAGCTACATAGTCTAATTTAGAAGCACCATTGATCATAATTGATACAAATATTAAAAATTATAATCTACATAAATAAATATGTAATCATCTGCGTGTTCGAAATCTCCAAAACTTCTTCACTGATATCTTTCAAAAATGTTGACGCACGTCTTTTATATATGCATATCATCAAAAAAAGTGCTTATGCATAAGAAAATGTGCCGTTAGCATTTTTTTGTTCACATCAACTAGTCGTACCTCTTTGTGTACTAATAAGCCAAAGACATATAGAAAAATACGCTTTGAAGAGACTACGTCGAAGATATTTTAAATATCTTCGGATCAAACTCCGGACCAATGGACCTACTAAACCTGCTCAACTGCAGGTAAGGTCAGTCCATTTTGTAGCCCCTGGTGGATATATGTAAGCCAATGCAGCCTGTGGATATAGCTGCATGGCCACACTAGGGGCGTATTGCCTAAGATTATTAATCAATATTCGTGGACCAACTTTGTTCTTTCCAAGAATAAAAACCAGTCTATGGTCATGCGTATGCTACATTTCGTGAGGCTTGCCAGATATTAAATCTCTTAGAAAACGATTCTCATTGGGATATTTAACTCGCTGAGGATTCGAATACAGATAAAACCATAGCAGATACGTACACTAATTTCCATCATACCAATTATATGTTTTCCAGCTAATCCAAAGGATCTTTGGGAAAAATATAAAGACTATATGAGTAAAGATATTTTAAATTGCATGAGTTGAACAAATGCTAATCCCAACATTCAATTTACATAAAATATATACAATGAAGCAATGATTTCAATTGAGGATGTATGTTTGGCAATAGCTAACATATCACTGACAGAATTGGGAATGATTGCTCCAAATAGATCTGGTAATGACATTTTCAATCGTGATATACGAGAAACGTACTTCGATATTAATGAATTACAAACATTTGTTGGAATTAACCTACCAAAATTGGTATTACAACAACGAACAGCATATGGCACAATTATAAATACAATTTCTAAAAAGAGTTGCGGTTTATATTTCTTAGATGCACCTTAAGGCACTGCCAATATTATTGAGGCTCAAAATAATATTGCACTTGCTATCTGCTATCTGGTATTGCAGCAACTCTTTTGAACGATGGTCGAACAGCACATTGAGCATTGAAATTGTCATTAAATATGCACAAGTTTGAAAATCAAACTTGTAATATTAGCAAATATTCTGGAACAAGAAAAGTACTAAGATTATGCCAGCTTATAATAAGGGATGAATACAGCATGGGACACAAGAAATCATTAGAAGCATTCAATCATACATTCAAGGATTAGAGAGAAAATGGGCAGCTCTTTGGTGGTGCACTCATTTTGCTAGCTGGTGATTTTCGACAAACTCTACCAGTTATACCATACATGCAGATCAATCGAATGTATGTCTCAAATCATCAGTGTTATGGCAGTATGCGGAGAAAATATCTTTAAACACCAATATGCTTGTTCAATTACAAGATGAATCTTCCGAACGATTTGCAGAACAACTGTTAAATATTGGGAATGGTAAAATGGAAATGGACGAATCCACACACTGCATTACATTACCACAAAACTTTTGTCACATTGTAAAATCCACTGATGAATTGATTGCCAAAGTTTTTTCAAATTTATCGCAGAATTATAAAAATAATCAATGGGATAGTGAGCGTACTATATTGGCAGCCAAACATTTATGCAACTTCAATAAACTGCATAATTCAAAACGAAATACCTGGTAAAGAAACAACATATAAGTCCATAGATTGTCAATCACGATGGATCAGTTAATAATCTAACAGAATTTTTAAATTCATTGGATCTACCAGGAATGCCATCGCATTTTTTATCTTTGAAAATTGGTTTCTCCATCATCCTTCTATGAAATATAAATCGACCATGACTATGCAATGGGACTAGGATGTCAGTAAAAAAATTAATGAATAACGTAATTGAGGTAACCATTTTAAATGGAAAACAATTCGGGGAACATGTACTACGACCACGCATTCCTATGATACCAACGGATACTCCATTTGAATTCGAACGTCTACAGTTTCCTGTACGACTAGCCATTGCAATGACCATTAACAAAGCACAGGAACAATCGGTGCAAGTATGTAGATTATATTTTATAAATCCATGCTTCTCACATTGGTTGCAGTACGTTGGGTGCTCACGAGTTGTGAGCACCAAATTTATTTGTATTTGCACCAGATAGGAAAACAAAAAATATTGTATATTTACAAGCACTACAATAAAAAATATATTGACAGAATATTTTATTCATCGAGGAGTATTAAACAGGTAAGATAAAGTTCACCATTAATATTCTAATAGTTAAATATATCATGGAATCAAATATCTGATGTTTTTGATTCATCTTTTGCAAATATTTTAGGCAAAATATTACTTAAGTAAATATACTTAGTAATTTTTACTAAGTATAAATGAAAATGGCATGTATGTTCAAAAAGCTAAAGGTAACACGACATTCACTAACAGTTGATGGTACGAAGTTTCCAGGGTCAGCTAGTATAAAATAATAATGACGAAAATTCTAAATATAAAAATAAACAATAAAAACTAATAAAAAAAATATTAAAAAATATATTTTTTATATATATAAAAGAATAAAATAAAAATTAAAAATGTATAACACACAGGAGCGATAACAAAAAATCTGGAGTGGCCTACACTCTACTTTACTATAAGTAACTTAATGTCAAATTTCTTGAGTATATAAAACATAACTCTCATTTAAGCATAACGTCAACATCTAAATGGGATATAAGTATTAGCCTTTCATTCCTGAGGTAGTACAGATAGTGATTGAAGGACATATCATTTTATAAGCTTATTTTTGTACATCACAGATAATTTATTATTTGCAAATAATTGCGTTAGTATAACTACAGCAGTAATAACATTTTTGAAAAACCAAAGTGAACATTTCTTGAAACGATTTATTCTCCTACAAGAGAATGGCTTTCGTTCAAACAGCCAGTAGATTTCTTACATCGTTTACTCGACATCCTTCTACATTGAATATTGAAGTAAAATTTTTAAATTTAAAACAGAAAAATACCCTTTTTTTTCTCTGAAAAACATCTTAAACTGCGAAGAAAATGTTGTTTTAAGGTGATTTGTTAATTAAAGATGTACGATAATTACATTTATTAATCTCTAAACGAAAGATTCAGATTATGAATTATCATTTACATTTTTGGTCTTTTATAGAATTATCATACTGGGAATTTTAATCTTTAAAATAATAATAATAATAAGCTTCTTAGTATTTAAAAAGATCATTTTCCTTCCCCTTTGTCAAATAACATATATACGAATTTTTTCTGAGTGAGTGTTATCATTTTCCTGCACAATATTATTCCTCTTACATCTCATATAATTCAATAAACAATTTAAACTGTTCCTTTATAAAATCAATTTTATCTCAGTGGATTCGCTCAAAAAATTTCTAAGTCAATGTAAACAATGTAAAAAAATACAAAAAATTCGACAAGTATAGCAGGTGATCTCTTAGTCTAGGGTAAACAAAGAGTTTTTATATCGTTATTGCCCTTTCCCGTAATTAAAACTTCATGATTTTTTTTATGGATTGCTAATTTTTTGTTCCATTTTTGGTCAAATTTTCATTATTTTTTAACGAGCCGTTTAGCGTCAAAAAAACATTTTCTGAAAACACAAATCGTACTGTAACGCCCCTTTAGCGAATGTAATTTTAGAAAAAAATATCTCAACTCATTCTCCACATAATGTTCTATTTTTAGGCATAGTTTCATTTTGATCCATCAAACAGTATGGCTTATACCGCTCTCACAAGGTTTGAGATTGAATTATAAGTCAAAATTTTTACATTTTATTGAAAAAAAAATATTTCCGGTTGTTTTAATATTCTGAATATATTTTTCGTTTGTTCCATTTGTAACCTCAAAGATAATGTCAAAATTTCAAAACTCTAGGGTTATCAGTTTAGGAGAAATAAATGCTTTAAAAAAAACGGTTTTTGGCAAAAAAAGTGACTTTCCCATCATGCATAATTCTTCCCAAACAACAGGGATCTTCGTCTTTATGAGGCCCATTTTTGTGTAAAATATCAACTTAATCCATCAAAGATTCTGGACCGTAGCGTGGTAACAAGCAATGCTAACACACGCACCCACCCACCCACGCACCCACCCACCCACCCACCCACCCACACACACACACACACACACACACACACAGACATCATCGTAAAAACGTCATAAAACGACATCTGGGACCTCAAAACATGTAATTCCGTCAAAATCTCGAGATCGATTTTTTTCACGATCACTACACTTTACTTATAGTAAAGTAATACTTATAGTAAAGTAAAAATATAATACCAAAAACTAGAAAAAATTCTCTAAGAGTGACATGGGAGTTAGATTCGGGGATGTATTTACGGATTTGTGACCGGAAGCAATCATTAATTTCTGCAACCTTCTTTATTGTACCTAATATATCACATTTATTAAAAGGATCATGATTTTATATTATTAAAGAAATTTAAATAAAATTACTTTAATATTGTCGTTCATTATAAGCTTTGACAGCGCAAGAAGAGATTTATTAAAACAATTAATTAAACAATTAAGAAAATAATTTACTAAAGTACTTGCTAATCAGAATAAACTTTAATCATTTTAAAATTTACGAAATCTGATAAAGTTTAAAACATGTTATGCTAAAAATCGAGTAGACATCATTACATAGAGAACTACAAAATGGTACCCAATGATTATTCAGAGGTATAAATTCTGAGCAATAAATTGGTTACAATTTAATATTCAAGTTTTCTTTTACTATTAAAAATTCAAAAAAAAAAAAAAAAAAAAAAGGAGAGCTGTTTAAACAGTTATCTAGAAATTCTGTGAAGTTTAGCTTTATAATTAGAGTGTTTATATTAACTGAGTCACACATGTTGTGATTGATAATAGATACTAGATAGATAATCTAAATAGATATATCTAAATAGATCTAGATAGATAATATAATAGATAATAGATAATATATTGATTCATAGATATTGTTATAATATAAAAATAAATTTGTAGAATTTCGTCATTTTTGTAACAATCATGACTATCAAAGGATTTGAAAATATAATCTAATGATATTGTCTTCGAGAGAAGAGAAGAAGAGAAATGATATTGTCAAATAGAATAAATGGGATTACAGTTATTTATATGAAATAATTAATCACTAATTGTAACTATGCCTATTAGTGGCTCTGCCCTCATGTGTGGCGAACTTCTGTCAGTAAAGACCTTATTCTGCCATTTCTGTTTACTCTATTTCATTTGGTTAATTATCATTTTGTCTCTATCATTCTCTTTCCCTCTCTCACTTTCCCTCATAAAGAAGTAAATTTAAACATGTAAGGTTGTATAACATGTTCAACACATATAACACAATTCAATATGGACAAAGGATATAAGAACAGACATATAGTAATAATGTCTGATAGTCAAGCAGCAATTAAAGCATTGAGCTCAAACCTTATTAGCTCAAAGATGGTCCTGAACTGCGAAAATAAACTTAATCTCCTGGGTATGTGGAACAAGATCTCTCTCTACTGGGTGCCAGGACATGGAGGAGTAAAGGGAAATGAACGATCAGACGAACTTGCGAGGTAAGCTGCTCAAAAACTGCTTAAAGGTCCAGAACCATACTGTGATATAGGACAACACACTATACAAGAACTCCTTAGGAAAGAGGATAGAGAAAACAGGAAGCAATACTGAGATTCTCTTCAAGGACACAGGCAATCAAAGATACTTCTCAATAAGTTTGAGAATAGACAAATCTTTGATTGTATGGAAAGGAGCAGGAATAATTTAAGGATTTTAACCGGTTTTCTAACGGGTCACTACAAACTTAATGGCCACCTCCGGAAAATGGGCATTAGCAATGATGGTTTGTGCAGGTTCTGCAAGGTTGAGGAAGAAACACCGCTGCATCTGCTGGCTGATTGTCAAGCCACTGTGTTTCACAGAGGCAGGTGCTTCGGGACACTCAACAAAACCATAGAAGAGCTTTTACCGTTGGACCCAGCAAAAGTGCTGAACTAACTGAAGCTAACTGGGGTACTATAGTACAGAAGGGGGGAAAGTACAATAGTTCTTAGGACTCAGTACTACAATCACCCTCAACAAATAAATAAATAACATGTTCTGACCAGACACCATTTTCAGGCTACGCCCTCATCTCCTATAATATCTCCTAAATTTAATCTAAATTTAGAATTCACAAAACCCTATCAATTAATTTTTAAAAAAGAAGAACTGTTTACTGTACTAATAAAATAACTCATATTTTTTATCTTTCTGTCTGAAAACAGAAAATGTACATTTGGTTAATGTAATTCAAAAAAAAAAAAATATTTCAACTCATTCTCCAAATGAAGTTCTATTTTTAGGCATAGTTTCATTTTGATCCGTCAAACAGTATGGCTTGCATCACTCCCACAAGCTTTCAGACATTTTTTTTCTTTTATACTAAACCGTTCATTAAAAAACTATGAAATTTTGACAAAAAAATTGAACAGAAAATTAAATATTCATAAAATAAATTTATGACATTTCAATTACGGCAAAGCACAATAAAGCTATAAAAACTGAATATTGATCCTGAACTAATCGTTTACTTAATATACGTTGGTCCTTATGGTAGAAGGACAAAATGCTAATTTTAGGGAAAAAAATGATGACTGTTGTTCCTATAATAAAAAATATTATAACAACTCCTAATGCACATGTCATAGATAATTTATATGATACATAATAAATTCCTTGTCCAATGTGTTTTTTCAAGATGGTACTCGTACTACTTATAGTAAAAATATTTAATATTCTGTGTTCTTTGCATTTTCAATTCCCCATTAACGAATATACATATTTCGAAATTTAGAATAAATTAAATCCACATTTTTTTTGTTTTGAATATGAAAATTGGGCCCATGCAGTGTCAGAAATTTTATATAATGGAATTTGTGTGGCCTGGGCATTAGTAAGTGTGAATACCACTGTTTATGATACTAAACTAGTCCTACTATTTCAGCAATATACAATAATTCAAACTATTTAATTTTTTGGACAAATAATAAATAAAATGTATTTTTAATAATCATAATTTCAAAGCTAATAAGTGGTAAATAAAACATGTGCATGGAATAAACAGTCATAAATTTATGTAGACATCTAAGATTATGTAGTTCTACAATTGACCGCAGCTCAAGATAGCAGCACTATCCAGACCAACTAACTGGCCTGTTATAATAATAAGCTTATTGTTAACTAGCCGATTGGCCTGCGTTGCTAAGGAAAAATATTCTAATAAAAAAAAATTAATTAAATTTGTATCAATAGAACAAATTCATGTTTAAATGTAAGGTATTTAAAGTATTGTCATCTGTTATACCAAAAAGTAATAATTGATTTTGAGATTTTGACGGACTTACATATTTTGAGGTCACATAAATTCATTCTTGTTATTTAAATAACGATGTCTGGATGTGTGTATTTGTATGTTGGGTGAGTGAAAATTCAAATATTTCGGTACGTTTGATGGATACTAATAAAATATGTGAGATGTAGACTGAAGTACCCACAATGGTAGATGGTTTGGCAAACAAGGAAAAACAAAAAATAATAATAACAGTAATAATTAATTTGAACACTCAACAAGACCATTGAAAATCTATTACCGCTGGATCCACTAAAACTGCTGAACTTCTTGGAGGCGTTGAACTAACTTCTGGGGTACTTTAGTATAGAAGGGGGGAACTACAATAGTTTTTTTAAGGGGCAGTGGTATAGTCACTCTCAAATGATAATAATAAAAATCTGGAGTGGCCTACACTCTACTTTACTATAAGTAACTCAATGTCAAATTTCTTGAGTATATAAAACATAACGTATCATTTAAGCATAACATAAATATCTAAATGTGATATAATTATTAGCATTGCATCGTGAGGTAGTACAGATAGTGATTGAAGGACATATCAATTTATAAGCTTATTTTTGTACATCACAAATAATTTATTATTTGCAAATAATTTCATTAGTATAACTACAGCAGTACTAACATTTTTGAAAAACCAATGTGAACATTTCTTGAAACGAAATGTTATCCTACAAGAGAACATGGCTATTGTTCAAATAGCCAGTAGATTTCTTACATTGTTTACTTGACATCCTTCTACATTGAATATTAATGTAAAATTTTCAAATTTGAAACAGTAAAATACCATTTTTTTCACTGAAAAACATCTTAAACAGCGAAGAAAATGTTGTTTTAATGTGATTTGTTAATTAAAGATGTACGATAATTACAGTTATTAATCTGTAAACGAAAGATTTATATTTTGAATTATCTTTTACATTTTTGGTTTTTAACAGAATTATTATACTTGGAATTTTATGGCTTCTTAGTATTTAATAAGATCATTTTCCTTCCCCTTTGTCAAATAACATATATACAAATTATTTTTAATGAGTGTTATCATTTACCTGACAATATTATTCCTCTTACAATATTATCTCTTATAAGTCAATAATATATTTTCATTTTTCCATTAGAAACATCAATTTTATCTCAGTGGATTCGCTCAAAAAATTTCTAAGTCAATGTAAACAATGTAAAAAAATACAAAAAATTCGACAAGTATAGCAGGTGATCTCTTAGTCTAGGATAAACAAACAGTTTTTATATCGTTATTGCTCTTTCCCGTAATTGAAACTTCATGATTTTTTTTTTATGAATTCCTAATTTTTTGTTCCATTTTTGGTCAAATTTTCATTATTTTTTAACGAGCCGTTTAGCGTCAAAAAAACATTTTCTGAAAACACAAATCGTACTGTAACGCCCCTTTAGCGAATGTAATTTTGAAAAAAAATATCTCAACTCATTCTCCATATAATGTTCTATTTATAGGCATAGTTTCATTCTTGTCCGTCAAACAGTATGGCTTGTATCGCTCTCACAAGGTTTGAGATTGAATTATAAGTCAAAATTTTTACATTTTATTAAAAAAAAATATTTCCTGTTGTTTTAAAATTCTGGATATATTTTTGGTTTGTTCCATTTGTAACCTCAAAGATAATGTCAAAATTTCAAAACTTTTAAAAGTTTTGAAAGTTTAAAAGTTTTAAAAGTCATTCAGTTTCGGTTATCAGTTTAGGAGAAAAAAATGTTTGAAAAAAAACGGTTTTTGGCAAAAAAAGTGACTTTCCCATCATGCATAATTCTTCCCAAACAATAGGGATCTTCGTCTTTATGAGGCCCATTTTTGTGTAAAATATCAACTTGATCCATCAAAGATTCTGGACCGTAGCGTGGTAACAAGCAATGCTAACACACTCACCCACCCACCCACCCACCCACCCACCCACCCACACACACACAGACATCATCGTAAAAACGTCATAAAACGACTTCTGGGACCTCAAAACATGTAATTCCGTGAAAATCTCGAGATCGAATTTTTTCACGATCACTATACTTTACTTATAGTAAAGTAAAAATGTAACAGATTTGTTTCTAAAATGTAGTTTACATAATTAAATGTTTTTATCATTTATGTATTGTTGAGTATCTGCACTAAACTTAAAGAGGTTTTCAATTTGTCGAAATAACCTATTAAATAAAAACGAATGTAAATCATACAATATGATGGAAGGTTAATTAATCATGTATATACGCATAAAATTAGAAAAGAATAATTTTTATTAATTTCTAATCTTTAACTTACAGTAATTACACTTACCCACTGAGTGAAGTGAAAACCATAATCGGAACAATAATTCATACAAACTGCCTTAATATTATTATATGCAGATAAGTAATTATATTATATCTGTAATTACACTAGCAGAACTTTCAACGTTTAGACGTTGATCTATATTTCATTTGTTTATTGTGAAATCTTTATATATATATATATATATATATATATATAAAGTTCAATGAACATAAAAAACATAGAGAAATTAAAAACACACAGATACAGTCTCTAATTTTTGGTTGAACCGTCTTCAGGAGAGATAAGAGAGGGAAACCAAGCGCAGTGGTACAGAGACGGTTGGAGACCAACCGCAGAGAGGTTTGGCATCTGCTCCGTCCGCATTCCACCATTCCCCTCCCAAGCGTAGGGTTCAAGGGAGAGTGATGGGAGAAAATGCCTCTGAGGTTCGGTAGTTTGCGATATGATAAGGAGGGGGCTTCAGGAAAAATAGATGAGGTAGAAGGAGAAGAGGAAATCAAAGGGAATAATATATATATACTTTTTCGTTGGAAATACGATCCAAAACGGACAAATATAGTTCAATATAGAAAAAGAAACATAGAGAAACATAGAGGGTCTCCAACCGTCTCTGAACCAGTGCCCTTGGTTTCCCTTTCTTATCTCTCCTGAAGACGGTTCAAAACGAAAATTAGAGACTGTAAGTGTGTTCTTTTGATTTCTCTATGTTTCTTTTTCTATATTGAACTATATATATATATATATATATAACAGATTCAATAATATATCGACCGTTTGATAGAATAGGTGTGTTCTCTAATCGGGGTTCGGTCAATTTTCCAGGATAAAAAATCAAACTCTCGTTGCCAACGTTTCGGTTTTATTTAAAACCTTTTTCATAGGCCTACAAACAAAGGATAATAAGAAATCACATATCAACATCAAACATATACACAATATGAAAATGGATTGTTACAACTCATGAATATTACAAGCAGAAATATTTCAGAGATACATAAAACAATATTACTTACAGAAGTAAGAATTTTTTAACTAAGAAAATGAAATTTACATTATTTAAAGGAACTTAGTTCCCTTGAGTGAACAGTGTTGAGGTTATTTGTAATGTTATCTTATTAGTCTAGTCGAAGGTTTTGTCCGGCTAACATTGTTGTTCCTTTAAATAATGTAAATTTCATTTTCTTAGTTAAAAAATTCTTACTTCTGTAAGTAATATTGTTTTATGTATCTCTGAAATATTTCTGCTTGTAATATTCATGAGTTGTAACAATCCATTTTCATATTGTGTATATGTTTGATGTTGATATGTGATTTCTTATTATCCTTTGTTTGTAGGCCTATGAAAAAGGTTTTAAATAAAACCGAAACGTTGGCAACGAGAGTTTGATTTTTTATCCTGGAAAATTGACCGAACCCCGATTAGAGAACACACCTATATATATATATATATATATTATATATATATTCAGGTAACTCACCACAAATTAGAGAAGATAGTCGCTCTAAGGCCTTTCGTATACTTTCGTATAATACTATCTTCTCTAATTTGTGGTGAGTTACCTGAATATTTATATCACGTGTTATTGTGACAATTTTCTATATATATATATATATATATATATGTAAATTCGATTACCTAAATAAATTTATTCCCAGAAAGAAAACATATACAAGAGATTACAAAAACTAATTTATATTTCCTCCTGACGACAGCGCAGTTACGCAGTTAAATACAGTAGTAAGTTTTTATGATCTCGTTCATGTACTTTCTTTCAGTAATATAATACTCGTATATACTATTGTCAGTTGAATATCAAAATCTAAATAAACGGCAATGTCAATTTTTTTTCATATTTTGAGGTCATATACAATTCTACAAAAAAAATGGTCACTAACAGAATATGTTGCGAATAAAATGTTTTCATATTTTCTCTAAAGTCATTCTTTAAAAATGTTAGTCTGTATATTTTGGTATAAATTGTTATACGTTTATTGCTTAGAACTTTTACTAATTTAGACGTAGATATAATCTAAACAGTAATCCACGTAGAGCTTTTCAAAACATAATTAAAGTTACCGAATAGTAGTCTACACACAGTGAGTATGACTGTTAAAGTGATTAAAAAATGTTCCCCAAACGTGAGTAGTTATGGAAAAAAGTGTCCACATTATGTGTAAATCAACAAACAGGTTACATACATACATGAAACAAAACACATCTAAATAGCCTGGTCCTTGTATTTTCAGAATAAATAATATTATTGTGGTTTATCGCAGGGTGAGATTGATAACAATCAATAGTTCCTGCAACTTTATTATACAGTGGATTCCGCTTAATTGGGACAGCCGCTTATTTGGGACAAATCTCAAAGAACGGAAACCAAACTATGAACTACAATTGTAATTTGTATGTTTAATTGGGACAACATTCCGTTTAATTGGGATAGTAAATTTAAGATTTTAGTACAGTAGAATCCTGATTAACCGAGTATGTTTTAACTGAGTTCCGGTTTAACCGAGCTGGTGCAGCGACAAAACAAACACCACTCCCTTCTAAATCCCGGGAAAGCCAGAAAGGCGGCTTCTTCTGAACCCGATACCCGTGTTTTAAAAATCTGCAGCTGCCTCATGTTCACATTTGCTATCTTTTCCATCCGATCCAGTGCAGCAGTAAAACAAACACCCCCCCCCCCCCCTTCCAATGCTTAATGGGATTGTTCCTAAAACCAATCAAATGTATTTCCAAAAAAAAGTGAAATTCGTTTAATTAGGACAGCCGCTTAATTGGGACAAAACGCCTCGGTCCCGATGTGTCCCAATTAACCGGAATCGACTGTATTACATTTCTTGAGTACAGACTACTCCTTTTTTTTTTAACTTATTCTAGTTTAAGAACTAAGAAATGAAAAACTACAGCAAACACAAATATGTAATAATTAAATCACCACTGTATTTGTGATACTTTTAGTAACAAGGCAAAAATTAACAACAACGAATAAACCAAATGTTGCCCAAAGTGAGCCCCCAAGAATGGGAGAAGTAGAGGAAGATCTACGTGTAGATGGAAAGAAGAATATTGTTAAAAGATTTGGGTAAATTTTTTATAATAGATTTGAAATAGAGAAAAGTGCACAGAAATTGAGAGAATTTTTGTTGAAAAAAAAAAAAGTAATATATTGTTTGTTTTACCACAAAACTGTAATATGTGTTCTGACCTATAAGTCTAATTATGTCTGGTCTTGTTATGTTTTATCAAATTTGTTTTTCTGGAGCATGTTTGTACATTATTCATTTCAAATTAAGAAATAAGGTAAAAGATGAGAAATAAAATAAATTGTTTTGCTATAACACACACTCTCACTCATAATCTCCTTTGAAGGCTGAAAAAGTGTCTGTTCATTTTGAATGAACTTGCTAATCAATCAACTTATATTAAATACTTTGTAATATCATTAAAATGTTAGTTTTTTAAGAATTTAATTAATATTGTTTAATATGTTTTACTCTTCCGAAGGTATTGCTGTAATAACATTTCTTACATGATATTCTCTAAATTTGTTCCCTTCTTTAGTTGAATGATTAATTCCTTCAACATTTAATGGGATTACATATATAAACATACAAGAAAAATAGTTATAATACTTCTTATAATTAAAGATATAGGCATGAACTAATTTCTAATAAGATTAAATATTTCAATAAATGTGTGCAAATTGAAAGGAAAACATTTCTTTCTTCCCATCAGGATTACATTCATTTGAAATAAAACACTGAAACCTGTATCATAAGAAATAATGTATTTAATTTGTTAAATGTTATTTAACAAACAGAAAAACTATAAATTTACATAAATTTATTGTAATATTTAATTTTCTTATAAGTTGGTTCATGCATATATTTTCAATTATAATATAAAGGTTTTATAACCCAATTTATCTTGTTTATATATATATATATATATATATATCAATGATCAAACCACAATAAGAAATGGGAAACAAGACTAAGATCTTTCAACCATAACAAGCGGTCTTCGTCAGAATCTGTTACCGCTTGTTACGGTTGAAAGATCTTAGTCTTGTTTCCCATTTCTTATTGTCGTTTAATCATTGATTGTTATTTCACATGTTTATGTGAAATCTTTTTATAAATATATATTTAATCCTGTTAAATGCTGTAGGTTAAGCATTCAAATAAACAAGGGAACAGTTTTTGATTCTCTGCAAACAATCAAAAATCTGGAGTGACTTACACTCAACATTAATATAAATAAATATAATAATTAACTTGTTGATAGCCAACTGAGTTTAGGTTTTAATTTAATGTTTCCATCGTGCACATAATATCAAACTCTTTATAAATAATTATAAAATATCTGAAAAACCAATTTAATGATTTTCTTATTTTATTGTAATTATATCAATTTTATCAGTTATTAAAACCTGAAATTATGAATCTAGAACAGTCTGATATGGTAGTGTTTTGATTAAACTCAGACTCTTAGCCAATTTTTCCGGTAAATAGTTTTCTTTTCCAGTTTAGTATTTCTCCCACAGAACTCCAAAGTATTCTCATTCTTCTGAAAGTTCCGATTTAGCATTTTGTGATAATGAGGTCTTTAAGGTATATTTTCTGTTTTCTAATATTTCGGCAATTTGAAGTTTTTGCGGCATAAGCTCAAAAGCAGTACATCAAAGATTCATCTTCATAAAAAATAACAAAGTCATATGTATATCCTTAGATATCACCAGGTGATTATTTACAATATCCAGAAGGTTATCTACAAATAATCACCACAAAAGAGGTGATAGCCCATCTTGAGGGTAGCCTTTAGTGGCCACAATTTCATCTCTGCTAGCTGTTATATTTTACAATTAGTAATAAAAAAAATTTAAACTAAAAACTAATTTAATAATAAGTAGTTATTAGTTATTTAATAATAACTAATTCATAAACACAAAAAAATGTTTATCTGATACTAGCTGATCTACCCGGCTTTACACCAGAAACAATTTAATTCTAACTCTAATAATAAATTATATATGACGAAAACAATTTAAATTTTCTATAGTTCCGTTACACTTAACCTTTTTTAGATAAACGAAATTAATACAGAATTAAAATTATAGATTATGCAAAAAAAATATAATCTAATGCTGATTATAAATTGCACATATTGTCTCATACAATTGGTAGTTGATAGATTAGATTAAACAAATATTAAAAAGATTTTTATTATTTTATAGCTAAGAAAATAATAAAAAAATTAGAAATTTTTTGAGTGAATCCACTGAGATAAAATTGAGATTTATAAAGGAACAATTTAAATCGTTTATTGACTTATATGAGATGTAAGAGGAATATTATTGTTACATGTAAAAAAATCACCGCCAATAAACATAAATAAATTCATGATGGATTTGTCTCCAAAAATGCTTTATTAAATCTATATATTGCACTCTTGAGCAAAACTTAATATCAGTTACAATTACATTATCATTGTGGACTTATGTTTGTTGAGAAATATCCAGTTTTTTTTTACAATACTAGTCTAATAGTTCATATTTATTATTTTCAAAAATTAGAAGCTACCAACTATAAAAGGTTTAAATTATATTGAATAGCTGGCTTTGACTTCGATTTGAGTATGTAAACTGGCTAATTCCTAATATATTTTTTCTCAATGTACATTCATAGCAACCTTATAACAGAGTACAGGAGGCAGGAGAAGGATAACAATCACTCAGAAAAAATTCGTATATATGTTATTTGACAAAGGGGAAGGAAAATGATTTTATTAAATACTAAGAAGCCATAAAATTCCCAGTATAATAATTCTATAAAAACCAAAAATGTAAAAGATAATTCAAATTTGTAATCTTTTGTTTAGAGATTAATAAATGTAATTATCGTACATCTTTAATTATAAATCATCTTAAAACAACATTTTTTCTTAGATGTTTATGATGTTTTTCAGAGAAAATAAGTGTATTTTCCTGTTTTAAATTTGAAAAATTTTACTTTAATATTCAATGTAGAAGGATGTCAAGTAAACGATGTAAGAAATCCACTGGCTATTTGAACAAAAGCCATGTTCTCTTGCAGGAGAATATTTCGTATCAAGAAATGTTCACTTTGGTTTTTCAAAAATGTTATTACTGCTGTAGTTATACTAATGAAATTATTTGCATCAGCTCTGTAATGTACAAAAATATGCTTATATATTTAAAGGTCTTTGAATCACTACCTGTACTACCTCAGGAATGAAAGACTAATAATCATATCCCATTTAGATGTTTACGTTATGCTTAAATGAGACGTTATGTGTTATATACTCAAGAAATTTGATATTAAGTTACTTATAGTAAAGTTGAGTGTAGGCCACTACAGATTTTAAGGAAAATGTAATCATTGTTTTATCCCAACCTGACAGATTCCTACAAATGGAACTCAGCAGATGTATTGTTAAAGTATTATTATTCCAAAGTATGTATTAGGTGATGAAATACTCATTCTAACACTTCCTTATTCTATAAAACACCATTTTTGTGTCAATTTCATTATGATCCATCAAAGTTGTGACCAATACCATATTCACATACTTTCAGATTAAAACAGAAATCAAATTTTTTTACTTTTCTTATCTTCGTTACATGGTAACTTTCAAAAATGCCTAATTTCTAGAGTTATTAATTAAGGATAAGAAAGAAAGTACTTTAATTGGCTATAAAGTGGTCTTCCTATAAGGCCCTCCGCAGCACATGTAAACTATTTGGCTAAAAGGGCTTGTCAAATCCTAAATCTCCCAAATTCCTACAGGACATGTCAGACATGTAATGCATGAATTATCAATGCAGAAATGGGAACTGGAATGGTCACCTCGACCAAAGGTGTCTTTACTAAATAATTCCTCTAACTATACATTCACGGAAAAAGTGCAATACAGAAACAAACCATATAATAACAAAAGCACTCTGTAACCATGGTCGAACCAAAGGCTACCTCAATAGATTTCGGATCATTGATAACGACTGGTGTCCTAGTGACAATTTAATACCTCAGACGTGGAATCACATATTATTTAACTCACCGAACCTCCATCAAGAGCAACACGGATTCATGAACTTCACAATATCTACGGGAAATTTCTGGCATCTAGACAAAAGTAAAATTGTGAAGAACAGTCAAATGTTTGATTATTTTGAAAAATTCATGAATCAAATAGATTTGAGAAACTTTTATTATGGTAGAACAATTAAAGAAATAAGATTTATAAATTATTATAATCCAAACTTTTGTAATAACTTTTCATGTATAAAGTTAAAAATATTTAGTACTATTAAAATTATGTATTCCAACTATAACTAAAAATACGATATGCTGTAGCAAGTAGCGAAGAAATGTAGTGATTTTAAATCTAATTAAGGGGCCAGGTTAGCTAAGTGGTTAACGTACTCGCTTATTTCTATTATACGTACTCGTATATATTATCTATCTGATTTGTGGACTTCTGCCTATAAACAGGAATTGCCAACAAATTAATTGTTACTGTTTGTTCTTTTCAAGAAAAAATCACGCATCCTTAATTTGTTGTTTAGAACCTACACTACGAAATTTTTAAATACGAGTATTACCTACTTTTCACAATTAAAGTGACACCTATATCTCAGAATTTCTGGAAAATGTTATCCATGAGATTCCACTTTGTTTATTAAACGTATGTTTTTGAAGAATCCTAATTCAACATGTGTTTTTTCTTTTTATGTGAGTTTTCAGAAATAATCGTTGATTTTTTTTATATTCCAGTTTTAAAAAAGATATTGATTTAATAATTTATAGATTTGAATTTGATTTGGATTTACTAATAGTGAATTATGAAAATGAAATTATATGAAAAATTAATGCTTAAAATTAAGTTTTATTCTAACAGAAAGTAAGAAAAATCAAACAACCAAAATAGAATGCTGTTGGTGACTCTCTGAAATTAAGTTGGTTTGTTGTATAAATTGAACATGGCGTCGTCAAATGTTACTACTTGCATTCATGTAACTAATAACATCTTTATTAAAAAGAAAAAAAAACTTTTTTTAAACACTAACACAACATAAGTACTATCATTATTCTAATGTTGTAGATAAATATATCAAATAGATGGAAAAACTAGAAAAATTACCTGGAGTTTTGGAAAAAAGACGCGTATACTGCTACTCGTAAGAAAACCAAACTACAACTGATTCAAAATCATGTATCTGCTAATATAATTGGTTAATTCCTGATGATGAGATGTATACTCAACTATCATTGGCTATAGTAGTGTGATTCACGCATGCGCTTTAACCAGAACTCTATATCAACAAACTTCAAATATTATGATAATAGGAAATATTCTTTTATTAATTCTATAGAAATAGATAATCAAATTAACCCAAATAAAGTCATATTTTTCTTAAATTTATCACAGAATCTGGAGTAGACTATATCCAGATTAAGAAACTGATAGTATTATTATTACTAGTTAATTATTTCTACCTTATAATTATTATTTCAATACAATTATTATTATAAAAATATGAATTTCGTAATAAAGTTAATCAATGAAAATTAATTACTACATCAAATTTGATAAAATTACATTAACCCATGACAATGGTTTATCTACATTAAAAAAAATGAATATTTAGTAGGTTTCGTCTCTAACCAAATGTAAAACATTTATACATCACAACAATCCCAACTTTTTCACGTTTTTTTGTTATCATTAGGGTTAACAAATCATTAAAACATAATTATTATTCTTAAAAACAGTTCTACAGTTTTAATATGTTAACAATAAGTAAGGAATAAAATCGTAGCTTTAATGTGTGAATAGTTACACATTTCTGATAAAACTACTATTTATGTCATTACTTCTAATTAATTAGTCATTTAAACTGCACAGTAGATTTTAATGACTGTTAATTGTGCTTTTTACTAATTTCTTAGCTTTGATAAAGCCAAATAAGTCATACTAAACGTGATACTAATAGAAGATGTATGTTTTTATGACCAAACTCAAGAATACTCAGCTTTTCTTTATTATTATTGGTTCAGAGTCAACTATAATTATAATTTAAACCATAAACATGTTTCATGATCTAACCTGTACATTGTGAGTTATATATGGTGTTATGGTTCATTGGAATAGAGGAAAGTGAAACTAAAACTAAGCCCTCAGTTTTAGTTTTACATAAATTTAATTAATACAAAATGGAAAATAAATTCAGAAACATTATGTTGTAATAATGTTTTAATTTAGAAATAAATAATTGAAATTAAAAACATCAAACAGTTTTAGAAAGTCTAATTATAATTATAAATTAATATAACCTACATAACTTATAACAATTAGGTATTATTCATTGCAGTATAATTCAATCTTTGAACTATGCATCAAAATTGTTGTTTAATTTCAATTATCTAAATAATTATTCTCGATAATATTTTATTAGCATTAGATAAGATTTATTAGTAAGAAAAAGTTGTTTATTTTGTACAGAAAGATATAGTTGTCTTAAAATAACCAGTAATAACATATTTGTTACTAATATGGGATTGTAATAACTTTGGTGTGTTTTATTCATGTAGATATTTGTTTTACACGTTACATTCTTCACAAATATTATTATATATTCATAAAGTTGGGTTTGTAATGTGAATTTCTGTTATCCACTACCTCTAGATTATAAATCAGGCATTTATTTTCCAGTAAAAGCATCAACGTGTTAGTCGCTTTGCAATATTTTTAGCTCAATGTGAAACCTTATTAAATGTAAGGTTTATTTATTTAAAGAACTCTGCGTTAAACCTTGTCCATAAAGACAAATTGTGCTAAATAATATGATGTTTTCTTTTATATTTATGTAAAAACCTCTAAATCATAGCTATCACTTTCCAATATAAGGAAGACAAAGTATTGTATTTATATCCCAATTAATTAAAGAAGTCTACGTTAAAACCTTGTCCATAAAGACAAATTGTGCTAAATAATATGACATTTTCTTTTAACTATATTCATATAAAAACCTCTAAATCATAGTCACCTCTTTCCAATCTAAGGAAGACAATTAAAGTATTGTATTTATAGCCCAATTAAAAATAGTAAATCTTTAAGATTAAACATTGGCAATAAACGTTTTAATTATGAAAGCTGTGCCTTCAATTTAAATAAGGTAAAATATCCACATATGCAAAGTCAATTTTTAACGACTTCATTAAAATCTTTATGTTCTCATTTTAGTTTTAGTTTTACATTTTAAGCAAAAGCTCACATCAATATTCTAGTAATGTTACCTTGATTTTCTAAAAAAATATGATTATCTGTGTAATAGAAGATTCAAATCCTTACACTTATTACTCAAATAAATGTAATGACTTATTATTCTTCTTTCACCTCATATAAGTCATTTAAACATTTCAAATCATTTCATTAACCCTCTAAACATCAATTTTATTTCAGTCGATTCAGTTAATAAATTTCTTCCATGTCTTCCATGGCATGATGGATTTGTCTCATAAAATGCTTTAATAAATCTATATATTGCACTCTTGAGCAAAACTTAATATCAGTTACAATTATATTATCATTGTGAATGTAGTACCTTTCCATGCTATTTAAATGTGATGAATGACTCTTTCCTCAAGAAAGAGGACTTATGTTTGTTGAGAAATATCCAGTTTTTTTTTACAATTCTAGTCTAATAGTTCATATTTATTATTTTCAAAAATTAGAAGCTACCAACTATAAAAGGTTTAAATTATATTGAATAGCTGGCTTTGACTTCGATTTGAGTATGTATACTGGCTAATTCCTAATATATTTTTTCTCAATATACATTCATAGCAACCTTATAACAGAGTACAGGAGGCAGGAAAAGGATAACACTCACTCAGAAAAAATTCGTATATATGTTATTTGACAAAGCGGAAGGGAAATGATTTTATTAAATACTAAGAAGCCAAAAAATTCCCAGTATAATAATTCTATAAAAACCAAAAATGAAAAAGATAATTCAAATTTGTAATCTTTTGTTTAGAGATTAATAAATGTAATTATCGTACATCTTTAATTATAAATCATCTTAAAACAACATTTTTTTTAGCTGTTTATGATGTTTTTCAGAGAAAATAAGTGTATTTTCCTGTTTTAAATTTGAAAAATTTTACTTTAATATTCAATGTAGAAGGATGTCAAGTAAACGATGTAAGAAATCCACTGGCTATTTGAACAAAAGCCATGTTCTCTTGCAGGAGAATATTTCGTATCAAGAAATGTTCACTTTGGTTTTTCAAAAATGTTATTACTGCTGTAGTTATACTAATGAAATTATTTGCATCAGCTCTGTAATGTACAAAAATATGCTTATATATTTAAAGGTCTTTGAATCACTACCTGTACTACCTCAGGAATGAAAGACTAATAATCATATCCCATTTAGATGTTTACGTTATGCTTAAATGAGACGTTATGTGTTATATACTCAAGAAATTTGATATTAAGTTACTTATAGTAAAGTTGAGTGTAGGCCACTCCAGATTTTTTTATTGCATTTGTAACCTCAAAGATAATGCCTAAATTTCAAGACTCTAGAATTAACAGTTTAGGAGAAAAAAATGTTGTCTAAAATCAGGTTTTTGGCAAAAAAAAGTGACCTTACCACACACCGACATCATCGAAAACACTTCATAAAACGACTTTTGGAACCTCAAAACATGTCATTCCGTCAAAATCTCGAGATCGAATGTTTTCGCAAACACTATACTTTACTTATAGTAAAGTAAAAAGGTAAATAGTAATATTAATGATTATATAAAGAAATATCTCAATTATTAGCAAAGAAAATTTGGAGTGGCCTACACTCAACTTTACTATAAGTAAACTTAAGATCAAGCTTTTTGGGTATATAATATATAATGTCTCATTTAGGCATAATATAAACATCTAAATGGGAGATGTTTATTAGTATTTCATTCTTGAGGAAGTACGTATAGTGATTGATACACTTATCAATCTATATTCTTAATTTTGTGTGTCACACCAGTGATGTTAATAATCTCATTAGTATAACTACAGTAATAATAAGATTTTTAAAATGCCAAAGTGAAAATTTCCTGATACGAAATAATCTTCTACAAGAGAACATGACTTTTCTTCCAATAGACAGTGGATCTCTTACATAGCTTACCTGACCTCTTTCTACAATGAATATTTAAGACAAATATTCCTAATTCTAACGTAGTGCAATCAGTTATTATGTGGTATTTACTCAGTGTAGGGTAAAAATCTAATGAAATGGTCTCCACATATAAAAATTTAATCGTATAAACAAAGCGTTTCGAACACTACGTGTTAAATTACTTTTCTTTCCCATTGTCAAAAATCATAAAAATCCAATTTACTCTGAGACAGTGTTATCTTTTTCCTGCGTACTGTATTCTGTTATAAAGTTGCTGTAAATGTATACTAAGGACATTTTTTTTGTAATTAGCCAGTTTTGCATACTCAAATCAAATTTAAAGCCGGTTTTTCAGTATAATTTAGAAGTATCATAGCTGCTAGCCTGAAATGATTGAAAATAATAGATATGAACTATTAGACTAGAATAGCAAAAAACACGATATTTGTCAACAACATATTGGGAAAGAGTCTATTCTGGACACTTCAATATTACCCAAGGTTATAAAAAGATGGTTCTTAAAAAAAAAAATTTCATTTGATATAACTTTTGTTCAGGGGTGAAACATATAGATTGATTAGAGCATTTTGGTAGACAAAACTATCATACCATTGAAAGCATAAGAAATTATATGTTTGATTAACGTTGATTTTTTACATGTAAGAATTTTATTTTTTACATCTAATATTAAGTTCTTAAAATATTTAAAAAAACTTCCATTAAACCTTTAAACATCAATTTATTTTAGTGGATTCATTCAAAAAATGTCTAAGTCAATGTAAACAATGTAAATAAATGTAAAAAAATACAAGTATAGCAAGTGAACCATTAGTCTAGGATCAATATTCATTTTTTATAGCCTTATTGGTCTTTGTCGTAATTGAAATTTTATGAACATTTTTTTATAAATTTTTAATTTCCTGTTACATTTTTTCTAAATTTCATGGTTTTTTAATGAGCTATACTTCATTAACATAATATCATACTTCTTAGGTATATAATATATACTGTTCTATTTAGGTATCATAAAAATCTCTAAATTGTTGATGTTTATTAGTCATTCATTCCTGGAAGTATTACGGACAGTGATTGATCCACTTATCAATATATATACTTATTTTTGTGTACCACACCAATGATACATATATCATTAGTATAACTACAGGTGAAATAACACTTTTGAAAAAAGCGAAAAGGTAGATTTCGTGTTACGAAATAATCTTACAGGAGAACATGGCTTTTGTTCCAATAGCCAGTGGATCTCTTACATAGTTTACTTGACCTCCATCTATATTGAATATTTAAAACAAATTTTGCCACTTAAAATTTAATAATATTCCTATTTTGTATGACAAATGTCAGAAACATCTTAGAAAAAATGTCGTATTAAGGTAACTTTTATTTAAGATACAGGATAATTGATTACCCTTTAAAGAATATTTTCAATTTTGAATTATGTTTTACATTTTTGATCTTTTATAGAACTATTTTATTGGAAATTTTATGGTATTCTAGGATTTAATAAAAATCATTTTTCTTTCCCATTGTAAAAAATCATATATACCAATTTTTCTCTGAGCGAGTGCTGCGTGCTGTACTCTGTTATAAGGTTGTTGTGAATGTATATTAAGAAAAAATATATTTCTAATTAGGCAGTTTTTCATACTCAAATCAATGTCAAAGCCGGCTATTCAGTATAATTTAAAACTTTTATAGTTGGGACTTTCTAATATTTAAAAATAATAAATATGTATTTTTACACTAGAATAGTGAAAAAAATGGATATTTGTCAACAAACATAACTCCTCTTTCTTGAGGAAAGAGTCCACGCCTCACACTTTAATATCATGCAAAGATACTATAATTCTTAAAACCAAAATAATTTACAACTGATATTAAGTTTTGTTCAAGAGTACAATATATAGATTGATTAGACCATTTAGTGAGACAAATTCATCACACCATGGCAGAAAAAGGAAATGTATGTATATTGTCCATGATTTTTTACATATAAAAATATTTTTCCTCCTATATCTCATATAAGTCAATAAATTATTTAAATTATTCCATTATAAATATCAATTTTACTTCAGTGGATTGACTCAAAAAAATTTTAAGTCAATGTAAAAAAATATCAAACACTAGCAAACGTACCCGTCTTTGACGGAATCAAACATATGATTGTACTTGGTATTCCCAAATATCATTAGAAATTATAGAATAGTATAAAAATAGTTGAACAAATGCTGTCCTTCAAAATGTTGAACACCACATTAAATGTCTGTCCTTCAGGTTCATGGAAGAACAAACAGTTGAAACCTCTGACCCTTGAGCAAGCAAACTACAGTTAAACATTTTCTAATTTTGTGTTCCATTTTTGCTCAAATTTTCTTGATTTTTTTAATGAGCCGTTTGGCATAAAAACAAATTTTCTAAAAAAAGAAATCGTACTTAACGTCACTTTGGTGTATGTAATTGTGAAAAACAAAATATCTCATCTCATCCTCCACATAATGTTCTATTTTTAGATATAGTTTCATTTTGATCTGTCAAACGGTATGGCTTGTATCGCAAGCTTTGAGATTCAACATTTTTACATTTTATTGAAAAAAAAAAAAAAAATTTCCAGTGGTTTTAAAATGCTGAAAATATTTTTCCTTTATTGCATTTGTAACCGCAAAGATAATGTCAACATTTCAAAACTCCAGAGTTAGTAGTTTAGGAGAAAAAAAATATTTCTAAAATCAGGTTTTGGCAAAAAAAGTGACTTTCCCGTTATGCATTAATTCCAAACAATATGACAAATGATTCAGTATTAATAAAATTTTAACTTTTATATGATTTAAAACTTTATATATGAAGTTTGTAAAATAATTTAACAACTTTAAAAAATATCAGTAACAGAATATGACTATAACTATTTTTTTAAAGTCATTTTATGAAGATTTTTGGATGATATCTGTGTGTGTGTGTTTTTATGTGTGTGGGTGGGTGTTTGGGTGAGTATGTTAGCATTGCTTACTACCACGGTACGGTCCAGAATCTTTGGTGGATCAAGTTGATATTTTACACAAAAATGGGCCCCATGTTGAATATGATCCCTATTGTTTGGGAGGAATTATGCATGGTGGTAGTCACTTTTTTTGCCAAAAACCTGATTTTAGACATTTTTAGTTTTGAAATTGTCATTATATTTGAGGTTACAAATACAAAAAAAAAATACATTCAGATTTTTAAAAGAACGAGAAATTTTTTTTTTTCAATGAAATGTAAAATATTGAATTATAATTCAATCTCAAAGCTTGTGAGAGCGATACAAGCCATACCGTTTGACGGATCAAAATGAAACTATATCTAAAAATAGAACATTATGTGGAGGATGAGATGAGATAATTTTTTTCAAAATTGCATACACCAGAAGGTCGTTACAGTATAGTTTCTATTTTCAGAAAATGTTTTTTTTTACGCAAAAAATTTTGCGTTTTTTTTATTGTGGTAAATTAATCCATCTATTACATCAAGTGTTATTTATATATATTATATATATATATAAATAATATATAACAGTTCAAAATTGAAGATAGGTAGCACACAAAGTAAAGAAACACACTTACAAACTCGAATTTTCGGGCAATCTGTTTTCAGGAAAAAAGAGAAAATATATATATATACTATATAAAAAGATTTCACATAAACACGTGAAACAACAATCAATGATCAAACCACAATAAGAAATGGGAAAACAAGACTAAGATCTTTCAACCGTAACAAGCGGTCTTCGTCAGAGTCAAAAACCCAACTGAACACTAGATGCAGAAAACATCTGGTGAGGAGTTGAGAAGAGTGGGAGGGAAGAGTGGTATTTTAAAAAATTTTCCTGCACTTTCACCTTTTTAAAATACCACTCTTCCCTCCCACTCTTCTCAACTCCTCACCAGATGTTTTCTGCATCTAGTGTTCAGTTGGGTTTTTGACTCTGACGAAGACCGCTTGTTACGGTTGAAAGATCTTAGTATTGTTTTCCCATTTCTTATTGTGGTTTGATCATTGATATACTATATATATAGTTAACAATAAATTTGACATGTAAATTTGTTGTACCAGAAATCACGCATGATAAGTTATTCAACACCATTATAACATACTAATATTAATATATGATAGAATTTTTTGAAATTCAGTCCAACAGTTATAGTTATAATACTTGATGTGACAGAAGTCACTGAAAGTAGAAAACTTCGTCATGAATCGTACTTAAATTAAAAATAATATCTATAAATTATGATGAATGAAATCAATCAGTTTCGTGCAGCCTTTCTGAGTTGTTAGTGCTAATGGAACTTGATAATTAGCTTGACCTAATTTTCTAATTGATATATTTATAGTTTATGTGTGGTCGAATAATAAACAACTATGAGAGTGGGTGAATTGATAATGAAATTCTTATGTCAATATGCAAACAACATTCTATCATATTAATATATGAAATATTAATTAGTTTAAGATAGTTAACTATCTTAAAGAAAAAGTCAAGGAATGTTTTGTATATAATTAACTCATCCAGTATGAAGTTTATTTTTATGTAAAGAAAACAAAAGAACAGAAATTAAAATAAATTTTAAGTAACAAATCAAAACTTCATACGATGCGGATATTGACTGCTCCTCAAGCCAAACATAGCACAAAGGTACCTCACAAGGAGGGAACCTTCGGGATGTTTCTTAACAGCTGCCATTATCTCTTTATCAACGGCTTTCTGATCATTCTTTCTTTGTTCTGATGGTTTATAAGATTCCTTTTTAGCAGCAAAAATATCACCATCATCTTTTTTCACCTTTTTCGCTTTGATTCTTCTAAAATATTTATCATTAATATGATCTGGGATCTTCACCGCGGATATATCAACTCGTGTAGAGGTGGCAATGACATAGTTAGGATGTATTCTTCGCATGGGAACACTATTCAAGGTAAAAGGTCCTGTGACCAGAAGAAGACCTGACTTAAGTTGCTTCAGAAGAACAACTCTTCTACCTTTGTGGCAACCAGCTAATAATATTAAAACAGTTCCTGGTAGAAGACTGGGACGACATTTCCTCTTATGTTGCGAAAAACACTTCTTCATGGGATGCTTGCGAATCCTATCAGCAGTAGGATAAGATTTAGTCCTTTTCTTAAGAAAAACAACTCTTTTACCTCCATTCTTCTCTCCACCAATATCTTTTTGGAGAGTGACTGCTTTTTTAGGTTTTACAGTTTTAGGAGTCCTCTTCTTAACAAATTTATACAAGGCCTTCTTATGATACATCCTTGCTCGGCTGAATCTATAAACTCCACAACCAAGATCATAGTTCCTGGGTTTTCCTTTCTTCTTTGTCTTCACTGGAGTAGTCGCAGGAGGTGCAACTGCTTTTGCTTTCTCCGTCTCAACCATACTTCCTGTAAGTAAAGTAACAAATGAAAATTAATAAACAAAATTCAGTTTTCATTATAGTAATAAGAAGATATTTACTATACCCAGGAGTACTCTAATAAATTTTTAACATCCCATTCTCTCAACTTCAAAAACTTTAAATAGTGCACCGCATCCCACCACATAAAAAATGTCAAAACCGAATAATTTTCTCACATCAATTAAATTTTACAACTTCTGAGTCATTTATTTTTTAACAGCAAGCAAAGAATATAAAAATGAAAACAAAACTAAGGTTAACATCCTTGACTACTTTTAAGAACTGTTTAATGTAATTTATGGCTTTCTCTTTTTTTTATTTAATTTTAACAATACAAACATGATGATGAGCAATTCTTAGTCTATAAATATTATAATGTCCTTATAAATATTACAATAAAGGAATGAGAATTATTAAAATGGTTTATTGAGGATTAAAAAACACCAGTCTCAACAGACAAACCCATTAAAATTTCTTAAAGTATTTTGATTCTCAGTAAATTAAAAATCATTATAAACTTTCAAAAGTTCATTTTTTTTTAATAATTAAAAAATAATCCCTAAAACGAGCAAACGTTTTAACGAATATGTTAATCTAAAGACAATTGGCGATAATCCATGAAGATATTAATTTGGAAGGGGCAGAAAAGTTCACAATTGGTTGTAACCAGAAAGTTTTCTAGTTGTCATGAAGATATATTAATTCCAAAAATATTTCATTTGTTACTAGACAAAATTTCAACAACATTTGACAAATCTTGTTTTTCTTGTTAACAACACAAAGTGACAAAACTTTCAAATACACAAGTCGATGCCAACATTTCTGAAAACTCAGATATGAACAGTACCATCATCAACTAACCAGTTTCCTCATCGTTCAAAGTATATACATTGCATAAAGATGTCCGAACATAATAAACTAAACAAGGAAAAGATAAACCGTCAATCTAATCATATATAAATCCTCCTATATCAATATCGTTAGTACCACAGAAGTCGGTATAATTTACTTTAAGAGATCAAGTAGTTCAAACACCAGCAATCGAGATCGGAAGATTAATTCATTTACATTGTAAATAAATACTTGTTTGGATAAAATTTCTTCATTTTCTTCACATTATTAAATTCAAGAAAAAGTTATCATTATATGATATGACAAAATCCTTTTAAATGTTAAATAACTCATTCAAACATACAAATGTCAAACTGAAATGACATTCGAAGAGAAAAACAAAAAGATTATTTTATTCACACGTAATACAAATGAAATTTTCAAGCAGAACATAAAACTATTAGAGAAAACACGTCTTTAAAGTGGTTTGCAGTTCCTACACAGTACAATAAGAAATAAGATAAAATTTTCTGTTATGGGGATACACATCTGGATAACCTCGATCAACAATAATGAATCAAACAGAAAGTTTACAATAAGGGATCTGCTTATAATTTAAACAATTTAAAAAAAATCGAAATTAAACAAATGTAAAATAAAAAATTTCGAAATAAATGTATGCATTATATATTGTCAAACAATAAAATACTTATACCCAACATAGAATTTGAAGCAAGTTAAGTTATATCTATATTCATTTAGTTTTAAAGGAAATAAGGAATATTTGATAGTTTCTAGAACTCAAACCAATCAGTCAGAGTAAACAATTAAAATGTTACATGGCTAACAACCACGTGTACATAGGTTCTTCGAATAAAAAGAAACTTTTAAGTCAAATACATAATTAATGAACCACGACGAAATAGCAAGTTTGAAAATAATAATTTGTATACAGTTTAGCTTTAAAAAAGCGAATACTTACGAACTTCAAACTTAATGAACGCTGTAAAACGTAACCCCTTGATAGAAACAAACCTTCCTTAGCCAGAAACCACGACAACCCTGTTGCCAACGTAAAGTTATTAATTTATAACAAATATAACTTTAATTGAAAAATAAAAATTATTTTGATATTGAAATGTATATTTTAACAATTTTAATTGTATTATTTACTCTGAATTTTATTTTGTTAAGTTTGTATTATGCCATCTTTATTAACAAATTGAATGAGATATGAATGTCAAAATAACAATTTTTCGATTGTATAACCAAATTAATTACTTTTGACTTTTGTTAATCAGAACTTTTCAAAACATAAAATATGTTGTGCCTTTAAAATAAATGATAATTATGTAGATAATGATTCTAATAGTCTGGCAAGAGTGGAATTAATTATTAGATATCTTTGTTCATCGTTCTCGAAAATATGAATAAACTTTGTAACCAGACAGACATTCTGATGAGTTATATGATTTATCCAATATTACATCGAACAGAATCATGTTCATCAAGTAGAAGGCTCAAAATAAATAGAAAATATGAAATTCATTTATTTCTTCAGATGAACTGACGCCATTACTAGTAGTCTAACCTGACTTTCGCGCGTAAGCTTACAGTATTTTATTGAATGAAGTGTTGATGTTTGATAATACTTCGAAATTATGCTCTACGACGAATAATAGTTATCTGTTAAAAGTAAGTGTTATATTTCTGGTGCTGTTTATATTAAGTCAACTTTGTTACTGTTCTCTTTACAGGATTATTCCATTTCTGTTATAGCTGTCTATGTATTCCAATTAATACTGCTTACCAACATGAGTAGCAATAGTAGACTTACCTGATATGGGTATTAGGTATATCTTATTTAGGTAGTTTCTTACTGTGTTTATGTGCCTAGATTTCCCCTTGTCTATTTGGATACTGTTTTTATTTAACCTGTTAATATTGTTTATATACTGTCCTAGACTACTATTTGGAGTTAATTATTGTACATATAGTCTAAACTGATCATTTTTTAGGTTGATGTTCTTTTGAACTGTTGGTTCGATATTGGTATTTTAATAGGTCTTAATATATATTTTATTGTTTTAGATATAATGGAAGGTTGTCCTGAGGGTGATGTGAGTGAAGAAAACTTACCACATTCTGTTGTGCACGAAAATGAGCTTACTACTAATGTTGACTCCAAGATAACAGTGAATGAACTGAAAGAAGAAATTGTGGAGCAAAAAGACGGTTTCAATTTAATTAGTTTACATCACGATGACAGTGGAAAGGACTTAGCTGTTGCAGTTCTTTCAGGTGGTAGTGATGAACTAGTGAAAAGTGAAATAAATACATCTTCGAAGTCGCCTGAAAGTGAAATAAATGAAGTGAATAATAAGTGTTTTATCAATGATCCGAGTGAGAGTAAAGATTCGGAACAAGTGCCTGATTGCAGTGATTCTCGTAATGTCGATGAAGTGATTTCTGATGAACCATTAACTTTCTGTACGCAGGAAAGCTTAAATACTGATGTTGTGGTAAATTCTCCGGCTACAAACTTTGAAAAAGTAACGCCCGAAACACCTATTCCTGAAAGTGAACCTGAGATTCAAACCTCAATACCTCTTTCAGAGACTAGTGGTATTCGATATGTTGGTTTTAAAACAAAAAATTCGCCTGGAGACGGCCCCTTGAAACTACAGAAAAGAATTAACCTGAAAGGTAATCCATTTAATCCTAGCTGGAGGAAAGATTTGAGTGCTAATGTTGCTATTTCGAATATAACCTCTTCAGATCCGAGTACCTCTTTCCCTGAGTATACTCATTATCTAGGGTTGCAACCTACCATTAATTTTCGTTGTAATCATTGTGGACTTTCTGGTTTCGAGTCAATAAATGTACTGAACATGCATCAGATGGAATGCAGAAAATCACTGAGGCATTCTACGTCCACCAATATTAAAGTGACTAGGAAAGTATACTTGTGTTCGGGTTGCGGAACGTATTACGAAAGTTGGAACTTATTTTATCACATGAAGGAAGTGCACGACAAATATATATGTTTACATTGCCTGGCTATGTTTGCGTTCAGTGATAAATTGAGTGAACATTTAACTTTAAAACATCAAGTAAATTTAATACCATTTCCTGATTCATCTAGTTTTAAAAAATGTAATGTTCCTTCATACATTTTGGTATGTTTGGAATGTGATACAGCTATCTCAGACGGTGATGATTTAAGCCATGTATGTATACCAAAAAAGGAACATTTTCATTCTAAACAAAGTTGTACAAATAGTGTTTTTTCAACAACTAAAAATATTATGTCTACTCAAGTATCGCCAACACCTATAATAAGTGATGATCCTCAATCGGAAAACAATTATGAAGAAGTTAAGGAGTTTCCAAGCCAAGAAGAGACCCGGGAAGATGAATCGGGATCTGCTGTACCCAGTCCTGAAGAACACGAAGAATCTCCTGAAGAACCATCTGCAGTTCAAACTGAGAGTAAAAGTGAGGATGAAAAATCTGAGGATCATGATGTTGCATGTAATGTTACTCATGATCAGGATCATGATATGGAAGTTGACAACGTGATTGATTCTACTAAAGTAGATGAAACTGAAGATTTAAAAAATGAAGTTAACGAACCAAAAAGTGAAGAGACTGTTAGTTATAATACAGAAAGTCCAACAGAACATTTAGTTAATCAGGAAGAAACAACTCCAGATTTTACTGAATCCAGTGATTCGAAGATAAGTAGTTTTCCAAGGATAAAACCTACCAAAAGAACACGGTCTAGAGTTCCTCGAAGTTTGGTTAAGAAAAATAAAAAGTCATTAAAACAAATTGTTGTTGAATCATTATCAACCAAAAGAATGGAAGAAAACTCAGTTTCTTCGGAAGTTTGTAACACTCAAGCGGATATAAAAGAATCAGAAAGTGATTTAAAAGATGCTCCAGAAAGTGGTGATTTAGCAGCTCCTATTACAGAGGAGAGTAAGCGTTTTGATATAAAATCAGTGGAATGGAAACCTGGAGTCGACAAGAGATTGATGAAATTTAAATTACAGGCTGATGCAGACTCCGAAGAAGAGAGTGATGACAGTAATAAACTATCAATGGTGATCGATGAAACAGCTCCTATAAGTGACAATGACTCAAAGAATACTAGAGACAGCCAAAAAGAATATTATATATCAAGTGAGAACAGTGTTCAAGAAAAAGGTATAACTGAAGAGTATTCTAGAAATGAACCTGAAGTCAAAAATAAAACCGATGAAATACCTCTAGCAGGTGAAGATATCCCAGCTATGGCTTTAACATTGGATGAAAAAATTGAAGACATGAAAGTACAGTTAGTTGTTAAAGAGTGTGTGAGAACGTCATGCTTGTCGTGTAATTATTGCCGTAGAGCTGTCAAAATAGCAGTAAACGGAAAGCAATTGGCTCTGCATTTGCTTTCAGAACATAGATATACACCTGTTAAGAATGACACGCCCGATGATGTTCTCAACAAACTGAAGTCATCCTTGGGTGTCCTCAACACCATGTACTTTAATACTGAAAGTTACGATAGTACAGACTCTTCCATACATGTACCATATGATAAGGACAACACTTTCGACTGTTTTCAGTGTAATTATGTGACTAATTCTCACAAAGACTTATATTTCCATAAACGAAAGTCGCATACTAAGTCATTACTCCTCTGTATAATGTGTAAATCAAATTTTTATAGTTACAGTGAACTTTTGTGCCATCTTTGCCCAGGAAAATACAATGCTGATGATCAAATTCATAATATTGATCTAACTTTTCGCTGTTGTTTTTGTCAACTGGATACTATTCCATCAACTTTTCGTCTTATGGTTCATTTAAGAAAATGTCACCACACATGTGACATATGCCTTGAAATTTGTTCTGATCAGCAAAAACTTTCTACTCATATGTGGAAGCATAAACTTAATCATCTTTGTTATAGATGTGGTATTGCTTATGCTAGTAAACCTGATATAACAAAACATTTATTTTGGAAACATGGTACGGAAAGTGTCCTTTGTAAGAAATGTTTGCAGAAAAAATGGCCTCATGTATACCATTTTTGTATTCCACCTAATTCATTTATTTGTGATGAATGTAATTCAAGTTTTACAAAGGCAGTGGCGCTTAAAGTTCACAAACGATTACATTCTGGTGATTTTTCTTATTCATGTACGAAGTGTGACAAGAAATTTATTTCAAAAAAGCTTTTATCTCGTCACGAAGAAAGACATAATGTTTCAGTGAATAAAAGTGACGTTCAAGGTGATTCAGAAGAGTCTAAATTGAAAGAGGAGATAATAGATGTTACAGGAGTAGCTTCAGATGGACGTGAGGAATTAGATTCCATTATACCAGATTCTGATGGGAAGAGTTCTGTTAGAGACCCACTTTCAAATAAGCATAAAAAACATAAGAAAGACAAAAAATCGAAACCTATTATTGATCTCTACGATTTACCTCCATTAAATTTATCATCTGAAAGTGATAGTTCTGATGATGATAGTCAAAAAATAAATAACGATGCAAATCTTGATGATAAGAAAACAACCAATGAAAATGAAGAAGAAAAATCTAGGGATACATTTGTTGAAAAGGTTAATAAAGATGCAAATGTAGAAGAACCTGTAAAAGCAGAAGCAGTAGAGGAAGTATCTAACTTAGAAGAATCTCAAAGACTGAAAAATGTTGAATCGGAATCGAACTTAAATGGAGATAGTGAAAAAGTGAATGCTGAATCAAGTGACGGGTTGAAAGAGAATCATCCTGTTTCTATGGACCAACCACCACCTTCAAATGAGCCTGTAGAAAATATTTGGGAAAATTTTTACAAAACGAATTATCAAAATGAAAATTTACCTTATCCGTTATGTGCCATGAAATCGGAAGTAGCTTATGGTATTATTATGGGTGACCATGATTACTGCCAGCAAATTAAGACGGAACCTGTTATTAAAGAAGACATTCCAACCGCATCTAATTTAGAACCTAGTCTAATGGATGTAAATAAAGAAAATGAAATGAATTTGTTGAAAAAGGAAATTCCAGATGTAAATGCCGATTCTAATTCATTAAAAAAGAAATTGAAGTCTCCTAAGAAGAAGGCTGTAAAGAATAATAATAGTTCTTCATCAAGCGATTCAAGCAGTGAAAGTGACTCGAGTAGTTGTAGTTGTGGAACTAATTGTAGTTGCTCAAGTTCTTCGTCTGATAGTAGTTCTTCTTCAAGTTCGGATTCTGATAGTTCACTATCAGAAGGAAAACAGAAACAAGAAAAGCGTAAAAAGAAAAAGGAGAAAAAATTGAAAACAAAAAATGTAAATACAAGTGCGCAAGTTAAAGAAGAAAAAATTGACTGCGTTACTTCGGTGACTTCTTTAGAAGATCCTGTAATAAGAGAATCGGAACTTGAAACAGATGAGACATCAACTGATGAAGATTTCTATGATAGGCAACCGCAGAAAATAGCTAATCAGTTACTGGCTGAAAAAAGAAATCAGTTAATGCTGTTGGCATCTGTTGCTCCAGTTAATAATGGAGCAATATCTCCTGGTCCTTTACAAGATAGTCCTGCTCCATCTGTTAATTCTGCAAGTGATAAAAGTGACCTGTCAACGTGGCCTCAAACGGGAAAAGAATCACCACAGTCTAAAAGAAAGATCACTAAGGCAAGAAGAAAGAGGACTATTTTCTCAAAAACACGCCCTAGGAGTACTCTTCAAAAACCATTTGTAACTAGTCCAGCCAGTAGACTTCCTTTAACTCCGGACAGTCCTCGGCCAAATTTGAAACCATTCAACTTAAAATCAAAAGAAATTCCTCCCCTACCTAAAATTCAGCCCCAAACATCTATTAGTAGAACCTATCCTGATTCCAGTTTTGGAAGTGGATCGGAAAATGAAAGTGTGAGAGTATCTAAAAGAAGAAGAATACCTAATAAGTTTTATGGATATTCAAGTGAAGAAGAAGAAGAGAGAATTAGCCCAATTAAGTGGAAGAAATCAGATATTATGAATATTCCACAACCTCCACCTCCAACACCAACTCCAACCCCTTCTCCTCTTCTCCATAAAGTTGTTCACACTAACCCTCAAACACCTCGCATTCAGTTATCACTCCCTAAACAAATTATTAAAAAAAGCCCACTGTTACCAAAGTTTACTAAACCTTGTTCAAGTAGCAATTCATCAGATAGTGCATCAGAAGAAGAAGAAGAGGAAGAAGAAGAAGAAGAAGAAGAATCGAAATTTTCTCCTCCACCAAAGTTACCTGCAGTTGCTGATATAACTAAGACTGATAAAAATGTGTACTGTTACTGTAGGTGTCCCTATGATGAAGTGTCTGAGATGATTGCGTGTGATGATGAGAACTGTAAAATAGAATGGTTTCATTTTGAATGCGTTGGGATTTTGGTTCCTCCCAAAGGTCAATGGTTCTGTCCCGAATGTAAAAAGAAACGTGGGCTCCCAGCTTGAGCTACTACTAATTGTATATAGTACCTTATTTAAATAATATATATATATATATACATATATTTCAAAAACAAAAATCAAGCTGCTTGATAGTACAACATGTTAAATATATAAATGTAAATTAATCATCTTTAAAGGACATTATCTAGTTTGTATATAAAAAAAAATGAAAATATTTGTAATTAAACTCAAACCATTAGAAATATTCCTTAATTTTTATGAAATTTATTTCATGGACATGTATAGTTTTTTTTTAATCCTAGTTATTGCTAGATTCAAGTATAAAACAAACAAAATAAGAAAGCAATGTTGTATAAAACTAGCTATAAAATTTGAATATAATTTTATATATTTCTCCTGTATGAACTGTACATAAGTGTGTATATAATTATTGTTATGTGAAGTGCATTATTTTTAATAGTCAAAATTTCTATTATTTAGTTTACAGACTTCGTTAATTTTATATAACTTGAAGATTCGCGTTCATTTGTTACTCTTCATAGTTCAATCTTGTAATTATTGCAACCAATTCCCCACTGTGTACAGTTTATTTGTATATAACAGAATACAATTATTTTGACTAATTTTGTTTGATTTCATTCTTTTTTTATATATTCCTAAAACACTGCAATCTCATTATGGGAAATTATAAAAAAAAATGTCCCGATAAAGTGGTTTCATTACAAAAACTACTCATTTCGAATATGTTTAATAAAGTATGGAACGGTATATTAGGGACTTTATATAAGAAATTGTACAATAGTTCCTTCGCCCGTAAATAAAATAATTTATTTCATTAAGAAAAAAAATGAATCAATGAACCAAGTGTTTTTAGAAAATAATATGATCAATAATGTTTTTTGTAACGGAATTATCTCCTTTTATACTGATGTATGGTTTGAATTAATTATTAATAATTTAAATTTGAAGTCTATAATTCATTTCAGTTTGGTTGCATCTATTGTAGCTGAGGTAGGATATAAAAAAGAAATTTACAAGTATTTAACCAAATATTTTAATCGTTTAGGCCCTAAAAATCAGAATGATATTGAAAACTTGTTCTAAATTTTACAGAGAAAATATCACATCAAAAATGCAGTATCTTAAGATACGATTATACCGGGACACTTAAAATATGATTTTTTTACAATTAAATTATTTCATATCTAACAAAAGGGACAATAAACTAACAGTTTTTTTATGGTTTTATTACTCTTTGCTGTGATTGAAATTTAATGTTTTTTTTTTATAAATTGCTCATTTCTTGTTCAATTTTTGGTCAAATTTTCATGGTTTTTTAATGAGGCGTTTAGTGTCAAAAAAAATTTTATCAAAATAAAAACTGTACTGTAACGCCTCTTTGGCGGATGTAATTTTGATAAACATTATCTCATCTCATCCACGACATAATGTTCTATTTTTAGGTATAGTTTCATTTTGATCCATCAAACGGTATGGCTTGTATCGCTCTCACAAGCTTTGAGATTGAATCAAAATTTTTAATTTTATTGAAAAAAAAATATTTCCCGTTGTTTCAATAATCTGAATATATTTTTCGTTTATTGCATTCTGAATTATCTGAAAGATAATGCCTATATTTCAAAACTCTAGAATCAGCAGTTTAGGAGAAAAAAATTTTCTAAAAACTGGGTTTTGGCAAAAAAAAGAGACTTTCCCACCATGCATAATTTCTCCCAAACAATAGGGATCATCTACACTATGATGGGCCCATGTTTGTGTAAAATATCAACTTGATCCAACAAAGATTGTGGACTGTAACGTGGTAACAAGTATGCTAACATACTCACCTAGCCACACCACACACACACAATACATCATTGAAAAAACTTCATAAAACGTCTTTTGGGACCTCAAAACATATAATTCCGTCAAAATCTCGTGATCGAATTTTTTCACGATCACTATACTTCACTGATAGTAAAGTAAAAAAGTAAAATATTAGCTACCAGTTATGAACACACATTAAACACAAGGCATTTAAATCTGTTCTTAAAATTGTGGAAGCTTCCGAAGCCGGCCAAGAAACACAATTTAAATCTAATGCATTGTTAATAGGGAAACAGATTTTCCAAAGAGTTCTTCTAAATCTTTGACTTAATATTGTTGATATTTAACCTTCTTAAATTGATAATAATTTAGTAGTTGTAGAGATCGGTTGTAGATGTTTATAATCGATATCAAGCCAATATTAAATTGATAATAATTTAGTAGTTGTAGAGATCGGTTGTAGATGTTTATAATCGATATCAAGCCAATATTAAATTGATAATAATGTTATGAAACGAGAAATTACATTTGTATAATGTAGTATAATAGTATAAATGTTACTATTTTATTATTTTTCTTTATTTTGGGTACTATTATTATTTTTATTCTTAAAACAATAAAAAGGACTCGATGTAAAAAAAAGTTTTGTTTAAAGTTCATGACTTATTTTAAGAATTATATTCTTAATGAAATTTATTAATAAGAAGTTATAACTCAGACAGAAGAAAAAGGATCGAAATTTTCTCCTCCACCAAAGTTGCCTGCAGTTACTAAGACTATAATAAGATATATATCTATAATATATAATACTAATAATAAGATATAACAAAGACTGACAAAATGTGTACTGTCAAACAATCAATGTTTGGAAAACGTTAATCAATGAATTATGCACTATTATCTATATTTTCTGAAGTTTTTAAACATTTTAAATTTAATCTGAATTCAAATCAGAATCCAAATTAAAATAAAATTGAAAGAAATTTATGTACTCGAATTTAAATCCGAATTGCTATTTCCAGGGAAAAAAAGTCAATCGATATTAATTCATTTCCAAGCTCTCCTCTAAGATAGATATTATGTTATCAATGAAATTTAAACTGATAGCTTTGCAAATTTATATATAATGTGGTTTAAAAACAATTAAAAATTAGTGAATATGAAATTAAATACAATTTATTGCGGTAAAATAAAAGGAATGAATGCATTCACAGACAAGCTTTATCCAAAACCAAAACTGTTCAAAGCAATAACACATAAGTATAATGAACATCTTTCAAAGAAGATTAAATTTTGTATAATAAATTAAAATAATTTCCCAGTTTATATTCAATATTATAGTTTTTATTAGTATTGTTCCATACAGGTTCTTATAATCATTTGAATTATTATTACTCATCTTACGTCGTAAAAAAGAAAATAATATTGGGTAAGATGATTAAAATAATAATTTAAATTATTTCAGTTAAACTATCATTACAATAAAAATCGAAATACCAATTGCATACAAGAATATATTTAAAAAAAATTTATAAATTATATCGATAAAATAGAAATACACACATAAGTCCTTGTATCCCATTCTTGAATAATTATTGAGACAATAAACCATAACTAATAATCTGAACATGTAGCATTCATTAACAGATATCACTAATCAAATCACTAAAGTATCTAAGAAATTAGTGTCGTATTAACACCGAACACTCAAATCAAAAATATATCTAATGTAAATTTAATATCACTAAAATCACTAAATAATATTTATTTGTAAACAGTTTCAGTGATACTGTTGTATTAATAAAATATGGTAATTTTAAACAAACTTTATTACTTTATAATAACTTGTTTCATGCAAACAGAACTTGTATAATCAGTAGTTCATTATATATAATTATTATTAAGTTAATAGAGCTTTAAAACTGTTTTATATTGTAGCTGTATCATTTTGAACAGTCTTGCATTCTGTAAAGTTACATAAAGCAATTTCTCTTTGAACTTAGTTATATTTATGAAATATATAGTAAGCACAAATATATCTATTTCATTACTTTGTTAATATGATTTAGTTTCAATGCAATTTCTTTATTTTTGGGAAAGTTACTCTTTTCGAATGTGAGTGCGATTCAAATCTCTCCAAAGACTCGAGGCCATAAGTGCCTGAGTCAATCTGTAATAAAGACCTTGACTTGTCCACTCCTAATATAGTATTATATAGAAAATCAAAGGTTATTTCCTGAAACATTACAAAGGTAATTTCATTTTCATTAATATATTTAAATAGATATTGCTAGTGCCATATAGGTTAGTGATATGAATATCTGATATATATATATATATATACACTTTTTCGATGAAAATACGATTCGAAATGGACAAATACAGTTCAATGTACATAAAAAAACATAGAGAAATTAAAAACACAAACTTACAGTCTCTAATTTTCGGTTGAACTGTCTTCAGGAGAGATAATAAACGCTCTGTACCAGTGCGCTTGGTTTTCCTTCTTTATCTCTCCTGAAGACGGTTCAACCAAAAATTAGAGACTGTAAGTTTGTTTTTAATTTCTCTATGTTTTTTTTATGTACATTAAACTATATATATATATATATATAAAACAGTTCAAAATTAAGGATAGGTAGCACATAAAGTAAAGAAACACACAAACTCAAATTTTCGGGAAATCCGTCTTCAGGGGAAAAGAGAAAGGGGGACCAAGCACGTTGTAGACACAACGGCTGGTATATATATATATATAAAGATTTCACATAAACACGTGAAATAACAATCAATGATCAAACCAACTGAGTTGGGTTTTTGACTCTGACGAAGACCGCTTGTTACGGTTGAAAGATCTTAGTCTTGTTTTCCCATTTCTTTTTGTGGTTTGATCATTCATATATATATATATATATATATATATCAATATATCAATGATCAAACCACAATAAGAAATGGGAAAACAAGACTAAGATCTTTCAACCGTAACAGGCGGTCTTCGTCAAGAGTCAAAAACCCAACTGTAAAGTTACATAAAGCACTCGTAAGTTCTCTTTCAACTTAGTATATTTATGAAATATATAGTTAGCACAAATAATCTATTTCATTACTTTCTTAATATGAAACCCCCAACTGAGTTACTGAGTGTAAGAACGGTAGAGGGGTTGGTGATAATGACAAAGCTGTATTATATTCCACAAGTCACTACTTCTTAAATCAATCAAAAGTTCGAAATTAGAATGAAATCGAAACCAATAATGGGTGTTCCGTATCAACTAATACAAAAAGCCTTGTATTATATACATGTTATACATATTATATACTATATACTATATCCTATATATACTATTATACTATACTATACATATACATATTATATACAATATATATACATACAAATACTATATTTTCGCCTTGTTCTGAGATTTAACTGTAACTTAAGATTTAACTTGAGATTCGGCGTGTTGACGACCAGGATAGCCCTGAGGTAACATACTCACCCCTGGACTAGTATGTCCGGGATTCAATAGTAGCCACGCGAGAGGTGAATAAATCTGAGGACGTCGTCTCTGGACTAGTATGTCCGGAATTCCAAAGAAGCCATGCGGGAGGTGAATAAATCTGAGGACGTCGTCTCTCAGAGAGGACACTAATCCGTCTATCCAACATACTAGCCTCTGGACAAGTATGTCCGGAATTCCAAAGAAGCCATGCGGGAGGTGAATAAATCTGAGGACGTCGTCTCTCAGAGAGGACACTAATCCGTCAATCCAACATACTCGCCTCTGGACTAGTATGTCCGGAATTCCAAAGAAGCCACGCGGGAGGTGAATAAATCTGAGGACGTCGTCACTCAGAGAGGACACTAATCCGCCAATCCAACATACTCGCCTCTGGACTAGTATGTCCGGAATTCCAAAGAAGCCACGCGGGAGGTGAATAAATCTGAGGACGTCGTCTCTCAGAGAGGACACTAATCCGTCAATCCAACATACTCGCCTCTGGACTAGTATGTCCGGAATTCCAAAGAAGCCACGCGGGAGGTGAATAAATCTGAGGACGTCGTATCTCAGAGAGGACGCTAATCTGTCAACCCAACATACTCGCCTCTAGACTAGTATGTCCGGAATTCCAAAGAAGCCACGCGGGAGGTGAATAAATCTGAGGACGTCGTCTCTCAGGATGTCAGGTACTTGTTAAAGATCCCTGCTCTAAACACTTGTGTTGTGAAAATTTAGACTCCGAATGTAGAATCAATCTTCATTATGTGGTATAACAAAGGAGCAGTGTGTGTTCCTTTGTAGGACTGCCACAAAAACCTAACGTAACGTAACTAAACTATTCGAAGTATGTAACGATAATTAATGCATCATCATCAAACAGTTTGGGTTTTGAAGGTTGCTGATGTTTATCGTTAGTGGATGGCAACAATGACATATAAGTCCCAGAACCCATTAAAAATAGCAAGTCCAGACAGGAATAAGTAGCTAGATACAAGACTCACAAATTTTGATCAACGATAGGTGCAGGTTATATAAGTTGTCCTGAATATTTGCCTGCATGTTAGACTTATTGGTCGTGTGGGCATATGGGGTTTTTATGTTACTGGCACATTCTCCATTTCTGTTATTCTGCTACATATAGTAGCATCTATTCTTAGACGATTTTGAGATCTAATTCGATTATTAAAATTTGAACACGACACTACGAGATTCACTAACCGTACTGGTTAGGTTTTTCATGGCATCTTCCAGTTGATTTAGTTCTTCCTCAACCAGGTTAGTTCCATTTTAATCCAGTATTTTACCTGCTATATTTACGAAAATATCAAGTTTATCGTGTTATCGTGGCTAGCAGCCGAAACGGTCATAACATTCATAAGCATTCGATGAAGATATAGAGTCTATAGAAATCGCACAACCTTCCAATGAACATATTTTTTGTAATAAGGATGTTAGGTTCTTGTTGTCCAACTGAGGCTATGTTAAAAGCGTTGGCTCTGTTAACTGCCAATACAGTAAGTATTTTAAAGGAAACACAAAACATCAGGAATTTTTATTAAAGAAATAAAATAGTCATCATTGTAGGGTAAAAAGCTAATGAAATGATCTCCACATATAAACAATTTAATAGTGTAAACAACGCATTTCGAACACGTAGTGTTCTTCCTCAGGCATTAACTAAAAAGTACAATCTCATCAGAGAGTTACCTATAGTACAAAGTAAATATAGTACAACATAGAAATAAAATAAGGAAGAGAGTATGAACTTAAAAGTGAGTGTCAGTTGCACCACAGACACACTCTTAGGTACTCTCTTAAGTACTCTCTTAGGTACTCTCTTCCTTATTTTATTTTTATGTTGTACTATATTTACTTTGTACTATCTCTGATGAGATTGTACTTTTTAGTTAATGCCTGAGGAAGAACACTAACGTTATTTATACCATTAAAAAATGTTTATATGTGGAGACCATTTCATTAGCTTTTTACCCTACAATGAGTAAATACCACATAATATAACTGATTGCACTACGTTAGAAATAAATCATCATTATTTTAATTAAATGAAAATTAAATTTGTTGCAGAAACCAAAATGAAAACCTCGCAAAGGATTTAATTATATTTCGTTGGTATATCTGAATAAAATCTTAAGACCAGTAATGACTTTTTTGAATCAATCTTCCTTCACCCTTTGCTTTTGATAAAATGTAATATCTCATTGATCAAGTATCTCATTAACTCTATCCAAACATGAACTTATAAATTTCTTCAAAATATTGACACTAAACAAATAGTTATTTTATAAAACTATTTGTATTTTGAAAAGTGTTTAAACAAAAAAAATGACTTGTACGTTTCTATGGCAAACTGCGATGGCCATTGAGTTCAAGATGCGACACAATGGTGACATTTCGCAGGAACAGTTATTATTTAATTTTCTATTTCTCAAATAATCCTTTCATGGATATCCCGAGCTGTTTCCGCGCACCTCTTGTAGTTTTTTTTAAATAAGGTCGTACCTCTCATGTTGGTTAAAAATTCTTCAATTTTGTTGTGTCCTACTATTAAAATTATTATGTATAAGAACTATCTTTAACACCCTTTCAACCTATTGATCTATCTTAAACCTTTGTTCTGTGTGACCAATAAACATTATCATTAATAAATAAGCCTAGATTACAATTTACTGTTATCAGTCGTAAAAATGACTCACTTGAGGTAGTATTTCACTCAATAAAACTTCTTCAGGTTTGTTAAGAGTTTTGTTTTGTTGTATAGGCATTAAAAGGTTCCAGAAAATCCTAAATGTTTCTGTATTTAGGAAACATTCACCTAAAAAAAATGTTTCAACAAACTTGTTATAAATACACTCAAACATAAATAAAAAGACAACCATACCGTATAATTAACTTATGATTATTTTGACCAGCTTGGTCAATGTCATGAGGATTGTTGAGTTAAAGACAGATTACTGACTATTTACTTGTCATCCACAGACTATTTACTTGTCATCCACAGACTATTTACTTGTCATCCACAGACTATTTACTTGTCATCCACAGACTATTTACTTGTCATCCACAGACTATTTACTTGTCATCCCCAGACTATTTACTTGTCATCCACAGACTATTTACTTGTCATCCCCAGACTATTTACTTGTCATCCACAGACTATTTACTTGTCATCCACAGACTATTTACTTGTCATCCCCAGACTATTTACTTGTCATCCACAGACTATTTACTTGTCATCCCCAGACTATTTACTTGTCATCCCCAGACTATTTACTTGTCATCCCCAGACTATTTACTTGTCATCCCCAGACTATTTACTTGTCATCCCCAGACTATTTACTTGTCATCCCCAGACTATTTACTTGTCATCCCCAGACTATTTACTTGTCATCCCCAGACTATTTACTTGTCATCCACAGACTATTTACTTGTCATCCCCAGACTATTTACTTGTCATCCCCAGACTATTTACTTGTCATCCCCAGACTATTTACTTGTCATCCCCAGACTATTTACTTGTCATCCACAGACTATTTACTTGACATCCACAGACTATTTACTTGACATCCACAGAGTATTTACTTGACATCCACAGAGTATTTACTTGTCATCCCCAGACTATTTACTTGTCATCCCCAGACTATTTACTTGTCATCCACAGACTATTTACTTGTCATCCACAGACTATTTACTTGACATCCACAGAGTATTTACTTGACATCCACAGAGTATTTACTTGTCATCCCCAGACTATTTACTTGTCATCCCCAGACTATTTACTTGTCATCCACAGACTATTTACTTGACATCCACAGACTATTTACTTGACATCCACAGAGTATTTACTTGACATCCACAGAGTATTTACTTGTCATCCACAGACTATTTACTTGTCATCCCCAGACTATTTACTTGTCATCCACAGACTATTTACTTGTCATCCACAGACTATTTACTTGTCATCCCCAGACTATTTACTTGTCGTCCCCAGACTATTTACTTGTCATCCACAGACTATTTACTTGTCATCCACAGACTATTTACTTGTCATCCACAGACTATTTACTTGTCATCCCCAGACTATTTACTTGTCATCCACAGACTATTTACTTGTCATCCACAGACTATTTACTTGACATCCACAGAGTATTTACTTGACATCCACAGAGTATTTACTTGACATCCACAGACTACTTACTTGTCATCCACAGACTACTTACTTGTCATCCACAGACTATTTACTTTGCTATTCATGGACTAATTACTGTGCTATCAATAGATAAAACTTCACTAAACCTCCTACAGAAGACGCCATAAACTTGACAACTCTTTACTCGTAGAAAAAAAACTTTCCAGTAGACTTTTCCACTGTTTTTCTTATTCAATAAAATTTTTATTAATACCTGTAAAAAAGGTATTAAATAATACCAAAATGTTGGCATTTGAAAGTTTAATTTGATTTGAGCCTAAAAAACCAAACAAGTTCTAGTTTTTAGTTTAAAATTATTTATTTAAACTATATTGACAAAAAGAACATACAAAACTAAAACAGAAACTCACTACTATATTTCGATGGCTTCGTCATCAGGAAGATAGATGCGAATCGCTCCGATGATTGACAACGACTGTTGACTTGAGTCGTTGTCAGTCTTAGGAGCGATTTACTTCTTTCTTCCTGATGACGAAGCCATCGAAATATAGAGTGAGTGTCTGTTTCATTTCTGTGTGTTTTTTTCTGAATATAGTTTATTTAGTTCAAGGAACCGTTTCATTTAATTTGCTATATATATAAATATGAATTAACCACCACAATAAACAAATATATATTAATTAAAATGCTCTATTTTATTGTGGTTTATTGTGGTGGTTAATTCATATATTATATCAAGAGTAATTATTGAATATTAATTTATATATATAAATATATATAATATATATATATATATATATATATAATATATATATAAATATATATTTTATATATATATATATATATATTATATATATATATTATATACATTAAAAGGCAGTCAGGCAGTCACTCAGAGCAGTCACCGTTCTGCCTTCCTGCGGGACTCTTCGCCTCCTGATGACGACGATGGTCGAAATATAGAAGTGAGTTATTTCTGTGTCTATCTGTGTGCAAATTAGTTTTTATCTATCTTTTTTTAATTAGTTTTCAATTAAATGTCCGTTGGACCGTTTCCTCAAATTTTCGGTTGATCCGTCATCTGATTTGTGTCCTGTTTAGATCGTTTTTTCGATTTTTAAGTGATATATATATATATATATATATATATATATATATATATATATATATAATATATATATATACGATAAAATCACAATATGAAATGGGAAAAAAAGACTAAGGTCTTTCAACCGTAAGGAGCAGTCTTCGTCAGACTCAAATACCCAACTATGACGAAGACCGCTTGTTTCGGTTGAAAGATCTTAGTCTTTTTTTCCAATTTCATATTGTGGTTTGATCATTGATTGTTATTTCACGAGTTTATGTGAAATCTTGTATATATATATATATTGAGTAGCTGTTGAGGATATGTTGAGTAGCAGTTTGCTTTTCAACGCGAGTACTTCGCACTTCTTCCTGATGATGACAGATGTCGAAATATCGAAGTGAGTTCTGTAGTGACTTTCTGCGTTCTTTCCTATTTGTTAAAGTTTATATATATATATATATATAGAATAAAATGAAAGGTCCGTGTGGACAATGAACACTTTAGTTTAGTAGACACTACAGAACTCACTTCGATATTTCGACATCCGTCGAACCTACTGAGTAGCAGTTTGCTTCTCAACGCGAGTACTTCGCACTTCTTCCCGATGACGACAGATGTCGAAATATCGAAGTGAGTTCTGTAGTGTCGTTCTGTGTTCTTTTCTCTGTGTTAAAGTATATATATATATATAAAACAAAAAAATAACAGGTCCATGAGGACAACACGTCAAACTAAACAAAGAGAAACACATTGAAAGAATTGACGTGAAAGTAATTAAAAACCAAAATTAATTATAGAGCAAAGAATAATAATAATTAATAAATACATATTAATGTAATTATATAATTAGTAAAAATCAAGTTCAGGAGATGATCTGACGAGGATGAGGTAAATATATGACTCCTCTATTCACAAATCCCTCACAAATAATAGATTTATAGATTAATAGATTTATATTTTGTATGAATGGGAAACTGTAGAATACGTGAATGATAAGTGAATTGTTGTTAAAAAATGAAGTTGGTTAGCGGTTTAGTTTTATTTGGATTAAGTTGTTGTTTAATTAAGATTGTAGTTTTCCTTATTTATTGTTAAATTTAGAAATATCATCATAGATCATTATTTGAGAAATTCTATCAAATAGTACTTTTAACATCTTTTTTTTTATGTACAACTAAGTATACCTTCTACCATAAGGGCATTAAGAAAATCCTCCCTGGATATGGAGCCAGAATAATTGTAGAAGTCCGAATCCTCTTCTTTTTCACAGATACTTCTAAAAGAACTTTCCAGTAATTCTTTAGAGGTTCCATTAAGAGGTTTGTAATTAACGAACAATTTTACAACATCTTCAAAAGAAATTGTGTAATTGTCAATCGTTTGTAATTCACTTATATTAAGTTCATTAAAAATGTTTTGAATCTAAAACAAAAGACACAATTGTATTAAAACAACCAATGATTGAATGGAGAAAAAAATTCTTAATATCTGATAAACAAATTATTAATTGCAAAAATGGAAAAATTGTTTTAAAAAATATGCACCAAAAAATATTAAAAAACTGTTTTAGAAATGTTCATTAGAAAAACATGATGTGAAGTATTTATTATTTTTTTGTGATACTTAAAATTTAAAATGCTATAGATTATCTGAAACCTACCAAATCAGAAGCTGGCTCTATTTATATAAAACAACTAGACTACCCATGACCCTTTGTGTCACTCAGAAATTATAATAGGTATTGAAAATAATTCACTGAACATGATAGACAGGGATAATTTTAATTATTGTTTTTTGTTATTAAGACACGGAAACATATTCTTATATGGCCCAAGCTTTTGATATAGTATTCTTAACATGAATCAAGATATATATACAGTAAGTATATTTAGCAAAATAAAAATCATTTAAAAGTAAAAAAAAAAACATTTCTTTTATGACATAAATAAATAAAACATCAATTCAAGTTATATATACAATCAAATATTTTTAAAACATCCAAAATTTGTAAATTGAAATATTCAATTTATTTACCTAACATAATAAAACATTAATGAAAGAAATGTGTCTTTATAATATTAACTTAGAATATTCGTATTTTATCAGACAGTTTTGTTCGTTTGTTTCTAAAATTATTCATTTTTAAGCTCTAATGTAGTAGCTTATTATATATCTGTTACATTTATTTATAATACATTTTCACTACTGTCATCAGCGAGCACGCAAGCGACTGGCTTCCCTTGATCCATGCCTTTACTTCATTATCATTGTTAATACTATTTAAATTTTAAATTCAAATTTTTTTTGTTACATTTATTTTTAATATATTTGTGCTGCTGTCATGAGCGAGCACGCAGGCCAGTGGGCTACCCTGGCTCCATGCCTTTAGTTTATTACCAGTGTTTCTACTACGAAAATATTAAATTTAAAAAAAAATTTTGTTTCATTTATTTATATATAATATTTTTGCACTACTGTCATCGGTGAGCACGCAAGACACTTGCCTACCTGGCTCAAATTTTGAGATTATAGTGATAATTTTCTTTTATTTAACATTATTCAGGTAATAAATAATATATATTTAATTTCAGGTCTCTATCTCTACGGGAAATGGGTGAACAAACAAACTCTCGAACTTTATATATAGAGATTATCATAAAGAACTTTTATGAGAAATTAATGAACAGAAGCCTAGGACTATAAATTGGATGAAGTTTTGATTAGCGGAATAATTACAGAGATGAAGACTTCTTCATCATTAAACACATTTAGGGTTGCCAACAATTCTGGAGATTTCAATCAACCAGGTTAACAAGTATTTATTATTTTTTAGTTTACTTTCTCTCTGACGATGTGTTGACGAAAGGCCTTAGAGAATTGTTTCCAAATTATTTTCATTGTGGTAAATTAATCCATATAGAGATTATATAATGATGGGTTCTTACTTCATACTCAGAAGGGTAAAATCCCAGAGCTCGGAACATATTAATGATTTCACAACCGTTAATGGTTTCATTGACCTGTCGATCAGAAGACATGGATGGCCCTTCGTGCACGATTTGACTGTAGATGAAATACTGCTTCATGTCCCTCATCAGTTTACTTTTCTCATGGCCGCCTAGTAAGATGTAGTAAGGGTTCAGCCCTGGACCGCCCATTTCTTCTAGTGTGTCCAGCACCCTGCAAAAAACAACTCATCTTCTTTTTAACTAGCCACATATTTATTATTCAGTGCTTTATTGTAAAGGTCCCTTGGAGTTGATTTAAATAAAAGCATGTTCAATACTTCTCCTGTATCTCACTCTTTGATACTAAATATAAATATAAAGATACTCTTGTAGAAATTTTTGATATTACAATTAAACTAATAAGAAAGGAGTGACGGGTGGTTAACCTCCCATGCGCTAGGAGCGTTAGTCCGATGTTATCTCTATGAATTGTTATCTCCATGTGTTACGAATTGCCTCTAATATATTTCTAGTCATATTCTATTTTCTCTTTACTGATATCGTTTGATATCTTTCTCGATCGTACAAGAAGAATCCTGTATATTTTCTTCTCTAATACTAACTACTGTACTTTTTCATTACGAGTTGTATTTTTTTTATTTTTTACTGCAATTACAGTTGAATATTTTTTTATATTTTTTTAATTTTTAATTAAGCATTTCAGGACTCCTCGAAACACTGAACCCGCGAAAACTGAACCGCGAACTAGCGAGGGATTACTGCATATATAAACGCTTGTGTATCCTTGTGAAACATGTCACATGGCCAACTCCTATTCCGATTAGCCCTGAAAGAACAAAATTGTTTCGGACATCGAACTCTCAGTCAAAAGATCGCGAATACGATCCAAGTATAGATACTATTATCCCAGTATAGAATAATAGCCCTAATAATTAATTCTTAATTTTATGAAATTAATTTTACGATTTTATATGAATTCAATTTATTACTTTAAGTTTATTATTTTAAGAAATATTGAATGCTATACCCTGTGTTAATAGCCCACATATGGATGCAGTTGTCATTTTCACTAAAAGTTAACAATACTCTAGAATCAAATGCCAATCCAATGCACCGCAACTGAAATAAAATAAAAATATTTGGCATGCAATAATTGAGTACATTTTATGTAATAGAATACATATTTAGTTACTTTGGATTATAATTAATGTTGGGTATGAAAATAATGATATTTATTATAATAATAACAATAATAATGAAACGAAAGAAATAAGTACTTACTGTTTTCGTAAATACAGGGTCAGGCAAAATGATCTGAAACATTTGTAGGTTAAATAAAAGGCAAATAAATTCAATAAACAATAAAGTGTTTTTATTTTCGAAAAGTACATATAATTCCATTTTTGTTTCATTAGGTTTAAAAAAAAACAATGGCATTATATGTACTTTTCGAAAATAAAAACAATTTATTGTTTATTGACTTTATTTGCCTTTTACTTAACCTACAAATGTGTCTGATAATTTTGCCTGACAACAATCTAACAAAATAAATTTCAATGTAGCAATAATATTATAATCTATTGTATATAATATCTTCAAAGTTTTGTGTGTGTATGTAGGTGTGCATATGAGAGAGAGAGTGAATTTGGCCGACTGCGCATGGCCAAAATTGGCCTAAAAAATGTGCTAAATTTTCCATGAATCATTCCAATAGAAAAACTAGACCAACAGCACAAAGTTTTTATATTTTAATCAATATTTATTAAATATGCTTGGAATAATAACATTTCCGATGCATGGCAATTAAGAGAGGGCATTTTTTTTTGTCTTAATATAAAGAGCTTTCAAATTCTCAGTCAGTAATTGAAGAACTTTAGTTCCAATACCTTACTATAACCTTGTTATGAGAATACCTCAAATTTCTTCTTCCTACTGCTTTGGTGCACTGCCTGATAAATGAAGGGTAAGACACCATGTGAGCTTGGTGTTCGTTATACCGATATATGTGGAAGGCTGCATAGTTCTCTCAGCTGCAAATATACTCATATACCAGATGACATTTCTGTAGCTTCCAGCATGAAACTTCAGGGACCATTCTTCAAAACAAAACTGCTGGTTCTACTATTCTTGAAGAATAATATCCTTTTTCCAACGCATATTTCGATTTCGACCCCCTAATAAGAATAAATTGGTTCGTAGGGTCGAATCTGTCAGTGAGAAGACCGTGAATGCCGAGGCTGGTTCATTTAATAAGAATTATATTTATACAGGGGTCCACAAAGTTTGGGTGCATAGGAATTTTACTACTTTATTTATTTATGTTATTTTTCATCCCCAGATCGAATGATGCTCTGTCTAAAGAAAAAAGAATCGAGTTGATACTCTTAAGCGGACGAGAAGGATGGTCTTATCGCAAAATTGAAGAAGAATTTAATCTTCGACACCCTCATCGGCAACCTATTTATTTCACTATAGTTGGGAAATTGGTCACGAAGTTTAAAGAAACAGGCAGTGTCTTGGACAAACCCTGTTCCGGACGGCCAAAGACTTCAGACGAAACAAAAGAGGTTGTTATGACCAAGGTTTCTGTTAGACCAAAGAAATCACCTCGTCTGACATCCATAGAGTTAAGTGTTCCAAGGTCAACTAACAATAAAATCCTGATAGAAAAGAAGTTCCACCGTATAAATTACAGATATTGCATCACTTAAATGAAAACGACAAAACTCAATGAAGATAGCAAATATAAACCACTTGAGAGAACGCATTATCTGTCAGTGTACTGAAACCGACGGTAATGTAGACCAATTCAATCGGGTCAAATTATATCAAATCTTCAATTATATTAAACCATTGGTTGTACAATCCGTAATTGTGTGGTATTTACTCATTCTGAGGTGAAATGGGTAAACAAACAAAAGTCTACACACAAATGAAGTTTTATTCAACAACAACAACACGTTTCGAACACTTTGTGATGATGAACACAAAGTGTTCGAAACGCATTGTTGTTGTTGAATAAAACTTCATTTGTGTGGAGACTTTTGTTTGTTTAACCATTTTACCTCAGAATTATATCAAATTTAATTTCTTAACATTATAATTAAATAAAATTGCTTTGTTTTAAAAGTATGTGTATATTCTCTACGTAACTAGACTTTGTGGACACCCTGTAGAATAAAGATGAGTATGAAATCGGCCTACTTTGAGGGTTTAAAACAACATCAAAGCTAGTGTTGCAGTCTTATTTAAAATATTTTCAAGGGTAGAAGTTTACAATTTTACAAATAAAAACTAAAGTTTTAAACTGCTATTTTAATAGAAATAAGCGAAAGAATAGGAAATAAAAAGACACTTTCGTCCTTTAACAACAGGTGAGCCAGATCAGTGCATGCATTACTTAGAAATAACCAAGTACCTTGTTTCCCGACACCATCATAGAGGCTGCGCGAAATGGATTTCCATTGAGTGGCAGTTTTTCAATTCCGATATAATTAACGCTGACATAAATAACATACTTTCCATCCAAGATTATCTGAAAACATTCATCATTACAGAAAATTATTTCATTTTTCGATACCCTCAAATTTGATACCTTTTTTTTTTTTAATAGAAAAATGTTTATTATGAACATTAAACCTCTCAATATCAATGTTTTGATTTTATTTAAAAAAATGTACATCAACAAAAATGAGAAATCTCAATTGAATTATACGTGTTTATTTATTGTATTAGTTCTTTAGTTTGATTTTGAAATTGTGTACAGTCTTTTTCAGAAAATAAGACATTCCCCGAAAATAAGCCCTAGTAAAAATAATATGAAAAATATAATGCAGCAGCAGCAGCAAGCAGCATCAGCAGCAGCAAGCAGCATCAGCAGCAGCAAGCAGCATCAGCAGCAGCAGCAGCAAGTTAAGTGACTCCCTGATTAGGGCGACATCTAGCAGTCCTGAGCTCTGAAAGAACTCTCTTCTGCTTCCTTAAAAAAAAAATATAAATATATATATAATTCGTTAAAAATTATAGCTATATTGCAAGACATGGGAAATTCGGACCAATTATTCTACACGAAATGAATTTGGAGGAAAATCAGAACGTTATTACAAATTTAATAATTTATTAATATGTTCCAAACAAAGATGACATGACTACAATGGAATAAATTTAAATATATGTATAATAAATTATTATTAAACAAAAATATATACTTCTACTTATCTACTTGAAGCCCTTCTCCTAAAAATAAATTCTAGCATGCATTTTGTGCCTAAAAAGAAAGTTAGACAGTGTCTTATTTTCGTAAAAAGACGGCATGTATGTAAAACACAATAAATGCGCGAAATAAACAACAATAAGAATTAAGCAATGGGATCTAAGATAATTTGTCTAAGAAACAGGTAATCGTCGGAGTGAGTTGGTGTGACTTTACTTACCTAAAAGGTTTTAATCCCATTTTTAAATTTCATACTGTGATTTATTTGTTGATATCAATAAATTCTGTACACATAATTATATATAAAACATATTTTATATTAATATACAAACATCATTATATAGATGAATGAATTACTAGAATCGATTTAGATTATATCCATCGACTAATCAAGGAAATGGAATACTATGTTCATGATCATGATCGGTAAAAAATGAAACTCTACCAACAACCTCTCGTTTTAGTTATGTTTTCAATTATATAGATTTCTTTAGTGTATAATCATTTTAAGTATTAATGGTTTAATTTCTTGTAAGTTCTCCCCAAATCATTGAACTATGATACTATTGATTTTTTTCCATCTAACAGCGGATATTGTATATCTAATTGACTGGAAGCAGCAGCAGCAAGCAGCAGCAGCAAGCAGCAGCAGCAAGCAGCAGCAGCAAGTAGCAGCAGCAAGCAGCAGCAGCAAGTAGTAGCAGCAGAAAGCAGCAGCAGCAAGCAGCAGCAGCAAGCAGCAAGCAGCAGCAGCAGCAGCAAGTAGCAGCAAGCAGCAGCAGCAAGTAGTAGCAGCAGAAAGCAGCAGCAGCGGCAGCAAGCAGCAAGTAGCAGCAGCAGCAGCAAGTAGCAGCAAGTAGCATCAGCAAGCAGCAGCAGCAGCAAGTAGCAGCAGCAAGCAGCAGCAAGTTAAGTGACTCCCTTGATTAGGGCGACATATAGCAGTCCCAGCTCTGAAAAAACTCTCTTCTGCTTCCTTGTTATGCCTGTTAGAGTATCGGGGTTTATGTCTTCAATAATTATGTTTTATTAGTTCTAAATATCTATTTCACGTTGTATTGCGACTCTGTTAGCAGTAGATCTTTAATTAATTGGTTTTCAGATGTTTGGTTCCTTGTATACTCTTGCATGCAGAGATGGTCTATGTATTGGATTAGACCATTAGTTGATAATTCTTTTCTGATATCCTTGTTGGTGAGAAACCTAGGAGCATCTGTTATGAATCTCAGAGTCTTGTTCTGCATAGCTGCAAGCATTTTCAGAGTGTCTTTGTCTAAGTATTGTCTCCAGGATGGACATGCGTAAGTCAACATTGGTCTGATTAGGACTTTATACAGCAGTACTTTTGTTCTAAGTGGAAGCCTGGATTTATCATTTATCAGATGATAGATCCTACTTCGTATAGAATGTGCCTTACCTAGAACACTGTTAATATGATTTTTGAAATTAAGTCGTCTGTCCAGAGTAATCCCTAAGTAGCGTATGGTTGAAGTTGGCTTTATAGTTAGTCCGCGAATAGTGATTTTAGTCAATTTAGTTTCATTTGTTTTGCCTGTCACAGCTAGAATTGACTGGAAAAGGTTATGACGTATAAAATTATAACCTCACCTTCATATTTGTAATTACTTCCTCCAGAAGTGGTGCTTGCGACGTTTTCTCATAACTGTAGTCTTTTAGATTCATTAAACGGTATTTATGCTGAAAAAAGCATCATTAGTTGTATTTATAGAGTATATATTATATTCCAAACATAAAGTTAACTACTCTAAAGAATAATACGAGCAAAATTCATATGAAACAGAAGAAGTGACTTCAATCGGCTCTTCCTCTGATGACGATATATGCTGAAATATTTCTATCCTTCTCTATATAATAAGATGTCACAATAAACACGTGAAATAATCAATGATCAAATAACAATATGAAATGGGAAAAAATACTAAGATCTTTCAACTTTACGGTGAAAAGTTGTAAAGTGCAAGAAAGGGCAATAGTCCAGGGAGGGATGTTTGGGGAAACAAAGGAGTACGGTAAGAAAAAGTAAAAAACGATCCGCTAGCTGTCAACCCCTAGCAGAGACTATTGCCGTCGTTAACACTAAGTCAAGATTGAACAAACCGTTGTCTCTTTTAAGAGGGTTGACAAGTATCGGATAGTTTTTTTACTCTTTCTTACTGTACTCCCATGTTTCCCCAAACACCCTTCCTGGGCTATTGTCCTTTCCTGCACTCCGCACCCTTTTAAAATACCACACTTCCCTTCCACTCCTCCCTTCACTTCCTCAACTCATCACCATGATGTTTCTGCATCTAGTGTTTCAGTTCGGTTTTTGACTCTGACGAAGACCGTTTGTAACAGTTGAAAAATCTTAGTCTTTTTTTCCCGTTTCATACTGTGGTTTGATCATTGCCATATATATATATATATATATATATATATAAAGAGGTGTGTTATCTAATCGGGATTTTGTCAAATTTTCTAGATTCAAAAATTAAACTCTCATTGGTGACGTTTCGGTTTTATTTTAAAACCTTTTTCAAAGGCAGAAGTAAGAATTTTTTTACTAAGAAAATGAAATTTACATTATTTAAAGGAACAACAATCTTAACCGGACAAAACCTTTGACTAGACTGAATCTATTTACATATTCTATCAAATGGTCGATATATTATTGAATCTGTTTTATATATATATATATATATATACCATGATAAACGAAAAACGGTCCGGCAGGACAAATAACAATTAAAATAAGCAGTGACACATAAACAGAAACACAACAAAGACTCACTTTTCAATATTTCGACCGTAATGGCGGTCGTCCTCAGGAGAAGAATGTCAATTCACTTCTTCTCCTGAGGACGACCGCCATTACGGTCGAAATATTGAAAAGTGAGTCTTTGTTGTGTTTCTGTTTATGTGTCACTGCTTATTTTAATTGGTATATATATATATATATATATATATATATATATGAAGATTTCACATAAACACATGAAATAACAATCAATGATCAAACCACAATAAGAAATGGGAAAACAAGACTAAGATCTTTCAACCGTAACAAGCGGTCTTCGTCAGAGTCTGACGAAGACGAAGACCGCTTGTTACGGTTGACAGATCTTAGTCTTTTTTTCCACATTTCATATTGTGGTTTGATCATTGATATATAGATTATGTCAAATTACACTGAGAGGACTCACAGAAGAATCTGATACAAATCACTTATATAGTTCAACAGTTTTCGTCATCAAGAGAAAATTGGATCTGATAGGTCAAGACTAACCGTAGACAATAGTCAGTGATCGTGGGCTTGGCTTTCTAGCATCTCACTTCTCCTATGTATAAAATATAACACCGTTAAAACAAAAAGCATGAATATGATGTTCTATTATAGACCTGTGAATTTGAGAACATTAATTTGTCTTCCTCATCCCTTGAGTACAGTACAGCACTCGTTGGGACAGCTAGTTGTTCTATTCTCATATCTTCGACTTTTTTTACTGAGTAGTCCCTATCATCATCACTGAAAAAAAAAAACAGAGTGAGAATCAAAACTGAACTTTTAACCAGACGGTCGATCTCTCATGTTCGGACACAGCATCAAAGGCAGGAATCATCTCAAAAGAAAACAAAAGATATCAGGCACATCTCCACCAGTAATATTCATCAATCGAAAATTAAAGACCATAAACAAAATAATTCATATTTTAATTATAGTGAGAATATTATAACATAAATTGATGGTTTAATTATAGTGTATTTTTTTTAACTAAATCCACACTTCAATTTTAATCTCTTTAGTACAACTAGACTACCCGTGACCCTTTGTGTCACTCAGAAATTATAACAATATGTATTGAAATTAATTCACTGAACATGATTGACAGGGATAATTTTAATTGTTGTTTCTTATTATTAAGGCACGGAAACAGATTCTTATATGGCCCAAACTTTTGATATAGTATTCTTAACATCATTCAAGATATTATACACAGTAAATATATTTAGCAAAATAAAAATCATTTAAAAGTAAAACAAATTATTTATTTTATGACAAAAATAAATAAAACATCAATTCATGTTCTATACACAATCAAATATATTTAAAACAAACAAAACTTGTAAATTGAAATATTAAATTTATTTACCTAACATAAAATAACATTAATGAACGGAATGTGTCTTTATAATATTACCTTAGAACCTTATAATTTTATCTACAGTGTTTTCAAGTTTTGTTCCAAAAATATTCATTTTTAAGATCTAATGTAGTAGTTTATTATACATTTGTTATATTTATTTATATTACATTTGCACTACTGTCATCAGGGAGCACGTTAGCCTCTGGACTACTCTGGCTCCATGCCTTTATTTTATTACCAGTGTTTACATTTCACAAATTTTAAATTAAATTATATATCTATATATATAATATATATTTTTCTACTGTCATCGGCGAGCACGAAAGACACTTGCTACCCTGGGTCCATGCCTTTATTTTATAACCATTGTTTATATTATTCAAATTTTAAATTCAAATTTTTTTTACATTTATTTTTGGTATAAATAAGCGATAGCGAGGTATGACGGTTGATAATCATGTCTTATTTTTAATATATTTATGCTACACTCAACTCCGAGCACGCAAGCCAGTGGGCTACCCTGGCTCCATGCCTTTAGTTTATTACCAGTGTTTATATTACGCAAATAATAAATTTAAAAAAAATATTTTTTTTGTTACATTTATATATAATAATACATTTGCACTACTGTCATCGACGAGCACGCAAGACACTTGCTACCCTGGCTCCAATTTTGGGAATATAGTATAATTTTCTTTTATTTAACATTATTCAGGTAATAATAATATATATTTAATTTCAGGTCTCTATCTTAACGGAAAAAGGGTGAAGAAACAAACAAACTCACTAACCTTATACCTATATAGAGATATATGCATGTTTTAATTAGAGTTTCTGTTTTAAGTATATATCATAATAAATTTGAATTACTTTCAGTATAATAAATAATATTAAGTTACGCTGAATTTCCTATATAGTGATGTTAATGTACTCGTAAATATCTCGTAAATTGCTTTTCTTGTTCCACTGCTTTTGAGAATTGTCCGTAATTACATATATGTGTTGACAAAATTCATAATGTCTTCCATTGTGTTTGCAATTTGGTAATTGTTTGCAGAATTGCAATACATTTGATGCTAGTTATATCAAATCTGCCATGTAATCTTTCTACTTTTGTGACCTTTTGTAACACCAAAACACTCCCGTCAAATACCATTTAATTATTATCTTTTTTTAGATCTTTTGTATCATTATTGGAGACTTCAAACGAAAACTTATTTGTTAAGCATTTATCTTAGGGATATTTTTTTTAATTGAATTCAACAGGATGAAATCTAAAACATTGTAATACAGTGTTTTTTCTCTTATGGATATTTATTTTAATTCAATTTAACAGGATTGAAATCTGAAACATTGTAATACAGTGGTACCTCGGGATACGAGTTTAATTCGTTCCGTAACCTTGCTCGTATGTCAATTTACTCGTATCTCAAAGCAATTTTCCCCATTGAAATCAATTGAAATGCCATTAATCTGTTCCAGCTCCAAAAATACTTACCCCTAATTGTTATTGTTACGTGATTTTGAATAAGAAAAATGTATAATGTCTAATTTATACATTGAACATTTATTGGACATGTAATTGTACATGTCTAATTTATACATATCTCAGTATGTAGTTTTAATTTAAGGATCAATTTAAGCCATTTCAATATTATTCCCGTTATCACTCAATAGTGTCAGATGTATTCATTTTAATTAATTCGCCCCTATGTTATCAAAGCTCTTAAATGCGTATATGTATATATATATTTTTTTTAGATATAACCTGAAGAAGAACATCAAGTGTTCGTTATTTAAACGTAAAACGTAAATGACGTTAAATAACGTTAAACGCGTTATTTAATTTCTAGTAATAAACTTTTTTGTGTGGAGACAATACTTTTGCTAACATGAGTAAATACCGCACTATAACAGATTGCACAGTTAATGAATTTATAAATGACCTGATACTACAATTGGCTGCTCCTCGTATCTCAAAATTTCACTCGTATTTCAAAACAAAATTTCGCTCATTTGACAGCTCGTATCTCAAATAACTCGTATGTTGGGGCACTCGTACCCCGAGGTACCACTGTAATTACAATTAACTATTTGCAAAAGTAAAGATCTGGAACATTAAAAAAAAAGAGCTTATAATAAAATCATTAAAATAAGAAACCAAATCAAATCACTGTTACCATGATATTTCAATTTTAAACTTCAGTAGTCTTCTATCTTTTCCAACACTGAAAAAACAGAAGTCACTTTCACTTTCAAAAGCAGGAACTAATGAAACTATATCCAAATCGTGAGTTCTCCTGCAGTAGGATACATAATCAAATACGCCGTAATCAATACAAAACATTCTGATCATGTTGTCAGAATCCTGAAAAAAATATATGTATTGACAAATATTATTTAATTAAAATTATATTTAATTAAATATATATATATTTAAAAACTTTTTTTCGTTGGAAATACGATCCAAAACGGACAAATATAGTTCAATATAAACAAAGAAACATAGAGAAATCAGAAGAACACACTTACATACTTACACACTTTTTTTTTAATAATTTATTTCATTTGTTATTATATTTGTATTCTTAGTTTTATTTTATTTTACCATAGCTTAGTCAGTACTTTTGTTTATGTATCGATTTCTCTGTATCAATTTCCCTTATTTTTTCAATTTTTTCTTTTTTATATATTTATTGTTTTCATATTCCATTAATTTAATGTAATTATAAATTATAAATTAATTATAAATTGATTCCTGTCTACCTTATTTTCTGTGAACGGGCGCGCATGCGGCAACACTGTTGGTCTCCAACCGTCTCTGATCCAGTGCGCTTGGTTTCCCTCTCTTATCTCTCCTGAAGACGGTTCAAACCGAAAATTAGAGACTGTAAGTGTGTTCTTCTGATTTCTCTATGTTTCTTTGTTTATATTTAACTATATATTTAAATATATATATTTAAAATAAATAAAATATTTTGTTCTTTATAATAGGTAATTTCAGTTTGATTTTGAAGATGGATTTAATCTGATATTTTTAATATTCAATACTTTCTTATAACTAACAGTTTCTCGATAAGAACAATGAAGTTATAAGAAAAGTAACTACCGATTTTTGAAGTAGGAAAGATATAGCTATCAATTATTTTTGAAACCTACCTTTTTTATTTCCCTTTATCTTTTCTATTGCTTTTTATTCTCTTTTAACACTTCCATTTAACTTTAACTAGTTTCTATATTTTTTTATTCGTTCCAAGTTAATTTACCTCTTTTTGTTCTCAATTTAAAAACATTCTTTTTCTCAATAATTTAGATCGTGAATGCTGAGACTGCGGTTTCCTTTACTATATACATATACATATATATATATATATATATATATATATATATATTTGTGAATTTTGATAGCAGTCCTTGTTTTAAGCATATATTAAGAAAAACTTATAAAAAAAGCAAGTTTCTGTCAATTATGGTTATGTTTTTAACATATATATATATATATATATATATATATATATATATATATCGTCTGGCCTCATGATAAACATGAGTTAGACCTTTTCCTAGAGTCCTTTCAGAATGTTTCCTCCACTATTTCCTTCACTCATCAGGTTTCCAACAGTTCCCTCTCTTTCTTAGATGTTGATGTCACTGTTAAAGACGGTTCATTTTACACTTCTGTCCATATAAAAGCCACTAACTCTCAGCAATACCTCCATTATAACAGTTGTCACCCTTCTCATATAAAGAAAGCTGTCCCTAGATCCCTATCAATTAGAATCCATCAAATTTGTAATTCCTTTAATAGTAGAAATAAACAAATTAATTTGTTAAAAGAAAAATTTATTTAACGAGGATACCCTCTTAATACAATCAACAGTTTCGTCGTTCCTGCTGAGAGTGTTCACCGCCCTACACCTAGAAGGGATCGTAGGATTACTACTCCCTTTATATCTACTTTTTTCCAGGGCTCCAACAAGCTCGGCGCATGTTATTAAGGAGTCCATTTTTTCCCATATTTCCAACAGCCCCTGTGTTAGCAGAGGGATGCAGCGATGTGAACACCGTAACTGCCAAACCTGTCCCCTAATTAACCCCAGTCCTTACTTTACTTCCCCTCTCAGTAACAACTCCTATCCTGTTCCTTCTGATACATCTTGCACCAGAAGATGTATCACTTGTTCTTTATCAGAAGAATTTTACTTGTTCTTTCACCTTCCTCTTCATCGCTTTGTCTCTCACTCTCTGTTGAGCTTGTTTACAGGTTCAACACCTCATCCTATCCCTCCTTCCCTTCCTGGTCCCTTTTACTCCACGTTTCTGTTTCCTTCTCTATTATCCTCCTTTACACAGAGTTGGTTAGAGATCTCCATAAAGCAGAATTCCCTGATAACTGTGCGTCTAATCGTATTCGTTTAGAATAATTCTTGTATAAACTTGATTTTTTTTTTATATTACTTACAGAAAGTAGTAAATATCTTCCTGACGGTGAAATAGCAACATGTACCGTAGTGAATAAACTTTCAAAGTATCTGTGATTCATTGTCAAGTCTGAAGTTTTAAGTAGCCATAGCATTCCATCAGCTTGAGCGCAAAAAATGTAGTCACCTAAAATTTAAATTACAATTAGTTTTACTAGATATATAATATAACACTACAAAAAAAGACAGATTTTAACTTTTAAACTTTCTTGACAAAAGTTTTGCATATTTTAAGACAAATCGAGTTTCTATTGTTAATTTACTATGTTTTTTACAAAAATTCAGTGTGATTTTGACGGTACGATCAAAATACGATTCAGTTTGATCGGACTAGAACCGATAAGAGGTCATATTGTAAACTTTCTTACAACTAGCAATTTCTGCGATACGAACAATGAAGTTATAATATAATACAAAAATTCATTGATTTTTAATTTCTTAAGAAAAATGCTTTCTTTTCTATCATTAAATTGTTGACAAAATAACATTTTGTTATATCAATAGAGAATGTGTCTTGTGTTTAACTGTTGGACCTTATGTCTGGCATGGTCAAAGTAGTTGGGTTTTTGACTCTGACGAAGACCTCTTGTTACGGTTGAAAGATCTTGTCTTGTTTTCCCATTTCATATTATGATTTGATCATACATATATATATTGATAAAATTATCGACCGTGAAATAGAAAACAAAATTAAAGTTTATCAAGACTCGGCCAGTTATTCAGGTTCAAATGAAACTCTCATTGCCAACGTTTCGGATTTTATTTAAAACCTTTTTCATAGGCAGAAGAATACAATTTTGAAACAGAAAAACTAAGTATTACATTACAAATTATTTTTCAAATAAAAATAGTCTGTAGATTTTAACAACAGTTTTCTAGTTTGAATGAACACGTGACACTGTACTGACAAAACAAGGAAGGCAACCAAATTTCACCATATAACTAAAAAGCTAATGATTTTTATATATAAATCAATATCATCCATATCAGTTATACAGATATAGATACGATAGGAAATTGATTGATTTTTTTACTGGTATACAAATGTTGGTTTTCCTGGTTGTTGTAAATCTAGCAAAGAACGCCCACATCTAATCCATCAAAGAAACCACTAAGTAACTATCTCCTGTCTTTATAGAAGTCAAAGTATGCTTTATAACACCCAGGTTAAACGCCTTACTATTATAATCTACAGCAGGTTTGTCTTTAAATGTCATACTGATAACAGATCTAAGTTGAATCTCAGTTCTGCAATCTATTGAGAATCTTCTTTATGAAAGTACCACAGCTTTCAGTTTTCTTGGTTATAGATACAAATAATAAAATCAAAAAATACTTTCAAAATAATATTCAAAATTACCGAAAAGATGTTATGTATTTGGGTACTTTTATGTAGTTTTACTTACTTATAAGAAACGTTGGTACATTTATGTAGCTTTACTTATTATAAGAAACGTTGGTAAATTTATGTAGTATTACTTACTTGTATGAAATTGGGTATCCATCTTCCAAAAAGCTGGAAATAAGCTTAGCACATGTATGAATCAATGCGGATATTCAAAGGAATTTCAGGTTAGAATGTGTAGAACAAATCAACACCCAACTGGCTACCAATGAGGAGTCAAAAATCCCATAGTCCACTCTAACCTGCTCCTTAAAATTCTTTCTGCATAAATCCCCTCTCCCCCTTCATCATATTATAAGTAAAATTTTGCAACTTTTTTAAAACAATTTGTAAAATAGCAAACTAGGTTAGGTTAGGTTACAGCGGCAGTTCCACACTGTAGGCCGTGGATTGGCCCTTTGTGATACCACACAATGAAGATTGATTCTACAGTGGGAGTCCTAAATTTTGCCTAACTCAAATGTATTTAGAGTAGGGATCTTTAACAAGTACCTGACATCGTACAGGCTCGGGACCGACGGTTCCTTTATTCACCTCCCGCGTGAATAAATCGAGGGCCAGATGAGGATCGAACCCCGGTCCTATCAGTTCAGAGGCGAGCACGTAACCACTGAGCTAGCCTGGCCTCTAAATAGCAAACTAAATCTACTTAAATTGTCCTTTTTCCTCATTTCTCATGGACTAGTAAACTAGTGAAACTAGATGACCTCTAATGACCCCTTAACTTATTGACTCGATGCTCTCAGTTGTATAGATAATTCAACAGGAGATGACCAATGACCTAGAACTGCTTTTTAAAAAGTTCACTGTTTATCAATCAAAACACCACGCATTTTATTTACGTATGCACAAAATATTAATTTATTTACCTGAGGGAGTAAACTTGATTGAAATGATAGGTGTCGGCTCTTGGAAGAGAGATTCTATTTTGCCACTCATTTCATGCAAGGAGGTTTCATTTACCTTCTCTAAATCAGACAAGTCGTACAGCTGGACTGAAGAGTCGTGGTTTGCAATACATAACTGATTCCTTCAATTCAGCACAACATTTTACTCACATTAATATTTTAAATCTAACATATTGTTACAAATATATAGTGATCCTATTTCATACAAGAAAACTAAGAACAATATATTTGAGGTAAACAATTTACTTCAAATTTATAATGAAGTTGAAAATCATATCCTTTTCTGCATTTCCCCACTTCATGGAAACTGTTGCAAGAACTAATGGTAAACTAGGAAGGCAGGGTGGTGACTGTCACCGAGTCACCACCCTGCATTCCTGCGGGACTCTTTGCTCTTCACACCTCCTGATGACGACGATGGTCGAAATATCATGTGAGTTATGTCTGTGTCTTTCTGTGTGTTTCCTTCGTTATAATTATATATATATATATATATATATATATATATATATATATATATATATATATATATATATTGGTATAAATAGGCAGCAGATCCTCTTAAACAGGTATCATTATTTCAACTCTCTTATTTTAATACATTTTCTTGTCCTTTAATAATCTTTTATCCTTCATTTACTTTAATATTCTTAATCTATTTATTCTCTATTAGTCCAGTTATACCGTTGACCTTTCAACTCTTTTATTCTAACCGCTTGTTTCTTGTTCATTATTGACCTTTGACCTTCTCTTTATATTAACCTGTACTAATCCTTTTAATCTATTAATAACAATGACTAAGCATGAGTCATCGATTTTAATTTAACATGTCACTTGGCCAACTCCTTTTCCAGTTGAACCCTGTTAGCAGGAGGATCGAATTCTCTCAGTCTTAAGATCGTGAATGCCGAGACTGCGGTTAATTTTAATGATATATATATATAACAACGAACAAAAACTGATCACAAAAAGATACCAACAAAACTCATTTTGATATTTCGGAATCCACCATCATATAGAGAAGATGTGTTTCTCTTGAGTGACATTAGATACTGAAAAAGTCATGTACAATGTCAACATTAAGCAGAATAGCTACCTTTTGTTAGTGGGAGGAGAGTATTAATTATGAATAAATAAAAAATAAATCACTATTGAATAGTATCAAGAAAAAGAAATGTAGTGAAAAATTAAACAAAATAAATAAGAAATGAGTTAAATAAAAATAAATGAAAATTCTAACACGTAAATAATAAATAAAGAAATAATACTTAAAAAAATATTAACTGTAAAACTGTACGGTAAGACTAAAGTGTGCTTCAAGGAAACAAAATACTTTTTTAGGATTTACTTTGTAAGAATTATTTTTTCATTTGTTTTTCTAATATAATTTCATTTTTTTGTTGTCTGAACATCCTTTATTATTTGCTTACTACTTTCGCTTCGCTATCTTCTCCTGATGATGACTTAAGTCAAAACACCTGAAGTCAATTATGCTGGTGTTTTTCTATCTTTATCATCGAAGCTTGATATATAAACTTTCGAAATGATTAATAATTTTTTTTTTGATATCAGTTAAATAGTGTATGTCTTACGTGGAACATGAAACGTCCATGCAGGTTATGCAGCTTGCAGGAATCTCCAGAAGTTTTACTAATTGTCCTCTAAGGAAATTGAATTGAATGACACCCGTTTTTGTACCTAAAAGATTAACTTATGATAATTTACTTTTTTTAAAAAAAAAATTGTTTAATTCTACGGTTATTAGTAATTTATCTCATATTAGTAATATATATCTTGTATATTTTACAAAAAAAATATAGATAATTTGTCAATCATTTCTTTTAGTTAATTAAAGCCTGGTGATACAGTCATCTTGAACAGCTCTCGATACTTGGTATCTTGCGGATCTATCGCCGAGTTTGGTCCGGCCAGATCCACGTCTTACTACGTGCTTATCTCAATATACAATGTCATATTGATTGTAGCCAACAAAATTTGCTTCTAGAATTCAAAAATTTGTTCTGAAGTGATTTAATTAAAAAATAACTGAATTTTTTTTTTTTGTGTCATAAGGCAGATACAAGACTTATCCCCAAATATCTGTTAAATGACGTTTCTAATTTATTCTTTAATGAAAATTAACTTCACATATTTCTATTTTTTTTTTTTTTGAGTTTATGGTAGTTAATTCAATAAAAATACCTTTAATATATATTTTCATTTTCTTTGAGAACTGTGCGGAACCATTTTAGATCAATTTATATCCAAACACTTTTGGATCATTTATTTTTGGATCAAACCTTTACCAATTATTTAATAATTTAAGAGCAGCCTGCACATGTTCAAAAGTAGTGTTATCAAAAATTATTATTTTGATAACAACCAGATTATCAGTATATCCTTGACTACCGCAACAATGATTACTTACAATATCTCGTCAATCATTCAATAGGTAAGGACCCCAAGTAACGACAGCACACATACCTGAGTCAACCTTTGGTGAACAAACTGCTAGTGTAGTATGTACATCCAATATCTACACTAATTATTCTATGCACTAGCATTATATCAACCCATTCTATTAGTGTTTTATTAATATATCTAATTATTAGTGTTGATTCCCTGCATAGCAAAAACATTTCTCCAAAGATACTTCTAAACCAATAAATCCAGGATAATTTTATTAGAAATAACATTTTAATTTTTTTTTTTCATAAAGCAAACACTTCACAAACTTATCCAAAATATCTGTTACATGACTTTTCCAATTTATTCTTTAATGAAAAATAACTTCTGATTTTTTATTTTTTGTGATTATTTATAGTAGTTTGTTCAATAAAAAGTCCTTTGATATATATTTTCATAGTTCAAAGATTTTTCTATTTCAATGACAAAATTTTTTTGTAACAGACTCTTGATATGACCTTGTGATAACAAATTAACATAATCTATGAATAATTTAAAAATAACAACTTCTGCTTTTCATCGGCAATACCATGCTTCAACTACCTAAGGTGTGTGAGATAAAACGTCCTATATGAAGATTCTAATTGGCTTAAAACTTCACACGTTATTACAGGCGGCTCTGTTGATATTTTTATTGATAATAATATCAGCAAAAATATCATTAATATTAAACTTTATTTATATTCAACATATTAATATTAGTTGATATTAATATTGATGTATCAATATTGTAAGCTCATTATATAAAGATAGAATTACTATTCAAAGTTGCCAGTTTATTGAAACACAGGAGAAGAGGTTCCAAAAATTGCAGTATTATGATAAAAATTGAAGAAGTACCTTCACCATGCTCTAACATTGCCCAAAATTATTATGGAGTTTTTAAAATTGGAGATTTAAAAATGGAGATTTTGAATCACCAAGGATATATTTTTGACTAGCAAACGTACTCGTCTTTGATGGAATCAAAAATTCTATTATACTTGGTATTCCAAAATACCATTAGAAATTGACTAAAGTGAAATCTGGAATAGCCTACACTACTACTTTACCACTTTGAAATGAACATAATATATATTATAAGTAAACACAATATCATATTCTTGACAACCAATTGATTTTTTGGCTAATTTTTATTTTAATTAGTTGTCACTAAGTTCTAACAATAAATATAACTTATATTGACTTAAATAACTACACAATAAATTCTTTTGTTTTGCTAATTTAGTTACTGTCACCTAAAAACATGATATTATTACTAAAGTTCAATTTTTTTAAATGTTCTCAATTTTTTTTGTAACGTTCCTTACTCGAAATGCATACCAGCCACCTGCGTGACGCCAAACGTCATATATTTACTGATTAATATAATAATTTCATTGGTGTTTTACACTCATAAAGCCAAGTATCTTATTTTCGTGAAAATCAAAATTATCCCATCGTTTATCAGACAGTAAATTTCACTTCAGAGAACCCGCAGTAATCCATGCAAATCACAAAATCCCACTCAGAGTACCACAACACCATTTACTCAGTAATTAGTAAACAAATACTGATTATAATATTATTTACATGGGTTATAATGATTATATTCCACTAGTTTATACAATATAACAGTTAACTATTTCAGATAAGGGATATGAAATATTTATTTCTAGAATATATAAGTTAATGTGTTCGACTAGATACGCTCAAGGGAAAGGCAAGAACTGTTTGGTTCTATATACTTTCGCTGCATGTTTCCTCAGTATTGACTTTTTTTTCCTCCAAAGTAGTACCCCTGCTTGGAGGGAGTTTACTGTAATATTTTCATATGCTCCATTTGTTATATTACATGTGTATAATATCGTTACACTATGTTATATGAAATCTATGTTATTTATGAATTTGTAAAAACTATGAAATAAATTTATCAGTTCAATTTTGCTTGGTGGCCAGTTTAACCCTTGTAACAATGTAGTTTTCTCAAGATGGTTTCTGTTGTTATTGAGGAGAGGACAATGGAAGAGAAGATGATATGGGGTTTAGATACTAAGATTATCACAGCTGCATAAAGCTGAGTCATCAATTTTAAAACGATTGAAGTAACTTTTAAATTTACCATCTCCGGTTAGAAACATAGTTAGTCTGTAGTTGTTCAAATCAAGGTGTTTATTTGATAATCTGCTAAGTACCTCAGTAATGATATGTCATATGTCGGTTCACTTGGATATTCAGAATTACAAATAGATGTTGCAAAGGCTAAATGTCTAAATAGAATATGTTTATTAGTCATTCATTCCTGGTGGCAGTAGCCATCTGTAACAATTTATGAATTTGATGAATCAAAGATTGTGGACTGGAGCGTGTACACAAACTTTTGGATTCACAGCTCTGAGAGCCTCAAAACATGTAAATCCGTCGAAATCTCGAGGTAGAATTTTTTCACTATTACTATATTTTACTTATAGTAAAGTAAAAATTACCTTACCTACAATGAAATTTGGCAACCCTGTACTTAAGTCAGTAAGACAATTGCATTTTTTTTCTTCGAACTTCTCTGAAACTGACTCTTCCATTTCAGTCTTCTGAGCATCAGTCGACATTTCTAGAACAAACCAGTTATAAAAATAAATAAATAAAAATAAAGTTCTAAAAATGTGTTCATATAGACAGAAGTATATAAACTCTATAATATCAAAGAAAATCGATCACCTTAGCTAACTACTTTCTGGTAGTATGTATCACAATTCTATTTGTAAAATTGACAACAAGTATTACTGCAATAATAATAATTTAAGATATCATTATTAACCGTCATACCTCGTCTATCGCTGGTGAAGTCGCTCGACCGGTTTCACAATGGCTGCATCATCAATGGGACTTACGTTACCTTCCAAAATCATAAATATAAATACCTATTTTAAGTCAATGGTGCCAATATATGCCTAAATTTTCTACCTAACAGTTTTATTTTGTTTATTCTGTTTTTTGTCTTTTACAATTTAAGTCGTCTCTGCCCTGTCCGTCCTGTCCTCTTTTCATGTTTTTTATTGGTTTAAATATTATGTCTATCTGCTGCTTGATTTGTTCGTTTATTAGGTTATCGGTATTTCTGTGTTTATATATTTCCATTTCTTCTATTACATTTAATATTTTACCTTTTTGTCCTATTTTAATTAATTCCATTGATTTTTCAATACTTCCCGGGATCATGTTTTTTTAAATTTAGCATTATTATTTTATCTTTTAAGCATGCGCACACGTTCAATACGTGTTTTAAGTAATAACCACGTAGAGTGACAAAACATATAAACTTTTTTACCACACAAAGTTAATACCTCTTCTCCAGGTGTTCAAATTTTTGATTTAGTTAATAAGCTACATCAAAACAGCCATAATTAAGGTCGTCTAATGAAAAAAAAATTGCTGCTTTTTTAATAAGGCTCATATATTTGAAGAAGAGAAAAACTCAGTAAGTCTATGTTAGTCAGTTTGTTTGTGCTGAAGTTTGAGAACTGCTGATTTAAGTGTAAAGGAAGCAATATAACCTTGACTTATCTAACTCGAAGAAATGTAATTTATGCAAATAATGTATTCTTGTTTCTTACAAATGGTATTTATTTTATGCAATTTTTACTGAATGTGAAGACAAAAAGAATAAAGTGATTTACTTTAAATGTCAGCTTTAAATAGACTGGGTGACTGAAGGTCCAAAAGTGTTTGGTACTATAGATCCAGGCCTCAGAGAACCGGAGAACTACTTGTATAGAACTGACCCTACAAGCTACTACTACTACAAGTACATACTACATGCTACTACAAGTTACAATGCTCCCGATCACCTGGTTACGACTCGCTACGACAACCTTAGGAGAAAGGTCAAAGGGAATCTTGGGCAAACCCAGTACTCAAGTAAGTCTATTCAACTTTGAGATTGCGAGCAATATTATTATTATTTTAGGGTAAAAAGCTAATGAAATGGTCTCCACATATAAAAATTTAATGGTATAAACAACACGCTTTGAACACGTAGTGTTCTTCCTCAGGCATTAACTAAAAAAATACAATGACACCAGAGAGTTATCTATAGTATACAGTGAATATAGTACAAAATAAAGATAAAATAAAGTAAGGAAGAGAATACAAACCTAAGGGTGAGTGTCTGTGGTACAACTGACTGGGAATAGGATGGACGTGGGTGAGGGTATTGCGTACATCTGTTTCATATTAGAAGGCAGGTACATTTCATTGTTATTTTTTTTTCCTTAAAGGTTTGGCTGAGCCTTTACATTTACCTCTCTTCCAACCTCATCTCCCAGCTTCATCCCAGCAACACCCCCACCGCCACTGACTGACTCTTACAGAGACAAACTGATTAAGGACAAACGTAACCCTGTAGAAAGCAGTCCAACTCTTGACCTTGACCTTGATGCATACATCCTCAGGTTCCTGAGACATACAGGGATACTGGATGTCATAAAGGAAAAGATCACTGATTCTTTAAACACAAACATTCCCCACACGACAGACGAACAAACTGACAACGGAAACTCTCTTAACAGACATCATGGCAGTGCCAAAATCTAATATTCCCCCCGACTCACTATCATACATTGTGTTCAACCCAGGTGGTGTCCAGAGAGGGAAGGCTGAACTGGCTCACTTGCTGGGTACTCTCAAACCCGATTTAGTTTTAATATCCGAGACTTTCCTGAAACCTAACATACGTTTTTCCATCCCGGGGTACAAAGTAGAAAGGACTGACAGACCCACATTTGGTGGGGGCACGGCAGTACTAATTCGTCATGATATACCCTATGCCAGAATTATGAGCGACTGGGCTCCTCTTGAACACACCACTGTCAAGATCCATTTTCCCAATTCCAATATCCCTCTACTCATCTCAGCAGTGTATAAGCCTCCCCATACTCCTTTAAATGTCAACGACCTCCAACAGTTACTGCATTCTGGAACTCCCTCTATTATTGGGGGGGGACCTCAATGCCAAAAATACTGCCTGGGGGTGCGTCAGAGACAATCATTCAGGTTCTACTCTGCTAGACTATATCACCAGTTCGAACGTCCTCATTCATGCTCCTACAACACCTACCCACATCCCTCGACCTACCTCTGGAAGACCTGATATTTTGGATGTCTCTCTCTCCTGCAATGTCAATCATGTTGTAACTTCCGAGGTCTTAAACTGCCTTGATTCAACACACCTTCCAGTTCTGTTCTGTCTCCACAAATTCAAAATAAACTATAGACCAGGTATTATTCATCGTAAAACAAATTGGCAAATGTTCCATTCCCTAACCTCTCTGAACTGTCCCTTTCCCACAAACCTTTTGACTCCTACAAGCATTGACAAATTCATTGAACTCTTTACATCCCATCTATTATCCTCATTCCAAAAAGCCTCCACCAATAAGACCTCTTCCTCTTACACCAATCCCCTCCCACCTTATATCCTCCAAAAAATAAAGGAGAAGAACAGATTGAGGAAGTTGTTTCAGGCCACTAGAGACCCAGGAACTCGCAGGATGATGAACAAAGCGCAGTGGGAGATTCGATCTCTTATCAGGACGCACAATGCCAAACACTGGACTAGCCTTCTTAGTGCAGACGAAGACCCTTCACACATTACAGCCTGGCGTATTATAAGACATTTAAAAAAAGGGCCCAATCAGTCTAACGTAACTCTACCTCTGAGGGAGGACAATCTGCCTCTCATAGATGATAACAGGAAGGCCCTAATATTTCAGAAATATCTTTCCCACTTATACCGCCCCCACCCATCCTCTCCTATCCCCTTCGTATCAACTGCCATCAGTGACACACACCCTAATACTCCCTTATTCTTCTCTCCCGCAGAAATCACACAGGTCATTGCATCCCTTAAAATCAAATCAGCCCCCGGTCACGATGGCATTAGTAACAAATTAATATCCAAACTCCCTCCCAAAGTCATAGCAGCCTTGACTGCATTGTATAATTCTTGCCTTCGACTGCAGTACTTTCCCGTAGCGTGGAAGATAGCAAGAATTATAATGATTCAAAAGCCCCATAAGTCAGGTCACTCCCCCCGCGACTATAGACCAATTAGTCTATTACCCTGCCTTGGAAAAATCTATGAGAGGTTGATTTTATCAAAAATAAAACCAAGTCTGCCCTTCCAACCAGAACAGTTTGGCTTCAGAAGCCAGCACGGTACGACTCTGAAACTGCGAAGACTGGTCCAGTTCATTAAACAGGGTATTTCTCCAGATAGACATGTTCCCCACAGAAAGACAGTGGCTGTGTTCCTGGATCTGGAGCAAGCTTTCGACTCGGTCTGGCATAGGGGACTTTTGCACAAACTAAGATGCTTTGGTCTACCTAGATGGTTCGTGAAGACAACTAGGTCTTTCCTTTCTGGACGCCAATTCTTTGTCTCGACTAACAATAGACTTTCCCCAAAAGGACATATCTATAGGGGTGTTCCCCAAGGTAGCGTTCTTGGCCCTATTCTCTACAACCTCTATACCTTTGACTTTCCCAAACCCCCTCCTATAATAAATCCTAACTCACCCGACCGCATTGAGACGTTTCTGGGATTCTTTGCCGACGACACTGCAGTGGCCTATAGGTGCTATAATGTGGGTTATGCAACCAGAAAATTACAACATTTCCTTGATGGGGCCCTGCACTGGTTCACAACCTGGAAACTAACTCTAAACCCGGCAAAGAGTGCCCACATCCGTTTCTGTAAAGGTACACCTCCTCTTCCACCTCCTGTCTTCATTGGAGATCGAGCCATACCATATGAAACACAGGTAAAATATCTGGGTCTCATATTAGACTCCAGATTGACATTCAGGCAACATCTCCGGAGCAAATCTAAGCTGGGAATGTTCCTAATGTGCAATCTTTATTCCATCCTCAAATCAAGTAGTACTCCACTGACAGTGAAGGACCTTGTCTATAAGGCGGTCATTCGCTCGACTATGACATATGGATGCTCAGTCTGGTTTGGAGCGGCGCCCACGAACAAGAACTGCATCCAAGTCGTACAGAATAAATGTGCCCGCCTTATAGCTAGAGCGCCATGGTATGCTAGAAATTTTGATATTCAGCATAATTTGAGTTGGGAATCAATTGATTGCTACATTGGTCGACTTGCTAACAATGAAGACAAAAAACTGTCCACCCATCCAAATCTCCTTGTTCGGGACCTGAATCCAACAAACAACTCTTCCCAATCCCATGACTCCTAATAGCTCCCTCCCTGAACTAAATATGACGACCTGATGACTTATAAATAATATAGTACCTCATATAATGCAAAGCTGCAAGACCATACGACCACGAATACGACTCCTTTCCCTGACAGACTAACGCCCCCAGTATTGACAATGCCTACTGACCAAAACAAAAAAAAAAAGCAGCAAGATAATTTAGCAGTAGTGGGCCTCTGGTCCGGAACTGCTAATTACGACGTGCACTGTCGTGCATGGAACTCTTCGTTGGTCGTTGGTCGTTGGACGCATCTAAGTGCTAACCACATCAAATGTTGCTTAACTTTTGCGATCTAACACGACTGTGGCTGTTTACTATTATAGATATTTGATAATTTAATATATATTTAAAAATATAATCGCTGTACCAACTGTACTAAAGTTGATGAACTTGATTGGACCTAATTTGTAGTCAGCCGTAACGAAGGCAGTTGTTAAGTCTTTATCACAGAAGGTAACAAATCCTTGCCTGTCAGTAATGGCAACCCAGCTGAAACATATACGCATATTACAACATTGTATTTACCACGCTTGTTGTAAAATCTATAATAAATATTTGCTAAAGATATAATAAAGTCAAAATGTAAATAAATCATTAAAACAGGGTGACCATAATAATAATAAATTCATGCATTTCATCATTACCACAGAGGTTAGTATTATTAATATTAAACATATAATCTACCGTCTTACCTCGTACATTACTGCCGTAGCTGTTGGACCGGTTTCGGGTGACACCCGAAACCGGTCCGACAGCTACGGCAGTAATGTACGAGGTAAGACGGTAGATTATATGTTTAATATTAATCATAATAATAATAATTGAAATATATAAAACTCTTGTGATATTTCTATGACTATATTATTGGGTGTCTTTTTTATAATACGAGTAGAGAATTTGAGAACCTCTCAAAAGTCTGACGATTGGTTTTCTAAGGTAAGCATGATCTGTAGTTTGAAATATCGATTATAGTAAGTAAGTATTTCACTATAACCATGAGGTTATAAAAATATTGATATATAGAAATAGTTTTTAACATAATAATACTAAAACCAAATATAAATGGTATCTAATACTCTTTGAGGTTGTTTAGAGATGTGATCATTGAAGGATTTATTTTGTACTGCCTCTTCAATTCCATGTGATTCAAGCCTCTTGATTCCCACATAAATATAAATCCTACAAAACATAGCTTGTACATTTATTTTAGTTTTTATATAACTCATTTATTTTCATTCTAATCCTATATAAACCTTTTGATGTAGAAGTCAAAGCTCGATTTGTGTGACTTATAAATACAGTATCTGTGAAAAACCCAACATCACTTTGCTTTCCTCTAAATTTTGGAATGTGAAGAGAAAGTCCTTGATATCTATCCTGCAATAAGAAGCTCTCATCATTCATAAACCTGCATTAAACATAAAATATATAATATGACAAGGCCTCAGATTTAATATTGTAACTTTTCAATGTCGTCATACAAAATAAAACAAATTAGTCATGACCTGACGATGACTATTGCATGTCGAAAGCTTGTGTTTATGGATAGTAAGTTATGTTAAATTCTTTACCTGTGATGTTAGTCTTTCAGTTGTATTAAAACTGTTGATATTTATTAAAGTGTTTCAAAGAAAGTGCCTCAATGTCCTTTGGACAACTTATCTGGGAATTACCACCTTCTATTCGTAAGACTGTCAAGAGACTGGAACAGCTTAGTTTGAAAGTCGTAAATACCGAAGCTGCGGTACATTTCAACAAAATATATATAAACCAATTAAAAAGAAGATAGCACACATATAGACACAGAAATAACTTACTTCTATATTTCGACCATCGTCGTCATCAGGAGGCGAAGACTCCCGCAGGAAGGCATCGCCGCTCTGCCTTCCTGCGGGACTCTTCGCCTCCTGATGATGACGATGGTTAAAATATAGAAGTGAGTTATTCCTGTGTCTATCTGTGTGTTATCTTCTTTTTAATTAGTTTTAATTTAAAAGTCCGTTGGACCGTTTCATATAAATACTATATATATATACATATATACACATATATTTTATATATATAGGTGTGTTCTCTAATCGGGTTCGGTCAATTTTCCAGGATAAAAAATCAAACTCTCGTTTTGATTTTTTTTTTATATTTGATTATTTTTATCCTAGAAAATTGACCGAACCCCGATTAGAGAACACACCTATTCTATCAAACGGTCGATATATTATTGAATCTGTTATATATATATATATATATATATATTTTATTAAAGTAGACGGCAGCTTCCGCATTTACGACTTTTTTGCTCGTTTTCTCTAGTTTTCTTACTAGTTTTTTCTGGTAGGGAGTGATTTCATGGAGGAGTTGTCCCAGAGACATCAAAGAAATAATCTTTTAGCTTAATCAATAATATTATATTTTTTTTTTTTTTTTTACACTTACAAGCTTTCGATTTTTTCATAAATCATCTTCAGGTATATATCATTATTAAACAGGTTAAATTCACAGAACAAAATTTTTCTAAATGTTAAACAGACATTAAAAGGAATAAAAATTTAGATGTTAATAGAACTAAATGAACTTTGTGAAAAAACAAAACAAGTCCACTGTGACAAGTGTAAGGTTACAAGTGGAAATGTAAAAGTGAGTTTTGCTGTTGTTTTTTCGTATTCTATTCCTTTAAAAAAAAAACTAGTAAGAAAACTAGAGAAAACGAGCAAAAAAGTCGTAAATGCGGAAGCTGCCGTCTACTTTAATAAAATATGTTTACAAGAAAATCTGCTGCCAATATACACTAATATAATATATATATATATATATATATATATATATATATATAATATATATATTATATATAGACAAAGAAACATAGGTAAAAGACAATTGGAGACCAACAATGTTTCTCAAGTTACTGTAGGTCTCCTATCGTCTCCGTACCAATGTTTGGTTCCCCTCTTCTTATGATAGTTCAAATTGAAAATTAGAGAGTTAAGTATGTTTTTCTAATGTATCTATGTTTCTTTGCTTGAATTGAACTTTATTTGCCTATTCTAGATCGTTTATCTTAGTTATATATATATATAATCAATGAAAGAAAATAACACGGAGAACAACAATAATTCTATAATATATATTATATATATTATATATTATATATATATATATATATATATATATATATATATGGTATATATAACTATGTATAGTAGCTGTTAATATATGACTTACATTTCAATGGCTACGAGCTGAAGTGATCTTCTTATTCATTTCCTTATGACGACAAGGTGGAAATGTAAAAGTGAGTTTTGCTGTTGTTTTTTCGTATTCTATTCCTTTAAATATATATACCAACGTCCAAACCAAAATAAAAAAAATAGACTACGATATTTCAATCGAAACAAGCGGTCTCATTGTTATTCCACATGTTTATGGTGAAATGTTGTTATATATATATATATATATATATATATATATATATATATATATATATATATATAAAAACGTTGAATTTGTATTTCTATAGTTTTGAAAAAAAACAAATTCGTTGATTACATGAATATTGTGATTACGAAAGAAAAGCATTATATATATAAATTAAAATACTAAACTGTCCAAACTGGACAGATAAATAACTGAAAAAAACAATACTTAAAGAATGATAACACTTACTGGATCAATATTTCGAACCGAAGTTCTTCATCAAGAATAGAGTAAAAGGGAAGAAGAAGAGGTACGTGAGTTCAAGATTGTAGGTGTCGCCTTCCATTCACAATCTTGAACACACGTACCTCTTCTTCTTCCCTTCTACTCTCTTCCTGATGACGACCTTCGATTCGAAATATTGATCCAGTAAGTGTTCTCGTTCTCCATCTGTTGTTTTTTTTTCAGTTATTTTTATATTTGGAATGTAAGAACAAAATACTACGTTTCACTAAAAAGAAAAATGCTTACATAATTAATGAATCCAACTGCATTGCTTGAGGTAACAGAGAAAACCGGCTTTAATGGTGGTTCTTTTTCTACTAAGTAGGACATTGTTTTAACCGGATTAAAAGAGTTTGGCAAAGTCATTTCAACTGAAATCAAAATCAAGATTAAGATATGTTCTTTTCTAGCTTAGATCAATATGATAAATTCACGATATTTGTGTCACTTGTCTAAAATAGTTGTTTTAAAACATTAAAATTAAAATTTAATTAAAACATTAAAATATGTTTTATTACTTTAAAATAGTGAAGGTATTAAATAAATTATTGGAAAAAAGGGGAAAAAATTGAGAGAAGAAAGATGTTGATGGGACCTAGGCTTAATATCAATATTAAAGAGTGAGAGCAGATGTTGCATGAGGCTGAATGAACTGTCTGAGTTATGGTTAAGTAAGATAGAACTCTTTGGGGCCAGGTTAGGACAGTGGTTAATATTCTCGCCTCTCAACTAGTAATTCCAGGGTTAGATACCCACCTGTCCCTCGATTTATTCACTCGGAGGGTGAATAAATCTGAGTACGTTTTCCCTCGGAGATGATGTTAAGCTGTCGGTCCCGAGTCTGTGCGATGTCAGGTACTCGTCCAACGACCAACGGCCAACGAGATTCTCCGTGCAATGATGTACGTTAGAGTCAGGCAGTTCCAAGCCAGAGGCTTTCACCAGCTTTACTGTTTGTACTGCTGTAATTATTCCGGTCTGTCGGGTAAGTCGTTATGTTAGTTTCTGTCATGGTGAGTATGTTTTGTAGTCGTATGGTCTTAGTGCCTAAAGTCGTCAGTTATGGATTGGTTTCAGGGATTTTGAGGTAATATTGCTCTTACTAGCAGATTACAGTGTACGGGAATTTTTCTGTCTTAATTGATGGTCAGACGCCTAAAATGTAAGTTTTTATTAATTCCATCCTTAGAACACGCTGGATATCGATATTTCTCGCATAAAAAGGAGCAATGGACTATAAGGCGATTACACTTGTTCTGGACAATCCGGAGTCCATTTTTATTAGTTATCGCAGGGTTCTACCAGAACAGAACATCCATAGGTCATAGGTACTCGTTAAAGATCCCTACTCTATATACACTTAAGTTAGGCAAAATTTAGAACTCCCAATGTAGAATCACTGATCAAATAAAAAGACCGTAAAGGGTTGACACTTTTCACCTCGCTAGGGGATAGGTTTAAATAAAAAAAAAAAAAAGACCCATTCAGGTTTACTTACGTTCCATTAAGTGCTCCAAGGCCCACTCTTTGCAGAAGACTTTTGTGTTTCCGTTGCCTATGGTCATTATAAACTTTCCACAGTTACTCATAAGTGCAAGGCTGTAGCCAACATTATCAGTATCGAAGTAAGTGTACAGTGGAATGCTGGAAAACAAAAGTTATTTCGAAATATTAATGGTGTAGTTTAAACCATCAAAAGCAAAGTTTATAAAAAGCATCCTAAAAGTCTCCTTTAACTTATAAAGAACTTGCTAAAAGCCTGTTTCAACTAATGAAGAACGTACTAAAAGTGTGCTTTTATATGCAACGAACATACTAAAAAGCTTCTATAACTTTTGAAGGAACTGCTAAAGCTCTACAGTTAAAGTGCTGTACATGTTAAATCGTCAAGCCAGTGGTGACTGACTGCCAAGTGTTTGAGTGGTATTTATCTCCCATTTTTTTTTTTTAAACAATTCCTTTGGGTTTCTATTAGCATCATTTCTTAAGAAAGATTACTTGCAAGGGAAGGTGCTTGAAAACAGTATATGGTATCCAAAACCATATTGTGGTATAGGACAACACACTATACAAGAACACCTTAGGAAAGAAGATAGAAAAAACAGGAAACAATACTGGGATTCTCTTCAAGGACACAGATAATCAGAAATACTTCTCAATAAGTTTGATAATAGACAAATCTTGTATTGTATGGAAAGGAGAAGGAATAATCTAAGAATTTTAACCAGATTTCTAGCGGGTCACTGTAAACTTAATAGCCATTTGCGAAGAATGAGCATTACCAATGATGGTTTGTGCAGAGTCTTCAAGGAAGAGGAAGAGACACCGTTGCACCTGCTGGCTGACTGTCGAGCCACTTTGCTACACAGAGGCAGGTGTTTCATGACACTCAACAAAACCATAGAAGATATGACTATGGTTTAAAGTAATCATTCTACTTTAAAGTTACAGTGTATGCGAAGTTTTCTATCTTCATTGATAGTCAGACACCTAATGTAAGTTTCTATTGATTCCATCCTTAGAAAATGCTGGATATTGATATTACTTGCATAAAAAGGAGCATTGGCTATAAGGCGAGCACACTTGTTCTGGACAATACGGAGTCCATTTTTAGGTAGATTCCACTAGGAGGTTACACTAGAGAGAGTAATGCGAAGTGAAGTGGAGGATCCGTTGTATCCAGCAAAAGTGCTGAGCTTCCTGGAAGCCCTGAAGCTAACTGGGGCACTTTAGTACAGAAGGGGAGAAAGTACGTTTCTTAGGATGCAGTGCTATAATTACTTTCAATGAGAAATAAAATAAAAACAAAGATGTGGCAGTATTAATGATCCCACTTGCCGATATGCATCACTCAGCTTCTACCCTGACAGATGTAAACATAGCCCTGTGCTACCCTAACATAAAAAACATTTTCCTCAATTTGAACAGTTAGTTTAATTCTTTTCAAACCTTCATTTATTTTTACTTTACTTTTTTTCAACTGATTGTTACACAAGCACGTATTGTATCTATTTATAGCTTGATCCGTCCTTGAGTCTGCTTCATCATACGATATGTACTACATGACACTCGCCTATACTCTGACATATTATACCAATGTTTGAATCGGAGACAGCTCCTTGAATTGGTTTTCTAGTATTAATAGATAACTTCCATTTCAACCCTATGGCATTTAGCTAGGTGTACTTCCCTTATTGTCTTCGAACTAGAACTATCAAAGAAAAATAAATTTACTTTTTTCATACAATATTCTTACCTGTTATTAATCATATATTTTCTTAAAATATGACATTTTATATTTTATTTGTTATCAAAATTTAAAATTGCTTTTTTTTTCTTTTTTTTTTATAAGTAATATATGACTGTATAATTGGAGAAACATAAACTCATTTTTGTCAGAAAATGGAAAACTATTGTCTATAATCTTTTTATTAATGATTTTAATTAAGAAAACTAACAATATTTAAAAACTTTGTTACAATTTGGTAGAAACTATGACATCAAAAACTTTGATATACCATTATTCAGTAATTTGTAGTAATTATGAATACCGTTTTATAATGTCCCACACAATGATACAACTATCCGGGCCAGCATCGGTTGAAACTAAATATTTTTTGGAATCACAGGTTGATATAGACGTCACGTTGTTACTCTGAAAAATATCAAACAACTACTATTAATTAATATTTACCCTTGAGTTTCTTCATGCTACTAATTTACATATAGATTGTAGATATCATGTTTTATGATTACTATGATCGACATTTTGGCAATAGTTCCCCGTCAGATGACGATCAGAAAACAAGATGAAGAATAAGGGACATATTCAGTTTTATTATACTCTACTTCGTTATGACTGACTGAATACATCTCTCTCACTTCACCTTGTCCTGATGACGAACAGCTGTTAGAAATATAAATCGTAGTATGTATTTTGTTCTCTTTTGAGCTGTTAGTATTTTTTTATGAATTTCGGTTAAGAGTACCTTTTCATTTTGGCTCTCTCTCTTTTCTTTCAAAGACAAATAAATTTACTTCCTAAAAAGACTGTATGTCTTCCTTCTTTCAGTTGTATTTTTTTACTGACTTTAAACTATTTAGATAATTTACTTATAAAACATAAATTTAGAAAAGAATGATTTTCCACAATTACTGGAAACCCCGGTAATGAGATTGGCTTCTAGCTAAAATAACAAATAACAACTTTTAAACAGCATTAAAGGCGAAAGCTTACATGTTTTGAAGTTCGAAACCAATAATTTTAAGTAACATATAATTCGTTAAAATTTTGAACTAAATTTAAATAAAATAAACCATATGTTAAATGTGATTTACGTGTCCTTGGAGCTGGATCTTGCAGGATTCCTCGTAGTGGTAAAGAACAACGAGATGACCCGCCGCGTAAGCTAACTTCGTGTAATTTCCCTGACTCATATCCAGGACTGGTACTTCTTTATTGTAACCGAAAGTCCAAAGATACTCCTGTTTTTAAACAAAAAAAAAAAGAAGAAAATTTTTATAATATTAAAAACAATTATCAATAACATAAAGTTGATACTGCGTTGGATCAGGTTGCAGTGACCGTCACACGAGAGAGCACATACAGGCCAAAGATTGTGATACCAAAGGTATCACAAATTTTTATGATAGGCAAAAGGTAGCCATTTGTGATAGACCAAATGTAGCCCTTTGTGATAGGCCAAAGGTAGCCATTTGTTATAAGCTAAATGTAGCCCTTTGTGATAGACCAAAGGTAGCTCTTTGTGATAGGCCAAAAGTATCCCTCTGTGAGACCACATAATAAACATTCTACATCGGGAGTTTTAAATTTTGCCTAGCTTAAGTATATTTAGAATAGGGATATATAAACTTAAAGTATATTTCAACGAGTACGTGAAAACTTACAGGCTCGAGACCGACGGCTAGGAAGTAAGATATGCTCAAATTTTTACGTATGTGAGTGAATAAATCTATGGCCATAGTGGGTATCGAACCACGGATCTACTAGTCTAGAGTCGAGCATGTAAGACATTGAGCTACCCTGACCACTAAGTTAGCACTAACTCAAATGTTCTAAACAGACCCGTTACAAAAGACTCCAGCCAAATGAATATTATTGCAATATTCAAGTATGTAATGGGCTGGCTAGAAAGATTTCTACCTTTTTTCAGGATACCCATATAACTTGTTTATTCGAATCTCTTCTCTTTCTGCCATCCTAAATAGTAGATAAATTCAAAAATATGTTATCAAAAATAAAATAATGACACTGAATATTCTGCCAATCCCAGAAAGAGAGGGTTAAATTAAACTTTTATTGATTCATAATTTTATATTGGGTTGGGAACAAGTCATAATAATAAACTAATTCTTAAATTACACATTTTTTTAATTAACAGCTTAATTCATTTATTATTTATAAGAAGGAAAATGAACCCTAAGAGACTCAATTATATGAATAAAATGTAATGGACAATAGTCAACAAATTTTAGGTAAAAAACTGTAGGTGATCACAGTTCAAAGGTGAAATCATGTAATTGCAACTCTTCGGAGAGAAGCCACTTGTACTTTTATCCTCATTCAACAAGGACAGATTTCGGGTGGTCTGGCATAAATCTTCTTGTACTATTTAGTTCGTTTCATAGTTTTGTCGCTTTTTAAAACAAGTTTCTTTTCAAGTACAAGTTCTCGTTGAGTATACATCATTAACAACATTAAATGTGGTTTACGTGTCATATACATTGCAGACCGGCTATTATTATTATTATTTGAAGGTGACTATAGCACTGCGTCTTAAAAACTATTGTACTTCCCCTCTTCTGTACTACAGTACACCAGCAGTTAGCTTCAACGCCTCCAAGAAGCTCAGCACTTTTGCTGGTTCCAGCGGTAAAAGTTTTTCTATGGTTTTGTTGAGTGTCCCGAAGCACCTACCTCTGTGCAGCAAAGTTGCTGCAGTCAGCCAGCAGGTGCAACGGTGTTTCTTCCTCTTTTTTGCAGAATCTGCACAAACCATCATTGATAATGTCCATTCAGGCTCCCTACGTTTAGGGAGAAAGTAACTTCTTTTTTCCGTCTTCGGGACAGTCTTCTTCGGATTCCTTCTTCCTCTCGCTTTTGGACCCTCTGCGCTACCAAAGGATGGTCTCTGGACTTCCTTCTCCTTAGTATCATACAGGGGAAAATCCCTATATCTCTATCGGTGGTATTTTGTCCGCTCCACACACACCGGTATGTGTGTACCGCATACCGGAGTAAGGCTAGTTACTCAAGGGGGTCGCCTGGTACCCTTGAGGCTCCGTTCATAATACAGTAACCCCTGTATCATCCATCCTTCGGTACGGATCGCATAACACCTTAGTTTGGGGCTGGGATAATAGGAGGAGATTTGGAGATTAGGAAGGATATGAAACGAAGGTGATCAGGTCCAGCCCCTGATCACCTTCTCCTCTTTCGTTTGTCCCTGCATATTCCAGGTTAACAGGGTAGCCTCGTAAAGGCCGAAAGTGTGTTAGAGGCTATTAGAGGCGCTTAATCACTCCATTACTACTCCGTGAGTTGGACTTGCAGATTCCTTCAAGAATCAGTACGACACATGCATTACAGACCAGGTAATACCAACCAATCATTGTTATCGTACATTTTTTGGGAGTGCCTAACATGCTAACCTCTTAAATCTTTGATACTACCAGCTTTTCTTGAATCATTGTAGAGTGACTAAGATACCAGCTTCATCTTAAATCATCTTTGTCAATCATTGGTGAGTGATTAAGATACTACGAGTATCTTCATGGTCTCAACTGAAACTCTAAAACTAACTTTGGTGTTGAGTTCTAATTTGATGTAATTTCTTGTTACACAGTCGCATAAATTATAACTAATCCAGTACATTTTGAAATTTTACTGGATTAGTAAAATTTGTTTTAAATGAACACACTATATTTAAAACAAAAATCTATGCCACTTTGCAAATAGAGTACATAAAATAGTAAAACCATTGCAGAATTAAGTTATATTACATACATATGACTTACAAGTGGAATTCTAGATGAAGTTTCGACAAGATGGGGAGTACTTTTATCCCATAGATCTCTGGGCTCTCTAGTTGATCGAGTCATCTTTAAAACCAAAAAAAAAAAATTTGTTTTTACAAAAAATAAACCCACTGTGCCCAGTCAGCAATCCCATTTCACCATACAAGCTGATGGTTTTCAACTTTTGATTTCGATATAATATACTATTTAAAAAATAATAAATAAGAGAATGTTTCACAATAGTCAATTCCAGTAGATGTATTCCATCGGGAAAAGTAACCTAATTGAAGATATTGTAAAAAAAATCGTAACTCAGTGTCATTTTTGTTTTCAAATTTGGACACTAGAAATAAAAATACTACTTCACAGTTAGTATTTGTATATGTTGATATGAGGTTGGAAAAAAATATAAATTTCTTTTTAATATAGTACTGTCCATACTATTCATATTGTTGAAAGAGTTTAGAAAAACATAATTATCAAGAAGTTAATTTTCAATAACAAACAATAAACTCAGTCAATTATGTTTATATAAGAAATTTAGTTAACGTCTAATTGCAGTTTAGGTAAGCATATCTTATCATTTGAGATAGGTGGACAAAAGTGGCCAACCCGAGATCTCAGTTCTGTACCAATAACTAGATCAGTCAAGATTAGTTGTGTTTGGTTGATCCTTTTACAATAAAAAAATAATAAATATTATCAAAATGCTCAAGTAAAACAAATAAAATTGGTAATATTCGATCGGCCTGTCAGAAGCCACGCCCACAACGTTTTTACTGTGTAGAGTCAGTCTTCACGTTACAAAAATCAAACCTGTTATAATTAATGTTCCTCCTAATCATTATTTCCAATGTCCAACGATATTTTCTCTTACTGACATTAAAAAAAAAACAAAAGTTATTTTAGAGTAAGTAAAAGTATGAAAACATATTTGGCCGGCTTATAAAAGAATACATTCAGAGCAAAAATCGACAAAATCTTCAGGTTAGGCCTCTTTATACGAAATACCCCAAATATCTAGTAACTTCAGAAAATAAATATTCCAGAGATAAACTTGATTTCCAAAGTAGTGCTGGTATTCTTATACTGTTTTCATTTGAAACAGGGCACAAAGACAAAAAGTAGTATTATAGTTTCGTTTCATTTGGTATTTTATTAATAAGTGATATAAAATACAAACCAATTATTTCAGTGTTAAAATAGTTGCATATTATTTAGCCGGATTTATAAGTATCTATAATACATAAGTTTTTTCTTCCTTTGATAAAAAAAAACCTAGTAAGATTAAAGTTTGCAAGGTTGGCATCCCTGAATTGAGGGGAGATAGAAAACAGTTCTCCCCACATAACGACCGTCTCAGTTTACGACCAGTATTCTGCGCCTGCTCTAATAGTTTGCTTCCTTTGCAAATCTTGCCATTTGCAAGATATTTAATATCTTGCTTTTTATTTCATTTCAGTCAGTTTTTGTGTAAAAAAAAAATTATTTTTATATTTTATTATGTCAACAAAAAGGAAAAATATTAATTGTATTGAAAAATGTAAAAAAAGGCAAAGAAAAGCTATAAATCTTGATATGAAAATGAAAATTATCAATGATTTTGAAGATGGAAAGAAAGTACAAACGATTGCAGATAGCATAGGTCTTGCACACTCGACTGTGTCAACTATCCTTAAGGATAAAGAAAGGATTAAGGAAGCGGCGAAAACATCAATGGGATTTAAAGCTATTATAACAAAACATCGAAAAGTTCTTATGCATGAAATGGAAAAATTATTAGCGACTTGGTTTGATCAAAATGTCCAAAAAAATATCCCTATGAGCCTTTCGTTGATTCAAAAAGAAGCCCTTTCTATTTTTGAAATGTTGAAGCAAAAACAAGGGGACCAAAGTATTGAAACTTTCTCAGCAAGCCGAGGTTGGTTTCAAAGGTTTAGCCGTAGGTTTGATCTTCAAAATAGACAAATTTTGAAAATTGATGAAAAAGAAGTTGTAAATTTAGAAGTGGAAGTAGATGATATTGAAAATTTAGTAGAATATACTGAAGGCAAAGTGAGAAATGATGATTTACAAGACTCACTGGAAGAAAGAAATCAAGTTGAAAAGGAGTTTACTCTAGAAGGTTTAAATCGAGTGTTTTCTAAAGTAGATGAAATTTTATCAGAACTACATAATATGGATACTAATCGTGAACGTTTGTCAAAAGTTAAGTTAGAAATGAACAAAATAATGCAGTGCTATAAGGACATATATAAGGAAAAGGAGGAAATAGTGAATCAAGGCAAACTTGCAGTATTTTCAGAGGATTCTTCAGTGTTGCCAGAGACGACTGGTCAAGCAAAAGAGACTACTTTGCTAACTCATCATTCTGAATAAGATCTTTCCGAGGTAATATATTGTTTAAACGATATTTGTAATGTACTTTTTGTAAATTTTCTTACTAATTATATTTTTGTGTTCCAAAAATTTGTAAATAAAACTTATATTGAGTTACAATTTTCTTTTTTTTTATAATGCCTTTAATGAAATAGATTATGGTTTTCTCGGTAGAAAATATTAACGGAATTGATTATGCGAAATTATTCTACCATTTATTTTAAGTTGAAATAATATACAGAAATTTCAAAAGTTGAAAACCATCCCATCAAAGAGAGGGGGGATTATACAAAACGAAACAAACAAAAAGTATTAATGTTTTATGGAGGTAAATAAAGCACATGTTGCTTAGCACAGGGCACAAGACTTGTCAGAGTCAACTATTTTTTTAAAAGTTGCAGAAACAAAGCGATTTATATAGCCTTTTCCTCAGGTTTGTCTACTTCTCTGGATAATGAGAGATGGACAAATTACACAGCTAATGTAATTTCTGTCTTTTTTTTTTAAAGTTATGTACAATAGCACGTGTAAACAATGCATATGTATAAAGTTAAACTTCCGGACCAAATATATGAAAATATTTTTAATACTTTTAGCAAAAATGTCACCCTTCGGTCATGCAGAGAAATTTATGATAGTAAACTCGTGATTATTTATATACGTAATATTCAGCTTAAAAAAGTTAATATGTTTAACAAGGCACTATTGAATCAATGTTTGTCCACTTGCCTAGGCTATTTTTTTCTTTTTAAAAACGCGGTGACAAACAGGGTGGTGATTTTTCTATGTTAACAGCAGTCATTTGAGGTACTGACACACCCTTTGTACAAACAAAAATGATATGAAATATTTATCAAACTATTGGCATAATCTCGAATACGATCAGAACCATTATGTGGCACATGGACAGGACCTGTGTTCTCCCTCTCTGTTCTCTCTTGATGACGATTCAAACAGAACATTAGAGACTGTGGGTTTTCTTCATTTTTTTTGTGTGTCTCAGTTTATATAAGACATTTGTCGTTTATTTTGGATAGTTTTCTTATCATAGAACTTGATTAAAGCTGTATAGACCTGTAACACTTGTCATGGACGTGACCTGTTTGATTTAATCATGTACTTGGGTCTTTCATCTATGCCATGACAAAACGGAATAGGTTGATGTCGTCAAATAAGGCGTGGAGCCCTTTCGCCATGCAACGATAAACCAACTGCCTCCTTATGAATTATAAAAAACGGGACAGTCCTTGTGAATTGCCCAAGGTGGACCTTGGGCTTCCATGGCATACATAAACAAAAACCATAAGCCATATAGTCTCTATAAGACTGATAATTACTTGATGAATGAGCAATCAGATACTATGTGGCATTTACTCATTGTAGGGTAAAAAAATTAATGAAATAGTCCCATAATAAGTTTAATAATCTAAACAGTGCGTTTTGAACAAATAGTGCTCTCCTTCAGGTATAAAACTACGTGTTCGAAACGCGTTGTTTAGATTATTAAACTTGTATATGTGGAGACTATTTCATTAACTTTTTTATCCTACAATTACAGTTGAACAATGAAAAAGGAAAAACAAGAGGAATAGATAATGGAAGGAGTTAAGATATATAAGAATGAATAGGTTAGTAAGAGGAGTCAAAGTACAAGTAAAGGTGTAGGGAGAAGGAAGGAGAAGCATCCAGACGCTAACCACAACGCGATCTGCCAGGCAAACCTATGTCCGATATGTACAGCGAACACCAACAACGACTAATAAATCTTGGGATTGATAGGCAACTGAAGTTACTGCATCCTACTGAGGGACAAGAAAAAGTCTTAAGAAAGACAGGTGCAAGTTGAAAGAAGAAAAAGAGGGTTTGGGACTCAGCTCCCGAACAAATACTGCGGACACCAACTCAGTAACTAAAGTCGCTGTTGTACCATCACAGTGAGAAAGTCATGAAAAGGACAGGAGCTAGCTACACGAACCTGAAAGGAAGAGATATCCCACAGGCTAAAGTATGCCGAGCGGACATAGAACCATGGACCTCCGCCCAAGGGCGCAATCAACCCCACCAAGTCCGGCAAGACAAGGCATGAAAAAGACATGCATTAACCACATCAGACTAATAAGAAGGGACTGCCACTCAAGCCAGCGCGCGAACGACCGGACTTTCCACCTTCGGACACCGACCTAGGTAAACCGTCTGCCGAGTAGTGCCTTTCTTAGTCCATGCTATGAGGGAACAACCCCCAAACATGTTAAGCCCCCCCACCACGACAAGGTGAAGGCACATCGACCATTTTCCAACACTTAATAGTATTTTCACAAAATGGTCCTCTGTTCTTTTGAAAAGATACTTAATTCCTTACGATATTGAAGTATATATCACTCCTGAATAATATGAATATGATTGACTAGTTCAAAAGGAAGGGATCTCCAGGAAGGTATTTCTCCAGCACAGAGTTCCCTCTTATGGACATTCCTTGCACGATATTTGCATACAGGAGGAACTAGTTAACCGTTCCCTCCACGAATCTACCACCCACTTTGTTCTAGTTAATTCAAAATATGCATAGTTGATTGTCATTTTCAATTTATGAATATAGATGCCTTTCTAATAAAATTAAATTCATTAGTGTCGACAATCGAATCACTATGTAATAAGAAGAAAATTGTAAATATCTCTTATCTACAGATTGCGCAAGGAGTTACGTTTTACAGTATACCCACCAATGTCCTTTCTGACCATCAAATAAATGTTAAATTATCTGTTTTCAAACATGTTTTCAGGGTGTTATCAGTTATTTTCCTAAACCTCCTTGATGATGAAATTATTCCTATTGTACACTCATTAAAATACCCATCCTGCTATATTAACAAAGTTTGGAAGAGTGCTAAAAAACGTTCTCCAGTGTAGTAACAAAAACACGTTCAATGTCAAATATCATAGTTTTACCATATCATGAGTCATTGGACACATTTCCTAGTTGCCCGTAAACTAATTATTCGTTTCAAATTAGTCAATTAAAACTTTTCTAGGTAACTGGAGTATAGTGGTGTTAATAGAATTCCGCGTAAATGTTGCCATAAAATATACGTAAGTAACACTGGTAGGTCATTAAATTTAGTGTCAAACAACACCAATACTCCAAAATTAGAGATGTGCACAGTGCTTTATACAAAATATACTTAGTGTTTAGGAGACCAACAGCTCTAACAGGGTTATTGAAATGAAGGTTTTTCTTTAGAGTAGAAGAAGTCTAAGAACGAACAATGCTACTTACTTAACATACAAAAATTATTACAAATTACTTCTTAAATATTTAATGATAAATGTATTTATTTATTATTTATTAAACAAAGCTAACTTCACACCTAATCACTACTTAAATTTGAAGTAATTAATTCTTTTCTTTAACAAATAATAAAAAAATTTCTCAACAAAAAAAAGAACCAGACAGATCAGAGAATATTTTCAATAGGGTTCCATAAGGTTTTAGGAGCTCCCTGCAAATGAGAAGCAAAAGCAACACTGTCGGCAAATTTGGACATCTTTTCATGCAGATCGCAGCACTGTACGGCTATATTATTACTTCTTTCTAAATGTATATTATAATTTTCTTTAAACAAATATAAATTGAATGATTTAATAATTGAATTTTATTGAAAAAGAGGTATTTTTTTTATTTTTATAATTTATGGTCATGATTAAGGTAGAAAGAAAGGAATCATTTCTTCACTTCAGATTCACTTTTTCCTTCAAACTATAATTTCTTTAGTCCAGAAATCTTCACACGATTAATGTATTATTTTTATGTAGTCTAGTAAAATAGTATTGAAAAGTTTATTTTCAAAATCCTGATAAGAGTTTTAGAGATAGACCACTATATTTGTTCTGAAACTATGCGAACCAAACTACTTGGAAATATGTTTCATTTACATCTTTTACTTGTAATATGTGCAATAGCTTTATACACCGGATTTCGTATAACGATCTTCAACATTTTGTATCACTTTAGGAAAATAAAACACTACTCTTTGTGTAATCTACTAACAAATAAAATCGTATCGTAATTACGTCTTCAAGAATTCTAGTTGTATTACTTTTTAGATGGTATCTACGATGTATATTTCAAAATTATATATTTGTTTAGGCTACTTGGTTCCATTTTAGTAATATTTGGGTGAAACAAAGTATTAGATATTATAATTAGAGTACTAGTAATTACTTCCCACACTCACACTTTTGGGATTTCAAATTGATTGCTATTGCTCTAGAGTGCATAGTTTCCTTAATTTATTAGCCATTATTTTTTCATTGGCTGTGGTCAAATATTATTTATTTCAAATTCACATGTATGACCACATATTCATAGATAGTACTTCATCTATTAATATGAATTATATTCGTATTTTACAAAAAAAAAAATTAAAATTATTGTGCTTCTGTCCTACATCTATGAATAATGATGCCTTTCTAACAGAATAAATTCATTAAAGACAACAATCCAATTCACAATGGAAGACAAAATAAGTTATGAATTGCCCTTATATGTCCTTATCCATAGATTACCTAAAGAGCTAAGCTTTAGTGTTTATACAAAAATTACTAATGTACTTGCATATTCATTTTTAATATCCATCCGAAAAATGTTAAAATGTCTGTTTTTAGACGTTTTTAGTTTTTAGTTTTTAGGGCGTTGTTTGCTCCCTTGAATTTCATAATGTTGAAATTATTAACATTACTTCTTCTATAACGCGTTCCTTTGAAATAACTCTCCACTTATATCGAAAAGCTTTAAAGTGAGCTAAAAAAAAAACAACTTTGTTTTAACATATCATGAGTCATTTTACCCACTTCCTAGACCTACTCGAAATCTTGATTTTTAATAAAGTTGTTTCTAATCGTAATAACGTAGGTAATATGTTAATCAAAAACTCTCCCAGGGAACCGGATTGCAGTGGCATTTATAAAATTGGGATAGATGACATAAAATTGATATGTATTGGTTAAACTGCTAAATCACGTTTTGAACAACAGTAATATAACATAACAACATAGAGGTGAATAATGTAGCGTCATATTATTATATATAAATAATGGGAATCATGATACAAATTGGACAGAAGCTAAAATGATTACATATGAAAGATCAGAATTGATAAGAAATCTTATTGAATCCTCTTTGATTAAATTTAATAGATCAAATACTATAAATATAAGTAATGGTTTCTTCAAGCTCGACTAAGTACGTCGAGTGTAACAGGTTTATCTAAAGGGGTTGACAATAATATTATTACTTCTTCCTGAACTCCTTTGTTTACCTGACTTACCTTTCCCGCTCTTTGTTCCATTTCCTGCACTTTCCACCCTGAAAACAAGAGTATTGTTTCAGTATCACTCGATTCTGAAAAGGTCTACTTACTTCCTCACTTACTACTTCCTTATTTCCTTACTTCCTCACGAGTTTATTATAAACATTGAATCGTTCAAAAGTCATGCTACAATTAACTGTTTACTTCTTGAGAAGGCTTATTTACCATCGACATGAAATAAATATGGAGTAATGAAATTATTTCACTGGAGTTTTCAGCAAATATGTCATCAAGGATATTTTGAGTGACCTGGAGTGTTCTCCAGATTGTGATCTCCTTCTTTGGAGTGTTCTGAAAGGTCCAAAATTTAGAGAAACGTATAAGAAATCCCAGAAGTCTCGATACAAGGTCAGAATTACTGACAGGAGTCTAATAAAATCACTTGAAGATGTGCTCGATCTACAGTCTAAAAAAAAAAAAAACAAACAAAAAGTAACGTTATTTGTAGCATTCTATAGCAAGTAGACTACTAATTTTGATCAAATCCAAAAATAAATTATTCAGAGGAACTTTGAAATGATTCATACATGCTGAAAGCGACATTAATAATATTGTGTGTCTGAAAATCTGTTCTGGGAGTTTTTTATCATCTCATGAAATTTTTTAAGAATAATTTTCTAAAATTTAAAAAAAAGATACAAACACACTCTATATTATGTATGTTAGTATATCATACGCTATCTACAACAGAGTTAGGGAACCTTTCTTGGAGTAAAGGCTATATTAGCACCGTCTCTTCCCTAAAAGGCCACAACCAATAGATAAATTCTTATATAAGTATAGTAATTCTATTCCAAAAAAAATAAATTTATTATTGTATTCCTCGATCAGTGAATCTAAAGCTGTTTTTCGTTTATTAAAAAATTCATCAGTGTCTTCATTCCCTTCTTTTATTACCTTTGTTAATTCAGGAAAATGATTTGCTAAAAAAGCTTCAACTCTTTAAATAATGATCTAAATTCCAGAATTTCTACATTTCCAGAACTGTTTGCCACATGTAAATCGATTTTACCCTGTAGTGAAAGAAACATTTTTAACTGATTTTACTTCGTCATAAAATAGCACAGAAAGGCATTCATCAACTTGAAGGAAATCATCATCTGATAAATCGCAATTTTTATTGTTCTCATGATAGGGCATCAATTATCTTCTCCGGTAAAGATAAAACTTTCGCTAAGACTTGTCCATGTGATAACCAACTGCTGATAGGGTAAACCTACAATGATCATCTCATCCAACATGAGTATTTCTCGGAACTGGCGATATCTCATAGCATTTCCTCGGAACTGGCGATATCTCATAGCATTTCCTCGGATGAAATTTACTATACCCACAATTTTCTTCAAAAACGTCTTCGAAAGTAACATACAGAACAAAGATTTTGTTGATACACAATACAATAGAAGGAATGAAAACATTATGATTTAGAAGTTCTTTTTTTAGGGTATGGATTTCATTCTTTCTTAGATTTTATATTATAATTCTTTATATTTTTAAACATTTTTCTCCGCGCACTTCATGACTCAAAAGGCTGTAGGTTCACCATGCCTGACTTAGAACATAAAACCATGAAACGTTAATCTTGAAAGTAATTTACCACCTGATAATTTATAGAAAACTGAAACCAATAAAGATTTGAAAAATAATTTTCCGTGGTATTTAGTTCCCCAACCTTTATTATTTTTTATGCTCAAACAACTATCCTTAACATTCTAAATACATTCATACATATTACCGTCTTGACTGCGATAAACAGGGATACAAAAGGGAAAAGAATGAAAACATATTGCATAATCTGTAATTATCAATTGCTAAAATTAACAATAAATAGTTTGTAATAAATAACTTTTATGGTACATTTAAATATTTAACAAAAATATATACTCAATTCAGACCTAAAGGAACTACAAACTAGGGCACTCTATAAAAATTTCTATACAGATATATACAAGAAAACGCATTAACTAAGCTGCTAAATCAGCCAATTTAAAGGTACAATGAAATTATTAATATCAGGTGAATTTAACATTCAATAAATCTTCATTTTTAAAAAATGAACGGTTATGAAATCTTAAAAAACACATTTAATTTCTACACGTTGGCTTTTAATCAATTTAATTTTTTTTTTTTCATTGTTATAAATAAGTGACTAGGGTTTCTTTTAATAACTTTTAAAAGTAAAACTTTAATGATATGTCATTCTGAATGGAAACTTTAATAAATTATATTGACTAGTATGATTGTTCGAAGTTTCAATTTGAGAATTACTGGTTTTGTTTTTTTTCTTTTTCTGAGATGAAAATATCTTTAAACTTGAATTTTTTTCCCCATAGTATAAACATCTTTAGAGGAATTTGAATGAACAGAAATTTATTGTACAGTGTTTCTCAACTGATATTTTGAATTTTGGTCTAAAAAGCATTTTAAGTATTATATTAAAGGCAACACGAAAAGTTCATGTCAAATTGAAGAAACTGCATTTCTTTCCTTTTTTTTTTTTTGGTATTATTATTTATTACCATAAAAACAGTAGTATAATTTTGAGTAGAGTTCGTGTACAGGATAAGAGGGTACAAGAAAAGTACAATTTTTCAAGAATTATAGCAAGCGAAAAAGTTATTAAACAATTAATGCCAACTGCGAAATAAACAGTAAACATTTCATTTTTAATTCTAAGAAATGAAAAAATCAAAACGATCATAATGACATCGACCACAAAAATCAACCACAAAAGAAATTTGTATAATTAAAAGGCACTAAATAATATGATATAACAGTAATTTCATACGACTGACAAAACGGGATGTATGGTGTATCCTACTAGACTATGAGACTTCAAAAGATCGAAATGTTTTTTTCTGTTTTCTGTTATATATATATATATGTTTAGTTGAACGACCTTTGTACTGTGGCTTGAATAAATTTCATTGTCCATCATTTCATTTCATTTTTTTTTGAGAATTTTTCACGCTACACTTTGGTTGTACATCACTACTACTACCTCGATGTATACTCGTAGATTTCTTTGACTTGACCTAAAGAAAAATACAGTAGAATATATGTGGTCGAAATATGAATACCTTGAACACAAATAAATTAAATTCGGACCAAAAGACAAAAACATTTTATGGCAACAGTTTGATGAACAAACTTGTCTCCTTAAATAATGATTTAAAAAAAAATACTAATTCTGTACAATAAACATGCTATGTTTTCTCAGTTACATAGCACTACCATTACTATTGAAAAAAATCAAAAAAATTGTAAAACTATGTAATAAATATAACGAAGTTCACTGCCCATTAGTATATTTCTGCGACCTACCTGTTGAGAAACACTGAGCTACTACACAGAAATTCTTAAAAATATTTTAAAACAATTAAAACTCTCAGACAATTCTTTGATATCTTTTTAAAATTTAAAGTGATTTTTTAAAGAAAATTCTTTATTCCATAAACAGATAGTATGTATAAACGAAATATATTAATTGACTAACATCTCGGTAGGCCATTTACATGTTTAAACAATACTTATGGTAACAATTACAATATCTATTTTAAATGTACTTAAAGAATTAGGTTTTATTTAGTATAATCTAGTGAGGTGTTTAAAGGCTTTAAATATTAAATAAGCTTTGTACTGGAATAATAAAAACAAATTTATAAATATTTCATAACTATTGGAATATAGTGAAATTGTACTATTTTCACATGAACTTTAAATATTTCTTTACATATTAATAATAATAAATATAATCATGTACCCATTACAAATATAATTTAAATAAAAACCACTAAATATACATAATGATAAGGATTTAGAATAATAGGCATAAAAAAAGTGGAATTTCTTAAAAATATACCCCTGTCCAAGATCGTTTTCTATTGTAACCAATTAGCTTAATAGTTGATTCTATTTCGTAGATCAGAACTGAGGGAAAGTATATGTTAATATTTTTTTTTTTAAGTCGTTTATCCGAATCAGGTTAGAATCATTTTTAAAGAACTACATTTCACTTCGACAGGTTGGAATGAGATTACATGAATAAATAAAAATCAATACATAAATTTACATAATTTGAGATTGAAACTCAGGAACACAAATAGAAAGGAATCACTAACATTTCTATATAATATCGGTATGCGTCGTTTAAGCAGAATAATAGAATAAATACTAGAGAAGGAAAATGCAGTTCACAGACTAAAATAGCAAAATAGTGAGTTTTTGTGATCTCTTTTATGTGTATTATTTCTGTGAATTTTGTTTATTTAGTTCGTAGAATCATTTAATTTAATTGCTTATAAATACGTATATCAATGATCAAACCACAATATGAAATGGGAAACCAGTCTTCCCATGACAGTTTTCCCAAGAAAATTCCCATTTCATATTGTGGTTTGATCATTGATTGTTGTTTCACGTGTTTATTGAACTCTTGTATATATATATATATATATATATATACGAATTCAAAAGAGTAACACACAGAGTAAAGAAACACACTTACAAACTCAAATTTTCGGGCAATCTCTCTTCAGAAGAAAAGAGGAAGGGAGACCAAGCACGTTGTAGATGCAACAGTAAGTGACCTACAATGTGCTTGGCCTTCCTCTCCTTTTCTCCTAAAGATTCATTTGGAATGAGGTTACATAAATAAATATAAATCAATATATAAATTTATATAATTCCAGATTGAAACTCAGGAACACAAATAGAAAGAAATCACTAACGTTGCTATACAATTTGAATAACGTTCCGAAAATTATCTTCTTCTGAACTCATATGGTGTCCAGTTTGGATCGTCTTTCCGATTTTATAGCATAAGTATATATATATATATATATATATATATATATATATATATATATTCGTAATTTGGGTAAAATTCCTAAATTTTCAGCCTACTTCTTGGAAAAGGTATCCAAGAAATTGATTAAGAAAAAGGTAGGCAGAAAATTTAACCTCACACACACAAACAACACACACACACACACACACACATATATATATATATATATAATAAAAGTATCGACCGTGGAATAGAAACAAAACTACAGTTTATCGGGACTCGGTCAGTTCTTCAGGTTCAAATTAAACTCTCATTGCCAACGTTTCATACATATATATATGTAAACCGAACTCAAATAGATAACACTTAGAAAACATTACAAAAACTCACTTTGATATTTCGACGAATTGTCGAAAAAGAGGAGATGTGACTCCCTTGAGAAGCGGAGAAACCCTTTTAGTGGTCGCAGTATATATGTCTAAAGAGCAGCGACGAATTTATAAATGAAAAAACTAAAAATCTTTCAATCACAGTAGCTGGTCCTCGACAAGAAAACCACAAAGAAATATGTTATTTGACGAAAAGCAGTTACTTGGATTGGAATATATACTTATGTGCATGACTCAGTGTCACCAGAGGTCACTATGTGAACCACATATGTATAATGAGACACTTATAAAAACAATAAACACACAAAAATATAGTTAGGACAAGATAGGAACATAAAACTAAAATGATAGTAAAAGAATTGTTGTAACTAACTGTATGACTAATTTTAGTACATGACTACTAATAACCGAGGCAATGATGTGATTTTAAACGGAAGTGTTGTTAGAATAGTAAGTTAGGACTGTTTGCAGTGACACTCCTACAAGGAAGCACACATAGGCCCTTGAACGTGAACCGACAGGTTCGGGGCCAACGTCTTAACATCCTCTCCGAGGACGACGTGCTCAGATTGAATCACCCCCAGTGTCAATAAATCTAGGACCAGAGTGAGTATTGAACTCCGGACCTACCAGTCCAGATGCAAGCACGTTGCAACTGGGCCAACCTAGCCCCATTAAAATAATAAGGGGCAAAAATTTAACTTCAAAATAATTAGTAACTTTTACAGGATTCCAATTAAAGATTTGTATGTAAAATTACACTAGTTGTCTTTCTTATTTCAATGAAGTTATATCTCAAACAATACTATTACCCTTGATAAGTCTCTGGACCATAGATTGTCCACAGGATTACATTGATTCTAGAGGACAATTTCCAAAATAATAGCCAATAACTATCAGTCGACGTTTCGTCGAAAATTCTTCGGTATTATCAATATTATTATCAATCTTAGTAATACTTATATTGTAAATTTAGTCATGCTATTAATTTCGACCATTCTTTTACTATAATTTAAGATTTATTTTGCTGAGAATCCCAACATAAAACTAATTTATCGATCGCTCTTTTTATTTGATAATCTGAGAAAATGGTTAGCAGTAAAAAAGTTTTAAGTTTCTCTATAGATTTGAACACCTATGTATGCATCCCATGTCATAAAATGTGAGTGTGAAGGCAATATCAATAAACTAAGACTCAAATCACGATACAATATATAAATAAATAAAACAAGTTCTACTTGATAATTTTGGCATTCAAATAATACCTTACACCCCCTGTAATAAACATAATCAATATTTACAGTAAGGAAAAAAATAAGGAACAAAAGATTTCATTCAAATGGTAACATCGTTGACGACATGAAATAACTACTATTTATACGAGGAACTCGTTTACATTTAGAAATATTTAATAATTTTAATCACATTTCTTCAACATTTTTTTTCTTTAATGTAGCATTCAATTAAAAAAACTAAAACACAGAAAAAAATAAAGCAATTCATTCATTATTTGAAATTGTAACATACTGTTAAATTGTTTGATCCATTCAGAAAGGTGACGACATCATTACGATGAATTTACTAAAAAATTTCAAAAGTCAATTGAAATGCAGATCCTTTGGAAAACTCGTTCATCCAAACTGAAAAAAAAGATAAGAAATCAGTAGATAATTAAGAATGTTTCTCATTAATTCGATAATGGACGAAGAATAAAAACGAGGAAGTGTATTTTTGAAAGAGTATGTTAAACAAATACTGTAATTTATAATAATTTATAATAAAAATAATTTTAAAGAAAATATTTATGACTTTTAGATTATTTTAATTTTGTTGGCCAATTATGTTAATTATTCAATAAAGATTCGAGGCAAATATTACCTTATCAAATTAACACTATATTTAGGACATTGCCAGTCTTGTTGCAAAATCTAACCAGTAAATGTTCTGTTTGTTTACCAACTCCTATTAGGGTTTTAAAGATAGAATAACAATACATACTTTGAAACTACCAGTAGAACCCTGAGTACTTTACCTTATAAAGTAAAGTAGAAAACTATACTTTGCAACCCAGGATAGGTTAGATTGCAATGTCAGTTCTATGAGAAAACACACATAGGACAAACATTGGCTCTTTGCTATACCACCTAATGAACATTCTACATTGGGAGTCCTAAATTTTGCCTAACTCAAATGTATTTACAGTAGGGATCTTTAATTTTTATTTTTGTAATCCGACATGTTTCGGTTATTATCGACCATTTTCAAGGATAATATAGAAGAAGTCTTCTAAATTATGAGATTGATATAAACAAACTAAATGATATCGTATAGACTCAGGGCAAACGGCTTAAAGTCTTCTCCAATGGACGAAATGCTCAGATTTTTTTACCTCCCGTGTGAACAAATTGAGAGCCAGAGAGGGTATTGAACCCCGGACCTACTAGTCCAGAGGCGAGTACTTTGCTACAGTGCTACCCGGCCCCTACTGGACCCGGATACTTTGATAAGTATTCCATTATAAAAGTATTCCATTCCAAATATGAAATATTACAATCAATTATCTATTCATTGATAATTTTTTTCCCTTGCAAAAGTAAATGCCAATCTCATTTCAATATACCATATACAGACAACTAAATTTATATTAGAATATCCCATATATTATAATCAGTCTATTATAAATTGTTAAAACCTTTTGAGATAAAAAAAACAAGACTATACTTATCTAAACATAAATTATTTAAAAACAAGCTACATATAAATTTATCTTTACTTTTTTTTCCACAAGAAACGGACGAATACAAGAAAAATCAATTAACTTTTATCACTTAAGACGGTCATAGGGTACATTAACTCGACAGCAAGCACTAATATTAATGTTGTATGCCAACAATAGTACGGTATTTATGATATAGGGAATCTCAGACTTTCTTCAATTATCTTAGTTTCTTTTTCTTACTTCTCTTCAACCGGGTACGCATGCGATGACACTCTTCGTTTCCAACCGTTGCTTCGCAAGTGCGCTTGGTGTCCCTATTTCTTATCCCCTGATGACGGTTAAACCACAAACTACAGTCTGTAATTGTGTTTTTCTATTTACTGTGTTCCTATAGTTTACTCTGAAACGTATATATATATATAAGATTTCACATAAACACATGAAATAACAATTAATGAACAAACCACAATATGAAATGGAGGAAAAAAAGACTAAGATGTTGGGTTGGATTTTTGACTCTGACGAAGACGGCTTGTTATGGATGAAAGATCTTTTTTTTTTTTCATTTTATATTGTGGTTTGATCATATATATATAATTCGCGCTCCGTTCTTCGACGTGGGGAGATCTCTCTCACTTCGTCCTCTCTTCTAGTCTACTCCTGATGACGAACAACAGTTCGAAATATTGAATTCTGTAAGTGTTCTTTTTATTCTTTTTTCTGTGTCGTGCTGTGTGTAATTTAAAGTTATATATATATATATATATATATATAAGATTTTACATACACATATGAAATAACACTCAATGATCAAACCACAATATTAAATGGGTAAAAAAGACTAAGCTTTTCAACCATAACAAGCGGTCTTCGTCAGTTGGGTTTTTGACTCTGAAGAAGACCACTTGTTACGATTAAAGATCTTAGTGTTTTTTTTTTTCATTTCGTATTGTGGTTTATATATATATATATATATATATATATATATATATATACAAAACTAAAGTTTTTTATTTAAAACCTTTTTCATAGGCATAAGTTAAATTTTGAAACAGAAAAACTAAGTATTACATTACAAATTATTTTACAAAGAAAAATAGTATGTGGATTTTAATAACAACTATAGTCTGAATTTTTCTTTTCTGAATTTTTCTTTGTAAAATAATTTGCAATGTAATACTTCGTTTTTCTGTTAAAAATTTACTTCTGCCTATGATAAAAGTTTGAAATAAAGACCGAAACGTTGGCAATGAGAGTTTAATTTGAACCTAAAGAACTGACCGAGTCCCGATAAACTTTAGTTTTGTTTCTATTCCACGGTCGATACTTTTATCAATATATATATATTGGTGTATGAAGGTAGCAGGTCTTCTCTTAAACAGGTATAATTAAAGTTGGCAGCAGCTTCTGCGTTGACCAATTTCTTACTGATGTTCTCTAGTTTCCTAACTAGTTTTCGGTAACTTTCGGGTATTTTCCAAAGGAGTTCTGGTAACGACATGAAAGGAAAGAAGTTGAACACTAACCACTTTAACACTTTAAACTAAAACTATAATTTGAAACTTAATCTAAAACACAAGCTTTCGGTTCACATTAGCCATCATCAGGTAAAAACGAAAATATTAAACAAGGCAAAAAGGTACAATACAAAGGGCAGTTAACAACTAACTATTATAGAAAAGCAAGAAATGCGGAAGGGAGGGAGGTGTCAGTGGGAGGGCATGCAGGGCAGGCACTGAACCCCGACTACCTGCCTGTCCCCTCACCGACCTCTCTTACTCTCTTAAAAGTATTATCAAAATTTTTTGAACTCGGTATAGCTTTAAGGTCACTATTTTGAATATTTAACGAAAGAAAACATGTTTGAATATTTGTTGGAAAATGGAATATTTGAAAGAAAACATGAAGGGAACACTTATACCTAAAATATTGAAGCTGATTCAAAAGTACCTTCAAAGATTCAGTCACTCTCGTACTCCTCTCTCAGCAATTGGTTCTCTTTGGGTTTTTGATTCAATATAGCTTTAGCTCCTCGTTTTTTTCCACCAGTAAACACTTTAGCCAATTGTGAAAACTTCTTCTTAGATACTGTAAAATAAAACCCATTATTCATTAGCACAATATTAACGAAAATCATACCTTCATTACAGCATGAAATAAAATTTATTGATTTAAGTTGTTTTCATTGTTTGGTCTTTTTATAAAAATTATTTTAAGCTAATTTTTTTTAGAAAGGTAATGTATACATTCAATTCACTCAGACTATTCGACAGGAATCAAAAAGTAAATTAATTTTTAGAAACTTAAATTTGAAAGGGACATTAAAATATCCATGGGGCTCTCCTATTATTGTCTACTTTAGACAAGTCTAAATGACTGCTCTTGTACCTCCAAAAACTGTGTTTACAGTTTGGAATGTACCAAATGTGATTTCTTTTACGTAGACCAAGCATCCACCAAGCTTGAACAAAGACAGAGCTTCCATTAACAACCACTCTCATCATCCCATAGGCATACAGGCCAATAGCCACGGACTCGCCTTTAATGAGTGCTACAGCTTGCAGATTGTAACCTCTGAATGCAAAGATCTCACTCTACGTGCTTCCGAAGAAGCTCATATTTGGTTTCTAATTTCGCATAGTGAATATAGCCTTAATCTAAAGAGATTATGCTTAATTTAATTAGTTCCTTGTCAATGAATTTAGATTTTACGTCATTTTTTATTCTCTAATACATTTTTTTTATTATTTATTTCATTTTTTATTATTGAATCATTTTCTTAATTTAATATTGTCATTAGTATTTTCAATATTATTTTATGTTTTATTATAATCTATTTTTTATGAACGCGTAGTTCGTAACTTGGTCATTTTGAGTTTGTAAGTATGTCCTTTTCTCTGTGTGTTGATTTTCTTTGTTTTTGAGCTGATTTGCGTCCAGTTTGGATCGTTTTTTTTCGAATAGTATATTTTTCGATTATATATATATATAATTTGAGTGTAATATATATATATATATATATATATATATAAACAGAGAAAGGATAAACCGATTCCAATGAAATTTATTATCTTTACATCAATTTCCTGGGAATAGGATGAATGATTCAAAGTGCTGAATAGTATGCTAAGTTTCTTTTAACTGGGGCAGTAATACAACCTATTATAAACATTTCCTTTTTTTTTTGTTTCAAATGTTAAGTCTGTTTTGATAAATATATATTAAAACGTACATTTTCCCATGTGGCGAAGACGTTCTCTGAAGGCTGCCTCATCATCTGTTAATCTGGAACCAAAGTTGGAATGTCTTTCTTCTGGAGGACTTTCTAAAAACAATTTAACTTTTGTATAGAAAAAAACAGTTATATTGTAACCAAGACATAATGTGGATGTAGAATATAGCAGTGTGAAGTATAGTTGAGTTAATATTTGTTATTCATTTGAGTTAATAGATTTTTATTTCTAATTGAAATGTATTTTATTATCGGTAAAAATGGCATTCATTTTTTCGGTTAATTAAATCATTCTCTGTTTCATTTTTCATTTCTGTATCTGTAATTCAATTAAGATACAATGTTACCTGAAACAGTTTTCTAAAAAACTAGACTACCCGTAACTCTTTGTGTCACTCAGAAATTATTACAATAGGTATTGAAATTAATTAACATGATTAACAGGGATAATTTTAATTCTTGTTTCTTGTTATTAAGACACGGAAACAGATTATTATATGCCCAAGCTTTTGATATAGTATTTTTAACATGATTCAAGATATATACACAGTAAGTATATTTAACAAAATAAAAATCATTTAAAAGTAAAAAAAAATCATTTATTTTAACATATAAATAAATAAAAAGTCAATTCAAGTTATATACACAATGAAATATATTTAAAACAAACAAAATTTTTAAATTGAAATATTTCATTTATTTACCTAACATAAAATAACATTAATGAAAGGAATGTGTCTTTATAATATTACCTTAGAACATTCGTATTTTATATGACAGTTGTGTTCAAGTTTGTTTCTAAAACTATTCGTTTTTAACTACTAATGTAGTAGATTATTATATATTTGTTGAATTTATTTATAATACATTTGCACTACTGTCATCAGCGAGCACGCAAGCCTCTGGGCTACTCTGGCTCCACGCCTTTATTTTATATTATCCACACCATTGTTTATATTATTCAAACTTTAAATTCAAAAATTGTTTTGTTATATTTATTTTTAATATACTCGTACTGCTGTCGTCGGCGAGTATTTCGGCGAGTCAGTGGGCTACCCCTGGCTCCATGCCTTTAGTTTATTACCAGTGTTTATATTACGCAAATATTAAATTAAAAAAAAAATTTTTTTTTGTTACATTTATATACAATACATTTACAGTACTGTCATCGGCGAACACGCAAGACACTTACTACCCTGGCACCAATTTTGGGAATATAGTGATAATTTTCTTTTAACATAATTCAGGTAGTAAATAATATACAATTAAAATCATTAGTTTTGCAATCCATAATTGTGTGGTATTTACTCATTCTAAGGTAAAATGGATAAACAAACAAAAGTCTCCAAACAAATGTAGACAAAAGGTAGACTCCATTTGTGTGGAGACTTTTGTTTGTTTATCCATTTTACCTCAGAATATATAATTAATTTCGGTTATCTATCTCCACTGGAAAGGGGTGAACAAACAAACAAACAACCAAACAAACTCACGAACTTTATATATAGAGATAATAATATTTATTCATTATAGTAGAAATTAAAAAAGCGGGAAGGTAAGTTCAACTGCTCCTATAATTGGTATCTTAAAACCTCTCTTTACATAAAATTGAGAGGTTTTCCATCTCCCGTATGACAAATTTAATATCCTACAATAAGCAATAACTTTGTTCTTTAGTGATTATGAAAAATAAACGATTTGAAAACTAACGTTCCACTTTAAAAAAAACACTATTAACGAATTACGTACTAAAACTAAAAACAACAAGCGTTCAAATAATATTCACCATTATCAGCTTTATATCTAAATGCTAACGACACTTTCATAACAATGTCTAAATAGTAGTAGATAATCTTATATAAAAAGATTTCACATAAACACGTGAAATAACAATCAATGATCAAACCACAATAAGAAATGGGAAAACAAGACTAAGATCTTTCAACCGTAACAAGCAGTCTTCGTCAGAGTCAAAAACCCAACTGATCTTTGTGAGTTCTTTAGAACTTTCAAGACCTTTGTCTTGTTTTCCCATTTCTTATTGCGGTTTGATTAATAATCGTATATATATATATATATATATATATATATATATATATATATATATATATAAACTAGAATTTAAAAAAGAACACATAGAAAGGAAACCACTGAACTCACTACTATATTTCGATGTCCTAGTCTTCAGGAAAAGAAGTGAATTGCTCCAAAGGCTGATAAATATTATATTTATATTTAACTGATTAACGCATTATATATATATATATATATATATATATATATATATGTATATAATGGCATATACATAATACATAATGTTATACACATAATAATGTTATATACCTCATAAAGAAAAAGCCGGCCGGCAGATTACACTTAAAATAAACTGTGACACATAGAAAGAAACATAACAAAGACTCACTTTTCACTATTTCGACAGTTATGACGGTCGTCTTCAAGAGAATAAGTGAATTGATGGAGGGACGACAGACAACTGAAGATCTCACTGAGTGAGAGTTAAAGCAGTGCTGCCACGAAGGAGAAAAATAAAAAGGAAAACTAAGGAGTCGAGATCAAAGAAAAAATTCGAGAAGAATAAAAGTGAAAAAAACAAAAAACAAAGTGAAAATTTCAAATTTCAAGTAAAATCTGACCTGTTTCAAGTGTATGTAGGAACTCTTTATTCCACCTCAATTCGGACATAAATTCCTCATTTTGCAAAAGCATGGCGATTCTTTCGTCTTCCAATTCTGAGTCGGTCTGCAATGAAAAAAAGAAATTATAAGTTAATTTAAAACTAAAAATAAAGAATCTATTAGCAAGGGAGATTATTTTATTAATAAAAAATGTTGTTTTATAGTACACATCAAATATTTTTTTTTACTTTTAAACTAAACATTCTTTATATTTCTAGTAATTTATACATTTTTCTTTATCTGATCAAACTTTCATTAGGTTAGGTTGCAGTGGCAGTTCCACAAGGAAACACACATAGGCCATTCATCGGTCCATTGTGATACCACAACAATGAATATTTCTGAATTTCGAGTCCTTACTCAAGTATATTTATATAGAGTAGGGATCTTTGTGTACCTGTTCAGACAGATACTCATACTTAAGATACAACGTGATCAGATTTATTCACCTCTCGTGTGAATAAATCGAGGGCCAGAGTGGGTATTGAACACCCCATCTACCAGACCAGAGGTGAACACGTTGCCACTGGGTTAACCTGGCCCACCTAAAATATTACCTAAAGACAATTTAGATAATATTCTTTATCTTTAATATTTTAACAATTTAATGTTTCAGTTTTATATAACATAAAGTACTCCAAGACAACATAAAGATAAATAAAAAAAAAATTAGGTGTAAAACCTGCTTCACTGATTCCGCTGTCGACGTTCAAGGTAAGCTGAAGTACGACTCACTCGTTAAGTGACACCGAGCTTTGATAGAGGAGAGCCAAATTAACCGTTATATTCTACATCTGGAGGCCTACATTTGGCTATATTCAAGTTTATTAGTGCAGAGGTGCTTAACGTGTGCCTGATATTGTGATGATTCGGGATGTACGTCTTTAAGTCCTCTACAAGGAATGCGTGCACAACATTTTCTATCTACCACAATTTAGTTTGAGGTCCTGACAAATATTAAAACCTAAAATCTTGAAAACCGACCGACAGTACTCTGGCAACAGACAACACCTGACCTCTCGTCAATAGTGGGATCCTTGTCTTATACAAACTGACAGTTCATCAAAGATAAAATTAACAACATTCCTAACAGAATACTGTTACTCCGAGAATCTAAAGAAAAAATGTAAAGCGTTTATTATCAAAAATTAAACTAAAACCAATGGTTTCAGATTTGACAAAAGTATTAAAAAGAAGTTTCCTCTTAAGCAGAATTTGTTTCCAAACTACAGAGCGAATCTTCAAACCAAGATCTGAATGAAGGATGAATTTAGAAAGTAAAGCAGTATAGCCTGTTAAGAAAGTAGTGTTTATAACTCAACAACCATTGTTATATAAATAACAAAAGAGTTCGGGAGAACTGAAAATATTAAATAGTTATGAACTGCAAACTTATTTTGTTATTATTGGATAAAAGTAAAAATTTAGTTGCAGTTAAGGATAGATACAAGATAAAGTAAGAATTGAACACTGGGTGTGGAGACAACCTCATTACCTGTAATCTAATCACTACTATCTAAACAAACTAACAGCCAAGTATTATCATAACAACCCAAACAAAACATTTGTGCAGTCTGAAATAATTCAGGAGCCATGTATAACTCATTAGTCACACCATATCAAAGGGTCACTAAATGAGGCTCTAGAACACTGAATGTGGTTAGGGAAAATATTATGGTTGATTTTAATAATCTATGTCTCCCAACTTGAGATGCATGTATTGCAAAGGGGGTGTTTCATTACTTATAAAGCAATTTGAGAATTAGTTATTACTGGCTAATTTTCTTCTATAGTGTGTGAGTGTGTATTACACGACATGAGGTGAGGTTCATGGAAAGTAAGGCACTGACTTCATCACAGTCAGATTAAAATCCTGTAGTCCAAAGTTTTTCAAACTTTTTTTCCACGCGGAACCCTTTTTGCTTCAGTAACTTTCCCAGGAACCCCAGATTCTAATGATTTTATACAATTATAATATAAATTTTTCATATGCTTTTATAAATAGAATGTATGTTTAAAAACAATTAAAAATTAATATTACTGCAATGCGTATTTTTCGAAGAAAAATTCAAAACTTAAAGATTTTAATTTTCATATCTTCCACATGAATAAATCAAAACAGTATCCAAACAGAAAATGCTCAAATCCAGTGATTTTGAATAAAAACAATCTAAAACTGGTGAAATGAACTCAAAAATGTCTTAACAGTTTAATTTATTGGATAAACATAACCATTTAACTCAGTTCAACTAGTTATTAAAAATTTAACAATTTTAGTCATTTTAAATTTTTTCCTTTCCAAGACTGTCAGGTGAGGTACGACATCACCTTCCTCCTCTAACTGCACATCCCTAAGATGTGATGTGATTTATGTCAATAAGATTGAAATATTACATACATACGTGAAATACATTACCGAACACCACGGTAAAAAAGACGTACACTTGTATTAAATGGAAGTTCCTTCAACCTTCATATTGGAAACATCTATAGAAATGGGAACAAGTACGCGACAAGCACGTGCTCAATCCAGTTTGTGAGTGATTGCGCAATTTGGAGGGAGCATGGGGCTCTCCATGCCTCATCTCTCGTCTCTGAAGGAGACTGCGTTATTTACGCAGAAAATACAGAATTTTCTGCGACATTTACAATCAAAATAGTCAAAATATATTAAAAACCACACCAAAATCATACTATAAAGGCCAAATATTAATACTTGTAGATTTACGTCTCTCTAAATGATAGGATATTTTATCTCCCTTATATCAAATCTGGATCATGTCCAAAAATCAAATTTCAAAAACTTCATTAACAATGACGGAAACTTATCACTAGACCGCATGTGATCCAAGTAAACAAATGCCACGATATCGTTTTATAAACATCAATGTTCAAACCGAGTTGGGTTTTTGACTCTGACGAAGACCGCTTGTTACGGTTGAAAGATTTTAGTCTTTTTTTTCCAATTTCTCATTGTGGTTTGAACGTTGATTGTTGTTTCACGTATTTATTGTGATATATATATATATATAAATCCAATTTCCAAATGAAAGAAGAATAACACACGGAGAAACATACCTACAAACTCGAATTTTGAGGAAATCCGTCTTCAGAAGAAAAGAGAAAAGGAGATCAAGTACGTTGTAAACGTAACGGCGAGTAACCCAATATATTTCACGGTTACTTGTCGTTGAGTCCACAACGTACTTGGTCTCCCTTTCTCTTTTCTCCTGAAGACGGATTGCACGAAAATTTTACGGTCTCCAACCATCGCTTCGCAAATGCACTTAGTGTCCGTATCTCTACTCCCTTGACCACAGTTCATCCAAAAATTAGATACTGTAAGTGTGTTCCTATCTTTAGTCTGTGTCTATAGTTTACTGTGAAACGTATATATATATATATATATAAAGATTTCACATAAACACGTGAAACAACAATCAATGATCAAACCACAATATGAAAATGGGTAAAAAAGACTAAGATCTTTCAACCGTAACAAGCGGTATTCGTCAGGGTCAAAAACCCAACTGTTGGGTTTTTAACTCTGACGAAGACCGCTTGTTACGGTTGAAAGATCGTAGTCTTCTTTTCCCATTTTCATATTGTAGTTTGATCATATATATATAGTCAAACAGTAAACATCTGAGTTCCTGTTTGCCAGACAAGCATAACTCCTCAGCTTCTTCTTTTCCTTCTCCTAATGACGACGAGGTCGTAATATTGAAATGAATTGTGTGTTGTTTCTACGTGTTCTTTCCTTGTAATCGTTGGATATATTGTCCTAATGACTGTTTCATGTTTTGAATTATGTTAATTTTAGTTATACATTTCATTTAAGTGAATAAATTTGGCAATCATAGAAATATTTTTCTAATTAACCAGTGTCTCTTAGATTTAAAACTGAATACATAAAGACTGTCTTAATGTTTTTTAATGTTTAAAACTCTTTTTGCTTTTTAATCTTCAATATATGTATAATATGGATTTACTAAGTCAAATACATAGTTATTTAGAAATGGTAGTGTGCTGGAGTTTAGCTGGTATTACGAGCGATTCTGATAATAGGAATAATTATCTTATTAAAATCGGTAAAATTAAAAATGTGTGTAATAAAAGAAATTTGATTGAATGCTGATTGATCTTTTGTAGTTTTGTCACATAAATAAGACAATCTGCTTACGTGAAGCTGATCAAGTAATATGTAATGAGACCGCCTTCTCCATCGACTTGCCCTTTTAAGCCAACGGTGTTTGACTCGCCACTTATTAAACACTAAGTAGAACCACATGAAGGGAAGTGAAAGTGTTGTCGCGTTAACAAGCCGTTCAACTGGGTGCGTATCATTGTATCAATTGAAACAGCTGAGAGTCTCCCCTCTACAGGTCACACATCTACTAACTGGACCTGAAGCTTGTAATAGCAACACTATCGTCAGGCTTTATTGAAAACAAGAAGTAATAACGTCATTGTAATATCATTCCTGGTTATAGGGTGATTGACATCTTACCAATCAGAAACCACAGGATTAAAAGCAATATGGGCCATTAAACCATTAAAGCATATCAACTACCAATCGTTATAACACATCTAATAATTATAAACCAATATATATCACAAACAGTGAGACTATGCGAAGACCACTTGTTTAGATTGAAAGAGCTTAGTACTTTTTCTGATTTTATTACTGTGGTTTAGACGTTGATTTTTATTTAACGTATTTACTGAGATATTTTAATATATATATATATTGATATAGCTTCTCGACCACTGATATTTCAAATTCCCACAAGGGGTTCTTGAGGATATTGGTCATAAAACATACAACTCCTGATTATAAGCCGACGTTTCGTCAAAAGTTGTTTGGCATTTTCAAGGCTAAAAATTTTTAGCCTTGAAAATGCCAAACAACTTTTGACGAAACGTCGGCTTATAATCAGGAGTTGTATGTTTTATGACCAATATCCTCAAGAACCCCTTGTGTGAATTTATATATATATATATATAATAATAGCAAAAAATAGCAAACAATAGACCAGTTTTGTTGAAATAAGTGTGCTAAATGTAACAATGTTTTTAGCCCTGAAGATGATATAATATATATCGAAACGTTGGCAACGAAGTTTTTTGAATATTAGACCAAAAACCCTCAATAAATCTCAACAAAAAAAATATATATACATATATGCAGAAAAATCACAATAAATAAACACGTGATGCAATCAATGAAGTTTAAACCACAATGGAAAAAGGAAAAAATAGAAAAAATGCTCTGAGGTTTTTCAATGTATGTCATCAGAGAGCAAACAAAGTAAAAACTGAGAAGCTAACATAAAAGTAATGGAGAAGGAAGATAACGAATGGATGATAACGGATGGATACCTTCCTTCTGCATTATTTTTATGTTAGCTTCTCAGTTTTTACTTTGTTTGCTCTCTGATGACATAAATTGAAAGGCCTCAGAGCATTTTTTTCTATTGTTTTCCTTTTTCCATTGTGGTTTAAACTTTATATATATACATATATACTTTAACAATATGTCTAAGGGAGATTTGCTTGAAAACCTCTCTTATTAGATACTGATAACTCTCTTGACTTTACTATTAGATACTGATAACTTTAACAATATGTCTTTCGAGAGGCTTATCTTGAAAACATCTTCAAAGTTAGTTAGAATACTGATTTACTTTTGATGGAATAACAAATGAATTTTCATAAAGAAAGAACACCACTACAACTACGATATTTCGATACCTTTCGGTATCAGAAGGGTCACTCATTAGATGAGAAGATATTAAAAATTTAATCAAGGGAATATGTAATGCATAAATAACAATGATAGGAAAATATAATTATTTATTACTAGCAAACGTACCCGTCTTTGATGGAATCAAAAATTCTATTATACTTGGTATTCCAAAATATCAATTTAGTATTATACTAATACTATAATTAGAAATTATAGAACAGTAGAAATACCATTATTAGGACAGTGTTAAACAAATGCCTCTGTATACACTTCATTAGCTGTCTGACATTCAGGTTCATGGAAGAACAAACAGTTGAAACCTCTGACTCTTGAGCAAGTAAACTACAGTTGACCATATGAGAAAAACTTGGTCCGCTAACTTCAATTTCTGCGTTAGATAAAGTCTCCCTTTGCGACTTAGTTAACGTCATTGCGAAATAGACTCTGACGGGACTTTACAATCATTTCAACGGAAACAGATAGTGGCTCGGAATCAATGGTATGCGTGGTATACACACAGACTCCCCAATACCACATCCAGTCATTATGTCCGCCTCTATGGCATATCTAGGTTAGGTTAGGTTAGGTTACAGTGGCCGTCCCGAAAGAGAACACACATAGGCCGCAAGCCGGCCCCTTGTGATACCACAAAGAGAAATTGAGGCTATTCTCCCCCGTCACTGGTCCACTCGAACCATTTCGAGAGAACAATAAATCTAGACAGATCCCTGATACCAGTGGATGCTAAGTTCTCAAGATTGTCAAAGAAGTACTCTCCCAGTGCCTCTTTCCTTCTTTGAGCCATATGGCATATCTATGTAGAGCACGAACTCAGAGTCGTGTCCCGTTGCACAGTTTTGGGGCACTCATGTTTCGTAACATGAAATTTGTTACTGCTACTAAATTGCAGCATGATTGGTGCTCCTACTTTAAGTTTTTACTCATGATCAGGCAGTCCAGGAGAAATAAATTCAGAGTCAAGAAATTCAATTAGATAATGAACTGCTTCTTCATCACTAATCCAATCTCTTTACTGGCTTGTAAGTTCTTTCCTCGGTATGATATAGCGTAAGAACTTGTTTGTTGATTTTTCCTGCCTGTTCATATTAAGGGTTGAGAATTGCTCTTTTACAAAACAATTTATTCGTAATAGATAGTACATCCTTAACTCTGGGAAACACCTTTTCAAAGATGTCAAATACGCAATATATTCATATGCTCCAATGAAATTAAAATCAACTAACAATACCTACCTGCCACACCTGTGTATTTTCAAAACAAACTTGTCTGTGAAGTTAGGAAAATACGCTTAAAGCCCTATAACTTCTTTTCTGTACTGAATTATGAATCTATTTAGAGCCCGTATTTTAAGTTAGGCATACACAAATCCAGTGTCAAAGTTTCAGCTCACCATGTCTTATGGTGGCTGAGTTTACTTGTGACAAACGTTTTTGCTTTAAACGTCCATAACTTCACTTTTACGTTGAATTTCCAATCAATTCAGAGCCTATATTTTAAGTTAGACCTACACAAATCTACTGTAAATGTTTCAGCTTTATATGTCTTATGGTAGCTGAGTTTACTTGTGACAAAGTTTTTCGGACAAACAGACAAACCGACAGAAATTTTTCTAAGGGTGGATTCGGTTTCTCCAATGTATGAAACGTAAAGAAAACTTGAAATGAGTCAGTTCTAAGCAACGTACAGACAAAATCATTATTTTATTTATATAGATTAACGTTTATCCATTAACAGTCCACTTATGGGTTAATATTTATGGGTTAAATTTATGAGCGGGATATACCTCAATAGCAGGAGTGAATGTCCCTCGAGATATAAATATGGCGCTATCAAAACATTAATAGGCAGAGCTTTTAAAATCTCAGCAGGTTGGGGCATCTTCAACAGAGCGGTAGAAAATTTAAAACATGTTTTTATTAATAATGGCTATAGTAACAGTGAATTCCATAAAACTGTTAAAAACTATATCAATCAGAAAAATGAAGTAACTAATCAAACTACCTACAAGATATACTACGAAATCACAGCTTCACAGAGAAGCTAGCAAAAGCTGAATTACAGATTTCTGGTGTTCAAACATCTCAGATTCTCATTATTAACCTTCCTTCTCCAAAGCTGCAGTTCATGAACAATGAACTCAGTCCATCCATTGATCTTAAGTCAATCAATCAGTCAATCAAAACGATCTTAGACAAGGTTATGTTAGGTTGCAGTGGCAGTCCCAAAAGTAAATACGAATAGACCGAACATTGGTCTATGTTCTCTAGGCTTGGAACCAACGGCTTAACGTCCTCTCTCCATGGCATGGTCGAAAGGAGACGATACGATTCACCATTTAGTACATGGTAATAAATGAAAACAGGTTTAACGTCCTCTCTCCATGCTAAGATTGAAAGGCTAAGGTACATGGTAATAAATCAAAACAGGTATAACGTCCTCTCTCCATGGTATGGCTGAAAGGCTAAGGTATATGGTAATAAATCAAAACAGAATTAACGTCCTCACTCCATCGTATAACCGAAAGGATAAGGTACATGGTAATATATCAAAACAGGATTAACGTCCTCACTACATGGTATAACCGAAAGGCTAAGGTACATGGTAATAAATCAAAACAGGATTAACGTCCTCACTACATGGTATAACCGAAAGGCTAAGGTACATGGTAATAAATCAAAACAGGATTAACGTCCTCACTACATGATATAACCGAAAGGCTAAGGTACATGATAATAAATCAAAACAGGATTAACGTCCTCACTACATGATATAACCGAAAGGCTAAGGTACATGGTAATAAATCAAAACAGGCATAACGTCCTCTCTCCATGGTATGGCTGAAAGGCTAAGGTACATGGTAATAAATCAAAACAGGATTAACGTCCTCACTACATGATATAACCGAAAGGCTAAGGTACATGGTAATAAATCAAAACAGGATTAACGTCCTCACTACATGATATAACCGAAAGGCTAAGGTACATGGTAATAAATCAAAACAGGCTTAACGTCCTCTCTGATCTGAATCAGATTTACTCAGCTCCCGCGTGAATAAATCGAGGGCCAGAGTGGGTATGGGTATTGAACTCCGGACCAACCAGTCCAGAGTCACAGGTTGCCACAGGGCTAACCTGGCACCTAAACGCCCTTAAAGACAAGCCGAATGACTAGAGGAGTATCTGAATGAAACCGTGGCTGTCCAACAATTTCTCAATTAATTCAATCAACTTAACCTTATACAAAAAAAAACCAGGGGTAGTCCAGTGGTTTACGTGCTCGCATCTGGGCTGGTAGATCCAGGGTTCAACAACCCTCTCTGGGCGTAACAGTTCACTCAAAAGGTGAACAAATCTGAGCATTTCGCCATTCCGTGAGGACATTAAACCGATGGTTCTAAGCCTGTACGATGTGTAAGGTACTCATTAAAGATCTCTACTCTAAACACACTTGAGGTGGGCAAAATTTAAGACTCCCAAAGTTGAATTTTCATTGTGTTGTATCACAATCTTTGGTCTACGCCCCCTCTCTCGAGGGACGGCTACGGCAACTTGGTCTAAGCCAACCTGACTTAACCTTTAACCTTCCCTTGTTAGTATACTGGAGTAATCCATAGTAGTTCTCCTTTAGTCACTATACTTCTGCACACATACCCACCCTGGTGCAAACAAGTGGCACTTCTTGATCATTTCCTAAGACTTAGCACAGGAAAGAATATAGTTATGCAGTGAGAACACTTGGTTTGAACTCATTTACCGTTGGCACAGCGCCATCCAGTACTAATTTTAACCCAGTAAAAGATACTTGTTCCAGTATTTGCCCCCACGACTTTTCCTCGAAATCCTGATCGTCAGCCAAGTAATCCTAGTAACCAAGCAATAGTACATGCAATTACATTATACCATTACATTACATACCATCACTTAATCTAAAAAAAATGGAAAACCCATTGAAAATCTAAGATATCATACAATAAGAATTCACCTTAAAATATTCAACAGACACATATAATTCAAAGATCAGGAGTTTGACAGAAAGTTGAATACAGACGAATTGACTCATCAATCACATTTTTTCCGAAAACGCCCCGTTTAGTTCACTAATCACTTGTAGTTTGACATGGGAGGATAAGCCTGATATAATCGTAAAAAAGGTGCAACCCATCTCCGACTATGTACAATACGTCCTTCTGTGTTCTACCAGCAAAACAGTATGCACTAAGTATATATTCCCACTAAGGGAATATATTATAGAACAAGTATCCACATAAAGTTGTTTTATTATCAAAACAAGGTGTTTCGAACATGTTGTGCATCCACATAAATATGGATCTCCATTGTCGTTTCGAAGACACAGGGTCTCTGCATTTGTTTGATTTATTGCCAAAACAAAACTTCGTTTCCAGTACTTAGTGTCTCCATATAGGTTACATTTTGGCTAACATAAATATATTTATAATAATTATTACTAACAAATGGCTGAAATCGTAGAGGCTCGGGAGGTATGCCTTCACAACCTCTCCGAGAGACGACGTGCTCAGATTTTTTTCACCTCCTGAGTGAATAAATCGAGGGACATAGAGGATATCGTATCTCGGATCCACCAATCGAAAGGCGAGCTAGAAAGCCACTGGGCAACCCTATCTCCTGTGTTTCCTCACAAAGATGTTGTTTCATTACCAAAATCAAAACAAAACACGCTTCGAATATGTAGTGTGTTTACATAAAGTTGTTGTACAATTTCAAATGAGGCTTCCATGAGGAGTATGATCATTTCATTTTACTTCGCTTAAAAGTTTTGTACTACTGCTGAACATTTCTATAAATCAAAAAGCATGCCCACTCTTTTAAAAAAATCCTACAGCAAATGATTCTTAAAGACAGCCTTGTGAGATGGTCTTATGTGTTTGTTGTGTACTATAAAACAGAATATTTCGACTAAATTTCCACACAGAAGCTGCTTTGAACCGATGTCACCAGCCCCTAATCAAATCATTTTAATGAATCTGAACACAGTTTCTTGAGAAATATAGACTCCTCTTTAATTCTGTTATAGTGTTTGATCGGCACAGCAAGACGGAAGGGTACATATAGATGCAATGTTTGGATAGATAAAAAAAAAAGTATGACATTTTATACATTTCTATAAAATATGTAAACATTTAAATAACTGAAAACTGAATTTAATTTTGAGAATATCATCATATCATCATAAACCATCAATTCGTGTTTTGAATTAAATAAAACTTCTTTCGTGTAGATTATGGATTAAACATTTTAATTAATTGCATTTTCCAAGTAAAATAAATTAAAGAAATTCTTCCATAAATTGGACAATACCTATATCTATAAATATATTCTTACTGAAGGAATACAAACGTTCAAACTGGAAAGGTAACATTCTATATACCGACACTGTAATCTCTTCTCCCAATATTACAGAGGAAGTAAACAGTTTTCTTCAACTATTCACAGTATACCAAAACTTTTAATGTGTATAGTAACAATCAAACCACCATGGGTTTATATGACGGACTTATCCCTCTTGTTTCAATAATACCCTTCTTCACAAAATTATTAAAACAAATATTAATCAGTTTCGAAGAATTAAAAATACAAATAAGATAATACAATATGACTGAAAATTCCATGTAATTACAGCTAAGATCTACTGAAAAAACATAAACACCAGAAATGTTAATTAAGTTACTTGTCCTGGAGATTCAGCAGGTAAGCGAAGAAAATCATCTGGAAGTACACCAAGCATCAAAGATACAGAATCCCAACCCTTCGTCTTTCTCAATGGTTCTTTATCACCATTTTCCCTACAATAAAAAAGATCCATGTATACACATACCAATTTCAGAATAACAGCGTCCTTATACTTCAGCTAGATATTCACCATTAATATAATTATATACAAAAACAAATACAACTTACAACAAAAAACTATTAGTGCTTCTCGGCGTAGTATCCTTCTTCTCCATTTCAAGACGAATTTTTTCATTTTCGTTGTCTGTACTCATAGCTAATAGCTGATCTATGGTAGCATCAACAGCACCTTCATTTGACCTCAAAACAGCCTGCAAAAAATATTATAAATACAGGTTTTTTAATTATGGTATTCAATCATTCTTTTCTTATTTACCTCTATAACATCACTGTCCATAAGTGGGAACATATTCTTAAAATCAGCCATAGCTTGGTAAAATTCTAACTGTGTTGTCTGTGGTTGTACGGTTGCCATTCTTATTTTTTGAATTAAATTTAGTTATCAATAGAATTAGTGAATATAGACTATGTTAAGTAACACGGTTCGAGATTCTAAGTTTAACATAACATCAATTAGAACTAATACTTAAATGTGTATTTGGTGACTTATTGAGTAAAAGTCACATTTTTATACTAAAAATTTGTGGAATGTAATGTTTAAGACTTCTACTGATAAAATCACATGAACCAGCCGGACAGCTGAGTGTCACTCAAATGTTGTCTTTTTAACCGTTCAATGTTTTATTCAATCAGTTTAATAAACATATTTTAAATAGAACTAATGAATCAATAATAAAACTTAGTATTATTACTAAGCAAAATAACCAACTAAATCTTAATTTTATTTAATTTTTCAACGGTTGGTCAACATGAATTTAAAAAAATCGATGATACTATTTGTGTTTGTATATTACCCGACCCGACTGTCAGTTTAGATATGTCATTCAGTTAAGTGTTTAGAGTTTGTGGTTATTTTTCGTCCACCGGAGTGGAGAATTCCAAAATAATTATGCATATTTTAGTTTCAATGAATATACCTAAGAAATAAACCACAGCCACTGTATATTGCATGTTTTCTTATTTTCTAAATGTTTGAATTATCCCAAACATTGAAAGTACATTAACATAATGTCAAAGGAGGGAGGTCATTTATGTGTATTATGTAATAACAAACTAGAATCCAAGGAAGCCCTGAAGGATCATTTCAGGTATTTTCCTCAAAAGTTTTCATTTTATGTTCCTCTTTGGTCAGTGTATTACCTCCCTAAATTTGAATGTACTCTAGTTTTGAAAGATTTTGTCTATCAAATTTAACTTAGTATATTTAGCGTAACTTTAAAATAATGTTGATATAATAAATTAGTTGTGTGATGAGAGCTTTATTTGTCCAAGTAGGAAATGCGGTGTTCTTTATTGTTTGGTATTAATCTTGTGTTCTTGCCTATTCGTTAAACGTTTTTGTTGTTCTGCTGTCTTGTAATCGGAAATAATTTTGGCCATCCCTTCAGTGTATGACGTTTATCCTGTATTGTCAAGGTGAGTCGAAAAATGCTTTCCGTGGCTCTTAGGGTATTGTAACATGGTAAAGGATTATACTAGACTAATCATGCTTGGGTAAATACGCATGGGTGGATGGTTTTGCTTTTTTATTAAATGTATTATGAGTACTTTTTAAACTCTACATAAAACTTCTTCTGTTTTAGGAAACATGCAAACAAAGAAATTGATGTTAAAGGTAGGAAATTAACACCAACTGGGGAGCTGGCCGAATGGACTGGAACTAATAAACCGTATATAAAAGGAACTGCATCCCAGATTGGCTCCAATATTACTTGTGATGTGTGTGGTGAGAAATTTACATGCAATGCCAGGGCTATTCAACATAAGTTTAGAAAACATCCTTTTAATGCAGCCAAACATTATTGCCCTCAGTGTGGAATGCAGTTTCCACTCAAAGTAAGCGTTTATGATTTCTGTGATTATAAATTAAATATTATTTACTAATTAATAATTATTTATTTCTATAATTATGATTTCTTAAGTTAAATATTACTCTAAAATTTTGTTTATATCATCTAACAGTAAGAGTCATTACATTATGAAGCTGTTTGTAGCTGTAAATACGATATCATAGTTAGATAATCTATATAAATAAAAGAAAGGTTTTGTTCTACATTGCTTAGAACTGACTCATTTCAATTTTATACATCATCTTACGTTTTATACACAAGAGAAATCGAATCCACCCATAGACAAATTTCTGCTTGTTTATTTGTTTGCCCGCAAAATTTTGTCACAAGCAAACTGAACCATTACTTCTATTATACTCTGCTTCCAATATAATTGTACATACAATTAAATGATTATTAGCACTAAACAAGTAAGGAAGACTTGTAGATCAATTTGCAACAAAGAAAAAATATTTGAATTATAGACATTCTAGACCGACTAATTAAATCATTTGTTGCTAACATAAAATGTAAATATGTAACTATTTATTTTATTGTTGAAACAATATAATTTGAAGTAAAAAAAATTAAAAAACTTTGAATTTATTTATCAACCACAAACAACGACTGCAGTCAAGATAAACTTTTGCCCATTAGTTCACAGAAGTTAAGCACCATTGGGTGTTGTTTGTGCTTGGATGGGTGACCATATGTACCGTTGATTATACCCGGTTTTCATAGGAAGCTGGTAATAAATGAGCCACATTTTTACCATTTGTATAGTACAAAAGGTGTTCATCTTATAAGTTTAGGAGTTATGTAAGAAAAGAAAATATTAACTATATTATTATTGTTAATTGAGGATTGTCATAGCACTGCGTCCTAAGAACTATCGTACTTCCCTCCTTCTGTACTATAGTACCCCAGTTAGCTTCAGTGTCTCCAAGAAGATCAGCACTCTTGCTGGTGCAACGGTGTTTGATGTCACGAAGCACCTGCCTCTGTGCAGCATAGTAGCTTGACAGTCAGTCAGCAGGTCCAACGGTGTCTCCCTCTTCTTTGCAGAATCTACACAAACCATCATTCATAATGGCCATTAAGTTTGTAGTGACCCTTCGAAATCCTTCGATTATTCCTGCTCCTTTCCATACAATATAAGATTTGCCTGTTCTCAAACTTATTGAGAAGTATCTTTGATTATCTGTGACCTTAGAAGGGAATCCCAGTATTTCTTTCTCTTTTCCCTATCCTCTTTCCTAAAGAGTTCTTGTATAGTGTGTTGTCCTATACCACAATATGGTTCTGGATCAATATGCGGTTTCCGAGCACCTTCCCTTGCAAGTTCATCTGCTCATTCATTTCCCTCTACTCCTGCATGTCCTGGCACCCAGTAGAGAGAGATCCTGTTCCTTATACCTAGGAGAATGAGTTTATTTTTGCAGTTCAGAACCTAAGATTTGAGCTCAATGCTTTAATTGCTGCTTGACTATCAGACATAATTGCTATATGTCTGTTCTTATATCCTTTATCCATATTAAATTGTGCGCATCTTTCGATAGTATGGATTTCAGCTTGCTAGACTTTGGTGTGCATTCCCATAGATTCGGAGTGTTTGGTCTTAGGCCCAAATACTCCAGCTCCTGTACCTTCCGCTGACCTTTATCCGTATGTATACCATCGGATCACATTTTCTCCAATGTCCTCTTTATTTCCTCTCCTAATTCCTTCTTTGGTACCAAGATAATCTTAGAAAAAATATTAACTTATGAATATGTTTTTCAGGGCCACAGGGATAAGCACGTTGAGGAAGAGCATGAGCCCATGGCGATGCCTGCAGACCCATTCCCTTGTTACCAGTGCGGAGCTGTGTTCTACACCCAAGCGGGCTATGAGTATCACGACAAGTCAGCCCACCACAGGTTCATACTAAATTCTTCTTATCAACTCACTTGAATTGTTTACTTTTTACAATAATCACAATTTCTTTACTAGATAACCATACTTGCAATAAATTTGAAATTACTGTTCTAAATCATGATTAAATAATTGCTTTTTTGCTACCTTTAATCAAATTTAAAAAAAATTAAACAAATTTTTCTTGACAGATTTGTTCAAGCATTACTTATATTTCTAATCGTTCATGATGAAAATTCAATATAATTGTCATCATGTCTCATTAGAGCTGTATATGAAGAGGTATCGTAAAGATATCATTATTACTAAGAAATCAATAAAATATGTGGATGATAATTATTTTGCTTATCAATTGATCCTTGTCTACTATACGTTTATATTACAGCTGTTAATATTTACTGGTTTTTGGAAACTTTTGATTCAAATAACTCGCTGTAATGAGAAGAATAGATGTTTGCAGTTTCCTAAGTTTTTATTTTGAAAGATTACAATACCTGCAAATAATCTGAAATTATGACTGTTTATGGAAATGAAAAAAAGCTAACCCTAGGTTTGTGTGAGATAGTGTTTGAAAAGAAATATTCAAACTGGACGCATGTCTAACGGATTCCAAACGGTAGAAGACTATTTCTCATGGACAATACTGCCACAAGGAAGAATGTAAAGTACTTTATTATTAGACTGATTAGCAACCATCTAAACGACCTTGAATGGGGCTGCTATCAATAGGTAGAGTGTGGGAAGGAAGTTATTAATGAAGAACTGACATTTCAAAGGAATCAGAAGCCTTGATCCCCTAACTACTGACTTTTTTTCTGAAGTAAAGAATGCGCCACCTGTCAAAATAGATGTTGAATATTTGGTCATCTCAAAAACCATGCTGATGCTGAGACTAAACAGAAGAAAAACTAATGGAAGAACATAAATTCACCTGTCTCTTAGGAAACTTAAAGCACATGACTATGACAAATGGATGCTCAGTGTGGTTTGGAGCGACGCCCACGAACAAGAACTGCATCCAAGTTGTACAGAATAAATGTGCCCGCCTTATAGCGAGGGATCCATGGTATGCTAGAAATGTCGATATTCAGCATGATTTGAGTTGGAAATCAATTGATTGCTACATTAGTCGACTTGCTAACAATGAAGAGAAAAAACTACCCACCCATCCAAATCTCCTTGTTCGGGACCTGAATCCAACAAACAATCCTTCCCAATCCCATGACTCCTAATAACTTCCTTCCTGAACTAAATATGACGACCTAATGACTTATAAATAATATAGTACCTCAGATAATGCAAAACTGCAAGACCATAAGACCACGAATATGACTCCTTTCCCTGACAGACTAACGTCCTCAGTATTGACAATGCCTACTGACCAAAACAAAAAAAAAAAAAGCAGGATGGTAATTTAGCAGTAGTGGGCCTCTGGTCCAGAACTGCTAATTACGACGTGCACTGTCGTGCATGCAACTCTTTGTTGGTCGTTGGTAAAGCACAGAAGTGTTCTAGAAGGTGATATTGTCTGTTTTTGAGACTGTCACTCTGTCATGTTAACAGACTATCTGCAGAAAAATACTACATATTTGATTTCTTTATTACAGTATTCAGCAATAAAATAAGTCTTTTGTGAATTAGCTCTAGTGCATTGTTTTTCATTTATACTAGGAGTATTTTCAAATCTTATTGTAATGTAACAGCAATATGTATATTAATGTTTGCATATCTGTCAAAGTACAAAATTTTTAAAAATTAAATATATTTTCCAGGGTAGTAACTCTGTACAAACAAATTGAAACACCACCTCCAAGCAAGAAGATTAAATACAACAACGCTGGTGATCCTCAGAGCGTCTATTACTGTCATTTGTGTGGTTTTGAATACATAGTAAAATTCAATCTTCAGAAACATTTAGAAAGGCAGCATAGTCGAGATGAAAGGCTTTCTGTTCCTGGTGATTTGTACAAGTGTAACACTTGTGATGGACTTTTCTACAACCAACGAGCATATCAAAACCATACCATGTACCATCGTCCAGACGACCTTTATGTCACCTCTGAGGAACAAAGGTCAGTATTTCCAGAATAATCAATTGTTTGAACTAGAATTATTTTCATTCTTTTTTTTTAATCTTTAAAGCATATTGTTAGTGCCACAGAGGTTAGTAAATAAAATATTATTATCAACCGTCATACCTTGTCTATCGCTGGTGGAGTGGCCCGATCGGTTTCGTAATGGCTGCATCATCAATGGGACTGATGACGCAGCTATTACGAAACCGGTGGGGTGACTCCACCATGATGGTTGATAATAATATCTTAGAATTATTTTCTCCTCAACATATAATGTTCTAGAATAAATCAAAATAAATAAGCTGATTTTAAGTTTTATTGTTTGAATAACAAACATACAGAACAATCTAAAAGTAGGTATCCAGTAAATGATAGTACATTGTTTGATGTATTTGAGTACCTATTTAATTTGAGTGAACGTCAAATTATTAAATTGGTAGAGTAAAGAGAGGGACTTTATTTTCCCAGATAATAATCTAATGAGCAATATATTTACGCAAACAAAGTGATCTATTTAAGTTGTAAATTTTCTTTATACATGGTTTATACTATACGATATATGAAGTATATATAGTAATCCATTTTTGATTATGCCTACGTGTCTGTGGCCCGGTTTGTTTGTCAAAAGTTTTGTAAACAATGTATGCTACAACTCTCACTGTTTAACAGATGGGTGGTTATGGTGTGATACAGAACCCGATTATTTTTTGGTAATTTCAAGCATTATCGTGATTCTTATCAAAATGTCTTATCATTTTAACCCGATCTTCTGGTGATCCTAGAAACTATAACATCGTATTAAGTCTTGTCTTAATATGTTTACTGTATAGTAAAAATTCAGAAATTTAGAATAATCAAAGAACTGACTCTCTTCAAGAAGAGTCAATATAGCGCTAAAATTTGTAACTATTATGTTCCACTTGCAATATAACATCGAATATAATTGACAAAATGGAGATAGCAGCATTAAAATAAATATTGAATCGACTGTTTATGAGTTTTAAAGTGTGTTTACTTATAGTAAAGTTGAATGTAAAGAATTCCCTTCTTACAGGGAGTCCCCTATTCAAGTTTAAACTTTAATTTGTTCAAGCTTCAGTTTGTATATTCGTTTTAACTATAGCTAGTATAAAAAAAACTTAAGTAGTAAAATATTTTTTAATCTTTTTGGGGAAATGTTTACTTATAGTAAAGCTGAATTCAGACCTCTCCAGATTTTTATAAGTGTAGTGGCTTGCGTACTCGCCTCTGTACTGGTAGATCCCGGGTTCTATTCTCACCCTGGCCTCGATTTCTTCCCGTGGGAGGTGAAAAAATCTGGGTGGGTAAGCCCTCGAAGAGGACGTTAAACCGTCGGTCCCAAGCCTTTATAAAGTCAGGTACTTGTTAAAGATCCCTACTCGAAATATTGAGTAAGGAAAAATTTAGGACGGCCTATGTAGAATTAACCCGATAATGTTGCTAATTCTAAATGGCTGTCAAATTATGAATGAGTCATTCTTTCCTTCCCAGAATAACACTAAAAGGGAAAAAACCTATAACTGCATTGGAAAATAAAACAAAAATTTTTTTATAATTTAAAATTACCCTAATAGGATTATTATAAATATCATTTTCTAGCTGTAACTAAACCATTAAAGGTAATTAATTACATTTTTTTCCTCAGTTTGTTAATTAGTGTATCTAATGAAGTTTAATGAAGACAATTCAATATTTTTCTATTTACTCTATACTCTCAATTCTATTTATTCTATACTCTTTAATATTGTTATTACATTATTTTACATTTTCATACATTAACTTCTTATTTTGATTCTCTCGCTATTATTTTTTAACAGTTAAAGAATAAAACTTTGATTCCCCAACAAACAATGGAATTAGCGATACGTTTTCACCATCCAGGTGGCAATTTTCAGGCAACAAAATTTAACAATTTCCTGAAAGTTGTGAGCGATAGGTTGAAATCCTATCTGTTTGAGATGTTACAGTTCTAACAAATAAATTGTGAAGCTTAACCTTCTTTCTTACTGTTAAAGTGGACACATTATCTCCATGTTTAAATTTGCAATGTGCAGAGATCCCTTTCAGGGATAATGATTTTTGTCCCCTGGAAAAATCTGCATGACAGGTTAGAGGACTATAGGGTTTATCATTGGATGGAATTCGTATGCTTTTTTTTTTCGTATTTATAATTGTTCTTATTTGAGTTTCAAATGCATTACGTACTTGCTACTTTATAAAAGTTAATAATGTAATCCTATTATCTATCACTGTGTCCGTAGTAAATTTTGTTCTTAAAACTTACGATATCGTTTTGGTTGTGTTTTGTAGTTATTGGGACCCTCAAACCATAAAAATTGTTTTTCTTAATGATCTGTTTGTTTATTTTGTAATATCCGTTTTATAATTTAGTCATTGAAAGTTAAATAAATAATTAAATATAATAGATTTCACAATTTGAATTGAGTTCCTAAAGCCAAATTCATTTCCCAATCTAGTGGCAAAGGTACGAAGTATTTTTTTTTTTAATTATAGGATATTATTAACTTGTTGAATAACTGTAGGTTGGCTACAGTGAAAAGGGTTGATCAAGACTTTGATATAAGAAGAGTACAACCGATCGCAGAGAAGTATGTGCCAAGGTACAGGATGAGGAGGACTTCTACGTTACCAAAGAATTCAAGTCAGGTGAGACTGTGAACTTTAATCTAATAGTTTGCTTGTTTCTAATGCACAGCACAGATAATGATTGGTGAGTGAGACACGAAAGCCCATAGTTTTATCTCACCGGGTGGATTCTAAAGGATGCCATGTAATTATAGACCGTCCCCCCTCTCTGCAAAGTTTCTAATCACACGAAAGTTCCCATAAGTGGCAATTTTTTTTTTTCCAGTCGCAAGCTCAGTACCCAGTGTTACATCCATTTGCGTCATGAACAATTTGGAGATAACATGTTAGCAGGACAAAAGTGACCCACCCGAAAGTATGGATCTTTGAACTTCAGTTATCAAAACATAGTATCCATGAACTCTTCTATTCTAATACAACTAAATCGAATTTACTAGGGGTGCAGATAGCAACTTTTTTCAGTTATTTGCGAACAAGTGCTTGAAACCGCTAAAAAATCAAGAAGCATCTGAAAGATAGCAATATCAGCAGTTCCTTTGGTTAACAAATCAGAAAGGACAAGGTTAAAACACCATCTATATCAACTCCACGCAACAACAAGAATTTGTTATAGCACACTGTGGTATAACGAGCGTGCTGTCTATATATCTATGCAGGGCTGCCAACGACCTACAAAATAATCGTAACACAATAGAAAAATACTGTTGAAAAGGAACCACCGATGGTAAAAGATGGTAATCGTTTACAACAAATGTAATTCCCAACAACCTCCAAGGAGCACTGCAGTCACCACATTTTTGGTCGCCTTAATTAGCCTTGCTGACTCACAACTATACCCACTGTACATGGAATTGATGGGAACACCTCACTACCTAGCAAGTCTCGAGATGCTAACGCCTCAGCGCACCTCTCAATGAAGGAAATGTCACAAAGCTTTGTTGAAATGCACGGTGTCAAATCGTTGAACAGGCAATGGCAGACGCTGTCTGAAAGAAAAACAAGGCTAAAGCAAGGATCCAGTAAGTGGATGTACTTGCACTAGGAAAGAAAGAAGTATGCACTCTCTCAAATTATAAGCTAAACAAATTAGCAGTACGAATTAATATATACGCATAAACTAAACTACGCAAGCTCAGTACAACATCGCACTCATTTCGCTTAATGATTTGATTGGTAATATAATTTCATTGCTAGTTTCTACTATCTACGAGTAGATAACTATCTCGTATTATAGTTGTGATTACTTGTCTTCTTTTATCTTCAGCAATTTGATTTGAGTAAATCAGGTTTTAAACTAATGTAAGTTACCTATTTCTTTTAATTACAAATTATTGTGATCTAAAAATAAATACTTTTCAAACCTGTACAAACCTATACATTTAGTTAGATTTTAAATGCATAACATTTCATTATTATTAATATTTGTCATTATTATAGGTGAATGTTATGCACCAATACAATCAGTAATAATTGTATAGGTGCATAATTAATTTCTTTTTTTAATTAAACATTTCTTTTAGAAATCCCTGACGGATGATGACGAATTGAGTCCAGTTTCAGAAGCAAGCGACTCTGACAATGAGTCATCGGCTCCTCCTCAAAAAATAGCCAGAATCAAAGCCGAATCTAGTGCATCTTAATACCCTATTTTTATATCTTTGTCTAAATCTATTTAGACTTTAAAACTAGACTTACAACTTTATTTATTGAATTGTTTTCTTATATGTGTCAAAGACTTTTTCATATTTAAAAGTAATTGTAAAGAAAAAAAAGTTTGTTTTAGTAATGAAGTGTTGAGAAGGAATAATACACCTGTAATAAAGGTTGCTAGATCTAGTCAAACCTGCTTTATAATTATAAAAGATATTTTTGACCGGAATTAGTCAATTGTCTACGTCTTGTATAAAAGTTTCCTAGTCAGTCGAACAAGTTGTATTTGAAACTCTTCAGCCTACATTAGTTTTATGTAATATATTTGTTAATTTTATGTTTTGATTATAGATTGCAATTCTGTTTCTCTTTTTAAAAAAATATCGCATTCTTAGGAAATTAACTTCTGTAAACAGATCATTTATTTATAAACATCTAACACAATATAGTGAGGTATGTTCAATTTTTTTTATAAATTTTTTTATATCTTCTATTTTATTGTTTTTATCTTCTATTTTATTGTTTTCCTTTTTAGTGTTCCTGTGTTATTCTTGGTAATATTATATATATATATATATATATATATATATATATATATATATTATTGAAAATGACACCAAATTTAGCTGATACCTGTTTCTTAACAAGTTTCTCAATTTTTCTAAATAACACTCTCGTTATTTCGTCTACACAATAAAGTACATCTCCTATGGTCGACATGTTTCGAATGATCAACATGATCATCATGTTGATCATTCGAAACATGTCGACCATAGGAGATGTACTTTATTGTGTAGACGAAATAACGAGAGTGTTATTTAGAAAAATTGAGAAACTTGTTAAGAAACAGGTATCAGCTAAATTTGGTGTCATTTTCAATAATGTGTGTGTCAAAGAAGGACTGCTACCAAAATTTACGAATATATATATATATATAATTCGTTATGATGGTGACCAATAGGAGAGTAGAGTTTGTAGGTCCATGAGTGCAGTTCTTAGAAAGATCCAGTTACCCGCTGCCAGAGAAGCCTCCATTATACCGCCAATGGGTATAACGCATTGGCAGTATAATGGAGGCTTCTCTGGGCAGCGGGTAACTGGATCTTTCTAAGAACTGCACTCATGGACCTACAAACTCTACTCTCCTATTGGTCACCATCATAACGAATCATATATCCTCTCCCCGGACAACTCATAGAAAGCAATATATATCTATATATAAACTAGATTCAGAGAAAATACTACACTTAAAAGAGACCATAAAAACCTTCTATTATATTTCGACCGCAAAATTGGAGCAGACAAACGGGAGCTTCAGAAGAAGCTCTTGTTTCTTTTGGGTGGTAGATCTCCTTCAGGGCTCAACCTCAATCGTTAATGATTAGTTATTTAGTACTTATAATAAAACTTTTTTTTTAGTTCAATTTTTCAATAACTTTTTGTAAAATATATTAACTTACTTATCAGTATTTATTTATTATTTGTTGGTAAAATTTATTTTGTATTCTTGACGAATGTCAAAATATAGTAGTGTCCCATTTATGTGTTGTTTCTCTGAATCTAGTTTATTTGGTTCGTGGAATCGTTTCATTTAATTGTCATAAATACCTATATCAAAAGATTTCACAATAAATACGAGAAATAAAACTTAACGTCCAAAAGTAACTCATAATCCATTATTTCACAATATCGTTGCGCTGCTGTTCCAAGACTTCAAACCAATATTAGAATTTTCCACTATGTTTTATCCGATTGTTGATCTAATAATGCTATAAAAATGGTGCAAAGAACAAACTGCAGTCAATAAAGAAAAGTCAGATAACATATTATACCAGGCATGGGGAACCTTCGGTCTTAAGGCCGCATGTGGCCTTTTAAACGAAGAAATGAGGCCTTCTGCGGTATGTTGAGAAAAATGTTTCAGAATATAAAGCATTGCAATTATGGTATTCATTCATCAATCAATACTTGAAAAGAACACTGCTTAATCTTTTAAAATATGCGAAAGAGTTTTAGATGTACTGATCGAGTAATATAATGATAGATTCAAGGATTTTCTATATAACTATTATATAAGAATTTGCTTATCCATTCTTGGTGGCTTTTTGTGGAAGTGGACGGTGCTAAAATGGCCTTTACTCCAAGAAAGGTTCCCAACCTCTGTATTATGCTATAGTTTGTGACCTAATCGTTACACTATTATTACCACTAAGAACATAGAAATATTGAAAAGTGAACTGCACTCTATGATTTCCTATTCTTGTTACATTCTGTTTTTTTACAAAAGAAAAGGAATACTGACCAAAACGCTATTAAATTTATATTTATTTAATTTAGCTCTTTGACATATATTAAAAGGTTTTTGAAGAAGTTAATTGATAGTAACTAAGTTATTTGAATTTAATTCAATGAAATGAAGGATCATATGGATTTTAGAAAGTTTATAAGAACAGATAAAGACATTTGGAACAACTAAGTATCTGAATATTCATATATTAAAAAAAAGAACCCTTTTCTCTTGAAGAAAACGAATGTCAAAATATAGTCAGCAGAGTCACGGTATGAACAGTAAATAATACTATTTTGCAGATTTGTATAGACGATTATTCCATATAAACATTAATTTGGTTTTTGTAGGTATATATTATTTTCCTGCGAATCGAATTTGACACTCCAGTCCACAAACGCTAGAGTGTTTAATTTGATAAAATTAGCCCTCGTCCATATTGAATATCAATACTACAGTATCATTTCAAATATAACAGTGAATCGTTTCCTATTTTATTTTTTAATTAAATATAAAGTGAATCAATTTTATTTCGTTCTGAAGATTCTCAAATTTAATCCTAAAATTAAAAAACAATACCTTCTTCACGGGGATTTCCTATCACCTTTAGCTAATTTTAAACTTTTAAGTGACGCCATCCTGAATTATTCCACTTTACCTTTGTATATTAACAACGTACGCAGGTCAATCTACGCTTAATATTATAGTTTAACTATATGTATTCTTTTAATTTTGTTTTAACCTTATATTTTTTTTTCATTTATTACCATTTATCTAAACCTTATTAAGTTTTAATTTATTTTCTATTCCTAATGACATACTTTCTATTTGACACAAATAACTTTTCTAAGACTTACTAATTTTATTTTTTTTTTTGTAAATTATGTGTTTTTATTAGAATGTACAATGATTATAACAAATATATTTATTTATTGCATTTATCTAAATTTTAGTTGAGTTCAAAATCGAAGAAGAGAAACACATATTGTAACGAAACACACTCATAAACTCAAATTTTCGGGCAATCCGTCTTTAAGAGAAAAGAGAGAAGGAGACCAACCACATTTTAGGCACAAAGCCAAGTTTGATCTCCCTCTCTCTTTTCTCCATAAAAATCGGATTGCTCGAAAATTTGAGTTTGTAAGGGTGTTTCTTTACTCTGTATGTTACTCTTCTTCGATTTTGAATTCGTATTGTGTCCAGTTTGGATGGTCTTTCCAATTTTATAGACAATAAATTTTAGATGAGCAGCACTATCATCTTATAATTGAATTTAATTATTTTCTGTTATATTATTTTTTATTATTATTTACGCAAATAGCTTTACTTCTAGGAGTTGATCTTTCTTTTTTTTTTTAAAAAAAAGTGGTGACTATGTGGTATTTATTATGTATTTCAACAGGAATCGAATAATTCCCTTTCATTGTTTCTCAAATATTATCCTAAAGTTAAGAAACAGTATATCCTTCAATAGTACACATACAATTCTTGTATATATATATATATATATTTGTTTTGTTCCAAATAAATTAAGAACACAATTATATAATTCCTCTTATTGTATAAATATGGTTCAAATAACAATTTTTTGTGACCAATTAATTGAACAATGAATACATTTTTTGAAACAGTAGTTATTCATTCTAACTACTGTATAAATTTGTACCTTATTTTCATAGGTAGGAGAGACTATTTTCTGTATATCCATAAAAAAAAATATTTACTTTGAGGTCATTAAAATAAAATGACAATATTGACTAAAGAATTATAACTTACAAGTATAATAACATTTTTTTGTTCGTTTTTTTTTTTTGAAATAATCTTATAAATGCAAAATGCAAATGCGTTAAATATAGCTTTCATTTAAATGATAAAATATAAGTTAAAATTGAGTTACGACGGTTTCTTTTTGAATTATTTTAATCGTCAGGTTATATATAAAATATAAATAATAAAACACATATTATTTAAAAGGTTTTGAAGAACTTAATTTGAAAGTAGCAAAGTTATTTGAATTTAATTTAATTAAATGAATGGTCAGACGGATTTTGGGAAGTTTATAAGAACAGATAAGGAAATTTGGAACAATTAGGTATCTGTTTATTCATATTTATAAAAGAATTGAGGCATAACCCTTAATGCTAATATTTTTCGAAATAATTAAAATGTATGATGTGCTATTAGGTCAAATATGATTGTGGTCAAGTCTTTTGCAAAAGTGAGAAATATATTATTTGTTTCTGCTAGATTACACTTTTCAACGTACTCTTTAGGTGTTCATTAATATTTTTCTCCAAAGTTTCTATGTTTTCTTTTTTATTATTATTATTATTATTTTTTAACTAATACGCTTTTGTTATGATTTTAATTTTAGGTATAACCGATAGGAAAACACTAAGTATTTGTAATGAATTTCTTTTAATCTCGTTAGAGAATTATACCAGCCTACCTTTTTCAATATATCTCTTAATGTATTCACTGTCCAATTTTTTTTTGAAACGCTAAAAATTCTGTTCACAGAATTGAAGATACATAATATCCTTTTCTCTGTTTTATATAGATTATCCTTTAAATACCAGAATAAAGTTTTCAGTCCTCTTATAGGAAGATTTCAATGATATATTTAATGATTTTATAGCATTTGTACCCCCATGCTGAACTTCTAGTCTGACAAATGTAACATTCTCCCATCTATCTGAGAAAACGAAATCTGTTTTTAATTTACCGTATTTTATTCGATTAACTGTTATCGAGATTATTCTTCCGTAATGAATCTAGTCTTTTATCGATACCAAATAATTATAATATTTTATACTTTTAGTATTTATGTGTGCATCTTTAGTGTGAAGCACATTTTGTGTATTTTTAGCTAAAAAAAAAATATTTTTATGTTTTGTTGTGTAAATAAATTGGATTTTTAAAGCTGTTGTTTTTGTTGAAATAATCCATTAATGAAATTTATTCAAGATTTTGTGATATTTCTTAAAGTCTTCTGATGTCTGCGCAGAGATAACAAACGACAGACTTGATGCAATATTCACCACAGATTTTTCATGTGTCAAAAAATTATTATTTGTTTTAAATATTGAATAAGCATCCAATGGAAATGGGTGTGTTGAATTTCGGTTACGTTAAATCACCGATTTGGAGTTTTTTTTTCACATACACATAGACTTGATGTGTAGTATACACAACAGATTTTTTATGTGTCAAAAATTATTATTTTCTTCTAAGATAGTGCAATCAATTATTATGTGGTATTTACTAATTGTAGAGTACAAAGCTAATGAAATAGTCTCCACATATACAAATTTAATAGTTCTGTTCTAGTTTTACACCTTTTCTGATTAATTTTGCCAATCTTCTCATACATGACTTCCATAAGTTTGGAACTAAATACATAAGTTCACCAAAATTTTTATTTTTGTAATCCGACATGTTTCAGTTATCATCGACCATTTTCAAGGATATTATATATATAGAGTTTCATTAAGAACTCTACGTAACGTAAAAATATTAAGAAATCTAAAAGTAAACAATAATTAAAAGATACTACACCAAGTCAACATAGCACATAATCATAATAAGGGAGGTTATCGAAAAGTAGGGGCATGGTGGGGTTTCCCCAGGGTCTTGGTTATTTTCCATCCGTCGTTTGCATCTGGGATGCAAACCTATTGTATTTAGTTCCAAACCTATGGAAGTCATGTATGAGAAGATTGGAAAAATTAATCAGAAAAGGTGTAAAACTAGAATTAGGCATTAGTTTTACTAGAACTTGAATAAATGAAGGCCTGCTCCCCAAATATATACATTAATAGCATAAACGAGTTTCGAACACAGTGGTCTTCTCGTATATTATACGAGATTTTTATATTTTGAATATAAAGAAATCACCCAACGGAAATGGCTGTGTTGAATTTCGGTTACGTTAAATCACCAATTTGGAGTTTTTTTTCAAGCGAAGCGCTATATTGAACTCAAAAGCTATTGAAAAGCTGTCTATAACCTTGAGTTTGATAATTACAGTTATAAAGTTACGCAAATGACAAATTCGTTAGTAGTATTTTGAAATAAAGTAAAAATGTTTACATATATCTAATGAAGTGTCTAATTTTACTTAAATTTTATTTGTTGAAAAAGAAATCGATAAACCAAAGGAAATAACCATATTTAAAACAATTTCTTCAGATAAAATGGACTTTTGTAAGGTTGTATTCCGTTACGTTGTTAAGAGACTTCCATGGTAATTGTATCGGTCCTATATTCGGCCGTTAGAAAATTAAAAACAACCGATACAAATTCTAGGCCATATCAACCTGAATGGTGTGACTGAATGAAATGAAATAGTTATTTGTGTAATTTGTAATGAAAAAGTGATTTCATAAACATAAAATGTAAAAAGACATTTTGAAACTCTACTTTCTAATCTTTGTAGGTCAACAGATGAAGAAAGGAAAACGTATTTTTTACAAAAGAAAAAAAAGAGAATTTTTGTTTTCAAAGCAGTATTTTGACCTGTTTTAGGTTTCAAAAAAATAACATTCTCCTGGCGGTTTTCAAGTTACCCAGAGCATTCACTGCTCTCCACGGAAAACTTCTTTCAGAAGAAGAATTTGTAAAAAACAAAGTGTTTTATGAATGTAGTCCTATATTGTTTACTGATTTAAAGAAAGACGATTTTAAAGCGTATAAATGAATTGCTTATAAGTCGAAATATGATCAAAAATCTTTTATGCAGAATTAGCCGTATTTGCTCAGAATAAGTGTGGAAATATAATTAAATTACAGTTATAAAACTAGTGACTCTTTTAAGGGTTCAGGGAGCCCTCCTCCTTTTGGAGAGGTAGACCTCCTGATTCTCATATTCCTATCTGTCTGCCAAGTGACTACGATAAAAGCGTAATTAGGCTAAAAGAAGGCTCTCAGGGTCTTGTCTCTTGGACCTCGGTAAACTCAAATGAGTTTGCTCAAAGAGTTTACTCTATCCAGGGCTAGATCGAATCTCACAAAATTCATGCCCAGAGAGGAGATGGGTAGAACTGTGCCTGTTGGTTATTTCTAATAAAACTAATAACGTTGTAACGGACGTGTACCGGTCTTGATATTTTTAAATAATTTGATATTACATTTAAATAAATGGATATTGACCTCCAAGGCAAAGTTTCATTAATAACAGACTGTGCACCTAGTATGCTATGGTTTACTATAACAGGCAAATGAATTTGCCCAAAAATACTGTATAATACCTGGAAAAGCCAGAAGAACAACTGGAGTAATGGGCTCTTAAGTTGATAACTTCTAAAAATGAGCTGAAAATTCCTGGGCTCACTGTAAATTAAAAATCGACACTCCGTGTTGCGAAAGATACCTTGTCAGTTCTGGAATAGTTGTATGCTGAAAATAGTAGCTTGGGATTTACACTGACTTGGAATAGAGCTGGATTTTACAGCAACCGCTTTGAAGTCTCCATTTGATTGAACTTTGATCTGTCATTTATAAGGTTCCTTTCTAGCCAACAGTTTGAAGTTAGTTTTCTAACCAACTACCAAGTTGACACCCAAAATACCAGTTACCTCAAAATAAAATTTTTTTAAAAAAATTGACTATTTTTTTAAATTTTATTTTTTTTTAAAAAGAACTTTTTAATTTGAATAAAGCTCTCTCAAAATAAATTTTATTAAAAAAAATGAACAACCCTTTTTAAATTGTATTTTAGAAAAATGGACTAGCCTGTTAGGATGTCAGAAAAATTTAATCTACAATGCGGGAATTAGAGGAAACGAAAGGACGATTCCATAGTCAACTCTCTCGTAGCAGGCCTCCATTAAGAACTAGTAGGGCGAAATTAAAACCCGCTGACTTTAAAAAGAAAATGGTTTTTCACTACAGCAAACATGCTACCACAACACACACTTGTTCTCATGCGGATAGAAAAAAAATGGTCACTTTCCAAACACCTTCATAAATAACAAAAATAAAAGATCTGTATCAACATGTATTTACTTAAAAGTCAATAATATATATAAAAGAATATCAGAGTAAGAAAACAATATAAATATTGGGAAAATATTAATTTTAAGCGGTTAACACAGCCACATATTTGATTATTACATATGAGCTCACAATACATATTCAGGAATGTTAATTAATTACCAGTACATTTATTTATATATATATATTTTTTTTATAAAAAAAGGATGACTCCTTGAATGAAGAAGTACACATATTTAAAGCCCAAGTATCAGATATAAAAGCACAATAGTGGGGATATACACTTAAATGTTATACTGGAAAGATTAAAAAAAAATATGTGTTAAATAGTTAAACAGTGGCACCAAATTTAAAAAAAAACAGGTTAAATTATTAATTCCAAGAATTTCGGATGTAAATATCACAACTCTCGTGAATTATATTTTTTTATGGTAACACCAACTTATATGTTATGCTGCTCTTCCACTGTGATAAATTTTAAATTTCTTTTTGCACCATATATTACTAAATATATTTATTTATAAATAAATTATATATTTTATATGATCAGGTTCAAATGACTATTTCATAATTTACAAATAAAAATTCTACCTTTTACATAAAACATGAAGAAATAAAGATGACGGTAATGAGTATGATCTACCTGCGATGTGTGATAGCCACGGGGAAAACAGCGTCCTACTCCATTTACTTAAAGAAATAATCTATCAACAACAAATATAGATTTATTACTGTAATAAAAAAAATTGTATCACCATCAGCTTTACAGAGGTTGTCAGTAATATTTACTGAAAAATTAATCTTATAAAAGTAAATTTTCCATGGCAAAGCAGACATTGCATGGAGTTCATGCAGATGTTGTCAAGCGCATTAACACTTTCATTGCAAATGATGGAAATTATATTAAAGATTTTATTTAAATAAAAAAAAATTATTGAAAATAAAGTTTACTTTTAATTAGATTATGTTAGGTAGTCCCACAAGGGAACACACGTAGGCTGAGCATTGTGATACCACACAATACCCTCTGTGATACCACACAATGAAGATTGATTCTACGGTGGAAGTCCTAAATTTTGGCTAACTCAAGTGTATTTAGAGTAGGGATCTTTAACGAGTACCTGACATCGTACAGACTCAGGACCGACGGTTTAACGTCCTTCTTCGAGGCACGACGTGCTCAGATTTATTCACCTCCCGCATGAGTAAATCCAGGACCATGTGGGGATCGAACCCCGGTCCTATTAGTTCAGAGGCGAGTACGTTAGCCACTGAGAAAGAAAACCTTTCTCATATTGTACATGAACTCAACCTTGAAGAAAGAAAATTAGCTAGGAGATTTGAAAAGCTCAATAAGAAAAAGGTACGTGCAAATAAGTCAATTGATTTTAATACAACACACACACACACACACACACACACATATACATATATATATAATATATATATATATATATATGTAGTTTGCTATGAGTTGTCCGGGGAAAGGAATATGATTCATCGAAATGGTGACCAATAGGAGCTCTTATTGTTCACCATCTCGACGAATCATATATATATATATATATAGTTCAATGTAGAAAAAGAAACATAGAGAAATTAAAAGCACACACTTACAGTCTCTAATTTTCGTTTTGAACCGTCTTCAGGAGACAATTTGGTTTCCCTGTCTTATCTCTCTTGAAGACGGTTCAAACCAAAAATTAGAGACTGTAAGTGTGTGCTTTTAATTTCTCTATGTTTCTTTTTCTACATTGAACTATATTTGTCCGTTTCGAATCGTATTTCCAAAGAAAAAGTATATATATATATATATATATATATATATATAGGTTACAATCTGAGTAAAATTGTCATTGAGAATCAGAAGTTTAGAAAACTGACTAGGTATAATACAAGCATTATAAAACCCGTTAAACTTTTCACCGCACGCATATAATTGACTACATCAAAAACACACAGGTAGATCCCACATTACATCATCATCTAAATCAAGTATATACATATCAACAATTATATTCAATACATAGTTATTTAAAATAATTTACATTGCACAAATCTTTGTATTTAAATATAAATATTATAATTCATTTAAACATGAAAAGCTAGAAGGAGTATATTATATTGTCTCAGTATTGGGATTTAGCACAACATTGCATAATTGGAGGCACCGAAATTATGATTTACAAATATATATATATAATTCCTATATTAGTTAAATTAGTTAAAACAATTAATATCATTTTTAAAACGGAAAAATATAATAATTTATTTAAATATTTTTTTATTATAAAGATATAATCTTCAATTATTATAAAATTCGATTGGACTAGTTCAAACATTTATTATTTCATGTAATATAATAAATTATTTGCAATAAGCTTAATAGTTTCCAAAATAAAAATGAATTTAAAGTCTTCAGACTTATTTTGTAGTAAATTGTAATAATTAATTACAATAATTCTGTGAACTAAACCATAGTTCTGTAATAATTGGAATATCAATTTTAGTGGAAGACTAGCCACAAACTGTCTTAATATTCGTCATAAGAAGAGAGTCATTTACAACTAAAACCACAATATAACGATAGACTTTCAGTAGTACCTTGACTTTGAAACTTAGCTTGCATCTAGAAACCGGCTTTCATTAAAGCTTCAGGTAAGTCAGTTTATGAGTTTAGAAATTCAATACTCACGAAAACACGATATTTAATTGATTTATGAAGACAACAATAATAATAATAAACAAAAAATAACTATAAAAAAAAACAAAATCAAACATAAGCGAAGTAAATTGGGTTTGACTGATTGGCTGTCGGTATGATATTTTTTTTATTTGTTACTTCAATTACAATTTTTTTTTAAAAACAACGGATTTGGCATTTCAAAAAATAGTAGATATGGGTAGTCACCCAGTGATTATATTCTGTATTTGGTTGCTACTGTAACTTACTTTTTTGATTCTGGTACAGAAATAGTTAAAATGAAAATATGATAGCAATAAAAAAAGACTTGTGATAACAATGATTTTTGATAAACGGAGAGTGGGCATGTAATATTGCTATAGTCATCGTCAGCAAAACTACAAGTCCTGTTGCCTTACTGAATCTCAACATTTCTAAGAGAGTAGCCCAGTAGATTAAATTCTGCAAGTTTATTTATGAATTGTATTTTTAAAAAAAAATGGTTTAGATTTGCCTGACCATTATCGTTTGTTTATCTACAGTCGAGGTACTACTGAAAATCATATTGAAGATAACTACTAGACTTATTCACATAAAGTATGAATGTACGGCATGGAACATTCAGTTTATTAATAATTTCGGTGGTTATTTAGAAGCTTACATCTTACGCATAAACAATAAAAAATGCAGAATGGTCGGGTATAGATACAATCCAGGGTTGCAGAGTTGGATGATAGACGTCAGACTTTGACTCCTGTGGCCTTTTTTCAATACCAGTCTGGCTCTGAGTATTTTCAAGAACCTTACTCAAACTACAAAATCTTAGCATTCTTAAATAGCTTATTACATATATCTAGGCTATTCCATATATATGAAATTACTAGTTATTACATAACAGCCGCAGATGATGTATCCACAATGGCGATGCTGGGTATATTACACCCTATGTATAAGAAAAATAAAAAAATTCCTATTTTTAGGAATCCATTTTTGAAATCTACCTCCCATAACCAATTTGTACATATAAAATACAATGTTTTCTCTGTTTGTCCGCTATAAAAATAAAACTGGAGACATTTAGGTACAAAGAAATATGGACCTTATACAACTTTTTCGGGGGAACTAACTACGGTATTTTGATTTTAATTAGGGTCCTTTTATGGAATGTACCGCCATAATCAAAACGCCGGGGCACAATCTACCGCCCGGGCAACGCCAGATAGATGAGCTAGTTATTAATATGCAAGAAATCATCAAATTGATTGGACCGGACCTAAATTTATTACAGATGAAAAAGCGGTGTTGTTAAGAAATATTATCGAATCATCTCTGATTCAATTTAATAAATCTAATATTACAAACATTAGTAACGGGCTTTTCAAACTTGACTGAGTCTTGATGAAGACAATAACCCCATCTGAGAGGGTTGACAGCTAGCGGATAGTTTTTTATTCTTATCTTACTGTACTGCTTTGTTTACCTAAACATCTCTCCCTGGTCTATTGTCCTTTCCCGCACTTTAGACTTTTTATATTACCACTCTTCCCTCCCACTCCTCTCGATTCCTTGCCATAATGTTTCTACATTTTGTGTTTTAGTTGGGTTTTTACTCTGACGAAGACCGCTTGTTACGGTTGAAAGATCTTAGTATTTTTGTTCCCCATTTCTTATTGCGGTTTTGAACATTGATATATATAAAAATATTTCACATAAACACGTGAAACAACAATCAAATGATTAAACCACAATAAGAATGGGAAAACAAGACTAAGATCTTTCAACCGTAACAAGCGGTCTTCGTCAGAGTCAAAAACCCAACTCTGTTCAGTTGGGTTTTTGACTCTGACGAAGACCGCTTGTTACGGTTGAAAGATCTTAGTCTTGTTTTCCCATTCTTATTGTGGTTTAATCATTTGATTGATATATATATATATATATATTATATATATATATATATATATATATAAATATATAATGGATCATATAATATGGATAAAATGAAAAATATTTATCCCTCAGAGCTCAGATGCCTTTTTTATCATATATGGAAAAGCATGAATATCTACTAAATATAATATTAAACAAAATGGGTACATATATGATGTAATAGATACATATAATAATACATATGTAAGTATAATATTTAGGAATCAGACTTATTTTCACCGAATCCGACTCCTAATCATCGAAAATGTTCGACTCCTTATATTCCGGCTCTGCAATCCTAGTATAGCCATACCTATTATTCAACTCCAATTTACGAAAAACGGTTTTAAATGTTTATATATATAAAAAAACAGGAACTATTATTACTTTTAGTCAAAGATAAAACTAATTATTCCAGAGTATCAAAACCAACTAAGTTTTTCGTAAATGCTTTACAATAAACGTAGCGATGATATGACACTACATACTAGCGTCAACACTATTAAAAAATGAAAATATTGAAAGACAAATACAATTTAATAAAACACTCATGAAGACGAACTCTGATAGCACCGAATTCTTAGTTGAAATTTTATATATTCAAAACACTGATAACATCAAACCAGCACTTTTTCTCAAATTAACCTTCTGTTAGCTGATACTTCTATTCTTACTCAATCACCAGTTAGAGAAATCTTAGTGCGTACATAGTTACGATTAAAATTACTTAGTAATTAGAGTCTCAATTTCCAGTTGTGAAAATAATTTATTTTAAACAAAAAACAAAAACATATTTCGGATCTTAACAAACACAACAGAGATAAACAAACGAAACATACATACTTCATAATTATTCTAACATTTCGTCAAATTTACTCGTAAATGACATCATTAAGACCAAAAGATTTAAAAACAATTAATATGCAACATGAATTTATTCTACAATTTATTTGAACAATAATATTTAAAAACCATTTATTTTTCAACAACAAATAAAATTGTAAAATGAAGTATTGGATCAATTTTATCTTTGAAGATGTCAAATAAATTTGATGAAATGTTGGCATTAAAGTAAAGTGTGTATGTTCCTGTGTTACGAAAAAAACATAAGTGATATGTTTAATAATAATAATTATTATTGTTCATTAACATTACTTTTGATTAAAAGTGAATATGTCGATAAACTATATTGAATAATTGAGATTAAGGAGCATTATTTCTAATTTGCCTCTGTTAATGAGTTCAATTGATTAACAAATAATTTTTAATTTTAAATTGTAAAAATAAATGTACAAAACCCAAAGATAAACCACAATGGTGTTTTGTTGATAGGTTATTGAGAACAATATTATGAAGACAGAGCAGAGTATAAGTGGTAACACTGCACACAATGTTCTGGTTTAGATTATACTCAAGAAATTGATTAAACGGTTCAAACCATTAATCAATCTAGCACTTGTTCTATTTTAAGGTTCATTAAAATCTTACCCTCAGTTAAAGTAAGATATTAACATGTTAAATTATAAAAAAAAACTCCTTTTTAATCTTTTGTCATTCAAGGGACATATTTGTCCAAAACTGTTTTATAAATTCCAAAAATTCAAACAACTTAGAGAAATCAAATTTACAAAAAAAAACAATCAGTACAATCACTGACATTACATAAATAAGACAACAGTTGATATGTATGCGTTAATTTTAGTCTTTATAATGATTAAACAAACAGCCTTGTATGTTTGCTGATATTATTCATAATTAATTAATCAGTGATTAAAAACAACTACAATTTAAAAGTTTAAAAGTATTGGACATTTATAATCAGTTAATCTACTTTTTAATTTTTAATTTATACATGAATTCATCAATACAGTCAATTTTAATTGATTTTTTTTTTATTTTCGTATCTATTTATAGAGTAAACTAAAATGTCAGTTTTAAATAAACATTTTTGGAATCAGCAAGTCAATTAAACATGTAAAAATAATTTAACCTGCATGGGAAGAACTCTACATAAAGCGCAATCATTATGACCCTGGAGAGGTTAAAAGCCATTACAAACAACCTTAATATTTTCTAATAAAAATAAAAATCAATAAATAATCATTAATGACAGTCGACAGTGTTTATATTGACAATTACCAACTTTTATTATAGAGGATGTCAAAACTGTCAGCTTACAAAACTGATAAACTGAGAAAATATTGAATAATTCTATATATAAGTACTAAGAAATCCCATTCTTATTTATTAACTACCTCCTCCGAAAATGTTAAAATTTCATCACCAAAGTTAAGTTCTAATGTAAGAGTAAATTACAATGTTTAACGAAATGTAAAAAAATTCGAAATAAATAAATTATTTAAAAAAAATTAACTTTGTTCTGAGTCGTCACAAAAAAAACTTCACTTTAAATAAAGAAAATGACAAATTAATTAGAATTATAATCTAATTTTACAAGACAAAGTATGTCAAAAAACATGTTTCAAAAATTGAGCATTTGAAAAAATTGTAATAAACTCCCTTAAGTTTTCTGTAGTTTTTTTAATTAAAAAAAACTAAATTTTCTAATTTTACATCTTATTTAATACCAAGTGATAAGTCATTACTTGGTTTTAAAAAGATACAAATATATCTATTGATCTTTCTTTCTATTCATAATGAAATTCACCTTTTATGTTATATCGTTCAGCTTCTTCTTATTCTAACATGCACTATAGAAGAAAACAATGATTACCGTCAACTATCAGAAACAAACATCTAGTTATTTTTCTCTTTCGATTCATACTGAAATTCGTCTTTTATGATATATCATTCAGCCCTATTCCTCTTATTTTATCGTGTACCATAGAAGAAGACAATGATTGCCATTATTGATCAGAAACAAATATCTACTGATCTTTCTCTTTCTGTTCATACTGAAATTAGCTTTTTATGATAAATCGTTAAACTTCTTCTTATTCTAACATACACCATAGAAGAACACAATGATTGCCGCTAATCATCAGAAACAAATATCTGCTTATCTTTCTCTTTCTGTTCATACTGAAATTGGCCTGTTATGATATATTATTAAACTTCTTCTTCTTATTCTAACATACACCATAGAAGGACACAATGATTGCCGCTAATCATCAGAAACAAATATCTGCTTATCTTTCTCTTTCTGTTCATACTGAAATTGGCCTGTTATGATATATTATTAAACGTCTTCTTCTTATTCTAACATACACCATAGGACACAATGATTGCCGCTAATCATCAGAAACAAATATCTGCTTATCTTTCTCTTTCTGTTCATACTGAAATTGGCCTGTTATGATATATTATTAAACTTCTTCTTCTTATTCTAACATACACCATAGAAGGACACAATGATTGCCGTTAATCATCAGAAACAAATATATACTGATCTTTCTGTTCATACTGAAATTCGCCTTTTATAATATATCATTCAGCACTATTCTTCTTATTCTATCATGCACCATAGAAGAAGACAATGATTGCCATTATTGATCAATTACAATTGATCAAATATAATTGAAGGTATATCGTTATACTTCTTATTCTAACATACACCATAGAAGAACACAGTAATTGCCGTTAATCATAAGAAACAAATATGTACTGATCTTTCTGTTCATACTGAAATTCAACTTTTATGATATACCGTTCAGCTTCTTCTTATTCTAATATGCACCATAAAAGGACAACAAATTTAAAAATAAAATAAAATTATGAAATACAAAAGTATAAAAAAAAACTCTTGAAAGGGTTAAACTTTTAACAAGAAAGTCTATACTGGAGGATAGTTAAACAATCGCAACTGATTATCGATTGATACCTTACTGATAAACCAATTGCTTGGAGGACATATTGCTTATCAAGTTGGTTAAACTATCAAAAATCTGGTAATGTTTGAAATATTATCTCTTGTTTTCATTTTTAATTTTTGAACAGAGCACAATAAGCCAGCAGAATGCACTGACAGAATACGCAATGTTGCAAAGTGCATGGACTGACATACTTTAACCCTGAACAGAAAACAGTTTGACACTCTAAGAATACCGTAATAATGTACAGATTGAAAATTATTTTTGACAACTAACTGTCACAATTAGAACAACACTAACAAAATGCATTCTTCTTTACTTCATGTTCATCAAAAATCTAAACTAATACAAAAAATATATCGAATTGTCTTTTTATTTGGCTACTAAGACGTAATAAATCAGTCTAACATTTTCCTTGATATTCCTGAATTACCTCAATTAAGTACGGAATAAATGGCAACTGAAAAAAAGATAACATAACTATGATAAAACCTATATGAAAATAACACAACTCTGATTATTGAAAAAAAACCTATCATTAAAGAGTACGAGTAGTATGAAAGATAATCAAATTAATTAGTGTAAAAATTAGTTTGTTAATAATTATAAATAATCTTTTTTTATTTTTATTAGTACTGCCTAGTGGTAAGGTGGGCCAGCAAATGGTAACAGTGATCAAAATAAAACTAAAATATTAATGTTAATAAATGTAAAAAATAAAAATGAATGACTGGGGGGGGAATGAACTAGTTGGATGATCTGGTTGAACTGTTCATGAAGGACATTGTTCTGCGAACTTTGGCACCGACCTGAAAGACAAATCCAGATGAGCATAAACTAAACTTTTAATATCATACTTCAACAACTTGAATTCACACATGCAAATTGTTTGTCCAACAGACGTTAGTAAACATAATATTATTATAATAATGCAATTATAAAAATCTATTTAAATCGTTGTTTTAATGGTTTTTTTTTCAGTTTGCCCTAAACTGCCTCGTAGTACGAGCACCTGATTGTACGAGTAACTGACTTTACGAGCAGTCATTCATAAGAATTTTTGTCTCCTACGACGCGTAAAAATCGTTGTACGAGCGACAAATTTCCTCACGGAGGCCTATATAGTCTCCATTTTAAGTTTATTAGATTAATAGAACATTATTATTTCTAGCATGCATTTTTATTATTCATATTACATATACAGCATTTTTTTTTCTAATTGTACCTTTTCTGTTTAAAAAAAAACTAAAAACAGGCTTTTTAGGACTGAAACGGATTATTTATTTTCATATTTAATTTGAGTACGAAAAACTGTTTCGTAATACGAGTTTATCAAAACTCTTGCTCGGCCTGGGAACGAATTAAACTACTGTACCATGTTTCGAATTGTATAAATAAATATATATATATATATTGATTCTTCCCTATTTTTCTACATTTTCATTCTTCCCTAATCATTATTAATGAAGCTTTTAATTAATTAATTAATTGACTGCTCGTAAAGTGAATTACTCGTACAATCAGGCGCTCGAACTACGAGGCAGTTTAGGGCACACTGGAAAAAAACATTAAAAGTAATTAATTAATTAAGAATAACACAATTAAGCTACACGCCAAGCCAACAGCCAGTCACCGCCCAGTATTCAGACCAGCAACATCTAAGAGAGTATATGAGACAAAATGTCGTAGGGAAGAATCAATATATATATATATATATATATATATATATATATATATATATATATATATATATATATATATATGAAAAACTGGAAGAACATTAAAACAACGGTTTAGAGAACTGCTTACAGATTGCATTAATAATTCAAACAAGTCTAACTATATGAATCAATTAAATAAATTTGGACACGAACCAGACAGTATCGAAAATTTTAATAAAAAGGACAAAAGAACATAATTTAAAATTAAAAGAGGGACTTTAAATATAAAAACATAAAAACGCAGATAATTTAATAAATTAACACATAATTGTTCACCATTCGGACAAACTATTTACACAAATAATACAATTACAAAGACGACTGGACGGACTTGAGAATAATGTTAAATTGTAAAAGAATAAAATCAGATAATAAATAAAATGAAACTTATTAATTAATAATAAGAAATCTATGCAATATCGACACTATTTGTTTAACTGGTATTTATACTCAGGATCGTTCAGTAATTATCAGCCTCACTTGAAGGTGCAAACGTGGGGATAGAACACCGATTCAGAAGTTATGATGGATTTTTATAATTAATGAAATCTGATACCAATGAATAACATTGGTATCAAACAGGATCTGGTATAGTCTAACAGGTAACCTCCACGTCTTTAGTACTGAAGAGTTAATTTGTTTTATATTTATGGGATTGGAATTTTGTTACAACGAAATATTTATATCAAACTAGATAACTTTAATGAAATTAAGGTAAATAATCCAACAGTGACTTCAAGTTGAATTTAATAGTAACCATTAATAGCGTTCGTTACATTGCCTCCTATTAATAACCCAAAAATATTGAAATTTTGAGCATTCAAACCTCGTAATAAGACAATACCAAATAAAAATTTCAAGTTTCTAGAACAGTGGCAAACTATATGACTCCACTCAAAAAGGCATTCATTTATCAAACTAACCATTTTAAACATTTTAAGAAAAAATTAAATTAAAAATATAGTAAACTGAACAGAGTATGAAATAGTAAATAAAAGTACACTTCCATATATGGCTACCAATTAATAAAGAGAGAATTACATTTTGAGGTTTGGCTTCCACCTGGGCAGCTCTTTCAGCAAACAGAAGAATTTTATGGCGGGCTCGATGAAGTTCTCTATCTAATCGACCTCGTTCTAGTTCGAGTTCCCGAAGTCGGTCTTCAGCAGCTGTGAAATCAGTTTTACACAATAACACACTTTCATCACTACGCAATGGTTATAAATTAGACTACTCTAGGGTTCATAATTCGAAACAGACACGACAGAAATTATTGGACTGTACAAGTTCGTCTAAATAGACATAAGCAAATAAGAATGGTTAATTTGCTTTGATTCAAAAATAAAATATTACAATTGAAATTAAAATGCAAAGTAATATTAGCACCTTACCACCTTCCTGACTTCACAGAGGTAATCAAAATAATAATAATTAAATAATAAGAGGGTGTTACTATCGAGGTTTACTAACAACAAACAGGAGTTGTTTAGAGGTCAGTGTTGCCAAATCAGCCATTTTTCGGCTAGACCTAGCCAAATTTAACTTCATCTAGCTAGTTAGTTATCTCATCTAGCCAATAGCCAGAAATTCAACTAATTACGGACTACTGTTGGCCAATTTTTAGCAACTTCATAACATGGTGCACTTAGAATAATGGTCCACTTATTACATAAGTATTAAAGACATTGGTACAATGTTTCATGATGAATTTAGCTTCAATCATAAGTATGAGCTCGTTTTGAATATATTTTGTGTATATGTTTAATACTCTTAGGAGGGCAGGTTAGCCCAGTGGTTAACGTACTCACCTCTGGGCTGGTAGTCCAGGGTTCGATCCCCACCTGGCCATCGATTTATTCTCGATAAATCTGAGTAGGGAGGTGAATAAATCTGAGTAGGTCGTCCCTCGGAGAGGGCATTAAGCCGTCGGCCCCGAGCATGTACAATGTCAGGTATTCGTTAAAGAACCCTATACGAAATGCATTTGAGTTAGGCAAAATGTAGGACTCCCAATGTAGAATCGGTAGAATGACAGATTAAACAAAAAGCCGATAAACAGCTGACGTTATCACCCGCTAGGGGATCGGTTTAAACAATAAAAATATGTTTAATACCGACAAAGTGACAGACAGGGTTTGAATGTAAAACAGGGTTTCAACTTAACATGAATTTTGCACATAATTATGAAAGCAGTGTAAATGATGAAAGTTTTTGAAGGGAAATTGTGCAACATAAAAATCTGATTGGTTCAAATCCTTTTAAAAAAAAAATCACTGAATTCACTATTTCAGTGTTGATTTCACCATATCGAATGCTCAAATTGAACGAATCTTTAGCAATATAAACATATTAAAATCAAAATTATGAAAGAAAATGCAACTGGGAATGCTGAATTCGTTACTAGCAGCAAGAGCTGATCTTCAGCATCACAACAAATACATGCATATTGTTACTAACACTAAGTTTAGTATGATTTATATTAGAAATAGGGAAAACCATCATACCATGAAGGATGTTCTTGGAGTCGTTGGAGCGCTTTCGGACGTTGTCAATCTTCTTAATAACAGTTCCGTAGGTTAGCTGCGGTTAGTAACATGGATAACGTCCAAAAGCACTCTAACAACTCCAAGAACATCTTACGAGACAGGACGGTTTTCTCTATTTCTAATATAAATCATATCAAATGCTGTAAAGATTATATGTTACGAGAGGCTGCTATGAACGCCATAGGGACTATGCTTTTTATAAATGTAGAGCTTTATTCTCTACTTTTTTTATTCAACTATCAATAATGCTGGTTTGTTATCATTTAGTTTCATTAACTTTTGTCACTTAAAGATCTTATAATGTTTCATCCACACATTTCATTGGTGACAAAAACTCAAAGGTAAAAGTAGAAATTGTTAAAGACCATTCTTTTCTACATTCATGCCATACAATAAATTCATAGCTAGCTTTTTTTTCTATTCGTATAATTTTTTTTTTATCACAAAGGTGTGTCACCTGTTTTAGGCGTTTGCACTGCTATGGATTAATGCACAACCAAAATACAATATAAAAAACTATAGCTTCTATAATGTTATACAATTTAAAAACTAACAAGCTACAAAACAATAAATTATTAAAAGACACAAAAATATCGCTAAATTACATCGGTACAAGTCAACTGTCTTAAGGCAGGATACACTTGTTTCGTGATTGGGAATCCATAACAATTGACCAGTTCTTTTAAGAAAGCTTTGCAAGTCTTTAAGACATGCTTGCTGGCTAAGACATGAACACAAAGTCAGCATTTTGGTAGTCTGGTTAGCCTTGTATGGCTGATTCTCAATCTAGTAATAATTACACCACCCTTCATGATACCTCTTTTAAATAGAGTTGACCTCTCAACTGATATCTTCTCCTTTACTGCATTTTCTCCATTATTGTAGTCACTGCCTTAGGAATTATATTTTTATCATAAGGCCCAAATCAGCTGGATATATAAAATATTCATTATATATATATATAAATATATAACTTTTTTTTTTTTTGATAGCTTAAATGTCGACAAAGTCTGGTTCACTTGAAATTTAGGCTGGTACTCTACAATCCATACCGTAAAGTCCGGCGTATAAGACCCCCCTTAAATTATAAAGCAAAAACTAGGATTTAGCATATCCTCGCCGTATAAGACCCCTCATATGAAATATCGGTATGCGTACTTATTCGAAAGAAAAATATTTTGTGTATAAATATAATAAAATACATTAAAAGAAATACAAAGACTATCTAGGTAATAAAATATATTCATCAAAACAACAAAAAGTTTAAAATTAAAAACCTTATTCATCAAGTCCAGCAAAATCTTCTTCCTGTGAGTCTAATTCATTTAATTCATTTACGGGCTCTTCATCTACCTCTGTTAAAAACTCTGATAGTTTGATAGTATTATAATAAATTGAAATTACCTTCAAATTACTAATAAAAATATATACTTTAAATAATACCCTTTTTATGAAAAAAATTAAATAATTTTATGCCAAATTTTAATTTAATTTAGATTATTTTATTGAGTTATGATTTTCTTCCTCGGCGTATAAGACCCCCCTCAAGTTTGGAGCTAAATTTTGGTTATGAAAAGGGGTCTTATACGCCGGACTTTACGGTAAATTACACAAATACTTACAACACCCTATAACATTTATAATTTATTACACATATGTATGTGGAAACTATTTTATAAACATTTTACCTTATACTTATACCAGTATTTAAACAAAAGAACCTGGCTAATTAGTAATATTATTTATGGTTCCTCAGCGCCAGTTTTTAAATATTCTTATTTTTTTAATTTAATATTTACCACTAATTCAAAAACTTATAATAAATATGTTTCCATCTGTTTGATTAATATAAAATATTCACTCAGGTTTCACTCATAAAGAAGAGTAAAACGCAAATTTTAACCTTTTAAAAGTTTTTGTTCAAATTTTGATAACTCTCAAAAACTTACCTGTCAGCCAGCAGAAACTAATAAAACTATATTTTTTAATTAAACTTTAGATTTATAATTTTCACTGAAACTATAGTTACTTGAATATCAATTTATTACTAACGAATATAAATATTTACCTTGAAGTTTGAGTTCCTTTTCTTTTTGCTTCATTTCAAATTCTTTTCTCTTGTTTCTCTCTACTTCTAAAAGAAGACGTTGTTCCTCTTGAAGTTTCTCGAGTTCTTCTTTCTTCTCCCATTCTTCCCTCAATATTCTAAATTAAAACACAATACAATATTTATATATATAAAAAGATTTCACATAAACAGGTGAAATATCAAATCAATGATCAAACCACAATATGAAATGGGAAAACAAGACTAAACTCTTTCAACCGTAACAAGCGGTCTTCGTCAGAGTCAAAAACCCAACTGAAACACTGAAAAACATATGGTGAGGGGTTGAGAAGAGTGGGAGGGAAGAGTGGTATTTTAAAAGGGTGAAAGTGCAGGAAAGGACAAATGTCCAGAAAGGGATGTTTAAGGAAACAGACGAGTACAGTAAGAAAGAGTAAAAAACCATCCGCTAGCTGTCAAACCTATTAGAAGAGGCTATTACCCTCGTAACGAAAGTATCAAGTTTGAAGAGACCATTACTAATGTTTATAATATTTGATCTATTAAATTTAATTAGAGACGATTCAATAATATTTCTTAACAACATTAATTTTTAATAAATTAATTTATCGATAATAAATTCAGCTCCTGTCAATATACATGTATGTTCGTTAATATGGGGACCAATAGGAGAGTGGAGTTTGTAGGTCCATGCGTGTGGTCCCAATTACCCACTGCCTAGCGAAGCCTTCGTTATTCCGCCAATGGGTATAGAGGTTGCACAGCAAAGGAGTTCACTGCAAACTGAGGCTCATGTTTTCTGCCAATAATCTTATTTCACCTCTATACTTATTGGCGGAATAACGAATGTTTCGCTAGGCAGTGGGTGATTGGGACCACACGCATGGACCTACAAACTCTACTCTCCTATTGGTCACCATATTAACGGATTGGTCACCATATTTCTTTCCCCGGACAACTAATAGAAAACAATAATATATATATATATATATATATATATATATATATATATATATATAATAAGATTTTACAACGTTGAAATTTGACTCTGACTAAGACCGCTTGTTATGAAAGGACTGTCATAGTCCGAACAGAAGGAACACAGCACTCCGGAGGTCAAGTAACAGTTTTATAATGCCGCCCTAACAACTTGCAATTCATAAGAGGTGGAACATTATTAAGAAAAAAAAATAAAACAAACCTATGAAATGATGTAAACCATTTCATACATACAGGAAAATTATAGGAGCTTTCAGGATACACTGTTTTAAAGATATAACTACAACTGAACGACGCTAACTTAAATCAAATTTTAATTACCCTAATAACTTATTAAATAGCCGTAAATTGCTATGTAGGAAAGTTGAGATCTAATAGATATGATCATAAAAATAGCATTAATGACTCTATATGAATCAATCAGTATAAATCAATGAAGTTGTTTTGAAACCTTTTAATTTCAAGATACACTTCTTAAATTCACTTTATGTAAGGTGACGTAATAAGATACAGCAGTGGCTTAATATTCTGATGTATACATTTATTTTTTTTTCAGTTCAAATGCAAAATGTGAATAGTTATTCTATAAAATTTTTGAAACCACTGATTTATAAAGTTCAAAAAAGGTGTTATTGAGGATTTAGGTCTAAAGAAAATTAAACTCCTGTTTATTATGCCGACGTTTCACCAAAAATTATTTGGCATTTTCAAGGCTAAAAAACAATTTATTAACGACATAAGTAGAGAAAACAAATACATCCACGGAATATCAACCAACAGATACAAAAAAAAAACAAACAATTAAATACCAAAAATACAGTAAAAAGAAAACCACTAAAGGACCATAAAATAGCCAGTGATTTTTTTTTAAAAAAAAATCTTTAAACATAAGGACCAAAAAAACGCAATTTTACAAAAAGAAGCAAATTATTACAAAATAATTCTGGGAGGATACTTTTAACAGAGCATTGATTTTTAGCTTTATCTGTTAAAAGTGAGAAGGCAAAAACAGGAATTCATTCACTCAAAGCGACTCCTATTTCTATCTTCTTTCTATAAGCAGGCATACCTTTCTCAGGTATATATGAAGTATAGTATAACATATTATACTGTACGATATAGTATTGCTGTAGTTTTGATATTATATGTGGAGAATTGTTCCATAATTTCTAACTTTGTAAATCATAGAGCCAAAATTAATGTTTGATGATAAACTTGATTCTAATGTAGTGCAATCAGTTATTATGTGGTATTTACTCATTGTAGGCTAAAAATCTAATGAAATGGTCTCCACATATAAAAATTTTAATGATATAAACAACGTGTTTCGAACACGTAGTGTTCTTCCTCAGGCATTAACTAAAAAATACAATGACACCAGAGAGTTATCTATAGTACAAAAATTAATATAAAATAAAATAAGGCAGAAAGTACGAACCTAAGGATGAGTGCCTCTGAATAAGACTGGCTGGTAATGGAATGGACATGGGTGGGGGTATAGGGTACATCTGTTTCTTATTAGAAGTCAGGTACATTTTTTCTTTTTTCTCTTAAAAGTTAGGCTGAGCCTTTACATTTTCTTTTAGACTAAGTATAGGAAACATATTGAAAAAATAACACACAGAGCTATAACGAAATATAAACCAAATATATGTATAAGGAGAAAGTAGAACTTTTTTTTTATTTTTATATAAATAAATTAAGAAAATAAATTCCCAAATGTACAACTTTTCTTAATTTATTTATATCAAAATAAAAAAAAAAAGTTCTACTTTCTCCTTATTCATATATTTGGTTAATATTTCGTTATAGCTCTGTGTGTTATTTTTTCAATATGTTTCCTACACTTTGTCTAAAAGAAAATGTAAAGGCACAGCCTAACTTTTAAGAGAAAAAAGAAAAATGTACCTGCCTTCTAATAAGAAACAGATGTACCCTATACCCCCACCCATGTCCATTCCATTACCAGCCAGTCTTATTCAGAGGCACTCATCCTTAGGTTCGTACTTTCTGCCTTATTTTATTTTATATTAATTTTTGTACTATAGATAACTCTCTGGTGTCATTGTATTTTTTAGTTAATGCCTGAGGAAGAACACTACGTGTTCGAAACGCGTTGTTTATATCATTAAAATTTTTATATGTGGAGACCATTTCATTAGATTTTTACCCTACAATGGATAAACTTGATGTTTTGCTTCGATACGACACCAGAACCAACTCTATAAAGTATGAAATCCCTTTCAAAGTCACTTTACCGAAGTTGAACCATGACGAAGGTTCTATTAATACCTTAATAGTGCCATAGAAAACGATATCAGTATAATAACAACATACTGATTAATTCTAAGTTGAGCAATATTATTATTAATAACAGTAGAAAACTCAGAATGAAGATTAATTATGTAATTTAGTGTAGTAAGTTCACCTAGCCTGGAGATTTCTGACGATTTCTTCATCTCTCTTCGCCTGCTGTTCCTCCTCTAGTAAAGCTTCTAGTTGATTGATTTCTCGCTCCTTGTTCTGTCTTAATTCTTGAGCCTCTAGTTCTGCAGCTGCTCTGGCCTGTTATAAACACATCAATTACTAAAACAAAAGGCCGACTTTATAAATCACTGAACAACCTTTTAACTCCCAACTGGAGGTGATTCAAGCAATAAAACAACAAATCCTTTTGACTATATACAAAATTATACATTTTCAGTTTATCAATGCCATTCCTGGGACTATAACTCTCTAATAAACGCGTAACAGTCTAGGTCAGGGGTGGCGAACACGCGGCTCTCGAGCCGCATGCGGCTCCGGGCCAAAATGAATGCGGCTCTTTGCCTCTTATCATTATTTTGTATACTGTGGCTCTTTGCCAAGTTTGGATTTTGTTTTAGATACATCGTCTTTCGATACTCATTCCTATGTCACAAGTTAGTGGAAAGAGAAACCTCTCTCAAGGTGTAAGTTCTGAGTACTTTCTAGATTCTAGGAAAATCCCTGTGAAAGTCAATGCTCCTTAATGAGTTCGAGGAAACCCCCTCCTTTAGGTCGAGTCCCTGCATCTCCCAACCTTTTTAAAAGAATGTTTTATAAATAAAGAGGCTCAGTCTTTTCCCGTACGCGAGCTAGTGCAGTTTAAAGTTCTTTTCTTAAAAAACCCTTTTTACTCGTCAAAACATAACAAGTTGAAGTTTGTCAAAAAAGACCACAGATCACTTTTCTCATCGACCCGTTTAATGCTGACACCGACTGCCTGAAAACCCCACTTGTTACTGATGATGCAGCGAGTGAACTAGAAATGATTGAGCAACACGAGTACGATAGACTGAAATCTCTTTTGAAGGAAGGCTATGTTACGTTTTGGAGAGCTGTGCCAACTGAAAAATACCCGTGTGTAAAAAGAGCCGCTCTCAAGCTGCTGTCTATGTTCTCGTCAACATACGTCTGTGAAAAGCTGTTTTCTAGTTTAAAACACGTAAAATCAAAGCACTGGTCAATTATGACTGACACTCATGTAAAGGAACTGCTCGGAATCACTCCAACAAGGTAACAAAAAACACCTGACTGAGCATGTTATATATTGTGTTTAATATATTATTGTTAAAATTATATGCTTTTGTGTGGTGTGGCTCTCTGACTCTCACAGTTTAAAATGTTGGGCTCTTTTTGTCGAATTTGTTCGCCACCCCTGGTCTAGGTATTATATAAAAATTATTTCAAATTTCTAAATAGTAGAAGAAATTTATATATACATAAATATTTTACATACACGTGAAATAACAATCAATAACAAACCACTTAGTCTTGTTTTCCCCATTTCATATTGTCGTTTGATCATATTAATAAATATATATATATAAATAAGAGTTCAATTCAAGAAGAGTAACACACAGAGTAAGGAAACACACTTACAGACTCAAATTTTCGGGTAATCCGTCTTCAGGAGAAAAGAGAAAGGGAGACCAAGCACATAAGTAAGTGTGTTCCTTACTCTGTGTGTTACTCTTCTTGAATTTTGAACTCGCATTGTGTCCAGTTTGGATCGCGTTTCGTTTTATTAAGTGAAATATATATAAATAAGTATAAGTTGGTCTCCAACCGTCTCTGAACCAGTGCGCTTGGTTTCCCTCTCTTATCTCTCCTGAAGACGGTTCAAACCAAAAATTAGAGACTGTAAGTGTGTTCTTTTGATTTCTCTATGTTTCTTTGTCTATATTGAACTATAAATAAGTATATATATATATATATATACTTAAAATAAACTGTGACACTAGAAAAAAACGTAATAAAGGACTCACTTTTGGATATTTTGACCGTTATAGCGGTCGTCCTCAGGAGAAGAAATGAATTGACGGAGGGACGACAGTCAACTGAAGAACTCTCTGATAAGAGAGCTAAAGCAGTGCTGCCGCGAAGGAGAAAATAAAAAAACAAACTAAAGAGTCAAGAATTAAAGAAATTTAAAGAAGAATAAACGGGAAGAAAACAGAATACATAAAAAACATAAAAAATAATAACCAATTAAATATAATGAATTGCAAAAACTGTAAGAAGATAAATACAATAATAATAATTGTTATTTTCTCCTAAAATAAAAATTTTAAAATAGAAGATCCCGCAAGTGGTTCTTCTGTTTTAAACATACTTCTAGTTTATATATGAACTTTTATAATTTATATAGTCAATTACAAAATGTTGCTTTACCTGGACTTATTAAATACTGGACATTAACATAGAAGACTTAACAGATCAAGATACTCCCTCTTTTCGAAATTTCAAAGGTTAACAGAAGAATACTAAAAAAAGAAGAAAGGACCAGAGCTACCCTGCATGATGAAGTCCTGTGCAAAATATCAACCGAAGTAAGTATCTTGCTCTGTTTTTTTTATTTATATATATGTAGTATATATAATAATTTTGAAACCATTTTTTCGTTATGTAACTGGACGCCCATGTCATGGATAATTGTATTCTTTCTGAGGCTTTCAGCAAAATCAATTTCTCTTTGTTTCTTCCTTCGAGCAGCTAAAGACCTTTGATAACTTTGACTACCTCCAGATTGACTAATGGCCATTTGAATAGCAGATACCCACTGAAGACGGCTCCTAGGAAACATCAACAGATTCAGTACTAATTCAGATTAATTAATTTATTAATTAACAGCCAACATTTAGCCGAAAATTGCCCTGCATTATTATGGCTAATAACAATTTTTTCAAATCAACAACATTACAAAAAATTCTGGAAATTTCAAAAAACCAGAAAACAAAACACAATATACAAAATAAAATAGAAAAACAATGTAAGAGGTTATTACCTTATAGATTGAATACATATTGTGTTTTGTTGTCAGTATTTTGATTTTCTTAAGAAGTATTCTTCCAAAGTTTTTTGTAATGTTATTAATTTGAACAAATTCTTTTTAGCCTTGTTAATATCGAACAATTTTCGGGGAAACTTTTACTCTTAATTAAGGTTAGGACTCTTTACGAACTCTTTATTAGTTATGGATCCAATACTACATCACCAATTTAGTACTTTAAAAAACATATATGCTTGCATGATTAAATTATGTTATTAAATGTTATTCAAAGGAACTTTAGAAAAGTAATCAACCAATTATTTGACAAATGTGTCTTTCAATCATTAAAAAATGTATACGCAGAAAATTTTGAAAAATTAGCAAAAACTTAGATAGTATTTTAAATTTAGAACAAAAAAAATCTGGAGTGGCATAAACTCAAATTTACTATAAGTAAACTTAATATCAAACTTCCTGGGTATATAATATACTATGACCTATTTAGGCATAATATTAATATTTAAATGGAAGAGGTTTATCAGTCTTTCATTCCTGGAGGTAGTACAGATAGTGATTGATCCACTTATCAATATATATGCTTACTTTTATATATCACACCACTGATGCATATCATTACTATAACTACTATGTAACTATTACATTAGTAAAATCATTTTGAAAAGCGAAAGTGTGGATTTCGTGTTACAAAATAATCTCTTAGAACATGGGTTTTGTTCCAAAATCTAGCGGATCTCTTACATAGTTTATCTGACCTCCTTCAATATTCAAATTTAAGACAAAATTTCCCATTTAAAACTTCAAAATACTTCTATTTTGTTTGAAAAATTTCAAGAGCATTTATGAAAAAATATAATTTAAAGTGTCGTTTTAATATAATTTTTTAACATGTAAGATTCTCTGAGCGAGTATTATCTTTTTTCCTCTTGCATGCAAAATATGTTAGCAATCCAAGATAAAAATCTAGTAATCATACAAAATATGTTTATATACAAAAACAACGCGTTTTGAACACTTTGTGTTCATCCTCCGGTTACATTTAAAATACAAGTTAACAAATATAAAGGAAAATATGGAAAGTAGGATATTATTTCTAATAAAAACAAAATAGTAAGTTGCATAACTGACTTAACAGGAAGATGGGATGAGGTCGGAAGTCAAGAAACACTCATTTTTCTATGAGTATCATTCATACTAGAAGCTTTTAGAACTTTCCTGACCTTCAACCAAATACTATCTTGCTGTAAGTCCGGTATAAAAACTTTATATTTCGTTTTTAATATAAATAATATCACTGTTTTCAAATAACCCTTTATTTCTGCCATCTTGTATTTTAGATGTAACCTGAGGATGAACAAAGCATTCGAAACGCATTCGTTTTTATATGTAATGTGGAAGTATTTCGAGAAAGGAGGACAAATAAAAAACCATTGTTAGTTTTTATTAAAACTAGACAATTGATTAATAGTCCTTTTACTCATTTACTATAAAGACACTCACTGGGATACACTGTACACTGACAAGTGAAGACAAGTCAACTAACTGTTCAATCACAGGTCAATCAACCAACCAGACCTAAGAGCGAAGATTCAAATTTACATACATACTCGTATAAACATATTTTGTTTCCTAACATGAGTCACTACTACACAATAAATGATTGGACTACTCAATAATTTATTGTGTAGTAGTGACTACTCACAAAACAAAATAATTTTTGATGTGACTAGCTTACCTATGATCTCTGGGGCTGAGTTCAACTCCCCTTACATTGGAATGTATAATAATTCTATTAGACGTAGTGGACACCCAGCAATTTGGATCTAAATTAATCAAACCTGAAAGAAAGCAAAAATTCATCAATAAAGGCAGGGAAAACAAGTATAGTTAATTACATTTTAGTTTTATTAATTATATTTCTATAATATACGTTGCATATGACGGTGGAAGAATAACATAACCACCAAAAATTGGAAATTTTAGATTTTTGTCCTAGAACACATAGAATATTAAGGAGAAGCTAACCACCAAACTTCATGGTTGGTTGAATTCCAAATATTTTTGTCAAAATAAGCGTTCTTATGTTTGATGAAAGCATGCTGAAATGTGGATATTTAAGATCATGAACTTAACTTAAATTTAAATTAGGTTAAGAATTTAAGAACATTCTATTGTATTAAATAGCTACATTTTCATCAAACATACAAATGCTAATTTTCACAAAAATATTTGGAATTCAACCATAAAGTTTGGTGGTTATCTTCTCCTTAATATTCTACGTGTTTTAAGACAATAATTTCAAATTTTGGTCGCTTACGTTGTTTGTTCTTCTACCGAATGCATCACATATTATATATTTTTATGAACTATATAATATTAATACAATTTTTATAAATTATTATTTAACTGGAAACATAAATGCAAAAATTGGAACATTTTCTATATTTATGAAACTAAGTAAATTAACGATTCTCATTACTGAATGAAAAATCTCAAATGAACAAATTCATTGAACTGCTGCCTCAATTAACAAATTCCTAACTGCCCAAAATACCTCTATATCTATATATTTGTGAATAATCCCCCAAAATGACTCTATTTCTATAAATTTGTAAAGTTATAATTTTCTTTATATTTTGAATTAACTCAGTCCTAACTACGCTTTGGTTTGTTTGTATTTTTTATCACCTAAAAAATAACACCAAATGTTTGAAACGTGAAATAAAACATTTCTTGCGGAGGCTATTATTATTTTTCCCTAATTAATAATTAATTACATAAATTTATTATCCATGAGTTTGAGGGGATAAATTTCTTAGCTAAATTTTTGTAAAGTTGAGTGAATACTTCCTATTTTAGGCATTTGTATTAAAATGTTAATTATATATCCTTTTAAAAGTACGTTAAATACAACAACTATATTGCCAGTGATGGGATTCAGCCGGTTCGTGCGAACCGGTGCTTAAAATATTATGAGTTCGGCGAACCGGTTGTTAAAATTACGTAAACCCCTATTCAGACATGTACTAATTATTAGCCCACTATCAAACTCCACAAGTGTTGCATGACTCACGTAACTTGTGAACGTATGACAACGTAATTTGCACATGTATATAGTTTCAAAACTCATAATATTTTAAGCACAGGTTCGCACGAAACGGTTCTTAAAAAAATTTGAATCCCACCACTGTATGTTGCTAAATATTAATAGATTGTAGAATGTTATAAGGTTATACTGTAATTTTAAATTGACTTCATACCACACTGCTCCTTTTCATCCATATTTTTGTAATAAGCTAACTGAGTGGGTTGGAGGACAAACCAATATTCTCTGAATGTGGGTAGTAGGAATCCTCTCTTCATCAGATGACCCTACAAAATGGCAGTTAATTCAGTCAAGTGAGATTTCATGTTAGAGTGGGTCCCAGGACTAATTTATAGTCTAGACCAGGGGTCGGCAACCTGCAGCTCCGGAGCCGCATGCGGCTCTTTCATCCTTACACTGCAGCTCCGAGTGGCTTGGCAAAATAAATTACTTTAAAAAAGTTTTTATGTGTATTTTATTTGTGTTAGTTCTTTTTTCAGTGTTTTAGTTCTAAATTGAAAGATCTTTATGCGATCTTGAAATATTAAATGTTAAAATATTAAAAAAAGTATATTTTATTGTTTTTTTTTGTAGATCAAAATAAACGTCTTACTCGCGAAAGCCATATCAACTTTCAACCCCAACAAGGCCAGATATGGAGAAATCTAAGAAAAGAAAAATAACAGAGGAAAATAGATCGTCCAATGATGCTTGGGCAGATTCATTTGCTTTCACCACTAACGAGAGTGGCCTCCCAGTATGTCTAATTTTCCAGGTGCTTGAATTTAAAATATTTTCGAAATCCAGAAAGAGAAAAGCTAATGAAGACATTGCCGCACGTTTTTGCTTTTGTTTGCTCCATGGATTATTTAAGTTCAGCCTTTTAATTTATTTGAAAGAGACATTTAGACATTCTTATTATTTTTCAAGAACTCAGAATGTTCAAAATGTGTTCATTAGAAATTAAATTTAATTTACTCTGTAGCACTTCGTGGATTTCATAAGCAACACTTTATAGCCATTTTTAAAAGGGTAGTCAAAGCACTAATAGGTGTATGTTTATTTTTTACTTTCTAATAAATGCGTTTTTCCCCTTCTTAGATGACAAAAAGTATTTGCGGCTCTCAGTGGATTTTTTTTGTGGAAACCGGGTTCAAATGGCTCTTTTGGTGTTAAAGGTTGCCGCCAACCCCTGGTCTAGACGGATTGGATTCAGTAAATTCCCACCAGCTCATCAAAAAAATTAATTAGAAACATAAGAATCTAATGTGAACTCCTCTTACTCAACTGGTTTAGGTTCAAATATTAGCACCATATGTTAAAAATCATTCATGCACGACTTTTCACATTACATTATGATCTTGTTGTGAGTGCTGGTTTTATCAATGGTCCTTCAGCTGTTTTAGAATATGCTAAAGTGGGCATCTACAAACGGTCATTCCATCAGATTACGGAAGACTAATTTGAGATGAGTCACATTAGTGCAAAATCCGGGGGTCAAATTAGCCATGTGGCAATGTGTACGCTTCTGGAGTGGTAGATCCAGGGTTCAATACCCACTTTATCTTGTATATTAGATATAACCTGAGGATGAACAAAGCGTTCGTTTTTATACATAAATTTATTTCATTTCCTAACATGAGTCACTAACACACAATCAATTATTGCACTCCTCATAAATCAACACAATTTTTGATATGACTAATTTAACTATTATATCTTGAACTGAGTTCGACCCCCCTGACATTGCAATGTATAACAATCCTATACACACACGGGAGGTGAATAAATCTGAGTAAATCGTCCCTCGTACAGGACGTTAAGCCAACGGTCCCGAGACTGTACGATGTCAGATACGCACTAAAGATCCCTACTCTAAATACACATGAGTTTTAGACAAAATTTAGGATTCCCAATGTAAAATAGGAATGTTATTACTGTGATATTACAAAGGGTCAATGTTTAGCCTATGTGTGTTCTGTTGTGGGACTGCCATTGCAACATAACTTAATCTAGTGCAAAATCCATGCCATGTTTGTTAACTGGCAATCGGAAAAACACTCAGATAAAATCACCAACGACAATGACAAAGAAAAATGTCCTTATAAAGAACACAATAGTCTATGAGCTAAGGGTTTATGACTGTAATACTGAAACGAAGGTACAGTCAACGGTGTATGAACAAGGGGTTTCCTTACTGAAAAAACTAAGCATGAATCGGATAAAATAACGTTTATGTTGGTTTTTTTTTGTCTGGAAATGCACTATTTAAGGGATGGCGAGCTCAAGGAGAAAGCGGAATTACAGGAAAACCAGATTTGGATGTTGCACAAAGACAATAAGGTTGATCCACATCGCTCCTTGTCCGCAGTTATCTAGCAAGCAAAACATCACACTTCTGCTCTTAAAAAGTTTAAAAACCATAGAAGAGATTCGGAATTGACGAAATGACTTATAAACCACTCGGAAATTATGTTCCAAGAAGATTTCGGAAAATGGAAGACACGTTGGGAACAGTGCATTATTGGCAGAGGAAACTATTTTAGAGATACAATCCTCAAAATGTTGCACAAATATATAGCAAATTTTATTGTTTTTATTTTGTTGAAAATTCCCTCCTGTATTAGCTAAAATAATCAATGACGTGAAGGATGTAACAAACAACACATTATAATGGCTTTGCATATGAGGTGCCACTTAACTTATAATTTAACTTAATTTATATTTTGATCCAAATGTGTCAAATCCCTTAGTAACTTATTAAAAGATAGGGGGCTCCTCAGACAGAGGTTAGATGGGTGGAGCGAAAATCTCTTAAGGAATGGTTAAACTATCCCTCAATAGGAACAAATTAGAATAACCATAATATTTTATAAAAAAAAGTACTTACTTATAAACTTTTTACATATGAAACAACAAGTTTAATTGAAACTTCAATTTCTGCTTATAATGCAAGTGTGATAATTGTTAATTAAATTTTAGTTAATTTTATTAATTAACATTTAATTCCTATTCTATCATATAAATTTCACAAAAAAGGGGTTAGAGATCTCCCACTCCTTGGGCCCCTCTCTTTCTCCCTAATGCATGTAGATTTACAAATTATGCTTAGCGGTTGTTCGACCAATAAATACCTATTAAGTCTTTAAGACATGTACTGAATATATTAAAGCAATAAAGACAATGGTAATAAAAAAGGTAATTACTTTCTTGATGACATCGTTAAGATAGGTTTGAGAGAGAGCAGAAACAACTTCACTTGAAGCAGCTGATTCTATGCCGTGAAGGTAGCGAGTCTCTAGGATTGTGAGCAATGTTGAAAAGCGAAGACCAGGCGTGTTGGAAGTCAGTTTATCGTAGGAGTCTTGGTCCCAATCATCGCCAAGACTGCTAACCAGCTGTGAGGCAACCATGCCTGCCTCGCTGCTGTCTAAGAGCACCTGGAACGACCAGCAAACAGCTACTCAAGCACTTTGAATCAAATCACGTAGACTGAAGATTCTCAAAAAACATTCATGAATAACACGTAGGATTGACGTCAAACGACTTAGAATTGAATACATGCATAATGTTAGTACCACTGAGGATATTATGATTTACAATATTAATAAACCCCTTCATATCAGCTCAGTAGGTGAGCCCTTCATATCTTACGAGATACGACAGTTTCCCATATTAATAATATAAAAGACCTACAATTGCTTCATTAATAGTACACACTTTCATAGAAACTTAAATTAAATTTCTTTAAAAATGTATAAATTCTTGTCTATAATTTTGACGATAAAATATTAATTGGAATAATAATTGGATAATAATCATCAATACCAATTATCAGTATGTATTCTAAATTCCTCTAAAATAAAAGAAATAATCATATGTTCTGATTTTATTCATGGTTTATGAAGGACAAATCTTTCTCATTTTTCACCAGGAGCACTAGTTGAAAGACAATCATCACCCTATCTTTGCCAACTTAGTGTTTACCAAAAAACCCCAAATACCTAAATTCTGCCCGTCAACATAATAAATTAGGATCAAATTAAATATAATCTATTATATTATCTTTATTTAAAAACTGTATAATTTTAATAAGAGCTTTTAATAGTTCATTCATCCCTTCTATTCGAGAACAGTTTCTTACATCATATATATATACTTTTTCGATGAAAATACGATCCAAAATGGATAAATGCAGTTCTATGTACATAAAGAAACATAGAGAAATTAAAAGCACACACTTAGTCTCTAATTTTTGGTTGAACCTTCTTCAGGAGAAATAAGAGAGGGAAACCAAACGCACTGGTACAGAGACGGTTGGAGACCAACCAGTGTACCAGTGCGCTTGGTTTCCTTCTCTTATCTCTCCTGAAGACGGTTCAATCAAAAATTCGAGACTGTAAGTGTGTGCTTTTAATTTCTCTATGTTTCTTTATGTACATTGAACTGTATATATAAAACTACGGATAGTTGTTGCATATGCTATCCCATACCCACAAAGAAATCAATAGGAAAACTGGAAAATCTTTCCAAGAAACTAATAAAAGTGGAAATAGGTAAGATTTATATATATAATGTCAACTAAAAATCCGGAACCACAGCAATTTTAATCAAAATCATGTGGACAGATAAAACCGAATACATACCACAAAAAAAGTTTTTTTTTTGGACAAAGTACTTCCTAAAAAAGTGTAATATTGTGTCTAGCTCCCTGTTCCGTCTTAGTCCTAACATAAATATGAAACTGATGATTAAGGTCCTGTAGGCTTTAAAGAAATCCTCATAAACAGATACAGACTGGACGACCAATTCTGAACCTATCTTATTGGATTCTTGACAACTCAAAACTTACACTTCCGTGGAAAATTGATATCAACATTTTTATCCAAATGCCATATTTTAAGAACTCTATATTTTTGTGGAGAGGAAGAGAATAAAAAAAAAGAACCGTTTAAAAGGCAAACATTTGGACAAATTAAATTAATCTCTCATTAAATTCTTTCTAAACTCATAATTCTTTTAGATTGTTTGATTTCGATCAAACTCTTCGTTTTACTAATGAAACGTGTTCATTATACAAATCCAATTATTTTTCCATTTTCCCTTAAACTTTAATATAATGGTTCTCCATATTTTTGTGCCAGGGTTGTTTTTTTTTTAATTAAAACTGTTTGCTAGAAGCATATAAAAAAACAACAGATTCATTGGATGTGATATAATAAAATGAATACAATTAAATCATTCAAAAACTACAATTTAATTGTAGTTTTAATGAAACTACAATCAACATGAACATATTATACTTTATTACCTGGAAGATACTAGGAGATTTAGGCTCTTCGACCAACTCTGCAAGCATACAGAAAACTCTAAACAACTGATGAACACTGGTATCGGTAAGCACTCCATTTTCGCGCTTCAAGAAATTCCTTTTGCAAATTAACCAACAAACATCATCAATTCTAGCTTCATATTCTCGAAGTATGGTATGAGAAACTGTCATAGGTAACGAAGAAAACACCTGTCGTACAAAAAGTAATGTTACATAAGCAATGACCGAAAATTGTATTCATGATTTTCAACAGTGTTGTATGTACAGACCTCTTTGAGCAAATAGTACTTGTAATGATAAAAATTGAGACTACTTGTACTTCTAAAGTGTTCTAATCCCTTTTCTACTCCATACAGGTCTAATAAGGTACCAATGTTTGCAGTCAAAACCTGAAATCCACAAAACGTAAACGGCAAAGTTTTAATTACACAAAAAAAACTAAGCAAAGAATGTTTACTGAGTTAACTCAGTATGTATTAGGAACACCTGTTGCTATTTAATTCAATAATTTGATCAGCACACTTTGAATGTTACATTTACTTACTTTTAGTTTGGACTTCACTACACAACCACTATCGTCCACTACTAATGAATTAAATGCATGCCAAATGCTATTTGTAACATTCTTTAAAAGAGCTGCCATCCCTTACAAATGAGTCATCCATATCAAACCGACTACTGACTCCGCAAAGTTAAGTTACCTTCTCTTTCCCACCCGAAAGGGGCATTCGGAGCAGGTTTTGTTGCCCCCATTTATGGTTGAATTGCTTTCACGTCGATATAAGGACAACTTCAAGGCGCCGGGCAACCTATCGATATACAACTTTGATTAATCGACCTTTTCGATAATTAAAATTCTATGAACTGTGGAGGATTTGTTGAAAAAAATTGTATCAAAATATCTATTTGTCATTTTTAAAAATTATTCATTAATGACTTATTCTTCAAAATTTGCCATAAAATAAAATTATTTATATGAATCACAACGAAAAATATTGCTTACCCAATAATCCTATAAACAAAATATAAAATATAGAATACAAATAAAACATAAAATATGCTTATAATAATTATCGTATATGCTTTCTATTAATATTTTGAAATTATTCTGGTACAAAAAATAAACAGTCACTCTTTAATTATTGTTTAAACTTTGTCAGGAACAAGACTGATTTCGTAAAACAAAATTTCATTTTTATTTAATTTAATTGAATTTGTTACAAACATAATATAAACTGTCAACTATCATTATGTGTTATTATATTAACTAAGTTTGTGAGCCTTTCTATGCACAGTTAAGGACAACAAAAATATACAGGGGAGCAGCAACACACAAAAATTTCGACATTCATACTTAGTATGAGGAGGAGATTATCGACATGTACATAAATCAAATTGAAAAATGCCCGAAAGGTCAATAAGCAGGATTATGTAAAGAAAATAACACAGAAAATCATCATTAAAAGTGACTTAAATATTTAAACATCGTCGTCATCAATATAAATGTTTTTGTCAAGTTGCTCTGGTGGTTAATATGCAGAGCAAGGGCCCCTGTCATGGCTTCTGGGTATCGATATCTACCATTAATACCCTAATGTACGATGTCAGGTACTTGTTAAAGTTCCCTACTCTAAATCCATTTGAGTTAGGCAAACTTTAGGACTCCCACTGTAGAATCAATCATCGTTGTGTGGTATCACAAAGGGGCAACGCTCGGCCTACGTGTGTTGGCTTGTGGGACTACCACTGCAACCTAACCTAACTCTAACCACCTCAAACCACCTCTAACTACTCCTAACCTAACCTAACCCAGTATCCGAGTTTTTTGTATAACATGGGTTTTATACATACTTCAAGATATTATATTATTGACACATAATATATATTATATAATACAACAAGATTTCACATAAACACTTGAAATAACAATTAATGATCACGCCACAAAATGAAATGGGAAAAAAGAGCAAGATCTTTCAACCGTAACATGCCGTATTCGTTACGGCATTCGTTACTCTACGTAGTCAAAACCCAACTGAAGCACTAGATGCAGAAACATCATGGTGAAGGGTTCAAAGGATTGGGAGGGAAGAGTGGTATTTTAAAAGGGTGTAAAGTGCAGGAAGGTACAAAGGTCCAGGCAGGGATGTTTGGGGAAACAAAGAGTACAGTAAGAAAGAGTAAAAAACTATCCAATAGCTGTCAAGCCTCTTAGAAGAGGCTATTGCCTTCGTTAACACTGAGTCAAGCCGGAACAACCCAGTTACTAATGTTTATAATATTTGATCTATTAAATTTAATCACTGAGGACTCAATAATATTTCTTAACAACATGGTATTTTCATAGGTAATAAATTTAGCTCCTGTCCAATCAATATGATGATTTTGATTGTTTATATGCTAGAATAAGGCGTTACTTTTTTCCTGTCTACTTACGTTGTATTAGTGTTGTTTTACACGTGTCTTTAAAGATTTACCAGTTTTACCAATATAAATGTTATGGCAATATTTGCAAGGCATTTTTTAAATACCACCGCACTCCAGTCCCCTGTAGAGCTTTTATTAATATATTGCCTATGTTATTACGATTAGAAAACACTATATTAAAATCTATATTATAGACTATATTATATTAAAACTGTCAGTGGGTCAGTGTGAGGCGTTTGTGCAAGGTAGATATTTGTGTTCAATATTTGTATTCCATAGGATTCATATTTCTACAAACTTACAATCTGACTTACTGAAAACTAGAAACAGTGAGTGTGTTCGCATCTGGTTTCTTGTTTACCAAGAGTTTATTATAAATGTTTGGTGTCCCTAATTGGATCATATTACAGGAAAATACTTCATATAGACATAGTTCTACATAAGTCCATATATAAACATTGGAAAATACTAATATATACGTCCCAAATGTTTGTTTTGAACTGTCATAAGGGGAAGAAATAGAAGGCACTGAGCACATCGATGTACAGAGGTTGAAAACTTTCGAGATTATGAATATTAATCTTTCCTTATCTGTGTTCCTGTACTCATGTTGAACTATTGGTATCCATTTCACCAATAATGTAAAGTAACATAAACTATTGGTTCTAGTAAACAAACTATTCAATCGTTTTCTCAATGTCAAAGTATATATAACAAGATTTCATATAAACACGTGATTAACAATCAATGATCAAACCACAATATGAAATGAGAAAAAAGACAAAAATCTTTCAACCGCAAGAAGCGGTCTTCGTCAGAGTTCGGTTTTTGACTCTAACGAAGACCGCTCGTTGTTCTGAGGAAAGAGTAGTACAGTAAGAAAAATTAAACGAAATAACGAAATAGTCTTTGACGGAATCAAAAATTCTATTATACTTGGTATTCCAAAATATCAATTATAGTATTTATACTAATTCTATAATTAGAAATTGTAAATATAGAAAAAAAACACCTTATTAGTAAGTGTTAAACAAATGCTCTGTATACACTACATTAGCTGTCGTCCTTCAGGTTCATGGAAGAACAATCAGTTGAAACCTTGAATTGAGCAAGTAAACTACAGTTGATCACGTGAGAAAAACTTGGTTTCGCTAACTTGAATTCCTGCGTTAGTAAAGTCTCCCTTTGCGACTTAGTTAAGTCATTGCGAAATAGACTCTGACCGGACTTTGCAATCATTTCAACGTAAACAGACAGGGCTCGGAATCAATGGTATGTGTGGTATACACCAAGACTCCCCAATCCACATCCAGTCCTTATGTCCGCCTCTATGGATACCTGTGTAGAGCACGAACTCAGAGTGTGTCCCGTTGCACAGTTTTGGGGCACTCATGTTTCGTAACATGAAATTTGTTACTGCTACTAAATTGCAGCATGATTGGTTCTCCTAGAAGATAAAAATATTGTCAATAAAAACAAAAATGCTATACTACTATATAAATGCTTTTATATATATATATATATATATATATATTATTTTTGTGTGTGTGTGTGTGTGTGTGTGTGTGTTTATGTGCATGCTTATATATATGTTACATGATGAGGATGTAGCTGAAATACAGTAATGAGTTTTTGTACTCTTCAGGGCTGGGAATTCAGGTTGTACATTTTCTTTCCATTTTTATTTGTGTCAATATAATTGGTTTTAATATTACTTAATTGGTTACATAACTACTTTACTTTCATAAACGTATTTCTATTCCTGCACTAGTTTTTTTTTCTTTTTTAAGTAAAAAAAACAACCAGTGTTTCACTGCCAAGTGTATGTAGCACACAAAAAAGAAGTGATTTTTTATATATATATTATAATATATTTATTTATTAATTAAAGGCTTATAAACTTATGTTTCCGTTTGATTTAAACACTTTTCTTAGGCCTGAAATACAAATGGAGTTAAAAGAAAGCATACAGCCATCAACAATTATACCATATCAAATTATGCTAAATTCCAGCATATAGAATATTACTAATGTAATTTTCTTGGATTAAAAAGTGAGATATCGTAGGAAGGTATATAATTTTGAAGTATAAAAGAAATAACTACTACATTGGAAGATTAAAATGAGTTTATGAATAAAAACCTTGACACAATTGTCAATAAAAACAAAAATGCTATACTACATATATAAAATGCTATACTATATATATATATATATATATATATATATATATCTATATATATATGTGTGTGTGTGTGTGTGTGTGTGTGTGTGTGTGTGTGTGTGTGTGTGTGTGTGTGTGTGTGTGTTATGTGTGTGTGTATGTGTGTGTGTGTTTATGTGCATGCTATATATATGTTACATGATGAGGATGTAGCTGAAATACAGTAATGAGTTTTTGTACTCTTATTTGCGTTTTCTTTCTAACCCTTTAGTTTATATATATATATATAAAATAAATTAAAAATGAAGGAAACACACAGAAAGACGCAGACATAACTCACATCGATATTTCAACCATCGTCGTCATCAGAAGGTGTGAAGAGTGAAGAGTCCCGCAAGAAGGCAGGGCGGTCACTCATGAGTCACTTTTTTATTTAAAAAAGTCCGCTGGACCGTTTCTTTTAATTGTGGTATATATATATATATATATATGTTTCAAACTCCATGAAAAAATATAAAAGAAGAGCTGATATAACTTACTACTATAATTCAGGAGGTGAAGAAGTCTGTTATGTTAGTTATTATATGTTAGTTATATTTGTAAGTGATTTTCTGTACAATTTGATGTTGTTCTCATGCCATATATATTATTTAAAAGAAAACACAAAGAAGTGCATTTTCAATGAAGTATACAGTTTTTCAATAGGAAATGAAATATAATCATTACAATAATTAAAACATGAGTAAAGAACTTTTGCAGTTTAAAGCACCAACACTCCTTTATACTAAGTAAACTTCTAATAGACAATTCTTATTATACTGTTCTTAAGAAAACTCATTTAATGCTACAAAAACTGACAAAATTTCAATGATATAGGTTCCCTATAATGATTGTAGAATTCAACATGAACTATTAAGAATCAATTATCGGACTCTTCAACTTCCTGCAGGAATGTTGAAAAAAGTTTGCAGACAATTTCATGCTGGGTAATTTTATTTCTCTGTAATATATGCAGGCTTGTGACTATCATCTTCTGATGATGCCGATGACAACGCAGAGAGATATTTATCGAAATTTGCTTTTCTGCTGGCCACACTAACACCTGAATAAACCCGTTAAAAATGTTTATATAATCCCCCATTCAAAAATGAAGATGATGTGGCTATCATCTTCTGATGATGTAGGGAGTCAAAGCAGAATGAAATTTATCGAAACGTGGTTTTACTCCTGGCCACACTAACATTTGAATAAACCTGTGAAACATGTTTATATTATCCCATTCAAAAATGAAGATGATGTGGCCATCATCTTCTGATGTTGTCGGGTGTCAAAGCAGAATGAAATTTATTGAAACTTGGTTTTACTCCTGGCCACACTATCATTTGAATAAACCTGTTAAACATGATAATATTATCCCATTCAAAAATGAAGGTGATGTGGCCATCATCTTCTGATGATGCTGGGTGTCAAAGCAGAGTGAAATTCATCGAAACTTGGTTTTACTCCTGGCCACACTAACATTTGAATAAACCTGTTAAACATGTTTATATTATCCCATTCAAAAATGAAGGTGATGTGGCCATCATCTTCTGATGATGCTGGGTGTCAAAGCAGAGTGAAATTCATCGAAACTTGGTTTTACTCCTGGCCACACTATCATTTGAATAAACCTGTTAAACATGATAATATTATCCCATTCAAAAATGAAGGTGATGTGGCCATCATCTTCTGATGATGCTGGGTGTCAAAGCAGAGTGAAATTCATCGAAACTTGGTTTTACTCCTGGCCACACTAACATTTCAATAAACCTGTTAAACATGTTTATATTATCCTATTCAAAAATGAAGATGATGTAGTCATCATCTTCTGCTGATGTCGGGTGTCAAAGTAGAATGAAATTTATCGAAACTTGGTTTTACTCCTGGCCACACTAATATTGAATAAACCTGTTAAACATCTTTATATTATCCCATTCAAAAATGAAGATGATGTGACCATCATCGTCTGATGATGCTCGGTGACAAAGCAGAGGTGGCATATTTAGAGAAATGTTATTTTTACTCCTTCTACACTCACTGATCCGTGAACACTGTTAAAAATGTTTATTCTATCCAATTCAAGAATAAAAGGTCACATATGTAACCGCAGAAGATTAATTTTTTTAAATTTAAACGATTAATGTCCTGTACTCTGCTGCTTTAATTCCGCTTACTTTTTTTGCTCTTTTGCTATTTCCTCAAAATCAATATCAAAGACTTCCTTAATTCTCGACAAGATGTCCGCTACAATGTTGTCATTGCGTTTGAATTACTTAATATCTGTGGTCAACTAGAAAGAAATCGCACGTGGTATTCATCGATAAGTTGGGTTTTTGACTCTGACGAAGACCGTTGTTACGGTTAAAAGATCTTAGTCTTGTTTTCCCATTTTCTTATTGTGGTTTAATCATAGAAAGAAATATATCGAAGACTTTCAGAAATATTGCCAACTTTCTGAGTGATGCCTTTTTATCCTTGTGACTAAAAAATAAATTAATGGTTTGTTTTCTGTGAAAACCAAACAATTACGATCCTCTAAAAAAGTCTTAAATTGTTTAAGAATTATAGATTGACAATTATTCTCTATCATCAGTATTTATACCATTTTACGATGGATTTGATTTTTTGAACAAAATTGCTGTATTTACAATCTTCTGTTATCAATTATTGCAATTCTTATCAAAGCGTTACAACTGAAGCATTGAAAAATTGCTTAGTGAAAGGGGGATTCATGTTTGATATTGTTTAAAATCTTAATAGTTTCTTCTGCTCAGTAGATCTTTGATTTATCTTTTCTCCCAGAGTCTTTGATATAATCATAAATTCACGTTCTTTCTGGAAATTATCAATTTTGTTGTTTGTTATAGCAAAAATGATGGATACATCTCCTCAGTATATCTTAATATTGAATTTTTATTTTGATTAAAGAAACAAAATTTAAAAGAAACGTCATTTGAATTTTCTCCTAGTTTGCTCTCGTTAGAAGTTTTTGATGCCAAAAAAAAAAAAAGTCTATATTATGGTTTACATCGGTTTTCAAACAAAAATCATGGAAGCAACCTTCAATCTTTAGTAGTTCCATTTTAATCTAAACAGTTTACTAAATGAGCTTTTACTTCTAACGTAGGGCAATCAGTTATTATGTGGTATTTACTCATTGTAGGGTAAAAAGCTAATGAAATGGTCTCCATATATAAAAATTTAATCATATAAACACCGCGTTTCGAACACGTGGTGTTCTTCTTCAGGCATTAACTAAGGGTGAGAGTCTCTGGTACAACTGACAAGCTTTTTACCCTAGAATGGGCTTTTACTATTATCCTGGCTGTTATTGCTTCGATCTGCGCTTTTAAAGCCGTGTTTTTAGTCATAGTATTTTCAAGCATCGATTTACAAAATTCCTCCAGTTTACTGACCTGTATGTAAATCTAAACGAGGACCCGTTGATTGATGTTATCTGCTTTTATACTTTGAGAAGGTAAAATGAAATATTTGAATAGATGATATTGGTATATGTTCAAACATACCGCTCTCTGTGTAAATTCCTATCTGTAGCAATAATTTAGTTTCCTCAACAGAAAGGTCTATTGCTTTTTTAAATCCGATAATTGCATGAAATCAAAAAGAAAAAAAAAAGTTGTTAATTATCCACGAAGACTCGAATTAGCTTAAACAGAACCTGTTGAAAGGAGCTGTAAAAACTACTTCAAAGAGATAATGTTGAAAAAAATATAGGAATAAATAAGAGAATATATTGAGACGAGTGATTAATGGGGTAGAGTGAAGTGAAGAATGGGTTGTTCTTAAGGGGGTGTTATTTTTGTGAGACATTTCATTGGCTTTCCGACTAACCAATGAGATTGGAGGGGTTACAGAGTAGGCGTGGTTTTTCTTCAACCACCTTTTCAGATCCAATTTTGAAACTCAAATGTTCTTCAGGTTCAAGTTTTAAAACTAATTTCTTCTTCTTAGTGATTTGTTTCGAGATATACTATGTCGTCTTCAACTAAAACTATTAGTGGTAAAATGAAATCGAATCCTTTTTCAATCGAATTACTTCTTTGTAAGAAAAATCAGGATGGAAACAATTTTGAAGGTATGTTAAAACAAATTTTGAATTATTTTTTTATGTTTTGATACAATGAATTTGGTTTATTTGTTTTGTTTTTTTCTTCCGTTGAATGAGTAACTAATGTTTAATAGCCATGTTCAAAACCATTTTACATTTATCCACTATTATCATGTGTTTTTTGATGTTTTCAAAACTCATGCTGTATGTTTTCGCAATTATGTCATATATGGAGAGGTCCATAGCAAACTATTCTGTCGGTTACTCAGCTTACTGGTCATATTGCCGTAAAAATATAAATATTACCTGCTATTTCAGAAGGAGAACTACATGGTTTTGGTGCCATTAGTGGCGGATTAAGACAAAAAACAAATTAGGATCAAAGTCTTTGGAAATTAATAGCTATAAATATAAAGCATCATTTTAATTACTTAAATGTAATTTATGTAACGTAATTCAACTTCTCTTTATGATTTACATTTAAATATTTTTACATATTTTATTTTATAACTAGTAAACGTGCCCGTCTTTGACGGGTACTTTTCAAAAATTCGGAGATGATAGATGTTATCCAAATTATCATTAGAAAATATAGAATAATAGAAAATGTCATTATTAGTACAGTGTTAAGCAAATGCCTCTGTATATACCACATTAGCTGCCTGTCCTTCCGGTTCATGGAAGAACAAAGAGTTGGAACCTCTGACTCTTGGGCAAAACTACCCATTGCTATATTCTGCCATCTGTATTATTTTGAAGTAAATTCGGGTTAAGTTGACTTTTCCGTATATATATATATATATATCAAGATTTCACTTAAACACGTGAAATAACAATCAATGATCAAACCACAAAAATAAATGGAAAAACAAGACTAAGATCTTTCAACCGTAATAAGCGGTCTTCGTCAGACTTTCCAAATCAGTTGGGTTTTTGACTCTGCCGAAGACCGCTTGTTACGGTTGAAAGATCTTGGTCTTGTTTTCCCATTTCTTATTGTAGTTTGATCATTCATATATATATATATATATATATAGTTGATTGTCGTCCCTCCGTCAATTCACTTCTTCTCCTGAAGACGACCACCATAACGGTAGAAATATTGAAAAAGTGAGTCTTTGTTATAATTTTTTCTATGTGTCACATTGGCCATGTGAGAAAAACTTGGCACTCACTTCAATTCCTGCCGTAGACAGAGTTAAGCCTTGCATCTTATTTGCCGTCATTGTGAAACAGACACTGACGGGACATTGCAATCGTTTGAATGGAAACGTATAGTGGCTCGGAATCAATGGTATGAGTGGTATACACACAGATTCCCCAGTACCAAACCCTGTCATGATGTCCGCCTCTGTGGCGTATCTGTGATGAGCATGAACTCAGAGTTGTGTCCCGTTGCATACTTTTGGGGCACTCAAGTTTCATAACAGGAAATTTGTTAGTGCTACTAAATCGCAGCATGATTCGTGGGCGCATACACAAATTTACTGTTTAAGTTTCAGCTTATGTCTTATGGTGGCTGAGTTTACTAGTGGCAAAATTATGCGGACAAACTGACAAACAGAAATTTTTCTAAGGGTGGATTCGTATTAGAGAAATTTTTCTCTAATGTATGAAACGTAAAGAAAACTTGAAATGAGTCAGTTCTAAGAAATGTACAAACAAAATCTTTCTTTTATTTATATAGATTGAATGTAATGATAATAATTAAATCTTCATAATTAATAAATATTTTATTGAATTATGTTGTCTTTTTTTATCAAGTTGGTTAAACCTAAATGAGAGGAAATCTAATATTATAGGTTACAAAATATTAGGATAATTATTGAACTTCATTAGTTCATCAGCAAAATTTTTATAGAAAAAAGTTGAACATTTTATATGACGTTCAAAATGTACAATAAACAAAGTTATCTACAGTTGATGTTTGCTGCAAAGATTCAATACAATTAACAATTAAGAATCATCTCTTCACCTAGGGGCTGGTCGTAGATTAGGATAGGTATCAGGGGACGCGCCACTAGGGAACATACATGGGATAAAGATTGGCTCTTTGTGATAACACACAAGGAACATTCTACATTGGAGTCTAAATTGTCTAAATCAAATGTATTTAGAGTAAGGATCTTTGACATCGTGGAGGCTCCGGGCCGACGGCTTAATGCCCTTTTTCAAGGGATGACGTGCTCAGATATTGTTTACCTCCTGCGTGAATATATCTAGGTTCAGAGTGAATATTAAACCTCGGATCTACTTGTTCAGTCCGAGCAGGTAAGCCACTGGGTTATCCTGGTCCCAGAGGCTGGTCTTCCTTTTCTATGGAATTTATAGTACGGGTGGAAGGCCATCTTCATAGACCTGTCCTTTCAATGTGACCTGCCCATTTTAACTCTGTTTCATCCCGTTGAACCACGTCTCTTACAGCTATTCTTTACTTTGTATCACTGTCTTTATCACTTCTCCTTCAAACAGCATGCTCGTTCCTTAGGTTTGGATGGTTCTTAATGTTGGCCTCATTGGTATCCATACGGGAAGGATCGAAAAACATATTAATTTTAGAGTAAAAGCTAATGAAATGGTCTCCACATATAAAAATTTAATCATATAAACAACGCGTTTCGAACATCTTCCTCAGGCATTAACTAAGGGTGAGTGTCATACCCTAACCCCAGGGGGGTGTGTCATGTACCCCGAACCCTACATACCCTAAGCAAGACGTCTTGCTAAGGGATCTGATGAACAGATTTTTCCACATCCTACGACGAAAAAGAAAAGGAAAAAAAAAGGTGAGTGTCTGTGATAGAACTGAGTTGTTAATGCTTGAGGAAGAACACTACATGTTCGAAACGCGTTGTTTATACGATTAAAGTTTTATATGTGGAGACCATTAGCTTTTTACCCTTCAATGAGTAAATACCACATAAAAACTGATTGCACTATGTTAGAAACATATTAATCCTTAGACTCCAGACTATAATTTTAAATACTTAACATAATTTCATTATCTCAAATTAGTGATGCAAATTTGTCTAACCACATATTAAAGATTAGAAAAAATAATTCGGGTACACTTTAAAATAATGGAATTAAATATTTTTGAAAAATGATTTTAAAATATATTGTTTTTCAGCTTAGTTCTTCATTAGAATTTTGCTCTCATTTTTCAAGTACATTTTTTCTACATCTGTTTTAAAAGTAAAGAACAAAAGACTGAATGGAAATAAGGATATCAGTAAAACATTCTTTCTTACCTGGCACTTAGTGTTCATAGCGGATATATCCATCTTCAGAGGCAAAACCAATATTAATTTGCCCTTCTGCTTATTTATACCTTCACTGAGATTGAGTATTGTTTTTCTGTTCAAATTAAGTTAATAATAAGAGAATTTTTCTTTATCCGAACTCCGTCAGTAACCTTCAGCTATTCGACCCCGTGCCGCCTAGTACAGCTATGCCATTTCCTCGACTGTGTCGTTACTATCGACATCAACGAGGCTGCTGAAGTGGTTTGTGGTGCCACTGGCTTCGGAGTAGAGTGACGGATTGGTGACTCAGCAACCTCGATACAGTGTAGATGGCTCTGCAGATAATCATTCAGAATTCGGCAACTACCACATAATAAGAAAAGATAAAGATCATAAGAAAAGCTAATAAATATTAGTTATTTCATCTATAGAATCAACTTTGTTTGATTGACTCACTGATGAGAGAGTCAAAACAGTGCAAACATTTTTTCTATCATTAAAAACCAGTTATTTCATAAATACCGCTAAATAAATGACTGTTTTATCATGAATGTGATGAGATACTCACAGGGAGGCTTCCTAGTTTAAAGAAATTACTACTTCCTACTCAAAGCTATTGTAAAAGACTGTGTTACAGGCCAAGGTGCTAGCCATCTACAATCGACACAGCTTTTAAAGCTCTTAAGGTTTCTCGACTTAAGCACTTTAATATGTATTATCTGAAGTTTTCTTTTACCATACAGGTGCTGAACCATTTATAGACCAAATTTAAAACATTCATTTTTTTACTTTTAGCTTCTCAACTACTTTGTCTTTAATATTTTCATCTCCATGTTTACAGTTAGCTGTTCGTAACCTTGTCTTTTCCCACATGTTAATGATGTTTTCAATAGTCATGTTAATGAAGTTGTCTTTTCCCACATGTTATTGATGTTGTCAATAGTCATGTTAATGATGTTGTCTTTTCCCACATGTTATTGATGTAGTCAATAGTTGTTATAGATGTTGTCAATAGTCAAAGATGTTGTCTTTTTCCACGTGTTAATGATGTCAATAGTATTGTTAATGAAGTTGTCTTTTCCCACATGTTATTGATGTTGTCAATAGTCATGTTAATGATGTTGTCTTTTCCCACATGTTATTGATGTAGTCAATAGTTGTTATAGATGTTGTCAATAGTCAAAGATGTTGTCTTTTTCCACGTGTTAATGATGTCAATAGTATTGTTAATGAAGTTGTCTTTTCCCACATGTTATTGATGTTGTCAATAGTCATGTTAATGATGTTGTCTTTTCCCACATGTTATTGATGTAGTCAATAGTTGTTATAGATGTTGTCAATAGTCAAAGATGTTGTCTTTTTCCACGTGTTAATGATGTCAATAGTATTGTTAATGAAGTTGTCTTTTCCCACATGTTATTGATGTTGTCAATAGTCATGTTAATGATGTTGTCTTTTCCCACATGTTATTGATGTAGTCAATAGTTGTTATAGATGTTGTCAATAGTCAAAGATGTTGTCTTTTTCCACGTGTTAATGATGTCAATAGTCATGTTAATGAAGTTGTCTTTTCCCACATGTTATTGATATTGTCAATAGTTCACGAAAGTCGTTTGTTGGGCGCATAGATTATTCGTTAATTATAATCTAGCGAACAGTTTTATTTTTAATAATTTTTAATTTTATCTTATTGTCAGTCTAAACCATTTCTGTAGTTCATCGTATCAATTCAATTCATCAGCAGTTCAATCCTATCATACCAAGTCCGAATCATGTGAATGTGCTATTCAATGGAATATTAATTAGAATGAGGTGTATTCTCTTTGAAAGCATTTATATATTCATGCATATTATTATTACCACTGAGGTTTGCCATATTATTAATATGGCAAACCGTCATACCTCGTACGATGATCTTGGGAATGGAGTCACTGGAGCGCTTTCGAACATTGTCCATCTTCAATTGCAACTTGCGATTGAAGACAGGCAACGTCCGAAAGAGCTCCAACGACTCAAAGATCATCGTACGAGGTATGACGGTTTGCCATATTAATATTATAAAACATTTATATATTTTTGGTTCCTCCAACACAGTCTTTTGTGATCAACAAAAACTTACATCTAAACTAGCGTATGATATACAGAAATGTACATCTAGACTGGTATATGATTAACCATGGGGCCCCGAGACGATCCAGCATGTGATTGAGGAGTGCCCCCGATATGAAAGGTCAAAGGTCGAGATGGTTACTGGTAAAGCCATAAGTGAACTTTACGACGTACCATTTAAAAGGAAATATCTCAAGACATATTTTGAGTTCATCCACGAGGTAGGAAGAAAAAAGAGGACTATCGCAACCTAACGCTTGGCGAAAAAAAAATTGGTAGTGAGGTAAAAAATTTTGTAGTGAGGTAATTGATTGGTAGTGAGGTAAATGAGTCACCTTTGTACCGGGGGTTTAACTGTCGTGTTGTTGTTTTTCGCCCCCTGGTATAATTACGTGAAATTGTTAGTTTTATGGTATATTGGTCTAATGCGCGACGTAGAATCGTGGTGCCCGCCTCCGCGAGGTCCACCTCGGACACCCCAAGTTTGACAGGCTAAACTTGGAGGTGACAAAAAGGGCAACACGTTAAATCGTCGGCTTGATTTGATCTTTTGGTGTAAATGCCCTAAGGCTAGGGAGCACAGCGATCAAAACAGGTATATGATTTACAGCTCGCCTCCGCGTGGTCCACCTCGGGCGTATCCCAGTGACTGACTATCCTAACTTAGGAATTAGTGCCACTGGGATTTTTACGGCTAAAGAGCTTTCACGTAAAAAAGCACTGGCCTGGTTTGTCATAATATTTCTGCGGTATGGCCGAAAAGGCCCAGGTACGCAATATTATACCAAAACAGGTGTATGATTTACATTCAAATGTATCACAACTGTACAGCTATATTTAGAGAAGGGAGTTAAACATTTTAAGAACATAAGAAAATAAAATGTATATAAATATCCCAAGTATCTATACATTATGTACAGATACAGAAAAATCACAATAAATAAACACGTAATGCAATCAATGAAGTTAAAACCACAATGGAAAAAGAAAAACATTGTTTTCCAGTGTGGTTTTAACTTCATTATATATAGACAATATAATTTGCATAGTTAATTAACATTTATAAATATTTTTATATCGTATGTAATATCATTTGATATCAATTTTATATTAATTAAAATTTATGTAAATATTCCAAGTATCTATAGATTATTTATAGATAATATAATTTGCATATAGTTAATTAAAATTTATAAATATTTTTATATCATATGTAATATATATTTGATATAAATTTTACATTAAATTAAATTTTATATTAATTAAAATTTATGTAAATATTCCAAGTATTTATAAATTATATATAGATAATATAATTTTCACAGTTAATTAACATTTATAAATATTTTTATATCATATGTAATATATATTTGATATAAATTTTATATTAATTAAAATTTATGTAAGTATTCCAAGTATCTATAAATTTATATACATAATATAATTTGCATAGTTAATTAATATTTATAAATATTTTTATATCATATGTAATATACATTTATTAACAATTTACTTAATATTTGTATGAGGGCAGCAATCCTCCGTAAGCACATTTCATTAAAATAAACAGCAGCTTCTGCGTTTACAACTTTTAAGCTGGTTTGTTCTAGTTTTCTAACAACTTTTCAGTAGGCTCGTGCTAATTCCCATTCTTTCCTATCTCTTGCTGCAGTGTGGGCATTAGCCCACAGTAAAGTTGTTAGAAAACTAGAGCAGACCAGCTTATAAGTCGTGAACGCAGAAGCTGCTGTTTATTTTAATGAAATTTACTTTAATATATATATATTTTTAATATTATTAAAAGTCCCACTCATTCCCTTCTTTCAGTTTGAGTGAGACTCTGATGAGACTAGTTGTTTTGGTTGAAAGGTCTTAGTCACAAATCTGAATTTCTTACTGTGGTTTAAACGTTTATTTTTTTTTACATACTCATTTTAAAATCTAATTGTATATACTAAAATAATATTTATTGTGAATTTTTATAAAATATATATAAATAAACTAATATAAAATAAAATATTTATAAATACGTTACAGATATTTATACAGAAAAGAGCAGTTTATAAGAATCACAAACTACTGTAGATTACAAGGTATACCATAAACGAAGATGTTAAGTTGTAAATTATTGTAAAGAACAATTTTGAAGATTATTTCGCTTATGATCACATATATTTACAGAAATTGATGGGTAATAAAATAAATAAAATCAGTTTATTTGCAAATCAATTACTCAGGAAGCAATAACAAAAAAAAAATCAAATCATGATCAGTTTAAAATGTTAAACAGGACTAAAAATTAACACAAGAAAACCATAAGAGCAAAGTAAAAACAATATAACATTGTATAAAACCCCCTATATAACAGCTCAGTAGGTTTGTTGCGATCGAAGATGGACAACGTCCGAAAGAGCTCCAACTCCAGGATCATCTTACGCGGTATGACGGTTTTACCTATTTCTAATATAAAAAGTAGAGTAGGTAAAAAAGGTAATGGGTGACACTACTGATGTGGGTGGACATCTAAGGGTAGCTGAAAACTACCCTTAGATGTCCACCACCATCAGTAGTGTCACCCATTACCTTCTTTACCTACTGAAGGGGCCAAAACAACAAACTGACGGTTAATTTGAAAAACAAAATATGGGTTAAATATCAGATCAAAATAAGGTTGAAGTATAATCGCTGTGTAATATCAAACACATGTTCAGTAGAAGTTTCAGGATAAATCTCATGGATGGTGTTGCAGCAGCATTATATTAAAATCAGTCTGACTTGTCAAACTAGCGGTCAGAGTGCCCAGTGGCTGGAATGGTAGACACCAGGGCTGTGGAGTCGGACCTTTTATGGCCGACTCCGACTCCAGTACCGACTCCAGATCATCTTTTTATTATTAAAAAACAGATGGCATGGCTAATAATAAGAATTAGCACTTTGTAGCTTTGGTGCAGCTCTAAACCAGACCAGAGTCATAACCGAACGAACAGCCTCATTATAAAGGTCCTTGACTGAATCGGCCGCTAGCAATGAAACTCTAACAAACACCTCCTATTTAGGCATTTATATTATGTCTAAATACGACATTAAATAACGAAGAAGTTTGATATTATATTTACTTATAACAAAGTAAACACTGAACAAGCAAGGCCAGATATTTTGTATTATACTAGACATTTGGTTTAATACCAAAATACTTCTACCATCAAATGTCCAATGTCCTTCTCCGGAGGAAAAAAATCTACTTGGACTAATTAATCATGTTTTATCATTTTATGTCATTTTCATGGACAGAAGTAATAACTAGGTGAGGAGTCGGAAGAAATCAGCCGACTCCGACTCCGACTCCTCCAGGTCGAAACTATGCCTGACTACGACTCCAACTCCACAGCCCTGGTAGATATCGAGTTCTATTCTCACTCTGGCCTTCGTTTCTCACGAGGTGAAAAATTTGAAAATGTCATCTCTCCGAGAGGACTTTAAATCATTGATGCTGAGCCTGTATTTACTAAACAACCCTTCTCTAAAAACACTTGGGCTAGGCAAAAAGACTCTGAATATAGATTCAATCCATTAATGGGCTCACCTGTTATTAAAATATGTTCTAAATAATAAATTAGTTACACTTTCTAACTCCAGAACAGCACTAAAGGTAAAATTCTATAAGTCTGGCCACTAGAAAACAAAAAAAAAAAACTTTTTCAAACGGGCGTTCAGAGTATTCCAGTGGTTCGTTCATCTCTGATTGATAGATCCAGAGGTTCTATACTCATTCTGGTCCTCAATTCCACATCTAAGAGATGAAAAAATCTGAACACGTCACCTCTCGTAGAGTACGTTAAGCCGTTGGGCCCAAGTCTGTACACTTTCAGGTACTTATTAAAGATCCCTACTCTAAATACACTTGAGTTAGACAAAATAATTCTGCAAGTTATTTTGGACAAATATCAACTCTCAAATACCACTCCAAACCAGACAAATATCAATGAAGTAAGTGGCTCATCTATTATTAAAATGGGTGCCAAATAATAAAGTAGTCACAGTTTCTGACTCTGTAACATCACTAAAATGTGAAATCCTATAAGTGTGGGTACTGGAAAACAGAAAAAACTTTGCCAAAGGCCTGCCACTGTAACAAGTTTGTTTTTTTATTTATTATTATATTACAGCTACCCATAGAAGGGTAACAAGTAATATTGATACATGATGCATAAAAAAAATGAAATAAAAGAGTGGAGAAACCTCCCATTGGTGGTACTCCATATAAATTATTCTGATCACTTGAAATTAGTTAGCACTGCTGAGTAGATCTCGGAACTAACATGTTTTTAGCCTTATAATAGGGTTGGTAGGAATCTGGTGGGATCATAATTGCTGAATTACAAGGTTTAGGTTGGAGAGTAAAGTACCGTGATCGGATTTTTTGGTGGATAAAAGGAATTTTCAAATCTTTATGAATGTTATCATTAAGAAAATAAAAGAGATCTTGTACAATGTAACAAGTAGTCAATAAGTATGACGATTACTTCCGTGGGTTATTTTAATTGTTTATTATTTGCTTATGACATTAGTTCGCTGATGTGTCGTTTGAACGTGCATTCCTGATAAACTGAATGTGGTTTATTCTAAAATTGTGGTAATTTAGAATACAAAGAAACGTAAGTGTTAAGCATTAGTACAACTGAAAGACAGAGGTAAGAGAAATGACAAGGAAGTGAGCAGTGGTCCAAGTGGATGACAAGACTGTTGGCCTACTCACACCAGCTCCTCACCCATTAATCCTTCCTCTAATTAATGCCTAATTTGGACTGTCTCACAAAACATGCTCGAATACGCTTTGTACAAACGGAAAGTTATTCTTAATTGGACCAGCTCTGCTTGTTTCAAATGTATCTTATTTTTAGCCCACACAGAGCATTGTCAGACGCGATGCTTTCCAGACTGGCTGATAACTCAAGGGAAGTTATTTATTATTTTTGAGTTTTATGAAAGAAAGCTGCCGTAGTGATGACAAGCATCGTCTTCCTGATATTAAAGCTTGTTTCTGTTTTAAATATAAATTAAAGAAATATCCACAAAGTCAATCAAAAATGAAAAAGTTCTAAGGCCTTTCGGAGTATCACGCTGTCAAAGAACTAGCTCCAATCTAATTATTCATTACAGTTTATACAAATAGATATAAAACTTTATAAAAATACCACAGAAACTCAGTACTGTATTTTGATCTGTTATCGAGGCAATCTTTGTTATGAAACGATTCGGATCGGACATCAATAGTTCGAAAAAAGATAGTAAAGAGGGAAATCCACATAAACGAAAGGATAGAGCGATACTTACAGTATATTTTCAGTTTCACCTCTCTGGAGCTACAGATGAAGCTCTAGTACACATGCACTAGATTCGGATACCTATTCCGTATCATTCTCGAATACAAACACACCTCTAGTGACATACTTTTCTGGGACAATCAAGCGATGAACACTGAGTGTTCAAATTGCCTTGATTAATCATAAAATTTCATTTAAGGTGAGACTTTCATTTTTTCCAATATTTATTTGTAATTTTTTTTCTTTCAGATGATACTAATACAGATAACGCTTCCACACAAGATGTAGTGTCTACATCAAACCAGCAAGGTAAAAGTTATTTCATTAAAAAATGAAATTAATCGAATAAATGCGGTAGTACTAAGTAGTAGTAGTTGTAGTAGTAATGGTGTAGTAGTACTGTAGTAATCGTATTAGTAGTACTAATAGTAGTAGTAGTTGTAGTAGTAGTAGTAGTAGTAATGGTACTGTAATAGTACTAATTCTAACGTAGTGCAATCAGTTATTATGGAAACACACTTGCAAATTCACTTCTGTGCTACCTATCTTCAATTTTGAACTGTTGTATATACATATATAGGACCTCAAAACCCGGTCCAACAATGCTAATCAAACAATCGACCGAAGTAGCACAGTCCATAAGGTGTACTATAAGAATCAATACACAGAGGCGTATAAAGAAGACGAGAGAGTGTTGAAACAAATTATCCGCAGGAATGTTAAATGTAATAACGAAAATGAACGTCTTCAAGTCCATATATATTATAAAAGTAGAACCACCGCTAACTTGATAATGAAAAATAGCCCAGATGCAGTCATCCCGGAGATACAAAAGGCCAATATCATATACGAATATAACTGCAATATCGGAGATTGTGAGCTCCTAGACAATTCAAAATATATCGGTATGACATCGACCACACTCTCACGACGACTGACAATGCACTTGCAAGCAGGAGCCATCGCTAGACACACCTCCGAGGAACATGGAAGAAAACTCACCCGCCAGGACCTTGTTCAAAACACCATCATTTTAAAGAAAATTAATGATCCAGCCAGACTGCAAATATATGAAGCCATGAAAATCATGAAGCACAACCCATTAATTAATCGTCAACATACGGGGGTTTCACGCACACTGCAGCTACTAGGTGACCAACCACCAGCTACTCGCCAAGCCGACACTCAGTCACCGCCCAGTATTCAGACCAGCAACACCTAAGATATGTATATGAGACAAAATGCCGTAGGAAGAATCAGAATGAAGAAAAATAAGCTCTGACACCTCCTAGATTATATAAAGAAGAGTAAATAAATAAATAATATATATATATATATATATATATCAATGATCAAACCACAACAAGAAAATGGGAAAACAAGACTAAGATCTTTCAACCGTAAGAAGCGGTCTTCGTCAAAGTCAAAAACCCAACTGATTGATTGTTATTTCAGGTGTTTATGTGAAATCTTTATATATATATATATATATATATATATAATAAATTCAAAACGAAGGAAACACACAGAAAGACACAGACATAACTCACATCGATATTTCGACCATCGTCGTCATCAGGAGGTGTGAAGAGCGAAGAGTCCCGCAGGAAGACAGGGTGGCGCAGTATCTGAGTCGCCGCCCTGTCTTCCTGCGTGACTCTTCGCTCTTCACACTTCCTGATGACGACGATGGTCGAAATATCGATGTGAGTTATGTCTGTGTCTTTCTGTGTGTTTCCTTCGTTTTGAATTTATTTTACTTAAAAAAGTCCGCTGGACCGTTTCTTTTAATTGTATATATATATATAGATAAATCGGATTAGATAACTCATTCTCATGAGGGAAAATGTAATTAAAAGGCAGTCATTTGTTCTTGCTCAAAACTCTCTCTGACTCACCTACACACACACACACACACACACACACACACACACACACACACACACACACACTACAATTGTTATAGTTAATATAGTAGAATATTATAAAATGTTATACTCAGTGTGACACATGTTTGTAAACTATTTAATAAACTCCCAACCAGCAGGGGTACTGCTGGGTGGAAAACACACACACACACACACACACACACACACACACACACACACATACACATACATACACAGACACATAGAAAAATTGGTTCTGATTTTACTAAATGAAAATAAAACCACACTTTAGTTACTTCAGTGAATAGATATTGTATTATTATGCGTTACAATTTATGTTTTAATTTTGAAAAAATTCCACAATGATGTCTTTTTAATCTATTTTTAATTAAACATTAATTGATCTATATATTTAATTTTTTTTTTCAAAAGGGTGTTAGTTTGCCAAAATAATGTCATTTTTGTCTCAACTCAAAGGTGCAAAGAGAATTTATCATACAATTAGAGCTATAAAAACGAGACTAATTGTGCTTCGGATGAAGTGTGAGGAGAGGCTACTAAAAATATCACTAAGGCGAGCGTTGTGGATACGGCAGTTTAAGCGGAGTGTTTAGGGGACGGACACAAATGTCGCCTCTCTTAGTCAATTTATTGCCTTATAATTGTCTCGTATAACGGGCTCTGTTTCTTGTTATCCCATAATTAGTGTCCTCCTATTCGGAAATCTCTTTAAACTTGTCCACCGTCTCTTATTTGAGCTCGTTTTAATAAAATTTGTGTTTCCTTTTTCAAAACAGAGGGAAACCACTAATCAGTTAAGGCATTAATGGTCTCGTATATTATAAACGACATGATGTAGAGTTCTTTTAATGTTTGTTTTATTTTGAACAGCTGAACTAGTATGATTATGAAATAGTTTAGCAAAATTAAAATATATGAATCAAAAATAGCCTACCTACACTACACTACATACTGCCAGGCAAGGTATACTCTTGTAGCATTTCTGTCATTGGAAATAAACTAGAAATCTGTCGATTCCCCCTTTTGGTAGATATATTGTTCTTATTAATACTCTTATTTTCCTAAAATAAAATAAAATTTTATTTAGATATAAAATAAAAATTTTCGTATTTAACGTAATGTTACTCTTTCAGTAATGCAACCTCATGAAAAATTCGTAGTAAGATCATACAGTATTTTATGTTTAATTAATAACAGAATATGCAGCATAACAAATAGTAGACGTATTGTCTTGAACAACAAAAAAGTTCCTTTCCATACTCTAATATTACCTAAAAAATTGATTCTTTAAACCTCAATGTTATGTTAAAGGATGCCGCACGTAGATTTATTGCAACAAAATCGCAAGAGAACTTTCTTTAACACTGGCAATCATCATAAACTATATAGCTGTTTGGCTTTTCCTTTTATGGTTTATGAATTTTATATTCAGTACAATATCAAAATTAATATAATTGTGTCGTATAATGGGCTTTGTTTCTTGTTATCCCATAATTAGTGTCCTCCTATTCGGAAATCTCTTTGAACTTGTCCTCCATCTCTTTTTTGAGCTCGTTTTAATAAAATTTATGTTTCCTTTTTCAAATCATAATTGAATGACTTAATAATTAAGTTATTAATTACTGTCAAAATATCGTAATATAAATATGTACATAGAAGTTGAAATTAAATATTATATCAAATAAACTTTTAATAACCTCCATACATTTTAGAAAAATTTAAGAAATATAACGTGGTCTGCCGTTTATCCAGCAACCTAAGACGTCGCCGAATTGTTTTCCCTCTTTGACTTATAATTAATAATTTTATAAGAGCCAATCTACATTTCCTGTAATTAAATATGTTGTTGATGCTTCAATTGAAGTTGTGTCTAATCTTCAGTTTTTTACTTTACTAATTACTAATACTAATAAAAACTAATAACCATTAATACTTTTCTAAGTTTTTTTTGTGTAGCTGACGATAAGGAAGAGGAACGCAAGAAGAGACCAAGAACTGCCTTTACTTCAGCTCAAATTAAAGCTTTGGAGAAAGAGTTTGAGGCTAACAAGTATCTGTCTGTGGCGAAAAGAGGGCAGCTGTCCAAGAGCCTGAGGCTTACTGAAACTCAGGTAACTATTCTAGGATGTGATTTACACATATGTGGCTGGATTACATTGACCTCTTAGAAACAAAAGCTTAAGAGCCTGAGGCTTACTGAAACTCAGGTAACTATTCTAGGATGTGATTTACACATATGTGGCTGGATTACATTGACCCTGGAGCAGTAGAAGCCCAAGAGCTTGACGATTATTGAAAATCAGGTTATTGATATTTTAGGATGTCATTTCACAAAGGTAGCTAGATTACATTGTACTATGAGCAGCAGTTTACATTAAACAATAGTCTCTTTGTTTTATTTCCTCAGAAAGGATTACATATTGGTGGAATTTTATTAATATTTGTCGGTTAGTGGGAATGTACAGTGATTCAGAAATTTTGGAAGCACGATATTGAAACATCTAAATAATATCAATCAAGGATCATGGAGGTCTCAAAACAAGTCAAAGGCGCTGACATCTTAAAATCAATTTATGCTTTGTGAATAAAAAGTAAGTAACATTTGTGCAAAGAAGTGTTAAGATTGGGCGTTAAATCGACTTTTTGCCCGTTGACAGAGTGCTGCGGACGAATCCCCTGCACGACAGACACAGTTCTGCCTCCCTCTCACCTGCCCATTTGTCACCGCTTCGTTTAACGACGCCTCCCAGCCACCCTCTGGTTAAAGGGTGAAATATTGCGCTCTCGCGATGCTGGCGCCGGCGAGACAGCTTCCCTTATTAGTCCGACTGGGTCATTTGATTTGTGTGACTGGGCCAACCTACTTAAAACAGGTGTCGTTTCCTTCCCCCTTGGGTCTGTCCTACCTTCTGTTTACACTTCTAAGCCTAATTAATAAATAGGTCATTTATTTCTTAAATCACACCAAAATAACTATCACAATATTATGTTAAGAGAATGTGAAAAGAATATGTTATAAATTTACACAACCATAATTCTTCTTTGGCTTCATACCTCGAAACTTTGAGCCAATTACATTCAAATTTTAAAATTTAAACCTGTGTTTATATATAATGATAATTTTTTTATGAAAATAGTTTCCGAAACGGACAAATAAAATTCGAAATAGATGGAGAAACACAGAGACATACACTTAGTCTCTTGAAAATACAATCCGAAACAGACAAATAAAGTTCAATCTTCACCTGACAAAACCTTTAACTAGACTAATAAGATAACATTACAAGTCTTCTTTATGTTTTTTCTGTGTGTTCTTTTTGTGAGTCTAGTTTATTTGTTTCGTTGATTCGTTTCATTTCATTTAATTGGATATATATATATACATACATATTTGTAAAAGTTGGAAGCAGTCCTTCATTTAAACATATATTGTTAAATAACGGCCCATATTTGGCTTGTATCTGTTTCTTACATAATTTCACAAATTTTTATGCCTTTATAGACTCTATAGGAAGGGTGATAAGCTATATATATATATAATTAAAGTTACAACTAGAGAACACAAAAAACACAAAAATGAGGACTAACACTCACGATTTTCGATCATTTCGGCTGTCTTGCCGTCTTCACAAGAGGAGAAAAAGAAAAAGGAGAAGGAATTAATGATCGGAGACTTGAATATATAAATATACAATAAAATATATTTTCTTAATCAGTCTTTAAATTTATTAAAATGAATTAATAAGCACCACTGTAATTGTGGTTAATTAACTATACCAAGCATTTTGTCGACGGAGTCTGTTATAAATGAAGACATAAATGACAAAGCTATTGACCAGAAAATGAAAGGAGGCGAATGATAGGTGATTAGCAGAGTGTTTGGCTGTTGACAGCCAATCGGGCCAGTTTTTACATTAGGTCAGAGGTGCTAATGAAGACCATAAGGGTCTTTGGGTGTGGGAAACAAAAGAGCCTACTGCCTGCAAGAAACCAAAACAACTTTCAAACAAGCATGATTTATGTTCAAAGAATCTAACATCATGTAATCCAGGTTTTTGTATAAAGTTTTGTTAAATGTAAAAAAACAACAAGTTGAGTTATAATCACAGCATTCAACTATAAAATACATTCATGTTTTAACTTATCACTTATTTTACAACCATTCTATTTAATCATACTTTTTTCCATTTTTCGTCCATATTTTTATTTTATTCACACTGTACATTATTTTCACCTTTTCCCCTCAGTAATATTTGCAAGTACCTTTATTCTTAATTTTATACCTTTCCTTTTTATCCTCATTTTTATCCTTCTTCTTTCTCTCCCCATCTTTCAACCGGGGAAGAAATATATGCAATAGTGCTTTCCAACCGTTCCTGCATCGGTACACTTAGTCTCCGTCTATTTATTCTCTTGATGATGGTTGAAACCGGAAATTTAAGACTGTAAATTTTACAGTATACTGTAAATACGGTATTTAGTATTTCTTAATTTGTGTATCTTGACTCATATTGAACTATATATATATATATATATATATATAAAAATTTCACATAAACACGTGAAATAACAATCAATGATCAAACCACAATATGAATTGGAAAAAAAAGACTTAGATCATTCAACCATAACAAGTGGTCTTCGTCAGAGGGTTTTCCAGTTTGTCCAGTTGGGCTTTTGACTTTGCAGAAGACCGCTTGTTACGGTTGAAAGATCTTAGCCTTTTTTTTCCCATTTCATATTGTGGTTTGATAATTTATATATATATAAAAGTATCGACCGTGGAATAGAAATAAAACTAAAGTTTATCGGGACTCGGTCAGTTCTTCAGGTTCAAATGAAAATCTCATTGCCAACGTTTCGGTCTTTATTTAAAACCTTTTTCATAGGCAGAAATATAAATTTTGAAACAGAAAAACTAAGTATTACATTATAAATTATTTTACAAAGAAAAATAGTATGTGGATTTTAACAACAACTGTAGTCTGAATGAACACGTGACACTGAACTGTTCACGTATATAGATATGTGTGTGTGTGTATGTGTGTCTGTGTATCAGCTGCTTCTACCCGAAGCCGAACCCGAATAAGGAGTACTTCTACCCGAAATATAACAGTGAGTCTTGTTATGCGTTTATGCTTTTCTCTTTTTGTTATTAAGTTATGTATGTACAAAATAAAAGTTCATCAGGACTCGTTCAGTTTTTTAGGTTCAAATTAAACTTTGAATGCTGATGTTGTAGTTTTTAACTGGAACTCTCAAAGATATGCAAAAAAAGTTGGAGTCTTTTTAGATAAAAGACTATATCTTGCGATGTCTGCTCCCACCGGGTCAAGAGCGTAAGCGAACTTTCATGAAGATAAGCGCAACCTATCCTACTAAGAGCATCAGTGGCTAAGTTTTCTGAAATATTTGAATAATGATAGTAGTTTTCTTTATCGCCTTTCCTTTTTTTATTTTTTTAAAGAAAAAAAACACATAATGGTTTAAACACTTGTTAACTAGACAGTTTACTAGACTTGGATAAATGTTTTTAAAAACTTTCACTTAATCATTTGACAAGCGTAAATTGTTAGAAAAAAAAAAAGAAAGGAATAATTCTTTTAAAAAAGATTTATAGTAGTGGCAAGAGAGTAAGAAAGGAGTAATTAGTGGGGGTTAGAATTAGTTTTTGTGGCAGTATGTCTTGATGCTGTCTAATTGGGACTGACTTATGGGACGGATATTTAAAACTGGATTGTCATAAACACTCCAACCATCAGTTGTTTAATCTCCTTTAGTCAAATTATAACTGGACCCAAAGTATACAATACTTTCTTGTCTTTCTTTTGTCTCTTCCATCAGCGTAAATATCAGTAAAATTCTTTTATATTCCTTGACCAATCAACTCTCAGGTTATCTTTGCTAAAGTTATTACAGATCGGTTTTTATTTTCCTGTTAGTAACCAACAACAAACCAATATTTCTGAGGTACTATTGTATACTTTGAAATTAGCGTTTCCAGATCAGAGGTATAATGGGTACCCAGGTATAATATTGTTGAATTATGGTGGCCTGGGTAGCCAGTGACTCAAGTGCTCACCTCTGGACTGATAGTTTAGGAGTTCGATACTCACTCTGACTTTGATTTATTCACGCGATTAATCCATCAGTTTCGAACCTGTACGACTGTAGGGAGAAACGAGTATATGCCATGTCCTCGTTAAAGATCCTACTCTAAATACACTTAAGGAGGGCAAAATTTAGGACTCCCAATGTATAATGTTCATTATTTGGTATCACAAAGGGATAAAGTTTAGCCTCTATATGACCTCATTTGGGACGGCAACTGTAATCTAACCTTGTCCAATTACTGTGCTTTTATAAGTGGGAAAGTCAGAAAATTAATATTCAAATGGTAAATTGTCACATTGTATAATCTTATATGTGAAGAGCATATACTTATAAAATGGTCCTTGCTATTTTGAGGTCAAATGTCGTGCTAGGTGGTCAGAAGGAGAGATAAGGTTCATAGGAGCTTAGAGACTTAACTCTAAAGAGAGTTTTCCTTTTCTAGGGGAAAATTAACACTCTGATTAAAAGCCTGGACTCAGAGATTAAGTTGGATAGCAAAGTCTTTATCTTCATTAGTTATAGGCAGATAGAAGTAGTAATCAGTGGATTCTACATTTCTGATGTATTAGCGTTGACAACATTAAGTAAACCAGTCTTGAAGGCGGGGAAATTTATTCTAGAGAGTCAAATAACGCTTGAGAAAATTAATTTGTTTTTAGAGTAGGGACCTGTCTAAAACATTAGATATCGTAGAGCAGACATAAATCTATAACATAGCAAAAAAATTATTTTATATAATTTTATGATCATCATGAAACGCAGTCCCTAAAATCGAAAGAAATCCCTTTCAAGCAAAATTGAAATTTAAAAAACGATATTGTTATCTTTAAAATATAAAACCAATTTTATAACATGTTATAGTTGTTCCCAAGTAAAAATAGGAACATTTCTATATATCATCAAATATCTGAATGTATCTGCGGTTTTGTACACTGGGTTAGACCATTTTCTCCTGCGTACAAGGGATGAACCTTAAGTTCACCACCAAGAGTGCGAAACCACACACAAAGTCAGGACCCTTTTCTAGTGAACTTCAGTAAAGCAAAGTTTAAAGCTACAGATGTAAAGTCAAATATATATATATATATACTATATACTGACTGTCGTCCCTCCGTCAATTCACTTCTTCTCCTGAGGACGACCGCCATTACGGTCGAAATATTGAAAAGCGAGTCTTTTTTTATGCTTCAGTCTATGTGTCACTGTTTATTTTTAGTGTTATATAATATATATATATATATATATATATATATGCACCGAAAAATCACAATAAATAAACACGTGTTGCAATCAATGAAGTTTAAACCATAATGGAAAAATGAAAACAATAGAAATAAATGCTCTGAGGCCTTTTAATTTATGTCATCAGAGAGCAAACAAAGTAAAAACTGAGAAGCTAACATAAAAGTAATGAAGAAGGAAGGTAACATAAACTTTTTGTTAACTTCTCAGTTTTTACTTTGTTTGCTCTCTAATGACATAAATTGAAAGGCCTCAGGGCATTTATTTCTATTGTTTTCCTTTTTCCATTGTGGTTTAAACTTCATATATATATATAGATATCATGATGTCCTTTTCTTGACCAACTGTTCATATATTTTTTGAGATTTATTGAGGGTTTTTGGTCTAATATTCAAAAAACTTCGTTGCCAACGTTTCCATTCAGTGACCGCATTATAAGGACACAATACAAATAAAATGGAAAAAACACAACAAACAACAGTAAATCATACTTCCCAGGTAAACAAATTTATATCTTTGTATTTTCCAAAGATTGTTAAAACAAACTTAAATATAAAAATCTATAGTTTTACTATTGTAATTTTTCAATGTTTGTTGACCATATACATAATAGCAAACAATAAACCAGTTTTGTTGAAATAAGTGTGCTAAATGTAACAATGTTTTTAGCCCTGAAGATGATATAAATATATATCGAAACGATGGCAACGAAGTTTTTTGAATATTAGACCAAAAACCCTCAATAAATCTCAAAAGATATATATAATAATCCGTCCTTAACTGAAATGAGTATAATTAAACATGAGCTATATCTACCTCTCCCTAGAACAGTACTGACAGGGGAGAGTCAATCCACACCAAGGACGCTGGAAATCACATTTGTCTTGCCTGGTGTTTACGTTATACTTCATATTACAATACTTGATCCTAAACGGAAATTTAAATCTTGTTAAAATCAAATCGAGTGGTTATTTGTTTCAGATAAAAATTTGGTTTCAAAACAGAAGAACGAAATGGAAAAGAAAGTATACGAACGAAATAGAATTAATGGCCCAACAGTACTACACAAGTTTGGGAATTGTGGCCCCTCGCCCGATATTCCTTGGGGACCGCTTATGGTATTTTATTTATATATCCTTATTTTCCTTTTAAAAACAATCATTTTTCATATCTACAAACATAACAAGATGTCACAATAAATGTGAAATAAAATCAACGTGTAAGAAAATGAAAAAAAAAAAGACATATTTTTCAACCAAAACAAGTGATATTCGTCAGTATCAGTGATCCTCTGACAATGACCACTTCTTTTCGTCCAAAAACCTTAACTTTTTTCTGATTTTCTTGGTGTACTTTAGACATTGATTCACTAACATATAAACTATCAAATATCAGATACTATACTATTATATATACTCCTTCTCTATAACTTACATTGTTATATGCAACATAAGTTAGAGTACATGCTGGTACATAAAAAACTCGAACGATAATATCGACTAGTAACAGAACAGAACTAAAATGATTCCAAGTTAAAATGAAACTCTCAATGATGACGATTCGATTTTAATAAAAAAAATTTTCATCAGACTAAAAATAGAGCAAAAGATAAGAAATTTTTAAAAAAACAACTGTCATATAACAAATATGTAAATAACTACAAGTTTTTAAATAGATAAGCATAAGAAAAGTGTGAACAAGTATTCGAACAAAGAGAAGTAAGTCCACTTGAAAATGAAAAACTATTGATTTTACGTTAGTATACATCAGATTGCTAACCTATTATTATTAAATTAGAAAATTATGATTTTATACTTCATTTATCACCAATGCTAGAGATTTTTTTAATCGTTTGCAATAATTTCTCAATATAAGGAAGAAAAGGGGCAGGAAGGTCTGCTTACCTAGGTGTTACAATATTGTGGGACCCTTCAATATCTAGGACGAGGACCTTTAAAATAAAAACAGTTCTTGTTTTTAATGAAACAGTAATTAATGAAAATAAACTAGATTTATCAAAAGAACACACAGAAAAGAAATCACTGAAACTCACTAACTACTATATTTCGATGTCCTCGTCATCAGCAATAGATGTAATCGCCTTTGAAGCGATTCCAAATTACAAGAATTTACTTAATTCTAGTTGATTCAGTTCAAAGAATCTTTATAATATTGATCGCCTTTGGAGCGATTCACATCTATCCTGACGACGAGGACATCGAAATATAGTAGTTAGTGAATTTCAGTGATTTCTTTTCTGTGTTCTTTTGATAATTCTAGTTGATTCAGTTTAAAGAATCGTTTCATCTAATTAGTTAACGAAAATAAATATATTCTTAAAAGGTACAATGAATGTTCCGCAGTACTGGTTGTGGAAATTTAAATACTAAATACTGGTCCATTTAATGTATACCTCTCCATTTAAATCCTACATAATTTAAGACCTATCATATTAACAAGTTGAATTTTTAAGTAAATAAACCTTTATGATAAGATCATATGTCATTTTTATTATTTTGGCAATTATATCTCATTGTAATGATCATCTATGTTATTGATGTAACTTAACTTAAAACTTATGTTAGTAAGCAAATATGCAAATCAATGAAATTTACAATATACCAAGCTATGCGTGAAGAACATTCTGTTTTGGCAGCTTAATGAAAATCTATCATGGAGATGGATAGTGTGCGACAGTTCGCATGGCAATGCTATCTTTAAAAAATATGTTATAAATTCATGAGTTGTGATTTTTGTTTGAAGGTTCTTCAATGTTGGCACGAGAGGAGGAAGTTTCGTGAATGGGGCCCACAGGGCTGGTCCTGCTCCTTCTGTTCCTTCCGAAGACTTCACCACACCTCACTTCTTCACTCCTGCCCTACCCTTCGTTATCCAATCACATTCTCATCCACTGCACATTGTTCAACCACCCACTTCCAATCAAACATAAATCTACACTTTCAGAACTTCTTTTTTTTTACCTACTAAACACACATATAGATTATTATAATCGATAAAAAGATTTCACATAAATACGTGAAATAACAATCAATGATCAAACCACAATATGAAATGGGAAAGCAAGACTAAGATCTTTCAACCGTAACAAGCGGTCTTCGTCAGATTCAAAAACCCAACTGAAACACTAGATGCAGAAAAGATCTGGTGAGGGGTTGAGAAGAGCGAGAGGAAAGAGTGATATTTTAAAAGGGTGAAAGTGCAGGAAAGGACAAATGTTCAGAAAGGGATGTTTTCCCATTTCATATTGTGGTTTGATCATAGAGTTTTATATGCCTTTTGTGTTTTACAATTGGTGAAATGATGGCTTATTCAAGACTGGACATTTATTTAAATTTATGGACAAGCCAGATGTTCTACGCCAAAGGCGCATGTTACCCTCCATGCAAGTTAACCATCCAATGTTCTTAACTTCAATATTATAACAATTCAATATGGGTATTGCTGCTGTCTCGTATAACCTAATAGAACTAATAAATTATACCTATTTTTTAAAAAACTCAATATTTTTTCAATTACAATCCTATAACCAACAAAAAATAATTTAATTATTAAATCACTTAGTGTTAGTATTCTGCAATATTTTATACAGAACAAAATAAAACCATTATTGATACATGAAACATCACATGATTTTAATTATAACTTTCCCCGCTTTAGTATGAGACTTCGGCTTTTATGCCTTGCAGGAATAAACCATCAAGCCTTATACACTGAATGCTTAAATGATGTGTTTTCAGAATACTGTACGGACGTTGTTAGGAAAATTCGGTACCAGGCAACTTTTTAAATCGGTATTTACTTGAAATGTGTGAAGTCCTAAGGAATATTTGGGACTAAATAGGATAATGAAAAAGCCAACCACCACAAAACAGTAGATATATTAATCTCCTGTTTATCTATCTGTACATACGTACGCAGAGAGAGAGAGAGAGAGAGAGAGAGAGAGAGAGAGAGTGAGAAAGAAAGAGAGAGAGGGAGAGACAAACATACAGCATTATTTCAAAGATTAGTTACATTTTTTCTCGGTACATATACACACGCTCGTACATGCAAATACATATATAAGTAAATGCTATTTTTTTCCATACCATCTTGTAAACCACTTGTTAATACTCCCATACTGTGGCAATTCTCATGTAATTACATGCTGTTTTTTCATCTAATCATTTAATGTTAAGCAGGTTAAAATCTATGCAAAGTCGAGTGAAAATAAATAAATAAATAAAAGAGTTAAAGTACAGAGAAAAAGGTTAATGCCGGTTCAACAAAAGTCTTTTAATAAAAAAAGTATATGTACTTCTTAATGGCTTTCACATGATTTATATCTATTTTCATACTCCTTAGTATATGTATTTTATTTTAATTTTTATTTTATGTTTTCTTAGTAAAATTGTTCTTCTATTTTGTGTTTTATTTATAATGATTAGTTAAAACAATTTATACATTAGGAAAAACATCAATAACTTCTAGAACTGAAATCATTGAGAACGAATTTTCCTATTTTTTTTGTAATATGTTTAATAAAAAGGTATTATTATAAATATATGATTATACATTCTATACATTGCTTTATTTTTATTTATAAAATTACTTTTTTTATTTCGTTACGCACTGTTGTAATTTGTTTAATTCATCTTTCCTATTTACTTCTACTGACTGAAATCGGGACCGATTTTCTAGTCACCTTTATGAACTTCAGTTTTCGACGTATACTTCGAGTTAGATAGTTATTGCTTTTCCTTGATATTTAACTTTATAAATAGCTAGTTACATTTCACTGTCTTCAGACTTTTATTAGGATTTTTTTTTTTCTATAAATTGAGGCAGTTTTTGAATAGTTATTCTTTTTTGTAAGGGGGGGAGGGCATCATCCAGCTACATAACATAAACTTTTAAAAATTTGGAATTTAATGAAAGGTAAAAGGCAATTGTGTGTTCATTAAATGTAATTAACTACTTCATGGTCATTTTTTGGTAAAAAAAATAAACTTCCATTTTCTTATAGTGAAGTAGCAACATTTACACAAACAGCAGATTAAGGTAAAACTCTAATATATCTTTGTAATGTTATTCTTTCAACCCAAGCAAAACCCTCCCAAACTGGACTTCCTTCACAACTAAAACCACAACTTCAGGTCAACTTTACTATCAATCATATATATCAATATATATATATATATATAGTTAACACATGAAAGAGAAAAAACAAATAAAGACACACACAAAAGACTCACAACGATATTTCGACGGTCGTCGTCATCGGGTAGAAGTAGTCCCTTTGAGTAGCTGAAGCTAACTGAGTGGTAGGCCGAATGTATATATATATATATATATGATCAAACCACAATATAAAATGGGAAAACAAGACCAAGATCTTTCAACCGTAACAAGCGGTCTTCGTCAGAGTCAAAAACCCTAGTCTTGTTTTCTCATTTCATATTGTGGTTTCATCATTGATTGTTATTTACGTGTTTATGTGAAATCTTTTTATATATAATATATATACTTAGTTTTTTGTTTCAATACTTTATACTTCTGCCTGTGAAAAAGGTTTTAAATAAAAACCGAAACGTAGTTTAATTTAACCCTGAAGAACTCCCCGAGTCCTGATAAACATTAATTTTGTTTCTTTTTCACGGTCGATACTTTAATCAATATATATATATATATATATATATATATATATATATATATATATAAAGCTTTCACATAAACACTTGAAATAACAATAAATGATCAAACAACAATATGAAATGGGGAAACAAAACTAAGATCTTTCAACCATCAGTTGGATTTTTGACTCTGACGAAGACCGCCTGTTACGATTGGAAGATCTGAGTCTTGTTTTCCCATTTCATATTGTGGTTTGATCATTGATATATATATATACATATATCAACGTTCACATCACAATAAGAAATGAGAAACAAGATTAAAATATTCCAACCATAACAAACGATCATCGTCAAAGTCAAATCTCAACTGAATTAACATACTGAATTTCAACTAAACTGAACTGAACTAATAACTATAAATAATAACTATTGAAAAAATTTTCACGGTATTTTAGCTAGAGTTGACGTAGAACAGTCTTTCCTATTGTAACCAGAAAAGCCGTGTGATAATGGCGAGCAGGGGTTTAAACGATCACATACCAAGACTATATATTTCAAGACTCCAGTTTTCAATATATTAAATAAAATCAACATAATAAAATAGTATAATAATAATATTTGTAATTTATAAATTATTTCAATATAATAAATAGAAATAATGAAAAATGAAATTTTCATTGTGCATCTAAGGTACAGCTTTATATATGACAGATAAAGTTTGAGCAAGACAGACACGAGATATAATTTTTTGGCGAAAAAAAAATTATATTCTATAAATTAAAAATTATATTATATCTTTGAATTTTAATAAAGTTTTAATTAACTATTACTGTTGTTTTATCAATGACATACCATAAACGTATGAACCACTTTGTCAAGATTAAAGATTTCATATGTAGATATCACGAGATTTTTAGTGAAATTTCAGTTATTATTCAAATATTACTGAAATGCCTTTATCAGTCTCTCTCAGTCTACGAAAACCAACAAATTTTGTTTAAGGAAAAAAAATATAGGTTCTCATTATTTGGTTTATACAAAATTATTTACATTATTAATATAATAAATATTTACAAATAATAATTTTCACCGAAATGATTTTTTTGTTCTCCAGTTAACATACTCTTCAATATCGTCTTCAACTTCTTCAGAACTGTTGATATCTTCTTTTTTTACGTCATTTGCCATTGATACTATTTGATGAAGATTTTCCTTTTTGATTTCAAGATCAAGAACTCTAAAAATAAAACAGAAATCCAATAAATCAAAAAAAAAAAAATTATTAGTTATTGAATATATTAGTCAAGAAATATATTGATAGTTGAATAAATCATTTCTTGAAAAAGTTGGATTTATGAAGAAAAACTCAATAAAAATGTTTGAAGAAATATATCACTGAATTATTTTCATGTAATAATTAATTTCTTGCAGTTCAAAAATTGGGTTTTTGTTGGTCTGATGATAGAGTCTTTTCAATTAGAACTAAAAATTGATAGTTCAAATCATGGTCAAGACCACAAATTTTTCGTGTAAGAAGTTGGAAAAACCCATGCACGCCTTCCTCGATAACAATATTTCACAATAAACAAGTGCAAAAATCAACGTTCAAACGAAGATAAGATAAATCAGAAAAAAGACTAAGATCCTTTCAACCGTAACAAGCGGTCTTTGTCAGAGTTAAATCTTTAAATCTCAGTTGAGATTTGACTATGATGATGACCAATTTTTACGGTTGAAAGATCTTGAGTTTTTTTTTTCTAATTTCTTAGCGTGGTTTGGACGTTGACTTTTTCTCGAATATATTTAAGGGCGTTGGTTCGAGCCTGTCCGATGTCATAGATTGGACCTCACTTGAGCAGTAGTGAAGTTGAAAGCCTATAAGTGTGAACGCAGTTAACAACATATTTTGCAAATATTTGAATAATACTAGACTATCCGTGAACCTTTGTGTCATTCAGAAATTACAGCAATAGTTATTGAAATAAATTCACTGAACATACATGATTGATAGGCATAGTTTTAATTGTTGTTTCTTGTTATTAAGACACGGAAACAGATTCTTACATGGCCAAAGCTTTTGATATAGTATTCTTAACATGTTCAAGATATACACAGTAAGTATATTTACAACAAAAAAAGTCTGAGCATGTCGACTCTTGAAGAGAACGTCAGGCTGTGGGTCCGAATGTCAGGTACTTGTTAAAGATCCCTACTCTAAAAATACTTGAGTTAAGCAAAATGTAGGACTCCCAGTGTAGAATGTTTATTGTGTAGTACAGGACTCTCCAAACTATGGCCCCCCACATAATTCCATCAGGCCCCCGCCAAACAAAACCCTTTATGCTGGCCTTGAAAAAAATATTTATCGTATGACAGCCAACGGTGAATTATTGAAAGCTGGGGCTGCTGACTGGTGGCGCTAAGCCCGAGTCAGTTTCGATCTCTCGCGATAGTGTGACACACAGATACTAGTACTGGTATGTGCTGTGCATTACAACCAATCATCTGTGTATAACTATGTATTCAGCACAGTCTGCATTCTCAACAAGCTGATATTGCCAAGCTACGACTCAAGTAAATGATATAAGTATGTACCCGCCATACAGATGGTTCTGAACTATACATTTCACCGTAGTTTGACATTATCTCCTTTTGAAGTTCTCCTTGGAACAAAAATGAAATATCCGGAGTTAAATTTAAAACTTGAATCAACATTATTGATCTCCAGATAGATGACAGACTGAAACATAAGTATAGAGAAGGCAGCAAGATCAGTTTCCAAATTTCATTAAGTTTGTTTCTAGTTTTCTGTTCATTTTTGGTACAACATACTTGTGTAAACATTCTCCAATATGAAATATGTGAACTCTAACTATCGAGCAAATTTGTCTGATGATCATTTGAAATCAATTCTTACGATTGGCTCATCTAATCTGGAACCTGATTTTAATGAAATTTTGAAGTCAATACAGAATCATTCGTCACACTAATTTGGTGGCATAAAACTAACCGTAGGAATCTGTATAGTTTACCCTGATTTTTTCCAACAAGATATGATTTAATTTTTCCAGGTTTATACTGTAATATTTGAGGAAATTAAATTACTGGCACTGATTTTTTTTTATTCCTTCGGCCCGCATAAATGTGGGAAGTTTATAATGTGGTCCTTACATTGAAAAGTTTGGAGACCCCTGGTGTAGTATAACAAAGGGCCAATCTTGGGTTTATATGCGTTCTCTCGTGGGATTACTACAGGGAACTAACAGGGAACCTAACAAGTCATGTTTTTTCCAGCTCCCACACTAATAAGTTCCAGATTAATGATGTAGACAGCCTCAGTTGAGAACACAGCTGTTATACGACAATGGCCTCTAAATTTGGACACCAAAGCAAGCTGGAAACCAACTTTGTTTTAGTCAGAGGAGGTCAGTCAATTGAAGTTCCACTAAAATTCCAAGGTACAATGATTTAGTATTCCTGCTTGATTACTGTGATAAGAGTGTAAAACTAAATCTTAGATCAGGTATCTGAACTTCAAGAAAACCAGAAAATTTTATAAAAACAATAATGGACTTATTCTTACAATATTATTTATCCAACTTAACGTAGATGAGTCAGCAGTAATCTTGGTTTAAAGTATTAAGTAGTAATCTAGTTCATTTCAACCTACCTAGACCAATTTTTGAGTTGTTCATCGACTTCTACAAATTGCCTCTCAGCTGTAGCAACTTCCGACTCTTCCTGAATGATCTGAGCAGAGAGTGTTGTTTCTTCTTTCATCTCTTTTTGAAAGCGTTCCCATTCTTCTTCTACAGGATCTTTATATTCCACTTTTCTTGCCTATAGATTAATAACATAAACATTGTTAATGTTTTAGGCATATATTATATTACCTAACTATATTTAAGTATTTAAACGAAATCGCAAAATATTAAAGATAAAAGTTTTAAGGTCTTTCGATTGTGTGAGGTGAAAGATCAGAGAGAAGAAATTATGTAAGTTTTCAAGAATTTTTAAATCCGTTAGTGAGAGCGACCTTTTAAAACTATCTCCTATCTTACCTACCATATAAACATGTTCATTAACTTACGAGCTATGCAATCATTTATTGTGAGGTATTTATTACTCATGATTAGAATAAAGGAGAGAAACAATAAGCTAAGCCTCACAAGAAAAGATTTTATCTTACGTAGGCGTGTTTCGAACACCTTACTAAGGCAGATGTAACCTGAGGAAACACGACGATGTTGGAAAAATCTTTTGTGTGGAGACTTGCCACCCTCGAAAGCTCAGGGGTCCCTCCTCTGGGAGGGTTCCTCTTCTGTGGGTAGACAGACCCTATGATTACAATGACTCTATCCGTTGGCATCCTGATTGATGTATCCGTCAACAGGTGACGCTGATTTAGTAGACTGGCTAATAGGCGGAAGGCTTTGTGGACACTGACCTCAACTTCAGCCAAGGCAGGTTCGGAAGGACCTAGGTACGCAGTTTTACCCCAGAGCTCTTAAAACACCTGCCGGAAGCGGGAGTAGCTCAAGCAGGATTTTTTTAAAGTTGTCTCGCATGCTCCGTCGTTGGTGTTGGACTCCTAGTGGCTGTGGTTCCTCACCCAGGAAGGGTAGATTCCCTAGGAAGTTACTGTATGAGAAGCAGTATCTCCTCAGGAGGTTGCCCGCATAACAGGAGCTAGACCCTCGACCATTACCATTGCGCAAGGTTGACCGATTGGAACTGCGTGGACTCTAGTACTCATTCTGGAAGTGAGTCCAGCGGAATGCTCATTAAGTCTAAATTAGTTGAACTCTTCTTAATTAAATTAGAAAGTTATATTTCATCATGGCTCATTGTTAAATTCGTCATGGATTGGGAACTAGTTACAGCGGAAGAGCATATCACGTTAGAATATTAAACGTAATATAAAATCAGTTTTCATTAAACTAACTTTGTTCATATAAGTTTAAAATCCATGAAATCTTCACCACTAAACGTGCTTAATTATTATTAGTTCTACATACAGTATACTAGGAAAAAAATAGATTCAAATACAATCATTTTCGAATATTTCATTACCAATAATATTCTTAACATCGCGAGTCAATATTAATATTCATCCATGAATTATTAAGGATTGGTTCCATAAATAATTTCTTTCTTTTCCCTATCAAGGTTTCACTATTAATGTACCTTTTATCATTTGAATCAGAGCTATAAAAAGAAAATATACCACACTAGAAGTTATGAAGACATTATAATGACATCCGTAAATATAAAAGAAGAGTCCATTTGTCTGCGAGTCCGTTCGCTCTACAGAAATAGCAAAAAACGATTTCCTATTTGAATCGAAGCGTTCCCATTTATGGTAAATTTTCCTGGTCAAGTATTGGTATAAAAATCCTAAAATTAAGTTAATATATAATTAAAAAAGTGTTTATATAGAAAAAGTTGCCTGTTTGGAACTCTTTTGAATCACTTTAAAGTAACTTGTGACGATACCAGTAAGCCAAAGGCTAGACAAATTACATCTTGAAGATTTCTAAGCAAAAATGAAAACTTTTTCTGAATAGATAAATTGCATCTTGAAGATTTCTAAGCAAAAATGAAAACCTTTTTCTGAATAGATAAAATACATCTTGAAGATTTCTAAGCAAAAATGAAAACTTTTTCTGAATAGATAAATTGCATCTTGAAGATTTCTAAGCAAAAATGAAAACCTTTTTCTGAATAGATAAAATACATCTTGAAGATTTCTAAGCAAAAATGAAAACTTTTTTCTGAATACATAAATTACATCTTGAAGATTTCTAAGCAAAAATGAAAACTTTTTCTGAATAAATAAATTACATCTTGAAGATTTCTAAGCAACAATGAAAACTTTTTCTAAATAGAAAATTATTACTTTTTGAAACTGAAATATAAAAAAAAAAACTTTAATATAAACCTTAGCATCCAGTAGAGGATTGTCAAAGAAACCTTCAGGTAAGTCAGTTTCCTGATGAACAGGACCTGATGCTGTTTTCATTTCAACATCACTGCTTTCTTGATCAGACAAGACAGCGGGAGGAGGTGAAGAAGCTTCAGTTTTAATCTCTACACTTTCTACAGACATTTCTTCTTCATCTTTCCCTCTTCCATCAAAAGTAGGAACTGGAGGGGCGTTTTTAAGAATACCTATTAAACAAGACACTTACTTTAATTAAATCAATTTCTATAAGTTTTCTTGTAGTTTAGCCAAAGAGTAACCAAATGTAACTCATTAGTTGTGAGTGAACGTTCTTCAACTCCTTCCATTGAATGTTTATCCTAAGATAATTAGGCAGTGTAGCAAGAAACACGTAGTTTAAACTAAAAAACTTAGTTACAAAGGGAACTAGAATTATTCTACTTCCTAGAATTTTAGCATGTTTCAAATTTAAATGATTTTTTTTTGCCGTATAAATTATGAACTGTATGTTTTTTTATAATTTTTTCTTGTATTTCTTAACATTAAATAAATGTAATAAAATAAATTTAAAAACAATTAGTTTTAATAAACTGCATATAACTATATCTCCGATAAAAAGATTTCACATAAACACGTGAAATAACAATCAATGATCAAACCACAATAAGAAATGGGAAAACAAGACTACTAGTCTAGAAATTGGAAAACTAGTCTTGTTTTTCCATTTCTTATTGTGGTTTGATCATTGATAACTATATCTATGAATATATTCTTACGTAGTAGGAGATATTCAAATTGAGTAGGTTACACATTATAACAGATAAAAAGATTAAGGTCCCACGCTGTACCAAATATAAAGAGGTAGGTCACACTGTATACCAGGTGGAAAGAAGTGGGCTACAAACTATATAAGATACAATACAGAGTAGGCCATACACTACACCAGATAAAAAGGGGTAGGGAACACACTATACCGATACAATTGATAGAGTATACATAACGATATTATGTATCATTTACTTAAAATTATTTTTGTTTACATGTATTTCGATTTCAACTAAAAATTTCATGTTTAACACTTTATTGTGCGATTCGATTTACGAAGCAGAAATTGTTTAACCATAATCAGAATCTCTACTACTAGATGTTTATATAAGCTAACTAAAGATGTTTATCATAGTGTAAGCTAACTACTGGATACGATCAATCATTCCTTGTTTGTTTTAAATAAGCATCAAGGAATGATTGATCGTATCCAGTAGTTAGCTTACACTATGATGTAGTTAGCTTACACTATGAGGAAGAATACAAAAAACATTGAAAATTTGTAGAACTATGTAAAATATTACTGGTAGTATTACCAAAATATTATTGATATTCCAAGTACTATTAGTAGATTTGAGTATATATAGCTACAATTTTTACGATATAATGTGATACGTGAATATTTAATAAAGTGGCACATATAAAGAATCTGAGTCGTATTACACCAAAGAAAGAAGAAGAAGAAGAAATACCTTTCAATTTTTTAGGAGGCACTGGATGAACTGCAGGCTGAGGTTGCACCAAAGTCCTTTTACCATTCTTGACAACATCAGGAGAAATAAAATTATGATCTTCTTCATCATTTGCACTCACTTGTTTCTTTTTCGCTATATTGTCTTTATGTTGTTTTGAATTTATATGCACTCTCCAAATCATTTCATTTTTGATTGCTGAATCGCAGAGGATACATTTTAAAGTTCCATCAGATAAATACTTAAAGGTATATTAAGGAATATATTACAATCACATAGGTACAATTTTATAAATATCACAGTTAAAAGTAATTAGTAGTTGTAGTAGTAATTAGTAGTTAGTAGTAGTTAAATGTTTAGTTAAGATTAAGTTGAAAGTGTTGGCTCTTTTCCAGCCAGGATAGTTACTCGAACAATCATAATTTAAATATAAAAAAAAATTAAACACTGACTCTTCCAACTTTTAAACATCAACATTCTAACATCCAACTCAAACAAATCGGACACAAATTCTTCATAAAGTAACCTTAAAATAATATTTTTATACCAGAATAATGTTCAGAAATCAGTTCAGAATATTTATTCTTATTAGTGTTAAAAACAAATCTAAAAGGATATTTTGCAAGGGGTGACTCCACTTTTTTCGTACTTTCCAAGAGTTTCTTTTTATGTAAGGACATATATTTACGTAGATCATGTTGAGATATTTTTGTCTTTGAAGACATAATGAAAAACTAATAAACTAATTCTTCCATTGACTGTTTTGATACACTAACACGGAGTATTCGTTTGGGTTATAACTGCCAGTTAGGTTCATTAGAATGACTTTAGATATGAACAAAAAAAAGTTATGTTTTGTTGTAATAAAATAACCATGAGATCATTTTTTATAATTATAAGAAAATACATAATATATTTGTCATGTAAACATCTGAATATTAATTACTAGGGAATTAAATGTAATAAGGGTAATTTTTGTTTAAACTGTATTAAAGTCAAATTTTCAGTTATTTTATTGTGTATTTTTTAATATTTTTTTAGACTCTTTTATTTGAATGTATGTCCAATAGTTGTAAGTTTTATATGAGTGGTACAACATTAAGCAAAAGGCAAGTCAGTAATTCTCAGTAACGACTATAATTGGAATTTGTATCATGTGTTTTAATTGATTAATTAATTATTCTAAATTTCGAATTTTGTTATAGTGTTCGTGATTATAGTTCGGTTTCGTTAGCTCCAGTTTTAGGTATTTGTTGAATAGCATATATTTTATAGAAATTGAGTACAGTGAATTTTTTTAACTTTCTTTCTATGCATATTCTTATTATAAGGTATAAGTAACATTATATTATCGAATTAATAATGGAAGTTACGCTATAATATTACGAAGGGTGATTTATTTATATTGAGGAGAAACTATTTTATTTAGTACAACATGTTTGAAGGTCTAAACTTGCAACGTTAAAATGTAACTTCGTGATGAGTGAAGTAAACTTAGTGAACACTTTAATGATGAAGTTCACTTTCAACTCTCTCACTTTTGATGTTACTACATTTAATTTTGTTTCCTTTATAAAATGTGTTTTGAGATTGTAAATGTGTATATTGTGATCTTATTGAAAAGTGTGAACTTTATTCGAAGAAACTAATATTTCAAAATATTTTGTTTTTCAGGTGGCTCTTCTGTACTCTAGTTGCATAATGATAAAAAATATATTGTAATGCAGCCCACTGTATACATTTCCTTTGGACACTTTAACAAGTAGTTTCAAATATAAAGCTCAACACAATATGACCACTCATGTGATCATTTATCCAGTTGATGTGAAAAAAGTTTAACTAAGGAACAGAGGAGCTCTAAATCTAGATGTAGTCGTCTTTTTATTAAGGTAAATCGAATGTCCTATCTATTGACTATCCTAACAATTTTTTTGTTACTTATTATTTGCTTAGCATGATGTACAGTACAGTTTTGTGTTTGATAATAATTGTTACCGAGCTGGAAACTTTTTAACTTTGCATTAAGTTGAAACTTAATGTTTTGTTAAATTTGTCTGATGGGCGTCCACATTTCTTGTAATGTTTAAATCCATGTGAAAAATTTATTAAGCTCAAAAAGATACATTATAATTCAATTGACAGAAACTCATGTAAATTGAATTTCTATCCTAGAATTCTACATTGATTCTGTTATTATTTATTCTACTTACAATCAAGATTTATTTATATAGCTATAAGGCAATTCAATGTGATCGGTACCTACAATATCAATGCGATAAGTAAGTTCGATGTGACCATCACCTGTGACATCGATGTGATAAATGAATTCTTCCTGCATATTATCAGCATGTCGTTGTGTACTGAAGTATACATTGTTACTACCCGTTTTTTAAGGTAATAGATGCTTATATGTGATGGATGACTTTAAATGAGATCTTTTACGTTACCCTAAAACAAATACAAAAGCCCCTGACGTCTGATGTCTTTGAGGTCAAGCACAAAGAATGCGAATCAATTGTCTTTTCCAGATCAACCATAGAAGGAGCATTCTTCATTTCCCATTGTTCGCATGGGTGTTACCATGCGGCATGTGTACCTACATTGAACCATTGTAAAACATCAATATTTGATTGTGAGTAGAATAAATTATGACTCACCGGATTTGTCTATTGTTTTTCCTAATTAAAATATTGGAATGAAAAATTGGGCCAGTCTGACTGCATTAGCCCGTTTAAAACTGAATAAATTAATAATTACACTTTGAACGACAGAAAACGATCCTAAACGAACACAAAACTATTTCCTAATGGTCACAACTGACTGCATTACTACTCGTGGTCTCTATTATTTATTCTCCTGATGACAGTTAAAACCGATAATTCGTGCGAACCGGTTGTTAAAATTACGTAAACCCCAATTCAGACCTGTATTAATTTTAGCCCACTGTCAAACTCCACAAGTGTCTCATAATCAAGTGAACATAAATTATCATAATTTGTGCATGTATGACAACGTAATTTGCGCATGTATATAGCCTATATATAACTAAACAATTTAGTTTCGTTTACGTAACTGTTACTGTGCTCAAATTGCTCATGACAAGCAGATGTTGAGTTGGTCTAGCCTACATTAGGACTAGTTTTAACTTTTAGTTCTGAATCAAATATTGAATGTTTTTAGATCTTATTTCTTGAAATCGCCAGATTAAAGTAAGTGTTTGTTTAGATAAATAATTCAGGGATGGCTGCCCGTCTTTGCAAAAAAATTTTCTGACCGACCTAACTTTAATGATTGATATTTTGAATGAAATGTCATTGCTCAGTAATGCCCTCCAAGCAAGAGGCACAACTTTGTTCAGAGGAGAAAACCTCATAAAGAGGTCTATTAAAGCTTGTTATTGCTTAAAGTCAATATAGGGACATTTGAAAAAGAAATTGATGAGAGGGTTGCTTCGGACGCATTCAAAGAGATCCAGTTTACTGAAAACCACAGATTTGTTAGCCTACCTCGTCAAAAGATACTGGAAGCAAAAATAGAAAATATGAAAAAAACTGATCGCTGGTGATCATGTTAAAGCAACAAGCAATGAGCAGGAAAACTTCCTTGAGCCGAACCTATAATATTTTAAGCACCGGTTCGCACGAACCGGTGTGAACACACGATTTGTTTTCTTGGAACCTGTTCTTAAAAAAATTGTATCCCACTACTACTTCCTATACTTTTAAAGATATGTACTCTCAGTGCCTACGCCCTTTAATCAGCCAGAGTAGTATCGTTGATTACATTTTGAATATATCTATGTGGTTAACTTTTAAGAACATATTTACCTTTAAATATATAATTTAGGAGTGATAAAAATATAATAAAATCCTAATTACGGGCTACACTCCACTTTTCACTTATACGAGTATGAGCCAAGCAAGCAGCATGAAACTCTTTGACAATCAATTTAATTTTGTATTTATTTTAAATATGGCTACTTGCTTTGGTAAAAGTATTATCAAACACATAATCAATCAATTTAATTCGACATTGATTTTAATATGTCTGTATCCGTTTTGTTAGTTATAAAACAAAAGTGGAATCATTGTTCTAAAGCAGTTTAACATTTACTGAATAGCATCTTAATGTTGTTATTTTTAGTGTAATATTTCATTGTACAATATTATAAATTTGATAACAGTTGTATAACGCATTATTCATAAAGTATAATATAAACAATTCAAAATTAAGAATGATTATAAATTGAGTTTTGCTTTTTTGTCTGTATTTGACTCTCCATTAGTTTGAAAGTATTGAATTAAATATTTTTTGATTTTATAATACATATAGTATTACATTTTTTCTTCGAAGAAATTTCCTTCACAAACTAAATACTTAAACTTAAATACATTTTTCTGATTAATTTCATTATTATCAAATGATCTGACTATATCATCAAATGTAAAAATAAAGATAACCAATAGGAGTTGTTAATGATCATTCTTTTAAGTTCATGATATAGCAATGCATTTATTGAATAAAAATATTTATCAAGAATTGGTCAGTTTTGTAGGTTAAATTACATTTGTAATTGAAGGCCTAAGAAAAAATTAGTAAATAAACTGAAACGGCAACTTTAAAAAGTTTTATTTAGGTTTAGAAAACTGACTCTTATACATTTTTTTATAATCAATTTAACGGTCGATATTTTTATCAACTTTTGTATTCTTTCTCAAATATCATTTTGTCTACTAGTATAAATTATATTCATTTTTATTTAATCTTTTAATTCTAACCAATTCGAGTCACTTGAAATTCAGTGCAGATACTCTACAATGGAAAAATGACAAAACGGTAATACAAGTATTAAAAAAAAAGCTGTCAAATTAATTGGTTGTATTATTTTCGTGGTTCGCTCTTGTGAAGTATGGGTTGTTTACTACTTCTTTGTGATGAGGTATATTGAAGTCCTGTGATATGACTCGTATCAAATTTGTTTATTATTGGTTTAATGTGAGCTAGATATGTTGCAAGTTATATAAAGGTCATGGGTTGGGTTATTTCTCCCCCGTTTTTGATAGTTAATCGGCCTTCTTATTTGGCTAGGGGTCTCCTATAAGTATAACTTATTCGCCCCATAAATCTCTTCACAAATCCAGTTCGGTTAGTCTAGGTTGCAGTGATAATCTCACGAGATAACACACATAGAATGAACATGGGGTTTTTGTGATACCACACAATGAATATTCTACATTGGGAGTCCTAAATTTTTGCCTAACTCAAGTGTATTTAGAGTAGAGATCTTTAATGCATTCCTGACATCGTACAGGCTTGGGACCTTTCTGAAGGCTGACTCTCAGATTATTTTTCACCTTCACCATGAATAAATTGAGGGCCAGAGTGGGTATTGAACCCCGGATATACCAGTCCTTAGGTGAGGACATTGCCACTAGGCTCCACTGGCCTCTGTGATACTCGTAGTCCAGCGTAACAGTGCATTTGTCATTTCGAGTACAGTCCATTGGGTAATTGTTGTTTGGGCCAAGATTGCCAGCTGGAGTCAATAGAAAACACAGTTTTGCTGTGAGTAGTGGATTTCACAAGATTTCCTTAACTTCACAAACGTTGAAGCATTATCTTCTTCAAAATTACATATGAAATTACTGAAGGTTGTCCAACTGTTGCAAGCTCCCTAAATCTTTGCTGCCATAATAGCTCCTGGTAGGGAAGAACCATAATTTCAAATGTTTAAGTTTATGTTATCTGTAGCTGAAGCGGATGGTTTCTTGCAGTGGGGAAAGAAATAATGCTAATAGTACTTATTATAAAATATCATTATTGGTGGTGTCTTTTGTTTTGAATCCATTACTAAAATGTTGAAATTTGATATGAATGTATTAGTGATTTATTTCTTCCTTGTTTGAACAGTTCTGTTAATCGATGAAATTAATTTTTGTTTCAGTTAATTCTGTACGCTTCAATGGAAATAAAGGGAGAATGAGAAGTCCTATGTACAAATGACTGGTTCAACAAAACTGCTACAAATACTGACTGTAAATAAAGATATTTATAATTATTTTTGAAAAAGAAGGAAAATGGATGAAGCTAATTTAATTGTTGAAGGGAACGGGAATGTCAAAAAATGCATAATGAAGTATATCCCTCTGAAGCAACGGCAGGACTCAGATCCTGGGGAAGAGAGCCATGATTTAGATTTCTTCTACGCGGACTCTGACCAACACATAAATGAAATTGCTGAGTTGTACAGTTACACGGAACAGTATGAATTCCCTTTAAATTTAAAAGCTTTTGAAGAGATAATGAATTCGTACGGATTTGAACCTTGTTGGCATAAACTTTCAGAAAGTCAAAAGAAATCTGTTGTTATTAAATTGTTAGATCAAACAGAAGTATCTGATAAAAATTTAAGAATGCAAGCAGCAAGATGTGTGCTTTATCTGCTTCAAGGTTGTTGGGTTGAGGTTCAGTCAGATAAAGAACAGATGCAAAACACCAAGGAAAATGTAATACTTCTTTACGATTTGGGTACATTTCATGCTTTTATAGATTTGTTGAACTTGGAAATTGATAATAGTACAAACACGGCGTCGTCCACTATTCGTAAATGTGCTGTTAGTTTAAATGACTCGACTGAATTACGGGTTATACTCAGTGTTTTGTACATATTTGTTGAGGTTATGAGATGTTTGCAGGAAGAAGATATGGAAGAATACAGAAAACATATAGAAGCTTTTAAAAATGATATTTCTATTCCAATGGGAGATGAAATGTTGATAATAAAACTTTTTACTATGGTTACAAAATTCTGTAGTGGAACTGCATCACACTTTCCTATTAAAAAAGTGTTGCTTCTTCTTTGGAAAACGATATTGGTTCTTTTAGGTGGAATGGATACATTGTGGTCTTTAAAAAAGAAGTACAGAGAGGATGCTGGTTTAGAAACAATGGATAAAGATACTTTAGAAGTTATAAAGACAATGAGATCGTCATCTCCTCCGGCCAGTACTTCAGATGCCAACGAAGGACAAAATCTAAAGCGTCATCAAAGAAGACGAGGTTTGATCAAGCAAAGTTCTCTTGATGAAACAATGACCGTAGATTTGGAAGCATTTGATCAACAGGAAGCTGATGATGAGTTAAGAGAATTCGAAGAACGGCAGGATATTGGTACACCTCCACCAACGTCTAGTATACGCTCTGGTTCATCATTATCATCAATTGATAAAAGCCTTCCTTGGATTCCGAAAGTAAGACATAAAGATTTAGACGCATTCCTTCAAAATACTCGAATGAAATTTGTTGGATTTTCCCTTGAAAATGATCGTGATTCACTTTTGGGTCTTCCCGAACCCATTCACGAAGCTGTTAATGTGCTAAAGAAACACATGTACACTTCTTTATCAGAAATTCAAATAAAAAGGGAAGAAGAACTTATGAGAAATCCAATTTCTAAAAAGGAAATATTAAAATCTACAAATGCTACAGAAACTCTTTACCAAGCTATGTTTACTAATCTTCCGCAGTATAATATTGCCCTGCTCAAAATACTTTTAGCTGCATCACCCACCTCGAAATCAAAATCTGATTCGGTGAACATTATGGTTGATGTTCTTCCCGAGGAGATGCCTATGACTGTTATACAATCCATGAAGCTGGGCACCGATATCAATAGACATAAGGAAATCATTGTAAAAGCCGTGTCTGCTATTCTACTTCTTTTACTAAAACACTTCAAACTTAATCACATATATCAGTTTGAATTTATGTGCCAGCATTTGGTCTTTGCCAATTGCATACCTTTAGTTTTAAAATTTTTTAATCAAAATATTACAAATTATGTTGGTGCGAAAAACATTATACCTATTCTTGATTTCCCTTCTTGCGTTATAGGAGTTCAACCTGAACTTACAGTAGAGAATTTAGAAATTGGTGACAATCAAAAATATTCTTGGAAAAACTTGTTTGCCTGTATCAATTTGTTAAGAATATTAAATAAATTAACAAAATGGAAACATTCTAGGATTATGATGCTTGTTGTGTTTAAGTCTGCTCCAATATTGAAGAAAACTTTGAAGGTGAGACATGCTATGATGCAGTTGTATGTACTGAAACTGTTGAAGATGCAAACCAAATACTTAGGCCGTCAGTGGAGGAAATCCAATATGAAAACAATGAGCGCTATATATCAAAAGGTAAGACATCGGCTTAACGATGATTGGGCTTTTGGCAATGATATGGATGCAAAACCATGGGATTTTCAAGTTGAAGAAAACGCTTTAAGGTCCTCAGTTGATCGATTCAATATTAGACGATATGATAATGCTATTGATCCTGATTTTGAACCAGTTGATAATTGTGTCACTTCAGTCCTTGGCCGAAATATAGAACTCACTGAAGAATTTAAAAAATATTATTATTTATGGTTACAACAAGAAGTCTTTGAAAATGAAACAAAATGGGATGAACTTTTCTGCAACAATTATCTTTGATTATTGTATATATTCTCATGTATATAGGTAGTGTACTTGTGAAATCTCCCCTTCCCTCTTAATGCTTCTGTATATATATGTAAACTAGTCATGTTTCCTCATAGTCAAAACAAATGGCAAGGAGTTCTCTGCTTCTACTAACTTATTTAATATAATCCCGTATACTGTTGAGTGGATCTGATTTTAAAATCGAACTCCACTTCCTTAACAAAAGTATGTAATAAACAAATTTTTTAACTTGATAGTTCTTTAAATTAGCCTATTCCTTTTTTTTTGTACTTTACTGTAAGTAAAGTATAATGAATGAATTGATGAAGGAAAAAATAAACGATTTTGACGGATTTACAAGTTTTATAGTATTTTGCATCGATTAGTCATATTTGTGAATGGTTGTGTATAAAAAATGTAAACACATTACATTTCGCACTGTTTCAGAGATTTTTAATAAAATTTAGCAATTATTTTGTTCTATTTTGAAGTTATTGACAAAGTCTTGACATATACAACGTTTTATTAAGAAAATAATGTGTTTCGAACTTGTAGTATATTTCTTTTGATTTATTTACTAATAATGAGACAAAAAGTGATCTTTAATAAAGCAAACCTTTCCATTTTATATATGCCCATCTATAAGCAGATGGATATCACTTGTTTGATACCCTTGTTTTTTTAATATAACATAGTTTATGTATATTTAAACATATACGTGAATATAACATTGGCATGTTTATTTACCAATACCTTGGTAAGAGATATTTAGTTCCTGATGTGGAAAAGAATGTCTATTTTGAAGGAGATTGAATTATTTTAACATTAAAGTTTACTTGTTATCTTTTACTAGATCTTTAATAGAAATCAGACATTCCTTTACTTAAAGGTTAAAAATAGTAGGTGAAAATAATATTTCATAACCTGACTGATAAATACAAAGCTTGTACTCGCTGTTTATTCCACACAATTTTATTATTAACACTTCAGTCTGGATAATTTATCTCAAGTCTACAGAATACCTATTTCCAGATTCACTATTATCTAGTTTTGTTAGCATACCGTTTAAATATGTCGCCTGGCATATTGTATGAGTACAATAATTAATATTTAAAAAACTATTACAATAATATTATTGCAATATTAGCTTGTATTTCCAAATTGTAATAAAATATTTAGCTTTATTTATTTTATCAAAGGGTAATAAAAACTGGACTGATTGAATATTATATTCCGTTATAATAAATATATTTATTTCCAATTCTTTCTAATAATATCTATTTATTCATTTTCCAAATTCCTGTTTAAAACTGAATTTATTACAAGATTATGGGATAAACAATCTAGGAATGAATAATTTTATTAGATCTACTGATAATCATAGCTATAGTATGCATTCTATATCATTTCATAATATAGCTTTCAGTAGAAATCACACATCAATAATTTTTCTTTCCCTTAACTTTCATTTCTGTGGTTATTTCTCGAGAAAAGATTAACAATTCGGTCACATTGACTCATTTGAAACACGTGAGTGTCATGTGTTTAGTCTAAAAAAGGTAGCAAGAGGTCTACTTTGTTACTTCTTTCAACTTTTTGTACAAATGTAATAAAATTGCGATTGATTCAAAAAAGCTATTTTAGTTTGAACAAAACAAAACAAAATCGTATAAATTTCAATACGATTGAAAATTGGTAGTAACTAGTAAACTTTGTTACATTATTTCAATATCCTGTACTAGTGTACTAAAAGTGAGATATGTTTGAAAACAGGTAGTAACTAGTCTTAGTTGTTACATTTTTCAACTTTTTTACAAGTATACTAGAAGTTCGATATGATTGAAAAAAAGTAGTAACTAGTCAACTTTGTTTCATTTTTTTAATTTTTAGTTTGAGTTTACTCAAACTGGGCTATGATTGAAAAATGGCAATAACTAGTCAACTTTGTTACATATTTTCAACATTATGTTAAAATGTACTAAAAGTGTGATATCATTGAAGACAGTTTGGAACTAGTCAACTTACAAAATAAGAAATATTGTGTTATAAATTCAGTTAATGCAATGCAGAACATGCTGCAATAAAATAAAAAAAAATTATAGTTTGAATATATTTTCATTTAGTTCTAAAATATGAATTGAAACATGAATGAAAAAGACACTTTTAGTTTTCATTGATTATTTATTTGAGATGGAGAAAGGTAAGACTTTCATAATTAAAAAAAAAAAATTAAATAGAACAAAACTAGAAACATCGTTTGAATGTATTTAAATATAGTTCAACAACTTTAAATTAAAATTATTAAATTTTCACTGTAAAAATGAAATATGAATGAAAAACATACTTTTATTTTTTATTGATTATTTAATTGAGATGGATGAAAATAAGACTTGTAGTCTGGTGTGGGTCGTTTTGAATTATCATAGTCGATTTCTATGACAATGTTTCGACCTAACCTCTCGCCAGTAGCCTTTTGAACGAAGCTGTATACATCCTCCCAAATCGAGTCACAGCTTTCTTTAATATAATCAACAAATAGTTTAGTTGTTTTTAGATTGAAAGAGGACTTGATTACTACCTGGTCCTCTGAAACGCTCATCACGTGATAATATATGCAGGGATCTTCTTCTAAAACTGGGGCGTTTGAGATTTTTTGTTTTAATGTATTATTTCTATAAACAATTTTTATTATTTTTTTCATTGATCTATTTGGTAAAAAAGTTGAAGATTTTTTAAAATCATATTCGGGAAAACCGATCCATTTAGATGTTTGAACTATTTTATCAACAAATTTTTTTTGCCTATCTTTTCTCTTTAGTTGTCTCTTCTTTTGTAGGATGGTCGGTTCTTTAATATTATATTTCGTTAGCTTACCTGTTTGTTTATTTTCAATGCTTTCATCACTGGTATCTGATTCCCAACTGCTACCCGAACTGTAGCCCGATCCATCAGATATTGGTTGATGCTCCAAACCACCAACCTTGCCTTTCCAATTAGGCTTACAGGTTTCCTTACGTAAACGATTGCGGTACAATTTAAACATTAAATCTAGTTTAAATAATCATAAAAATAAAAAAAAAAAATTTGAACAAACAAGTTTCACAGGTGAATTTTTATCAATTTACAAGTGTAGGTCTTTTCAAACCTACTTATTTCTCAGTGAATTCGTTCATTTTTCACTGAGCAACAAAAAAAAAGCAACTTTTTACTTTGTTGTAAAAGCAACAAAAAGCAAGACTAATCAATAAATCGAAAAAGAAATTTAATTTAATTTACAATCATGATCAAAATAAAGTTTTAGCAGAAAAACCGTCTTATTACATACACAGTGTGGTCGTTCTCAGAAAAAATGTTCATCGAAGGATAGTTTTCATACATATTATATTCTCGTTAAAAAAAAAATAAAACGTTTACATCAGATCAATTTCTATTGCTAATTTTTAAGTAAAGTAGCAATTTATTTTATATTTGGTGAATAAACATGAGTATTAAATTTGTTACATTATTACAGAAAATGAAGTCAGATCGTCAAGTAACATCTTCAGTAAAAGTATCTGCGACATTTCCCTAATCTATGAGATTTCATCCAGAGGTGGAAATCAGCTAAATCGAAGGCCAATTTAATAATTAAAGGTAGTATTTAAGGCACTATACGAATCTTATCAAAATTAGGGGAATAACGGGCAGAAAGAAAATCACTTTTTTAGCTAGTCAATTTGGAAGCTACAATCATTTCAATTGCTACAAATGTGATGAAGGCACATGGACAATGATTTGGAATGGCCTTCTTTACATGGGAGCGATGGAAGTAGAAAAATGTCCACTGTAGGTTACATTGATATGCAAAAAGGATGTCAATGTCATGATATCCTTTTTTGAGGGTGTTGGAAACTTGCTAAATAAAGGAAAGCATGAACTGAATATTCAGATGGAAGTAAGAATTAGGTCTAGCTCATGTTTACTATGGGACCAATCTCTATATATAAAGATCGTGAGTTTGTTTGTTCACCCATTTTCCGAGGAGATAGAGACCTGAAATTAAATATATATTACTTATTAACTGAACAATGTTAAATAAAAGAAAATTATCACCATATTCCCAAAATTGGATCCAGGGTAGCAAGTGTCTTGCATGCACGATGATGACAGTAGTGCAAATGTATTGCATATAAATGTAACAAAAAAAAAAATTTTTTTTAATTTAATATTTGCATAATATAAACACTGGTAATAAGGTAAAGGCATGGAGCCAGGGTAGCCCACTGGCTTGCGTGCTCGCCAATGACAGTAGCACAATAAATTAAAAATAAATGTAACAAAAAAAATTGTTGAATTTAAAATTTAACAATTAACATTTGTGCTGTTGCTGATCGTTTTCAGTCGCCGCTTTACCTTCCTGCGGGACTCTTCGCTTCCTCATGACGACGATGGTCGAAATATAGAAGTGAGTTATTCCTTTGTTTATCTGTGTGCTACCATCTTTTAATTGGTTTATATATGTATAAAAATTTCACATAAACACGTGAAACAACAATCAATGAAATGAAATCAAGAAATGGGAAAACAAGACTAAGATCTTTCAACCGTAACAAGCGGTCTTCGTCAGAGTCAAAAACCCAACTGTTGGGGTTTTGACTCTGACGAAGACCGCTTGTTACCCAACTGTTGGGTTTTTGACTCTGACGAAGACAGCTTGTTACGGCTGAAAGATCTTAGTCTTGTTTTCCCATTTCTTATTGTGGTTTGATCATATATATATATATATATATATATATATATATAAACTGTAAAAGTAAAAATTAGGTTATCAAAATGATTTTCAATATCCAAATATATCATGTCTGTTTATTGTGTATCATAGGATATTGTTAAGGGTTCAGAAAAAAAAAGACAACATATTTATGCAAATTATATTTTATTTACCTTGGAGAAAATAAAATCATTGATCGTTTGTTTAAGTCACAAACATAATTAAAATATGTAAAAAATACACTCGAATGTACATTATAAAAAACTTTGAACTCTATAATTAGATGATTCATTATTGTTACTCACTTTCCTGAAACAGAGGAGAATGATTACGTTAATTGTAAATGAAATGTACGTTCATTCAGGTCTGTGGAGTTGGAGAAAATTTAGTGAAGTGATTCGTAAAAAAAAACAAACTCAGATTCCGATAATTTTCAAAACAAATTTTTTTTAACTTTAAAATAATAAATAAGTCACAAAAAAAATGCAAATTACATTAAATTTAGCAATGTGCAAGAAGTGTTTAAATTATTTTTATTCAATGACATTTTTTTTAAAATATTATTGTAGTACTTTTGATACAAAATAATTCAACACACTTCTCCTATGATTTATTTTCTTGTTTTTCCCATATCCACACTTAAAGGCCTACTATCTTTTTGCACTTACATGAAGCGACATAATTCAGCTTACTTTAATTTTCCGTTATCCAGTCCAAATTTTTTAACCCATAGACGATAGCCTTTCTCAAGGCACCAATGCATGTGATGTCACCCATCCAAATACTAACCACACACAAAATAACTGAACTTTAATGACCTAGCGGAAACAGAAAATGTAATTCCTCTCATTTCAACCATATTATGTTCTTTGAAACACCATGTTACTGCTAGCGCTTTGAGCGTAACGGAATATTACAATAATTATCTTTAGAGATTGGAGTTACAGTGCCGTATATGAAGCAATACTTGGTCGCGATAAACTGCCACTGTAAAACAAGCCTATTTACAGAAGTATTCTAGATTGTAGTAAGATAGTAATTGTTATCAAATGCATAAGTCCAAATGGCAGATCTAAAATAAGTATAGTCATAAACGGGCATTCAGAAATTTTATAGTTAGAATAGCCTGTTCAAAATGCTAGAAGTCCGAGTTGGAATTAGTTTATAAACTCCACAGTCCTACATTCAGCAAACATGTTCACAAAATAATGTACAATGCTTCAAGATGCGATCTATTAACAATGGAACTACAATATATCGCTAGGACATTGTTTATGAAAATACTGGTAGACTTATACCATCTCTGAGCTCTCTTCAGACTAAAACAAATTTTAAGAATTTCAATTTAGATTTAAAAATATTCTTCACATTAGAACATACAAATTATTTCACATTTTTCTTGAGGTTTGATTTAAATATTTCTATAACATTTTTCCTGTACAACTGTAACGTACAGTCTTTTATATTAATATATATGTCTAAACCACAGTTTGAAAATCAAATCATCCAAAACAAGTGGTATTCTTCAGAGTCTAACTGATACTCGTACCAACGAAGACGACTTGCTTGGCTGAAAACTCTGTCATTTTTTTTTTATTTTCGTACTGTGGTTCATGCGTGTATTATAAATCATGATAATGATACATACATGGAGTTGAACAGATCATATTACGTTAGGTATTGTTAAAGGTCCTAGAGAATAGAGTTTTATAATTGAAAAAATTAAAAGAAAAGTTCATCGATTAGGTAAACATGAAAAATACGTACGCAGGAATGAGAGAATTCAGTAGGTCAAGATTTCAAATTCTCAACTAAACTTCATTCCAAGTGTCACGTTGTCATGAGTATTTACAGTAAAAATAAGAAAACTTGTAGCTCGTATTCAGTTTGCAGATACAGGGTCTCCGAAGTTTTACCAGAATTGCATAATTTAGTTGGTCCCTCAGTTAAATAATGATGTTCCTTAGTCTCTGTGGTTAGATGCCTCACCTAGTTAAGCACTCTTAGAATATAGAAAAAGCAACACACTAGGTGCAGTGTGTTGCTTTTTCTTTATAAATCAGTTTATTAGTATCGTGAGATTCGCTAATAAAAATGCACTACTCAAATAAAAAATACGAAATATTTTGTTTTCAATAAAAGTTTATTTAGTTGTCTAAAGTTTCAACCGCTAATTATAAGCGGTCGAAACTTTATTCTGACTGATCTCAAGAATAAGAGTCATGGATATATTCCGTTTTTTTTTTTTGTGCCATGGTTAGGTTTGCAGTGAATCAAAAGTTTATTAATAATCACCAAAGAATAATTTGATCGAAAAATTAGAGGAAATTAGAAGAAAAGAGGTTTCAATACGTAAAAAGAATTTAGTACATTGAACTGTATAAATCCAGACATAAACATGATTTTGCCTAATTTAGTGCTTCAACTAAGAAGGGAGTTTTCTTCTATATTCTCGTTAGTATAAATCCTACCGTGACGGTTCCACCTCATCTGGAAAATCTTTGTTTTAAATTGACCGGATTCGACACTCGTCCATCTTCCATTGCAACTTACTCATTTTGAAGATTACTATGGAAGATGGATATGTTTCAAAAAGCCAAGCAAAAAGATCTACGAGATAAAATGGTCCACTTTCATTTTTGCAAGATATGACACCAATTTAGCATGAAAAGGGAAATACTTAACTCAACGATACTTCAATTATCACTAAAAACCAACCATATAATTAAAGTAGTTTTAAAATACACTTGTCTATTCAAGGGACCAAAACCGGTGAGTTTCGATAACAAAAATACACCTCTTGAGTAAACAATACAAACATTTTTATTTTCAGTTAGAGTTTACTCCACAATTTTAATTACAGGGTCTAGTATGGTCTTATCGGCAGCGTAGTTGCCATTACCATAGTACACAAAATTGAAAGTTCAAATCTTGGTCATGACCTACATTTTTCTTGCAGAATTATCTCCAGCCTTCGGAGAGGAAATAAAACAATTGGTCCCGAGTCTATATAATATCAGAGTTCGTGCAAACCCCTAATAAAGAACTTGAGAAAGACAAAATTTAGGACTTACTTTGTCTTATTTATATATGATCTTTAGACAAAAATTAGAAAAGATCTTAATCTTGTTTTCCCATTTCATATTGTGGTTTGATCATTGATATATATATAAAAAGATTTCACATAAACACGTGAAATAACAATCAATGATCAAACCACAATATGAAATGGGAAAACAAGACTAAGATCTTTCAACCGTAATAAGCGGTCTTCGTCAGAGTCAAAAACCCTACAGTGAGTTGGGTTTTTGACTCTGACGAATACCGCTTGTTACGGTTGAAAGATCTTAGTCTTGTTTTCCCATTTCATATTGTGGTTTGATCATTATATATATATATATATATATATATATATATATATATTATATATATAATATATTTTTTTTTATAATTTTTAATTTATAATCTTTAATTTTATGGTTTTATCTATTGTTTTTACTTTCTCCGTTCTCCGACGTTTAGTGCCTAGCTCCTTTTTTACGCTAGTGCTGCTCTCATCGGTTGACTCTTTATTGCTTCATTCGCGCTCCGTTCTTCGACGTGGGGAGATCTCTCTCACTTCGTCCTCTCTTCTAGTCTACTCTCCTGATGACGAACAACAGTTCGAAATATTGAATTCTGTAAGTGTTCTTTTTATTCTCTTTTCTGTGTCGTGCTTTGTGTAATTTAAAGTTATATATATATATATATATATATATCTAGGTATGTATTATATTATATTTAACGTAGTGCAAATGAATATAAAAGTAAGAGTAAACCTGTAATTAAAAAGGGAACAGAAATAAACCCCCTCATGGTAGGGTTAATCCCCCTGAGGAAAACATAAAAAAAAACTTACACCAGAACAGCTCTTAAGTTCAAATGTCAACTATGGATATTGGAAACATCATTTAACAAATGATGGTTAAATTAATGAGTAGCAATTCATTTAACTAACTAATTACTACTCCTCTCACAGAGTACAACATGTTTTCTTGATATACATTTCACCTCACCAAATGTATTTACAGATAATTATCTCCAGTTAATCAGCTACCCTGATGAACCACGGTTTCTTTTTAGCTCTCATTATTTTCAAAGTAAATATTCCGTCACGCTACAGGTTTACTGTGGCTTTGATTCCACGGCAAGTAATGCAATATTATCACAAATTAAGAGGGACCACTGTGGCTCCTAATTGTATTATTGACTAAAGACATCAAACATATTTTTACGACACATTTTAAGTCTGTCATATTATTAGTGTTAGTGATAATTCTTCAGATGATAATATCTAATGTAATATTTTCTGTTTTTCCATGACATCAAATCCAATCCCAAGAAAAAAAATACATTTTATATTAATTTTTCTTAAATAAAAACATATTCATTTTGACTGAAAATATCATTTAGTTAAACCAGTTGTTCCCGACCTTTTCTAAAAGGCGACCGGTTTCGGTTTGCTTAAAATTTTACTACATCCTGTCTTAACATTTAGTATTTCCTAATAAAAAATAGCTTTATACATATCATATGAAAGCCATCATTCATATGATATGTATAAATCATACATTATAATATACCAAACCACATACAAATAAAAACTCTAATTGTCATAATATCTCATTAATATATACTTTAAAAACTTTGAGAAACAGAAACTAGAACTTACACTCAAATTTCGACCCTTTTAACCCCATATGTCAGACCCTTTTAACCCCATATGTCAGAGTCAAGGCCCACGGGCCAAATCAGGCCCGAGAGAGGGTTTTCTATAGCCCGCAGGATGATATTAGTTTATTATTAAAACCGACCCGCAGGCTGCAGAAGTTTTACACACACCAATACTACATTCCCCACAATGCGAAGGCGACGCAGCGAGCGTGGCTTCATTTCATAATTTATCAGCAGTCATTAGCATAATAGGAAAAGTTAACTTTCAGATACCCTTCAAAAATGGTAAAACGGAAGGCGGACACTGAGAACCGGTGGTTTCAAACAAGGTGGGAGTCGAAGTACATGTTCACGGAGCTAGCTGGAAAACCTGTATGTCTAAATGAGAAAATATACTGATGCTGCCTTGAATAATACCGCTTCAAACATTTAATGTTCATGTTATATATAAAGGAAATTTGTCTTTTGCGCTGTTGAAAATTAAAAAATGACTGACAAAGCCATAAGAAAATATTGCTTCATTTATCCGATCATATTGCAATATATTTGTTAGGTTTTCAGTAGGTTCAATTTCGTTCACTACACTATATGTGGTCATTTTAAAAAAATTCAATAAACATTTGATCAGTCCGGCCCTCGGCTTGTTGCTACATTTTTTATGTGGCCGTCCGTCCATTTTGACTTTGACACTCCTGATTTTAACGGTCATCCTCAGGAAAGGAAACCGAGTAGCTAGAAGACGAAAGCCATCTGGACAGCTTCACAGAATATGTACAGCTTGGTCACAACGAAAACGAAAAAAGTAGTAGGAATGCTGAAGATGAATAGTAACGAGTAAAAAATATAATAATAAAAACATTAATAATAAAAAGAAATCTTCATAAATATAAAATTCAAAAGAACATAAAATTAAGAAATAATAAAATAATATAAAATAAATAATAAAAAATTTAAGTTACAAAAAGCCCTTTTGGATCAAATTTCGTTTATCACACACACACACACACACAATATATATATATATATATATATATATATATATATATATATATTATATATATATATATATAAAGATTTCACATAAACACGTGAAATAACAATCAATGATCATATATATATATATATATATATATATATATATTTCGTTGAACAATTGACCATATTTTGCTGAAGTCATTTTTTTCACCAGTTTTTTGAGGTTTCTGAATAATTATCTCCTTTCCTTCATCCGAACGTTGGAGAATATTTATTAGGGTGAATCCAGTCATTTTGAGTGGCTTCCAGTGATCTTCAGGGAAATTATAAAGTTTTTTTAAGGTGTTTAGAGGTGGTGTTAAGACAAAGTTCGGAGTAATCGTTTAAAGTAGTATATGCACTCGACTTTTATCATATTTATTAGTTTTATAATACATCTTTTTTTCCTTTTTTTTTTTATCGAATTATTAGTCTTAGAATCTCCTTTTATCCAGGATCATTCGAGAATGACCAGTCCCACTTGAAAATGTACAATATTCCAAACAGGTTGGAACGCCACAACACCGATTCACGAGGTAAGACGGACTTTTATAATATGATGTTCAATAACCTCTGTGGTACTGACAATTTGCATGTATACCTTGGAAACTGTAACGCGGTCACCAAACAATACCATAACACTTCACGGAGGTCGGGAACCACTGATTTAGCTTTAAGTATTAGTAAAAAAAATGAATATAATGAAAGTAAAAACTTACAGTCGGATCACAATTAGCACAATGCCAGGCATAGCCCTTGCCCTTGGGTGACTTCTTAAGGGGTGGATTGAGACAAGCAAAATGAAACCCGTGGAGGCATTCATCACACCTGCAAACACAACAAAACACTTCACATCACTCACTATGGAATAATAGTTAGTTTAAAATAATATATAATGTAATATATATATATATATATATATATATATAGAGAGAGAGAGAGAGAGAGAGAGAGAGAGAGAGAGAGTTGGGTTTTTGACTCTGACGAAGACCGCTTGTTACGGTTGAAAGATCTTAGTCTTGTTTTCCCATTTCTTATTGTGGTTTGATCATTGATTGTTGTTTCACGTGTTTATGTGAAATCTTTTTATATATACTCGTATATATACATCATGATTTGTTTTCTTGACCCAATATTTATATGATGTAATTTTTTTTTAGGTTTGAGGTCCAATGATTAAAACTAGTCCTTTTGCCGACGTTTCGACATATATTTATGTCATCTTCAGGGCTACAACATGATTGTTTTACAATTAGCACTACTATTACTACTATTTGGTAATTTATTACATTTTAATATGTTCGGTAACAAAGAGGAATTTATTGATAAATCAGTTATTACGACTATGGATTATTTTGTTTTACAAAATTGTTATGTATAACAAAATAATCCATAGTCGTAATAACTGATTTATCAATAAATTCCTCTTTGTTACCGAACATATTAAAATGTAATAACTTACCAAATAGTAGTAATAGTAGTGCTAATTGTAAAACAATCATGTTGTAGCCCTGAAGATGACATAAATATATGTCGAAACGTCGGCAAAAGGAATAGTTTTAATCATTGGACCTCAAACCTCAAAAAAAATTACATCATATATATATATACATAATTGGTATCGAGGACATCGAAATATAGTAGTGAGTTCAGTGATTTCTTTCTATGTTCTTTTTAAATTCTAGTTTATATATATATATATTTAAATAACGACCAATTTACAAAGATTAGTTCTTTTTTCGGATTTCTAAGTGCTCTATATATGTAACTTTATTTGTCTATCAATTTACTATTTGTGGATTCTATTTTATGTTTCTCTTTCACATAAATTATCTTTTGAGAAATTACCCAAAAGCATTAGTATAATACCGAACAAATTTTAAAACATAGCAATACAACAGGATATAGATTACAACAGGAGGACAATTTTTACTTCTTCCAGTCATTCTTCTCGTGGTCCCATTTGGATGAAATTACTTCGATCGGACCAATAGCGAGATTAATCATTCTCTTCAACTAGGCTTGCTGTCTCTCAATTGTGAATATTTCAGTTAAGTTCTTTAGGGTAAATAAAGTGCTTAATGAACATGAATATCCAAATAGCAGAACTGCAAATGATAAGGGCAATTCCTACATTGTGTTTCCATTTGCCCGTTGGATCATCAACTTTCTCCAAAGTCTGAAAAAAGCTAGCTCTGTAGAGAGCTTTCTTCTTGGCTATTGTTAACTTTTCCCAATCTCCCATTTCCTTCTCTTTTAATGCCTTAGTGTGAGTAGTGTCATGCCTTAAATTGGATAGCAGGAAATGGAATGTTAATTCGGTCAACATAGGTAGGTTGTCCATTGGTTTCATTACCAACGACTGACTTCCCCTCGCACCAATTATTGATGGTTCAATCACTGCTGTGCTTGAAGCAAATCGCACTCCTGGTAATCGCAATGAAGCTAAAACCTCTTACTAACTGGGCCATACCTCGGGTGGTCTGAAGTTACATACGGTCTGATCAGGAGAAAGGCTGTGACGATCTTATATATAAATATGGAGTGCTCTCCACTCAGTGCATTGACTAAAGTCTCTTTCTGCAGGCATTTATTATGATCCTTCTGTATTGACCCGAACACTCACTATTCCCATTGGGGCACGGTCCTGGTTTTGTAGCTTTACTATAAACTGTTGCGCTAAAATAGATAGGTATAACTACCCAGGGGTAGGTATATAACTAGTTATACAAGCATTAAGGTCGTGAATGCGGAAGCTGCCATTTACTTTAATAAAATAAATATAATACTTTACTTTACTTTATTATACTTAATAAACTTTATACTTTAATTAAACTATAAATTATATTTATTTAAACTTTTATACTTATACTTTAATATACTTTATTATAAATAAATATATTATTTCAACACATGTTTCGAACTGATGAAATAAATAAAAACATAAGTATAATTATGTAAATTATTATATATAATAATTATACAATCATAAATTATGGAATATGATTTCAATATTTACAGATATAAAAAGATTTCACATAAACACGTGAAATAACAATCAATGATCAAACCACAATAAGAAATGGGAAAACAAGACTAAGATCTTTCAACCGTAACAAGCGGTCTTCGTCAGAGTCAGTTGGGTTATTGACTCTGACGAAGACCGCTTGTTACGGTTGAAAGATCTTAGTCTTGTTTTCCCATTTCTTATTGTGGTTTGATCATTTACAGATATGACGAAAGACAAATAAATTTGTTTTAAAAGTAAAAATCGTTATACCTGACAAGGTTTGAATTTGTTCCAGGTAAGTTACAGAGGATGCAGATGATTTGCTGTGAATCCTCTTGTTTGACGGCCACTGGAAGAACTGGCTGCTCAGCTAACTTGGCCATATCCGGAGACAAATCACTGCTTGGAGTGGCCACATAAGAACTCCCTCCTCCAAGACCAGGAATCGATTTGAACTGCAAATCATTGCGGTCGATAAAGAAGAATGAAAGTATAGGTTAGGCCAGCCGTCGGGAATCTGTAGCCTTCCGCAGTTTTGTTGGGAAAAATTTTTCACAATATAAAGAATTACAATTCCGGTAATAAAGAAAAAAATTCTGACATTTAGGTAGATGACTATTTCTCAATCATTTCTTGAAAAGATTAAGCTTTTAGAAAATGTTTTCCTAAGTTAACAGAGGTAATAAACGAATGCAAAGAGGAGACTGCTGAATCTTTTGAAAGATGCGTAACAGTTGTAGAAGCACTGATCGAGGAATATAATGATGGATTCAAGGATTTTAAACATAACTATTATAAAATAATTTGTTTATCCGTGGTGGCTTTTTGGGGAAGTGGACGGTCCTAAAATGGCCTTTACTTCAAGAAAGGTTTCCTACACCTTTCAGCAAAAGAACGCTGTTCAGTGACTTTTTTTTTCTCGCAACATTCAGAAAGGAAAAGAAAAAAAACATACATTATTTTAATGATGGTTGAAAAATAAAATAACGCGCAATGTTCAACCAGTATAATTTCAGACCTAGCATAATGGTGCCAGGATAGTCTAGAGGCAACGTTAGATCCGGGGTTCAATGCCCACTCCTTGCTCTCCATTGATTTATGAGGAAGGTGAAAAAAATCTAATCACATTATCATTAGCAGAGGGCGTTAAGCCGTCGGCCCCGAGCCTATACGATGTCAGGTAATGGTTAAAGTTCCCTACTCTAAATATGTTTCAGTATGGCAAAATTTAGGACTCCTAATGTAAAATACTCATTGTGTGGTATCACAAAGGACCAATGATCGGACCTATGTGTGTTCTATCGATGGACTGTTACACCAACCTAACCTAACCGGGTTAATTGAAATAATGGCTCCATAAAACTGATGCTTTAGAACAATTCTTTTGGTGATAATTTTGACCAACATTTTGAGAGGTTTGTTTCCGGTTAAAAAGATTAATGGTTATACACTTATGTACACTTACATAAGTATACATGTTATGTATACACTTATGATAAAACAAAACAGTTCGTCAATTGCATTATTATTTTTTGAAAAATAAATACTAACAAAATGGAGCAATATCCTGCCTTCAACATAACCCAAAGGAAACCTTTCTGCTATAATGAAAAAGTGAAGAATGGACTTCCTGAATAAATTTACAATCATTTAAAAGTAATTTTTTAAAATAGCTTTATCCTCACATTCACTGACATATCTTTATGATAGTTTAATACATAAATGCCACGTTGCAAATAAGGCATATATCATCTACTGATACAGACATACATTTCAAAATATCTATACCAGTTCTTTTTAAGCCTAAAGTTATGGGCTTTACGTCTTTTGTGTTTACCTGTTTTGATTTCTTGCCACGTAGTTTCAGCCTTTCGACCATGACATGGAAGAAAGGAGATCACACTGAAGTTTTTTTTATGTGGTGTCCTTTAGCCGTACCATGGACGTACCACATCTGGCGAAATCTGGGGTAATAACCCAAAATCGAACATAAAATTTTCAAATCCAATGTCAAGTAGGCTACTATTGATCAGACATTGATTGGTCAGACACCACAAATGATCTCCCCTACTTCTTAATAAATATAATAATTTACTGTACGAATATATTTAGTTTTGTACCCTGTATCTAAACAAACCAAGATGCTAAATAAAAAAAATTGTATTCAATAATATAATTTTTTAAGAAATTTGCCAATACTCGTTTTTATAATCATAAGACAATAATTTCTAAACAGTGACATTTATTTGTGCAGTATTTTTTACTTACACAGATTTTAAGACTCTGTCTGTGCTCTTCTGGTTTAGTGACAGATTTGCGCCTCTTGTGTTTGTGCTTGTGTGACCTGTTCATGTTGCCTGGTTCAGGAGAGTACCTGTGATGTTTCTCTCGTCTTCGCTTCTTTCCTGTTCGACCAGCAACACCAACTTGAGCACCTAAACACAACTAGGATCAGCAACAATGACTACAAAGAACTATCAAATGGAAGAAACCATTCGAAATTAGTTTTTAAATAAACTACAAGAATTTTGCATAAATAACTATTTCCCTGTATCAAAAATCAAATATAAGAGTGTAGTGGTACTTCAGTTCAAAAACCTAACCAACCTCTGGTCCATACAAAAACAATTTTCTCTGTTAAGATTTGTTACTATTTATATTCCGTTCTAAAGTTTGAAACTTGAGATTTTTCTAATTTTATTTATCCTTACAATTCACTAAAATCACATAAATATAAATTACAAAAAGAAAGAATAAAATTAATAAAATTAAATAATTTACGACCCTTCACACACAGATGGATATATCAAACATTTGCTAAAACTCTCAAATACTCCTAATAAAATAAGAACTTAATCACAAATTAGATTAAAAAATTAAACAAAAACAACTAAAAATTGTGTAATTTTGAATTATGCTGCTAAGTGAACATATTTAAGTTACTTATTCAAATATTCAAAATTCGTTTCATTCTGTACATTTTCACAAATCTTTTGTATGTAAAAAAAAGATACAATTATATGAAAAAAACAATTTGAAGACACACTTTATTTTATCATTTTTACTTGGCTGTATATTTCAGCAAACTATTTCACCATATTTCAGTCTAATATTTTTCACAATTTACATAACATTCATTCAATAGTTAAGGTAAATTATTTCACAATTAACATCATCTGTAGCAGCATATACAAACATAAATACATTTTTAATAAGAGAAAGGGAAGCACTGCTATCGACTCTTCTAGATACTTAATAAAACGATTTCACATAAACACGTGAAATAACAATCAATAACGGGAAAACGAGACTAAGATCTTTCAACCGTAACAAGGGGTAACTCAGTTGGGTTTTTGACTCTGACGAAGACCGCTTGTTACGGTTGAAAGAGATCTTAGTCTCGTTTTCCCATTCATATTGTGGCTAGATACTTAAGTATAGTAACCTACATTCTAAGCACATCTTAGATATTGGCAATTAAAATGTTTAAGATAAATTGTTTTGCAAATTTACTAAAACACAGGACAAGTTAAAAATTAAAAATAAATTATTAATTGGGTAGTTCCATTAAAAAGACAAAAAATATCTACATAAATTATGTGCGAATACGAGACCATTACTGTACAGACGAACTTAATATCTGACATGAATTACTGATATTCCAAGTTATAAGTAGCACAGTAATCAAGCAGTAGAAGGCCTCTGGTCTGGAACTGCTAGTTACGACGTGCACTATAGTGCGCGGATATATTCGTTGGTCGATATAATTTTTTCATCTATTAGCCGAAATGGCTTTAAATTTGATTACAATAGTATACTACCTAAGACTGTTGTAGCATCTCCACTTGCAAGAAGAGGATTTTCTTGTAATGAAGCATCATTATCACTCTTTTCACACTAGTAACAAAAACAAGAAATAATCAAATTCACTACGAGAATAAAGGTTGTTTATATCACAACAATTAGTACAAATAAAAGTATATTCAATTTAAACTGTCTTGCTTCATGCTTTTTTTGTCCGCTCGATGGTTTCAAATAATTTTAGAGAATATTTGGAACATAAGTAGACACCAAACCTTTAACAAAGGAAATATTCCATTCCCATGAAGCTTAAACCACATTAATGAATCTATGACGAATTCAACAGCATATAGAAAATTATATAAATAATCTATGATATATGAAATATAAAAATTATAAATATGTGGAACAATACACATTCAATTTACAATTACAATTATATCCTTTACAAACGACCTATTGGGGCTAAAAGTAAAAAATAAAACATGGTCTCGAACATCATCAAAAAGAATCAAAAATCTGAGACATCACTACAAAGTACGCCTCAGAGATTCACTATGCACTTGATATCTGGAGCACCTAGAAACCACAGAGAGTAAGTCCATCATACTAAGCTAACAAGGAAAGCGCTCATGGAAGGCACTAAAATAATAAAAAAAAGAATGAGACCAACATAAACTTAAATTAACTGAGGCATAACTTAAAATTATCATACTCTCCACATGAACAGTTTTGTTCACAAACTATTCCTTTTCTTTCTACTTCGTCCATAATTTCTAAATATGAGTTATTATCAACTACGGATTCTAATTTTAAATAATCTTTTGATTTTTCATCATTTTATCTTTTATCATTTTCAATGTTACAGGTATAACACACATTGTAATAGAATAACTGAAACTCTGAGCTATGCAAGTATTTATTGTGTGGTATTTACTCATGATTAAAACTGGGGAAGAAACACTAACTCTCCACACAAAAGACTTAGTGTGTTCACACAAGATACTATTGTGTGAAAACTAGTGTTTCTTCCCCTATTCTAATTATAAGAAAATACTTGAAATTTGTAAAGGATCACATAATAATTAAGGTCTCTCAGAGTGAGGGCATTATCCTGGAGAAACAAATTCTGTACTCCTTAAATGTTCAATTGACGTATCATGTTTTCACTCTAGTACAGGGATGACGATCTTTTTTACCTCCTGGGTCAATTATATATCTTATATAAAAAAAATAAAGAAAACTGGGTCACAACCTTTGAAAGTTCCCCTATCAATGAGAAACTTGATACTGCATCTTATCTGATAGCATTAGAATCCGAGGTTTATAGATTATTGTTTTCAGTGATATATGCAGAACTCACATTGGCCCCCAGACGATTTCTGGTACTTGATTTTATGAAAAACACATGTGAAAACAAGGACTCATATAGATATGAAGAACCAAACATCAGGAGAGCTAGTTCTAATTTTTCATTCATTTAAAAGATGATAGTAAAGAATTCCATTTTGCAAGAATAATGTTTTCAGCAATGGCTTCAGTAGATAATGATTTCGATTCAAAATTCTGTAATTTCTGGTTGACGTCAAAAAATTTAGCTAATAACGGACAAGCAGCGTTACAAAATATTTTCATAGTCAAATAAAAAAATACTAGTGCGTTTAGATTTCATTTTAATGTTCTAAATCTAACACTATAAATGCTAAATTTTGTCAATTTTGCGAACAAGTTGCCACTGGTTAACAAAAACCACTTGATAAAGCAGAAAAAGATAACAGTTTATTTGTGCACGAAACAATGCAAAATGGATATATAACCACGTGGGTCAGTGGTTCGCCATCCCTTCTCTAATATTTCCCAAGATCATTCAATTAATTGGTTGGCTAGCAGTTTACAATGTTTTCTTTCAAACATGAACTAAAAACAACACAAAATAACTATAAATTATTATTACCTTAATATTGGTGGGTGTTAGTGGTCCGCCATCCTCTAAGCTGTCTCTTCGCCGTAGCTTTCTAGGCGCTTCAGGATCAACGTTGTCACAAACTGAACTATCTGAGTCATTGTCACATTCCGAACATTGCCTAGAGTATAAACAAAAACAAAAAATGAAATATTTGGCTATGTTATACAAAAGGAAAGTTAATAATTATCTAGACATCATGAACAGTTAGCTTCAGAGCAGATAGGCCTGTTACCAAGAGGAAAACACACCCAGCCAGTTCTTTGTACAACTGTATCAAGTTGATTCTTCATTGGGAACCTTATAAATTTATTAACAGTAATATAAAACAGTAAAGCGCAAATTTTGGAGACTGAAAAATGCTATATAAATAGAATCATACATTTATTAAAAAAAATATATTTTTTTTTACTTTTTTTTACAATTATTTTGTAACTGGGTTTTAAAATTAATAGCTATTATAAGACACGATCTAGAACATGGATTATATACAGAGCTATGACTTAATTTAGAAAATTCCTTGAGAATAGCATAATAAAATATTTTACCGAATTTTGAACGATTATTAGACAATGCAGTCTAGCTCTTATCACTAACTTTCTCAATTATCAATTTATTAAGTTAATTTTGATTACTTCTTTTTACATGGTTTTAAATATAATCATTCATTTTTGTTAAAAATCTTACAGAAATATGACACATAATTGTTGTTCTAGGTCAGGGGTGCTACCACTTTTTCAGTGTGCGAGCTACTTATAAAATGACCGAGTCAAAAGGATCTACCGACCCATAAATGCGTATGTTATTAATATTAAGTTATGTAATATAAGTATGCCAGTACCTAAGTAGTAATATATTATTTTTTTACCAACGATGTTAAAAGTAAATTTCTGGATTACAATAATTTTACATTGTAGAAAGCTGTAAGTTAATATATGTATGTGATGGGATAAATAATGAGAGTGTCGAGTGATCAGGAAAAAGGACTCGATACGCAAGATACTGGATAGCCGATTGAGTGTATGTATTCGAATGTAGTCGTACTCGAAGTATCGAATACGGGCTCTGAGTATCGAATACGTATTAGATACGCGTCAGTACTGGATATGCCCATCTCTACCCTGTACATCAATAAGTGATGGAGTGATGACAGGCTCACTGTTACCCTGGCGTCATTACTATCATGTGCACGTCGAACAGGCAACTTTTTTTTTTCAAAGTTTATGCGATCTACCACTACTGCGATACTGCGATCGACGTATTGAGCACCCATGTTCTAGGTTTTAGACACTTGTGTTTTGATAAAAACAAAGGTAAATATTCTTATTGTTATTCAAAGTAAACACAGAGTAACTTACTGTGTTATGTCAACAGTAGGTATACGTTGCTTAATTTAGTGTGTTTATGAGTTATATATTATAATGGTTTATTATAAGAAATATAGGCAGCCAACCCACCAATTCGTTCAAATGAAAGGAAGGTGAATAAATTACTTTTGTTCCTCAAGAACTTTAGGTTAGGTTACATTGGTCGTTCCTTTGTGATATAACATAATGAACATATTACACTGGGAGTCCTAAATTTTGACTAACTACAGCGTATTTGGAGTAGTTATATTTAACGAGTGCCTGACATCATACAGGCTTGGGACGGACGGCTTAATGCCCTCTCTAAAGAACGAAGTGCTCTTTTTTCCCTTCCCGCGTGAATAAATGGAGACCAGAGTGAGTAACGAACCCCGGATCAACCAGTCCAGAGACCAGCATGCAAACCATTTGGTTTCCCTGACCCCCTCAAAAACTTTAAGAAAAACTATATATTTCAGTAAACTATGTGGCCACCCTCAGGCCAAAAATTACATAAAGCAATACTCAACTTTATAAGTAGATGTTATAAAGCTGATTAAGTAACTAACGTGGAGTTGAGAATTGCTTAATGCATTTTATGTAAGTTTTCAATCTGACGATGACCCCATAGCTTTTCTTAAAGTTTTTGAGTCACTAAAGTTGTTTATCTACTTTGATCCTGATTTGTAAATTTTTTTTTTTATTAATTTGGCTTTCTAACACATCAGAAAACATCCGTAAAACAACCGCATCCATAAAAATGTATAAAATTAAAAACCGGATAGATTAAAAAAGTAAAATCTAAGACGACGATTTACTATTGTAAATTATAAAAATATTAAGATGAAATAAACAAACCATCCCATTTGTTTAGTTTTCTTGGGCATCCGAAGAAGGGGAGGACTGAGACAGCCAAGATGGTAGTGTTTCTTACATGTGTCACACTTGGCAAGAAGGTGTTGGTCAGTGTTGCTTCGGCAAATACCACACGAGTTGTTAACATTCACTGAACTGTCATCTGAAAGAAGGAATAAAACAAACCATAAATTAAAAGTAAATAATAATATATAGAACAAGCACCTGATACGAGTATATGACTTCCTAACACAAAATCGAATAGATCTGATCAGGAAAACGTCTCTCCAAAATACTCTACATAATTAATAAAAATTTTCACTAAACTTTAATCTCGCTTAAGCTGTAATTTTCTGCCATGTTTACGTGATTTCGACAAGTTGTAGATTTAAAGAGAAATATATATTTTTTTAAATTTTGTCAGTTAGCAGTAAATTACCAACATATAGTTTTACATGCTTGAATTCTGCAAGTAATAAATAAGACTAATATAATAAGTAAAAATAAATAATTACATATTAAGTAATTACTTAATAAGTAATTAATAAATATAGATTATTTTATTTCCCTATTGAAAATTTTCAGCAAGAACTACTTGCACAAGTTTGAAAGGTATATATGTTATACAAAGGTTCATCATATCGATTTAAGGATGCCACTTAATGGCATCCTTAAAAAAATTTACTTTCGACCTGAAAAAAATCAATTAAGTAACCCGTCCTGCGAAATCCAACAACGGTTAAACAATACTAACACGATATTATTATAAAAATCCGTTATACCATTTGAATCGGTGTAGTAGCCACCTGACCGGTTTAGCACTTTGTGCATCTTCAGTGAGAAAAAGAAGAAGTCCCATTTGAAGACGCACAACATGCGAAACGGTCTTGCGGCTACATCACTGACTCACGAGGTATGACGGATTATTATAATAATATGCTGTTTACTAACCTCTAATGACTTAGTACAAACAATGTGCATTTATTTAATGACAGCATTGCTAGGGGTAAAATATTGTATTCACTGCATACAAGTAGAGGTGACCGAAAAGTAACTCCCTATTTTTTAATACTTGTAATTAATTTCCGAACAATATTTTTTTTGGAAATTAATATGAGATGAAAACCATTGATTTTCATTGGAAATCCTATAATAGGCACCATCTTTCGACACAAAGTTCTCAACACAGTATGTGAGTGACAAGCACTCTAGCGAGATAGAAAACATAACCCTCTTATTTCCCTCTAAGTTATGCCAAAGTTATTGGTTTGAAACAGAAGGCTTTTACTTTTAAACTCCCGCAGATCGAGAGAGAGAGAGAGAGTTAAGTCAGAATTTCTATGGTCAGCCATACGGATCCCAAATCTGTATAACCCCCCAAAAAAGTGGGTATCCAATCCAACCATCCTTTAATTATTACTGGAATTATTGGATTGAAACAAAATATAGTTTTTAATAATATGAAAAAGGATTACCTGTCTTTTCAGGACCATTTTCCGAAGGTTCTGTCTTTTTAAGCGCATACCCTGTCTTCAATGCAGTCACAACTGGCGAATTTCCTGAAAAAAATAAATGCTCAATTGTTTTTTTTATTTTTTTTGATAAATGAATATATTTATATTTTTATATTTTATAAAAATATATTTATAAGAAAAACAAAAATTATTTATAAAATATATTTTATAGTTCACAGAAAGGGTTCTTGAGGATTTTGGTAATAAAAATTCAACTCCTGATTATATACCGACGTTTGTATGATTTGATTATATGCCACTGATTTGAAAAATCAGTGGTCGAGAAGCTATATCAATATATTTGATATTTTGATAAATGAATATTTGACAAATAAACGAATACTCTACTTTGATAAATTCTCCAAACATCATAACAGTAACAGTTGTTGACTTTACTACCTAAAGGATGACTAGGCGGATAGAGGATTGGACGTCCCATTAATCCCAGTTCAGGTAGTTTTGAATTGGGGCACAACGTTTTCACTACACCATGATAAGGCTCAATTTTAGACAAAAGATCCTTCTTTGCATCCATTTCATCATTGTTATTTTTCAGTGCCTAGAAAAAAAAAATTCTTCTAAAAATTCGAGCAAAAACAGTACATTTTTAATTTTATAATTTAAAACATGAAAGCGTCCGTTAGGAGACAAGTTATCAAATGATTTTAAGGAAAGAAGAAGTAGAAACAACACAACTCATTTCAATATTTTGATCTCGTCGTCATTAGGAGAACAAGAAGAAGAGTTCTGCTCGGTTGGTTGATGTTTTTTTTTTACTTCCTTCGTAAATAAATTTAGGCACAGGATGGATATTGAACCTCCGATCTACAATTCCAGAGGCAAGCACGCAAGCCACTAGGCAACTACTCTGACCCCTATTTTATTAATTTGTACAATTAATGTCGAAAATACTGACTTTTCTCTATCTACAGATGAACTGACAAGGACAAAAACATATAACGATATAAATTCCCTTTTTTTCTATTATAATAATCAGGAATGAACAATAAACCATTGATTTTCATACCAAGTCTCTCTTCTCCTGGATTTCTGTTTGATCCGACAACAATTTGTCATTTTCTTCTATCAATTCAGTTAACTGTTTCCTCAAATTGTTCATCCTTCCATTCCTATCTAAATAATAGGCGATGAATTCCACACTGAAATTTAAACAACTGTTAATTTATAAAATATTTCGTGTAACTATTCTTAAGAAAACATTACAGAAACTCATCTATCAAGTAATATAGAAGTGTATTAAAATGTAGTCCTTCAATTAAAAAATTGAATGCTTTATTCAAGTGAATTCTATGCCAACAAAAACTGTCCTACATGCAAATTTGGTAGAACTGTAACCAAAAAAGGTAACAGTAGTTTTAAATATATCTAGTCATAAATACTGTTATAAGTGTTTTAGACGATAGAGTTTTATATATGTAATTTAAAAATTATTAGGTCTTAAGATATTTTAAAAGAACTGATGTAAAAAGATTTTATTTATTCTGAATTTCTTTATGCCTTTTTATTTCTGAGTTGATTGATGTCTTCCTAGTCGACTTCCTTAACTGTTAATTTATATAAAATAAGATAAAATCAATTAGGATAAGGGGAACTTCAGTTCAAACTGAATGTTATTACAGGATTCTAATGGCATTTTTCTAATAATAATCGTATTGAGAATGGACCTGAAGGCAGGTTGGATATGCCACCGTCGGTGGACATCGGACAGAAGTTCAATCTGCGCCTGTCTCAACTCCAAGCTCCTCACGTCCACTCCACTGAGCTCGGCTTTCTGCCACAGCTTACGACAAGCACTGGCACTCGTCGTCAGCAGGCGAGCCATCTTCTGCGTGGGGACTGCAATGCAACAAAAAAAAAATGACTTGGGAAAGCAACAAGAAAACAATAAAAAAACTTCAGTATTTTACAAAAGAGCACTAAAATACAAAAAAAAAAGTTGGATATAAGAAAAGCAGTTCAACCTAACTTTAGTTTACTGTTTAAGAAATTTGATTATGTAAAAAAGTAACAAGATAAAAGAAAATATTGAAAAGAAGAGACAAGAAATATATATAACAATTTACATTATTAATATGGGAAACCGTTGTACCTCGTAAGACGATCTTGGAGGTACGACGGTTTCCCATATTAATAATATAAATCATAATAACCTTGGTGGTACTAACATTATGCATGTATATATAACCATATTATATACTATAATATTATAAAATATAATATCAAATATTATTGTTATATATAACAATACATACTGACGACTCCTGTGCTGTTCCAGGAGCTGAAAGTGTACCTAATTTGATAATTGGCCATTACAAAAATGAAACAAAAAAGAAAAATCAAAATAAAGAAAAATTGATCATTTTAGATAAAAAGAATCTCCATTACCGAGTAGATTCCTATAGTCAGTCCTAAATTTTGCATAATCAAGTTTATTACAGTAACTATATTAACGGGTAGCTGATGACCATTAACCAATATTATATAACAAATTGTTTAAAGATTTCCTCAAAATTAGAAACGTAAAATTTACTACTCCTGATGTATAATTTAGAAGTAGTAAGTCACCTTACTACTAAGGTGACTTACTAGTAAATAGTAAGTAGTAAGTTACTTACTAGTAGTAACATCACCTTACCAATCCGGTGATGTGACTTGTTCATAACTAAAATTGATATCAAATAAGTAATAATCCACACTTTTCACTTCTAGAACAGAATAGAATGAATAAAACTCTATAAAAAAAACCACGAAAGATTAAACTATGCTTAAACCTCCCTTTGGGGCTATGGTTTAGAAATTTTGGACTTTACCAAAGTTTTCCAAACCATCCGATAGGTAATTGTTACTATCACTCCAATTAAAATACCTAATATATTTTTATTAATTCAATGTTACATTACATTAATTGATTAATTTAATTGAAAATGTTAACCCAAATTACGTGAATTACCTTTTTTTTTACTGCAAACGTTAATTAAATGGTAGAATAGTATTAAAGTAGTACAACCCTGTCAAAACTTACAACTAAAGTGACTAAGTGATAATTTTGTTATATCTAATATTAATATATTACATTAGGTGTTTCAATTAAGGTAGGTGAAATTCAAAACAACTTTCCCAATCCAAATACTTCATCATAATCCTATCAAACACATTAAAAAAGAAAACGGCTTATATTAACGAGAAGACCTTCTCATAACATAAACAACCTATTCCTTCAAGATCACAAGGTTAAGTACATTCGTTGGGCTTAAATTCATTCCATTACGCCATATGTTATAAATATATTCCAAAATTTGTAATAATAAAATAAAAAAAATTTAACACTATACTTCAAATATCCTCACAAGGTTAACAAAGAAAACCACCTCTTACAGTCGCAATAATTTAGTTTTATATAATGACAACTACCGAAAAATGATAAATAAGCAACCGGTAACAACAAACTAATCAATATGGAATTTACAACTATGACTAATTTTAACATAGAAATAGAAATTATAACATAGAAATTGATCTAAAAAAATACAAATGTGTGTAAAATACTAAAATAATTTTTATATAAAGCTTTGAGGTAATTTTATTATTTAAAAGCAATTTCAAAACAACTTCCTAAATAATAAATACACCAAACCAAACTTACCCCAAGGGAGAGGTCGAGGACAGTTACTGTACCTAGCTCTATATTTTTGAAGCACTTTTTCTACCCTATTTAATTCCTCTTCTGGTTTTTTATGCTTTGTCATTTCTTCAGATCTCATTTGTAATGCCAACCAATTTCGTCTACGTTTTCTAAAAAAAAAAAAATTACAAAAATAAAAACCTTTATAATTACAGTTTAAAAAAACATCTGGAGCGGTCTGCAGTGAAATTTTCACGCGACTGAATAATCAAAATCACTGACTGACTCTAATAAAACTTGAATCATTTTGTCAATATATTCACTAGTTTTGACTTTCGAAAATGTACCAAATTTTGTAACACTCTCTTCACAGTTAGAGGAATCTTAAAATATTTCTCAAAATTCTTAAAAAATTTGATATGTTGATTTTGGGAAGAAAAATAAAATTGTTGTTCAAATTCAAAGAAGTCTGAAGTATTTAAAATTTTATAGAGGTCTTTATTTTTGTGATATCATTCAGGTTATCATGCTTTTTCTTTAAAATACACTACAGTCTTCACTTAATAAGTAGTCAACATTATATCTCTAAAAATTTCAATGCATACAACTGCTTAAATTCCCTAATAATGTTATATAGTTGCTGGCACCGTGGTAAACTGAACTTCGGAGATCTTTTTAAGCACTATTTTAATGATTTTACGAGGGAAAAATTAAAAATACATGCATTTTTACCTGGGTCTTTGACAAAAAAAGAACAATAATTGTTTTCTCAATCATAATTTTAACAGCATGAAACACATGGTCAGAATGCACTATCACAAAATATAATCATACTCATGCTATACATATAAAACAAATTTCACAATAAATATGTGAAATAAAAATCTACGTCTTTCACATTTCTTATTGTGGTTTAGACGTTGATAATATTATATATATATATCACTCAAAATTCGAAAAAAACGATCCAAACTTGACGCAAATCAGCTCAAAAACGAAGAAAAGCAACACACAGAGAAAGAGACACACTTAAAACTCAAATTTTCGAAAATTTGAGTTTGTAAGTGTGTCTCTTTCTCTGCGTTGCTTTTCTTCGTTTTTGGGCTGATATATATATATTAGTATAAATAGGGAGCAGACCTTTTATACAAATTGTGTTGAACATAAATAGGGAGCAGACCTTCTTTTATACAAATTGTGTTGAACTGAAAATATGATATATTTGTATAAATATATTTGTATTGAAAATATGAAAAACTGCTCAAAAGAAAGGTATGTTTGATTAAGGCAATTCAGTTCAACACAATATATACATATATTCACATAAACACGTTAAATAACAATCAATGATCAAAACACAATAAGAAATGGGAAAACAAGACTAAGATCTTTCAACCGTAACAAGCGGTCTTTTGGGTATTAACTGTTGGGTATCAACCGTTACAGTTGGGTTTTTGTCTCTGACGAAAACCGCTTGTTACGGTTGAAAGATCTTAGTCTTGTTTTCCCATTTTTTATTATTGTTTGATCATATATACATACAAACTGTTTATTTTCAAAATTATATACATTTTCAGTATCGACTACAATGCTAATATTAAAACTTAATATACGTTACATTAACATCACAAAATTATTATTTGTTTTTTTTTTATTTTTATTTTATACTACATGAAATAACTGTTTAGTTACAAATAAGCTATAGTTAGGGATCATGAATCCTCGGGAAACATGTTTTTGAGACTGGAAAGAAATAAAATTTTGGGATGATCGAAATGCTTCCTATGATTAGATCTGGAGCAATACAAGAAGCTCTTTTAAACAGCAATTAATCAGTCAACCATCCTTCAAAAGGCAACATTCGAAGACTGATGAATTATTGTTACAAATAGGAGACAAACTTTGTTTGTAGCAATTTTATAGAATTATTTTAATTTACAGAGATAGAGGGGTATTAACCCAAAATCGCCAGTTACCTAATGGTATGTAGATATTATGGTTCTTGTGTCATAACTTTCATTCTTCTAACTTAAGATATTGATAAGTCATGGGAACTTACTTGATGAGTGCTTTATCTGAGTGAAGTTTACAATGAGCATAGAAAGGATCTGCCTGGTCAACCTCCTCAGAATGAGCTTCTGTCAACAATCCTTCTCGTTGACCACTAAAACAATAACAATTATTAATAACTTATAATTAAGTTGACAAAAGATTTTTTTCAAAATTTTCAAACTAACCATGTAACATGGAAGAAGGTTTTACACATGCCTGCATCGCATGCGATAGTCACTCCAGTCGAAGCATACCTCTGGTCCTTGCACAGAGAGCAAGGTTTGGCCCCCCATTTGGTGTAAGACATTTCGAAGAGGGTAACCGTTGAGAGTTTGTCAACTTCTGCGAAGGCTACTCCAGGAATATAAAGGGCGCACACTAAGTGAGTCCAACGACCTACATCTGTTTCCTTGAAAATTCCACCTAAACAAACAATCATATAAATTAAAACTCCAAAGTTTCAACAGCAATAACTGCCATATATATCAAATTTTCTGTTGTAATGAGTGATGGGATTTACCGGGATTCAGCCGGTTCACGCGAACCGGTGCTTAAAATATTACGAGTTCGACGAACCGGTTGTTAAAATGACGTAAACTCCTTTTCAGACCGGTTTTAATTAGCCCACTATCAAACTCCACAAGTGTCGCGTGACTCACGTAACTTGTGCATGTATGACAACGTAATTTGCGCATGTATATAGCCTACATATAACTAAACAATTTAGTTTCCAAATTCATAATATTTTAAGCATCGGTTCGCACGAACCAGTTTTAAAAAATTTGAATCCCGCCACCGGTTGTAATAGTAATCTACCATTTTACCTAGTTAATATTAACACTAACAATAACCAACTAGACGAAAAAAAACAGTTATTACTATATGTAAACGTATTATCAAACTCATTAAAAGTCCATTTAACTGATAGTTATAATAATTAATTGATTTTTCATAATCTGGTTACTGTTACATTTTTCTAATTACAACGAAAATGCATCACACTTTTTCTAGTTAGTCATATTCAGGTAGACAATATTAATTTTTATTTTTCTTTTAATTTATTCCTGCCTTCTTTTCTTTTATAAGCATATTTTTTTTATTTTTAATTATTTGGTTTCATGGATTTTATATTTTATTTTATGGTTCCTCTACTTTTTTTAGTCATCATTTATTATTTTTGCTTTCTTCTTTCCCTCTGTTAAGTTAGCAACACTGGTAGAGTGCTTCTGAAAATGATACTTTACCGTTACCATGTGTTTTCCTATTGTAGTTATTATCTTGATGTAGCATTCCGTAATATATATACGTCATGATTATACCAAATAGGTTACAAGTAGCAAAAGCAACAATAAAGTAACAATGATCTTATTATATTCTACTATAAACAATACAATGATATTCCATATAGTTTTAAAACAATTTAGAATAATTAAATTCAAGTTGTTAGAATATAGAACTGGAGTAAAAAAAATTTTATAAATATAACTAGCTGCCCTGCAACTTCGTAACACCAACTGTTCGTGAATGTCGTGTTACCTTTAGCATGTTTAACATACATGTCATGTACATTTATACTTAGTACAAATTACTAAGTATATTTTACTTAAGTAATATCTTGTCTAAAATATTTACAAAAGATAAATCATAAACATCAGATAATTGATTCCATGATATATCAAACTATTAGAATATTGAAGAACTTTATTTTACCTGTTTATTACTTCTCATGAAATATTTTGCCAATATATTTTTTATTGTCATGCTTCTAAATATACAACTTTTTTGTTTTTGGCTGCTAATATAGCACGCTCACTAACCCATTGATTATTTTTATAATTCTGCGATAAATTTGAAAAAACTTTGGCAATCAATTCATCAGTGGATTTTACAATGTAACGAAAGTTTTCTGGTAATGTAATGCAGTGTGTGGATTCGTCAATTTCTATTTTACCATTCCCAATATTTAACAGTTGTTCTGCAAATCGTTCGGATGATTCATCTTGTAATTGAACATGCATATTGGTGTTTCAAGATATTTTCTCCGCATACTGCCATAACACTGATGATTTGAGACATACATTCGATTGATCTGCATGTATGGTATAAATGGTAGAGTTTGTCGAAAATCACCAGCTAGAAAAAATGAGTGCACCACTAAAGAGCTACTTTGGTTCTAACATCATCTTAGCTCATTAGAACATTTCAAACTGTTTTAAATAAACTTCTAAATAACATTGCAGTTCACTTAAAAACTGTCCAACTCAATAAAACAATGTAAATAAATGCAAACATATCTGACCAGTAAGGCAGGTGGATTCATTATTCCAAAACAAAATTTCAGTTTTTATAATTTTTTCGGGAGCACCTAAAACCACAACTCTGATTTAAAAAAAAAATACATAAACCTTCCCGGGGATTTACCTAATAATTTCTCAAATGTTCACGGCGATTGGATATATGTTCTTGAATCTATCGAGTACAGACAGACAGACACACATTAATTTTTCTATATATATATATAAATTTTAAATGACTGATACTGATAGCACCTGGATTAGGACACAGTTCACACTCTGGGCTTGTAACGTTGGCCTTGCAGGCGTCACAAAACCAAGGGGTTGTTGGATTTGGAGAATCAGAACTGCAAACACTGTCGGAATCTTGAACACCGTAACAACCTTCATGTACGGTTACTCCACAGCTGTCGCATTCAATAACCTCATTGTGAACATCACTTCTGTCTCCCAGACAGACGGAACAAATCATTATGTTGAGCACATTTTTAGGATCAAACTGAAAAGAACGTTATATTAATTTTCTCTAAAAGGAAAGTACAGAAGGATTGGAAAGTAACTCTCTATAATCATCCAGAGAATGCATCAACTTACTATCTCAGAAACTCTTAATCATTGCGTTTGTCCTTCCAAAACCATTGATTTAGAATAGTAGGGTTAGTTGTTTACTAACCTCCAAAATAAATACACGAAAGATGTCAAATAATCACTGGATGGTAAACTTATAAAAATTATTAATATTAAACATATAATACACCGTCTTACCTCGTACACTGCTGCTGTATTATATATAGTCGGTATATGTTTAATATTAATAAAACTAACCTCTGTGATAATGACAAAATGCATGAATTTAACACAGCCAGTCTGGCTAAGGTTATGACGGTATATTATATGTTTAATATTAATAAAACTAACCTCTGTGGTAATGACGAAATGCATGAATTTATAAAAATTATGTTACATCCGTAGTAGTCAAAACTCATTACATTTTACCCTACAGCATGATATGTTGTAATATACTTCACAATTATGATATCAATACGATGGAGGTGCCCTCAATCCTTTCTAATGTTGTTCTTATCAAGTTATTTTGTGTCAAAATAAAAACACAAATGTAATTCTACAACATTAAGTAGCACAGGCACACACAACTGAGGATAATTAATAAATTAGTTGTAAGTATTTATTAACATAGGGAGTTACTTGTCAATCACACTGTACATAAACAACAAAATTAGTTTTCACTTATAAAAAGAACAGCTAACTTTCATAAATATTTTTAATAATAATTAACTGAGCTGAATTTAATAAACTATAAGATTCAAATCAATATGAATTTGATAAGAGAACACAGTTGGATCAATGCGCTTTCAGTGCTAGATGAAAACAATAAACAAGTAGTAAAAATAAGAATTTAAAATCAATGAACTGAATTAACAATGAAAATCACTTCATATACTTCAACCAGTAAGGTATGGTCCAATTAACTTATATCTTTTTTAAACTGATATGCGATTATTAATTGAATTGTGCACATTGTCATAAATGTATTCTAGAAATCTATATATTTCAAACAAAAAAAAGGAGTGTATTGCAAGGTTGACAGATTGATTTTTTTAACCTTAATATATATATGTGTGGGGGGGGGGGGGGGTACGTAATTTTGCAGGCTTTCCAAGTATTCACTAGCTCTGACAAAACCATTAAAAAAAAATTAAATAAAGATCCTAAACAATTAAAACAGTATTTTATTTTCATTTATAAGGAACTGATTTATTAAATTAAAAATAAACACTAGCCTTCAGGAATATAAAAAACAAGAAAAATTAAAATTTAAAGGTTGTCTTGAAATAAAATAGTCTTAATATTACAAAAAGAAAAAAAAACAGGTGTGGTTTACACTCAATTTTACTATTAAGTACACCCATTATCAGAAATAATGAACAATGAATTTAGTTAACTAATTTTTTTTATACTACTGGTAATACTTTTAGTTAAATATATACCTAATAAAAATTCATTGGCATGATTGTTAGAAAAATTGATGAACGATTGAAAGATACGTTTTTTGTATTGGACGATTTAATTACTACGATTTTATTTAACTGCAATGATTTAATTATGAACCTAAACATAAAACAGGTAACATAGGATTTATTTAAAATCAATGATTTCGCAAATGAAATTCCTAATTATAAAAGTAAATAAGAAAACAAAATTAATATCATATGACTAATATCATTCATTGAAAGATAGTATTAATCAAAGAAATCAAATATTTATTCTGTTTGTATCCAAGCCACTTCCTGGAGTAAAATATTTTTAAAGAAGGGAAGCATCCTTCAGTCTCTGACTTCCAGTGCAATCCAACTACCCGGTTGGGATATCTGGATTACATTTGTTTACCTCCCTGAATACCTTTTCTGCAGATATCCATAACATTTTATTTTATGAAACACTAAGTAACAAGTAATCAATTGATAACAAAGTACATCTGACTTACTTCAGATTTAATGCTTTGGACTTCGGTAACATTGATTCCATCGTTGACAGTTTTGTCTGTTGTAGAACCCTCTTCTTCTTCACTTTCACTAGATGACTCAGCACTATCTTCAGAATCACCAATTTCTATTATTAAATTAAAATTAATAATTATAACTTCAAAATATAAATAATTAAGAACTTTTTATATGGTACTATACTTTAGAACAATTTATTAAATGTTTGTCAGTTTATATTCAAATATATGAACCTTTATAGAGAACGAAATTGAAGAAATGATGCATTGACTTGAACCCGGGGGACCACCAAACATTTCATTATTTTAGCTCTCTTCTATCAGATGATTCATATATAATTCAAACTACCTCTCCAACAACAACTATCAAGAGGGTCAAAATATGGAAAGTGATTACACTGTTTTGTTGTCATTCTGTTTATAATATATAATAAAATTTGAACGATGGAAAATCGAACCGAATCGACCAACTAACTCGAGATCAACAAAAAGTTGGGTTACGAAGTGCTTGCAAATTTTTTTTCCTCCTATCGATGGTCGTATTCGTATCTCAGGTTTCTTTCTGAACTTTGATATACATATATAGAATGGAAAAATGTTTTATAAAATTAGACAAATTTTCTACTCAATTAAATAACATAAAATCAGATATTTAGTTTTTAAATGTATGCATTCAAGAAGGACTGGTCCCAACCTTTACGAATTTATAGAATGATAGACAACTGAAAATAATAAAAAGTTCTAAGACGTATCCAGATAGCCCCTTGGCTAAAACTAACGACCCTAACAGAAGTTTTTTTTTTATCTATAAGCTGCCTCTAAAGAGAACATTCGTTTATCTAGTTGAAAAGAAACTAAATACCTTTTCCCGAATCAATGGAGTCATCATCGGATTCTTCGCAATGATCTTCAATTCTAAAATCACTGTCGTCTGAACTTTCACCTAAATCTTCAAAGTCGAACAGAGCTTGAGCAGGTTTTACCTTCCTCTTTGTAGGATCCCTCTCCACTACACATTATAAAAAATACAAATAACCTTCAAAAAAGATAGAATTGCTTAAATATGATAAATCACAATCATATTATATTACAAAAATTCTACTAAATAAGAATAGTCGGTAAATTAAATAATGAAACAGTTAAAACGAGAAAACACTAATCAAATAACTTCATTTCAAGAAGAAAACACTTCTATGAAATACCTAAATTATGGTATTTATTGCCTGTTGAGTAAAATAGTTAGCACTTCATTATATTTTTCATATGTGTGATAATGTATAACATATAATGTAAAAATGAATTATTTTTCATATCAATGATCTGATTTTTTTATTTTTAATAGTCTCCATAAGGATTTTTTTTAGTAACAAATATTAATCCTAAATGTATTAACTAGAACCCTTCCCCCATTCATAAATGTTCTAATTTAAATCTATTTGTCAATTAAAAAATAAGAAGTTTAAAAAGATTTTCCTTCAACACCCTTTCATATTACTTACTACAAATTGCTTACTGAATTATATTGTTCATTCATTTAATTTACAATATAACTCATAATTTTCTAACAGCACATTATACACATATATATTTCATGCAAATAATGATGTAAATATTCAAACTAGCTTTTTTCAAACTAGTGTTGTTTGAAAAGAAAAAGCAAGCAATTTTAAACTCTAACACAAAAAGCAATTGAGTAATCCAACTAAACGGACTCCTCTACATTTCCAATTACTATGTACTGTAAAACAAAGGAATATAATCAGTTAACAAACTTTTAAATATCCGTCAATCCACGCTGCAGAAGCCGGCGAGCTAACAATAATGCAGAGCACAATAACTGTTGTATCAACCACCCATTTGCTTACATCATTTTACTTTTCTACGAAATTTTATTAGTTTTATTTGTAAATACAAACATGTACATAAAAAACTGCTCTTTGTACAACCAACCATGTATACACATTCAAAATAAGAAGGTAAATAAAGCTCAGGTTGTCAAAAACAAAAAAAAAATATGTTTAATGGGACAATATTTTTTATGTTCCATATTAACTATCAATTTAGTATGTAATTAATAAAATATTAATTTATAAATCAAACGTTAAAGTATTTATTTTAAATTATATCAACATTGGATGTCATTAACTAAACGATTTTATCAGTTTAATTTGAAAGATACGTGGTATGTAAGTTTATGTGAGGTATACTTAATTGTCTATAATATACCTTTTTAAGATGTTATTAATAACGGAACTGAATAAAAACAATTTGAGATTGATAAGTGATTTTCCTGAAAATGGTATATTGCTTGAATTTATTCATATTTTTTGTTGTTTTTATTTTAATTAAAACAATGTGATTCCAGTTATAGGTGATTTATGTAAAATGGCTTCAGATTACTTTTTAAAAGGCCCCAATTTAAAATTGTATACTTCTGCATCCCGTAAGGTTCTTTGAATTGTTCTGTGAGATATGTAATCTGTAGGTTATTTGTTTATCCTATCAATTGGCATGTTTTTTTTTTCAGATAAACTCAATATAGATGTCCAGACTTTTCAATCTATTGTAGAGGCGTTGGCAAATCTAATAATTGAATCCTGTAAACAAAAGGTTTGACTAACTCTTGTATTTGTAGTCAATAATTTTTGTGAAATCAGTAGAAGGGCCAAAATCAAACTATTTTATATGGCTAGCAAATAGATTTACAAAGATAGGGGAAGTAGCTTGACGTTAAGGATGTCAAGCAAATATGCTTAGTAAGATTTAATAAAAATAATATCGTCCTTTATCCCATAATATATTTTACTTTCAATTAAATAAAGTATTACCATCATGAAAAAATTCGTTTCCGAGATTTTGACTTGAACATGTATTGAAGTCCTCATTTGATGTTTTTTTTTGACGATTTTTCGATGATGTCGGTATGGTTATGTATCCAAAAGTTTGTAGGCACCCAGCGGCCACATCATTTGTGATGGTTCAAATTAATATTTTACCCAAAAATGGACTCTATAATGTGATGTGTCCTACTTTTCTCTTAGACAATACTGAATCATGAAAAATTTACTTTATCAAACTGCAGCATTAACTGAAAAAGTTTCAAAATTTTTAAATTACCGGAAAGATCAGTTTTGATATAAAATGTAAAATTGTTACTTACGATGGATTCCTAAAGCTTATGGACGGGATAAGGATCATACCGTTTGATGGATTTCAATGAAATTGTACACAAAAGTAACGCTTTTTGAGTAGATGAGAGGGAATACTATTTTGTTGTAATGACATGCTCTGAAAGGAGCCTCATGGTACAATCTATGATTTCAGAAAGTTTTTTGTTACACTAACTAAATGACGATGGAATTTTGCCAGAAAGAATCGATCTGAAATTAGAAGGCTATAGGAAAAAAACTCAATTCATTTTGATCATGGCAAAAGATAATAATGCTATAACAACTAAAAACTGATCTTGGAATAATAGATAACCTGCTGTACTTGTTGATTGTGTATACATTGACTTGGAACATTTTCCACAGAATCCAGTATGTATTGGTTTAATAAAAGAATTCAGTAAATAGTTTATGTTATATGTAAGAAGAATAAAATTCTTAATAAAGGAGACAATAATATTAATAATAACTGTCAGATTGTTCTACAAGAATAATTCCAACTTTGTTATGATTGATAAGATGGATATCATGGATAAAAACTAAATGTAACATTAAATTGGTTATATATGAGTTTGATAGTACAGACATAACGTCTACATGATAGCCATGTAGACTATCATGGTAGTCATGATGGTCTACATTTAGTAATATTATAACAATATCCGTCTTTTTTCGTATGTTGTCTATATAGGCTACTACCGGTTTTAGGTATTACTCCATTGTGAAGAGTAAACTCGATGATATTTTGTATTATTGTATAACAATATTTCTGATCGTTGACGTATGACGGTATATTTTTGTAAAAAAAAAAAAAAGTCAATTGTTAATGTTTTTGACCGGTAGACAGTAATTGAGTGCAAAGTAAATCAATGTACTGGATCTATCGACAGCAGCGATTAGATATTGTAAAATGTAGTTTTAATTCCGTGATTATATTAAGGTACAGATAAGGTATTGTTATAGTGTAGTATTTATTCTTGTAACTCCAGAAGGACTAAGGATCTTCTCTCTATGAATAGAAGAATTGTAGTCAATGTGATCGCTGTTTCCACGGAGCACTGGCTAATAGGAAAACACGCCACTAGGTTATGAATGGAGGCGAGAGATGTTTGCAGAGCATGCCAGAACTAGGAAGAGGAAGAGGCAATTTCTCACTTCCTTTGTTAATGTCCTGGTTTGGCTAAAAGAAGGAAAGAAACATTAGAAGACTACTACTTTGACAATCTTCAGAACTTATCATCCACTGGTATCAGGGATCTGTCTAGATTTATTATTCTCTCGAGATGGTTCGAATGGACCAGGGACGAGGGAGAATAGCCCCAATTCTCTTTTGTGGTATCACAAGGAGCCAGCTTGAGGCCTATGTGTGTTCTCTCTCGGGACGGCCACTATAACCTAACCTAACCTAGTAGTATTTATATTCATATAAAGTTTGCTAGTTTTTACAGTTTCAGATGTTTTAGTACTGAATTGTTTTTCCTCAGGTCTCAATGCAAAAGCTCAAAGAATTCCTAAAAGATTTAGGATTTGGAAGTAATCAAGCTGATTTAATTTGCAAGCTGTCATCTGCAAAACAGAATGATATCAATCATGTTTTATTGGCCGCTTCAGTTCAGTTACCAATGTTTAAGAATTTAGAATGGCGACTCGAGGGCGAGGCAAGTAAACTATTTTTTGAAGTATTCATGCTTCCATAAAAATTGAAATTTTACTTTAAAGTGTTATATTTTGCATTCAACAGGTTTTTTTATAACTAAGAAATTGAATTTTTAGAACAGATTGAGAGAAAAATAAGGATTTTTATTTCATGATAGTTTTTTTCGTTTCCCTTGCTCCCTCCTCCCCCCGCATCGACTTTCTGTTGTGACAAAAAACCTTTGCAGTTTTTAGGGTTAATCAAGTAGACTGTAGTCCTGAACAAACTAATATAATTGTATATAAAGTTCGTGAGTTTGTTTGTTTGTTCACCCATTTTCTGTGGAGGTAGAGACCTGAAATTGAATATATATTATTGATTACCTGAATAATGTTAAATATAAGAAAATTATCACTATATTCCCAAAATTGGAGCCAGGGTAGCAAGTGTCGTGCGTGCTTGCCGATGACAGTAGTGCAAATGTATTATATATAAATGTAACAAATAATTTTTTTTTAATTTAACATTTGCGTAATATAGTAGTAAGGCGGGGAGATCAAAGATCTGGCAAGTAGGCCAGCCAAGTGGGCCCTTTTTGCCTTCCCCATGCATCCCGGATCCTACTCCTAGGAGAATCTTCCTGATCTTTCTATATAGATCAGAAGGTTTCTCCATTCCATTTCCCTTAACTTATCTATATTTATGGTGCTAAAACCTAATGTTTGAAGTCTAAGGAGACTATATGCAGGGCATTCAGCCACATAGTGGACGGAGGTTTCATCTTCTTCCCCACATTTTTGGCAGATCGCGCTGTTTGCTATACCCAAGATATGTAAATGTCTTCTCAGCCTACAGTGACCGGTGAGAATTCCAATGAGATTTCTCAACCTTGTTCGACCCAGACTGAGGAGAAACTTCTTACGCTTTACACTAGGACCCAAAATATACAGCTTGGCCTGTCTGTTGCCCGGACAGGTCGGCCAGCTTTTCTTCAAATTCTCCTGCAGCCAGGCATTTATAAGATGTCTAACTCCAGCAGTAGAGAGCGGGAAAACCGGTTCCGGTCCTATAAACGGCATTTCGGCTCCGATTTTGGCTAACAAGTCCGCCTTCTCGTTGCCCGAAATGCTTTGCGTAATATAAACACTGGTAATAAACTAAAGGCATGGAGCCAGGGTAGCCCACTGGCTTGCGCGTTCGCCAATGACAGCAGCACAATTATATTAAAAATAAATGTAAAAAAAAAAATTTTGAATTTCAAATTTGAATAGTATAAACAAAGGTAATAAAGTAAAGGCATGGAGCCAGGGTAGCCAGTCGCTTGCGTGCTCGCTGATGACAGTAGCGCAAATGTATTATGTACAAATTATGTATATGTACATAATACATACACATACAAAATTACATAATAATACATACGAAAGTTAGTAGTATCCGTCATACCTTGTGAATCGTTATTGTCGCTGACATTCGACCGGCCAATTATTATACTTTAAAAACTATTACTTGGAAATAAAAATATTCCTTTATATATATATATATATAAAAAAAAAGGTTAAATGACATTGTTTTCAAAAAGTTAAAATTTATTTTAATCTCTTTTAACAATTGTTTATTGTTTTTACAGCTTGGATCGAGAGCAGTACCAGAACAAATGAAACCAAATGTTCTATTAAAACTAAGTATTGATAATATGAAAGAGGATGAAAATAAATCTGTTCTTTTAGAGACAGATCCAGCAAGCTTAGTGCGAGTGACACAGCAGCTTGAAGAAGCATTAGAGCATGCTTCTTCACAGCATATTAGACGGATTCAAAGACGTTTCCAGCCAGTAGCATAGAGAAGACATGTGAATCTGAAACTTTCCTTATCATCCAGTGAGTGTACTAGAGAAACTTAACCTTCAAGATAACCTGGAAATAGGTTTCATATATTCAAAGTGAAGATATTTAAAGAATGCAAAAGTGATTTATATTGTTGAAGATACTAAAGACCAACTTTCACAAAACCTTAATAGAATAATTAAAGGAGCTCACAACGATAACTGTGGAAATACTGATAATTAGTTAGGATGGAAAAGATTCTACAAGTTCGTGAAATCAATGTATACAGCTATGAAAAATCACTCTAATCAGGATAATCAAAAAATAATACTAAATTAAGAAAAGTATCATGAGGAGATGTGGAAATCGCAGTGAATCTTTGTCGCTGTTTATCTGTTTTTCTTATTTTTGATTTAACGCCTTAGAGACCGTTTAATTTTGATTATATATATATATCAATGATCAAACCACAATAAGAAATGGGAAAACAAGACTAAGATCTTTCAACCGTAACAAGCGGTCTTCGTCAGAGTCAAAAACCCAACTGTTGGGTTTTTGACTCTGACGAAGACCGCTTGTTACGGTTGAAAGATCTTAGTCTTGTTTTCCCATTTCTTATTGTGGTTTGATCATTGATTGTTGTTTCACGTGTTTATGTGAAATCTTTTTATATATATATATATATAAACAGCAATAAATTATCGACCATGTGATGGATAAATAAATACAAAAGATGAATTGGGATGCGGTCATTTTCTTTAACTTTCAATCAAACTCTCATTGCCAACGTTTCGATTTTATTTAAAATCTTTATCAAAGGCCGGTGTTGGCGTAAAGATGTCTTTCATCTGTCTTGTCAACACTACACAAACACTGGTCATTGATAAAGATTTTAAGTAAAATCGAAACGTCAGCAATGAGAGTTTGATTGAAAGTTGAAGAAACTGACCACATCCCGATTCATCTTCGTTGGTTTTGTATATATATATAAATAGATTTCACATAAACACGTGAAATAACTATCAATGATCAAACCACAATAAGAAAATGGGAAAACAAGACTAAGATCTTTCAACCCAACTGAGTTGGGTTTTTGACTCTGACGAAGACCGCTTGTTATGTTTGAAAGATCTTAGTCTTGTTTTCCCATTTTCTTATTGTGGTTTGATCATTGATATATATATCTATATATATATATATATATATAGTTCAATATATACAAAGAAACATAGAGAAATCAAAAGAACACACTTACAGTCTCTAATTTTCGGTTTGAACCGTCTTCAGGAGAGATAAGAGAGGGAAACCAAGCGCACTGCTTCAGAGACGGTTGGAGACCCTCTGTTAATTACAGTCTCTTAATTAGAGTCTGTAAGTCTGTTCTTTTGATTTCTCTATGTTTCTTTGTCTATATTGAACTATATTTGTCTTTGGTTGGTATGTTTATGTTACCTCCTAGTTTAAAAATAAGTTACAGAAAACTCGAAATACCTTTAAATTAACTTCTTAAATAAGCGACTGATATAATATTTATAGATATATATTTAAATCTTAAAGTCACTTACACAGAAAAGAGATGTAAATCCTCTAAACATTTATTTAAAAAATAAATGCTTATGAAATATATGTGACCATCAGCCACATGTAAGAAAACAATGTAATAATGAAAAAAAATATGTATGTAAATATATAAATACTTATATTTAATATATAGTTGTTTTTTGTTCCTTATCAATGATTTAAGACAAATCAATTGGGTTTTCAATTTTACACACAATTTCTGAGAAAACACAAACAAAAGTTGAGGATTCGAACGAAATAACGCCACGTTACCTACTTGGTTCATCGAAAGACGTATACTCCCTATAAGAGCAGGTATATGGACCCTATTTTTACTGATAAAACCTTATACACATGTGGGTTAGAGGAACGGTACACCATTAGGGCTACATTGTAAGAATCTACAATAGTGTGATGAATATAATTCAAATAAACGGTCAAATTAATATATGTATTTGTTTACTGAAACAACTTGTTTTTATTTGGGAGTACGAAAGCATAGTTAATGAATTGTAATCACTTGGTGCCCATTATGTTTTTGTTAGATGCTTGGCATTATTAAATCCGCACTCTCTGATCACTGAAGGACGCGCTGTTGTGCGGTTCCCCTGAGCAGGGAACGCAGGAAGTGTGTCCAAGATGTATGTGGTGAGCGAAGAGGTTTTATATGACACCTGAAGACCTATACCTATAGTATGGTACATATGGCTTTTCAACACTTTACAAAAGTATGGCAAACCGCCACTATTGAAAAAATACGACGAATTCTATGTGTTCCATCAGTTCCGGTAAATTCATCTAAAACAAGTTTATATAATGTATGATTCATCTAAGGAAGAATTCATGTAAACACAATTTGTCTAATGTAAATTTCATCTAAACAAAAATGATTGAATAAAAGACATCTTATCTTTAGGATATAATTTGCTAATAATATATAATGATATGTGTATTATTACTTACATATGTGAGTTACATTACACATGTATTATTATTATATAACATAATAAGTAATATATTATTACACCTTGGTTAAGTTTTTAAAACAAAATGTGTTTAACAATCTATATAAATAAAAGAAACGTTTTGTCTGTAATTGCTCAGAACTGACTTATTTCAAGTTATCTTTACGATTCATGCAGTAGAGAAAGTAATCATCTAGTCTAATCTCGGGCGGCTGCAGCACCGTTCATGAAGTAATATGGATTTTTATTATAATATGAAATTTTCATTAAGATTCGTCGAATGGTGTGAATTCTTCAGTAATGACAAAACTTTGAATACACAATTCTAAAAAGGACACATGTCCTTTTTATTTCAATTACTTTTATTACAAATATTTTTTATTCAAAATAATGAATACTAGTTTAATAATAAGAAGCAAGGGTGTCTTGAAGGTTCGTCACTAAAATGGTAGATCCAGGATTCGATGCTTAGTCTGGCCCTCGATTTCTTCAAGCGGGACGTAAAAAAATCTGAGCATTTCTTTCGTAACTCAGAAAGGACATTAAGCCGTCAGTCTGGAACCTGTTCGATGTCAAGTATTTGTTAAAGACCTGTACCCTATAACTTTAGTTATTCAAAATGTAGGGCTCTCAATGTAGTATCATAAAAGGCCAATCTTTGGCCCACGAGTATCCTACCTTGCGATGGTAAATGTAACCTAACCTAACCTATTTAATTAATCGATACCGAATGATGTTAAGTATACCTGAACCGCAAATATTTTGTACAATATTATAACCATAACTAAATACTATGTGAAGAAAGAACTTAATACTTCACTTGAGAAGGAAGCGGTGGTTGTTATAAACTTAAGTAGCTAAGTTCAAAAATTAATAAACGTTTTTATTTCATCATACAATTAATCTCTTTCGTACTATGAATAACATCCACCAATAGAAGAGTTTATAATGACTGCACTAAATGAAGATAGACGAATAAACCACCATAAAAATGTCTAAGTGATATCAAATGTTTCGATGAAACGACCATCGTTTTTTAAGAAGTACTGACTGGGCCACTCAAAGATATTGAGTTTGAATATATTTGAATTAATGATATTCAAAATAATTCTTTGTGTTAATTACCTATATCAACAGTTCATTTCCCTAAAAATAAATTTCTCTTAAAGCATGTTAATTAAAACTCGTAAAATACTAAAAGTTACTACTAACAAAGTCTAAGAAAATAAAACTTAAAAATATTAAATTGTTCTGTATTCTACTTTTTATAAGTCAGGGGCTCAAAAGAACTACAGAATAGTTGAAGATTTGTTGAAATAATAATTACGATAACTCTAATCAAATTAGAACTTACATTATTTTTCCGAAAGTTTCAAATGTTAAGGAAACATTTACAGATAATTTAAAAAAATTGATGTTAATTTCAGTACAAAAAGAAAACATGTAGTATTTCATCACTTAGTAACCTTACACTCGTAATATCGCAGGCGTCAAGTTCCCTTTAATATACAATCTGTTGTAATTGATCCTTTAATTATTTCCCAATATGTATATAATCATTTACTAATATTTCAAAAAAAGTAAATTCTTAAAAGATCTTAGTAGAACTATTAAGTAATACTTTAATTTACAATAAAAGGTATTAATTGCATAGTGTATTAATTTTTTGTTATATGAATTAATATGCATTACTCTAAAAAGAGACATATTATAGTAAAATAAAACTTAGTTATCAAAATAATTGTTTTCAATTGCTAATAATAAAAATCAATAGGCTAAAAATCAAAATTAACAAAACACTGAAAATAGAATAACAAATATTTTAGGACATCAATTTACTGACTATTACACAAGCCGCCATAACATTCAAAATATATTGTATAATCCATTTAAAGCAGTCGTTAAAAACCAAAAATAGATTTTACCACTTTCTGGGCCTTTAATATTTCAATATAGTAAGTCTAAGTAAAAAGACATGTAAAATTTATAAAAACCAATAGTATTATAGGAAATTTATATGAACAGTAGTATAAACTGAGATACCAAGTTTAAAAAAACCAAACAATTAAGTTTCTATTTCCAATGTATCAAAGAAACTAAAACTACTTACTTGATATAAATTTAAAAGCAGATACTGGAACTTTTCCTTGTTTAGGTTCCATGATGGAGCTAAAAAGTTATATTAGAGCTCTTAAAGAACGCGAAGTATTAAATGTAGGACCAGTACTGAGGAGGCCAAAACAGAGTTGCCAACTCAAATTTGAATTTCAATTGCGATAAAATTAAACAATTTTTTAATAAGTCTTTACTTTTTTGAACGTATTTAAAAATTAAAAGTGATAAAAATTTTTTAAATAATTTAATCTTTTGAAAACTTTTTTTTAATAAATCGTTTTAATCAACGATAATTTAATATTTGTTATTAGTAAAGATAATTAAAAAAATTACGTAAATAATAAGTTATTGATTAAAATGTCAAAATAATATATAACTAAAAAAGTAAACATTATATGACTTTTATTATTGACTTGTTCATGTTTAAAACAGAATAAAGGTTTTTTATAATTGGTTCATTCTTATTTTATATCATAAGAAATAATTAGATATGAAAAAGAAATATAAAATACACAAAAAAATAAATTAATGCAAAAATGCACTAGCTACATAGAAACGTTAGTTCAATTAAGCTTTTTCAATTACAAAATTTATTTCTGTGTCACAGTCATAAAGGGAAAAAGGTTATTAACTAGAGATGTAAGGTGCATTATTTTATTTTAAAAAATCTGGAGTTGCCTACATTACTTTACTATAAGTAAAAAAATATCCAACTTGTCCGCAGCATAATGATTTTGTCTCCTCAAAAGCAATCAAATTCATTCATAAGTCAACATTTCTACATGTTGAAAAAAAAAAACTTTTTTGTTGTTTTAAAAATTTCTTTCATTTATCCCTTCTCTAATTGAATCACGAATACGTCTTGATATCGCTGTCTGAAAGTGCTATCTGTTATCCAACATAGTGGTGTTCGAAATCATTGCATATTATTCTCTAAATCTCATTTTAATTGATTACTATGACTATTTAAAAATGTCAATGAGGAAGAATTTCATTAAATAAGCAAAGAAATGAATTGCAAAAAATCAAAATATTATTATTTATATTCTACACACTAAATATAATAATGAAGCTGTAATAATATTCAATATTCTAGATTTAGTAGTTTAAGAGAAAAAAATGTCCAAAAACACATTTTAGCTAAAAAGGTGACTTTCCCATCATGCATAATTGATCCCAAACTGTATGCATAATAGGGGATGCACATCTACACTATAAGGCCCATTTTTGTGTAAAATATTAATTTGATCTATTAAAGATTGTGGACTGTAGCGTCTACACAAACTTTTGAATAAACAACCACCCACATCATTGAAAAAACTCATAGAACAGACTTCGGTCTCCTCAAAACATGTAAATCTGTCAAAATCTTAACATCGGATATTTTTTAACGACGACTATACTTTACTTAAGGTACAGTAAATTACTTATAGGTAAAAATCAATATTATACGCGAAAAATTATTGAATTACATATTTTTTTAAAATAAATTTCCTTCTTCCTATTAACTAATAATTTCACCGCTCTCTTTCTATTCATCACTAAAATTAAAGGTATAAAAAAAAAATGAAAAGTAACATAATTCTTGCACCATCAAATAATATTCTATTCTTCTTCAATATATCGAACTTGTAATACAAACAAGTATGATCTTAAAACAGAAGTATTTAAACTTAAAATAAAAATTTAATCAACCTTCCCTGTTTCATTTATTCTGCTATTATTTTCTTTTAGTAACCTGAAAATTTCAAACTTCCACATTTGTGTCATAAACCCATAATAACGACAATATTCCGGTATAGTCGGAGATATTCCCAATATTCTCTTGAGAATCATAAATTCCTTTAAAATATTTAAAGGAAAAGGAAACAGAAATTATTCAAAATACAAATAACATCAATGAATTATTCAATACAGAAATCACAAAGTTTATAGAAATGTATTTATTCCAAAATAAGAATACATTAAATTGTTAATTACTTAATCAAGGCCACAAGAATTGCTTAAAATTGTATAAAGTAAGATTAAATAACAGTAAATATTTGCTTTTACATCAGAGTAAACAAACAGAAATAATAAACTAACTTAAACAATTTAAAAAAAAAATAAAGTACAGGTATTTTAACTTCTTTATTTAAGTAACCATACAATTTAAAATGCTCAAAATTAAATGTCAAGAACATATTTTACTCTATAAATGATAAACATGAGTGATTTAAAAGAGCAAATTATACAAAAGTAATAAAAAAAATCTGTTATGTGGAGAAATAAATATAGATGAATAGTGTCATTGAATCATTTCAGGCACTTCAGAGGACAATTCCACATTGGTATCCAGGTTTTCAGGTTTGTTGAGTCTATCATATTTTGCTTTCATGTTGGCAAGCCTTTTTTCTTGAGCCAAAAGTCGATTCCTTTCCATTCTTTCCTTTTGTTCATTGCTTAAATTCTAATAAATAAAAAAATTAATAATTAATGGAAGAAAATTTAAGTTTATATTGACTGTTACAGGTTTGGTGAAACTGTGAGAAATGACTGCAAAAAAAAAGTAGTTCAGTTGTTTACTTGTTAGCTTCTGGACTAGTAGGCCCTCGATTTATTCACAGGGGCCTAAAATATTAATTTGATCTATTAAAGATTAGCGTCTACACAAACTTTTGAATAGAGGGAAACCAAGTATCCCAGAGGTGAAACCGAGAGTAACACCAAGGTTCACCTTTGATGAAACCTCCAGAGTGCTTGGTACCCTCTCTTTTCTCTCCTGATAACTGTTCAAATCAAAAATTAGATTTAGTAAGCGTGTTTCTTTACTCTCTGTAACTTGTCTGCATATTTGAACTTTATTATATATATTGGTGTACGAGTATACTTGTACTATAGGTGAATGTAAGAACCTGCCCTGAAAGTACATCGGGTTGACTACAACAAAGCTCTCCAGGAGATTAACCCTTCATTTGGCTGCTGGCGCTCCAAAGCCACATGCCCAGGAAAAGTACTATGTACAGTTAACCAGAGAAATGCTTGTGCAAGGTACTAGTATTATCCAACGAGAGGAAAATGTTGATAAACTGCATATTTAGAGGCTTTATATATTAAAGAAAGAAACCTCTCAATTAATCTCTAGGTGATGAAATGTTCGTCATTCCAATAAACAGGAACATAGAGACTAACATGAAATGGAATAAGAACGAAAACTTAAACCTGTACTCTGATTGACCAATAAGTTAAGTTCATTGGACCAATCAGAAATCACACCCACTAAGGAAGTTTATATAAGCATCCTTCCAGAAGGGAAATTTTACCTGACGATGACCAACGTAATTATGGTCGAAAGCTCGTCGTATGAATTGATGTCCCTTGGACAATTGATGTGGAAGCTCCAACCGCAAGATAGAAGAATCGCCCGCAAGATCGAGGCCAGCAGCTCAATAATCGTGAGAGCAGAAGCTGCTGCTACTTTTAACAATATAATACAATAAGATTTCACACAAACACGTGCAATAACAATCAATGATCAAACCACAAAATGAAAACGGAAAAAAGACAGATCTTTCAACCGTAACAAGTGGTTTTCGTCAGAGTCAAAAACCTAACTGAGTATATATTCCAAATATTAATTGAGATTATACTAAGAAATCAAAGATACTTGTAATTACACTACTAAATAAAAACTGACATTGTGCTGTTGGTTGTTTTGAGACGACAACAGCTGATCGAATGGGTCAACATCGTCAAGCAATGTTAACAGGAGAGGGCGATCTGGGTGGGGCTACGACGTCATCATCATTCATACCCATTCTCAAAAGTGTAACGTACGACTAAAAAAAATGGTAGAACTTCAAAAGCAGCTTTTTTTAAAATTACAAAAGTGTAAAGCAGTAAAATGTACATTAACTTACAGATACTGATTTTTTGTGTCCAAGAAATTCAATCCTCTCCAAACAATCATCAAAAGTCATTTTTGGGAATAACCTATGGCACCAATGTTCAAGAACAGACATCACAGTATTCAAATCTCGAACTTCATAACCTTTTCCTTTAAGGGTCACTTGTTTGAATAGAGGTTCTAATTGAGAAAGTCCACGAGGTCCTTTCAATCTATAAATTTGTTTTCTTGTATTCCACAACCTTAATAATTGACCATTTATTCAAAAGTAATCAAATATTAAATTAAATTATGTTCCTTTTTTATGAATATTGAATAATAGAAGCCGTGAGCTTTTCTGGGCATAACTTGGCTTTTTTAAAGCAGCATCATTTGTTTACCTAAATACAAGCTAGAAAACGACTATAACCTAATATTTATGGTACTAATATAAACTGAATCATTGAGAGAAGTAATCGTTTAATACGTTACAATCTTTCTTTGTTTCTATTATAACACAACAGCACTGTAGCAACCAAAATATTAGGGATATTCTTACCTCTTATCATCTAATTTTAGACGAGGATTTAACACAACTTTCTTAGGTTTTACATCTCTAGCTTTTTCAACATCAGGGACTTCAACAGCTTCATCTACATAAAACAATTATCAAACAAAACAATATTAAAAAAAAAAGCCCAAAATTATTTAGTTGAATAAATTTTAACTCACCAGGACCAATGTCATTGTTTTCTTCTTCTTCGACAATACGTTCTATTTCATAATCAAGATCATTAAACTCTTCTTCATTCATTTCAGAAATCAAAATTATCGCAATCTGACACTTCAGGGTTTTCACAAACTTTTTTAGGATAATTTTTCTCTAAGTAAACATAAAAAGAGAGCAAGAGTTTTTTGTTAATATGATCCGTTAAAGTTCTTTCATGAGAAATAGAGGAATTGTGATCCAAATTTTCTTCTTTATCAGGCTGATTTAAAGGAGGTTCTCTTCTAACACCGTTCTGCATTCCAGAAAAGGTTAAAAAAATTGGAGGTAAAACTTAAGGAACGATAACGATAAGGTTCAGAAATGGTTGTTAATGTAACCTTCCCTTGGAAACTGTTGCTGAGTTTGGTTGAACTGAATTCAATGTCAATGGGAAACAAATATTAAACTTAAGAAAAAAAGTACCTGTAATAGATCAGTCAAGAAATTTTAGTAGTAGAAAATTAAAGTGGTATTTCGGAATTACACCTAATATTTTGGTGAAAGCACTCATTTTAAAGACGACATTTTCGTTTAGAAGCTGACTTTTCATTAGAAAACTATGTGTAATCGAAGCTATAAAAACAAGTTTCTTCTATTCTATTGAATAGAAATTATTATATTTCAATAATTCATTATATTCAATGGATTATATATTGTAAGGATGACATATATTGATTATATGTATATTAGAATGGCAATATACATATATGTATTTTTATTCCTGAAAGATACTGGTTACAATGGTTAATAAAATAGTTCATTTATAAAAATATCACACAATTTTCATATAAATTATATTACACATAATAACAAATAATAATAAGATAGTTAAATTTTCATAATAACAACAAATTTTAAAGTAATTTAAGAGCTAATCAAATAGAGAATACATTAAATAGTTTTCGAGTCACACATAGTACTATACTTCTACTAATAGATGGATGTATAAATATATTTTACAAACAAGGAGAGATCCTAAATCTAATTAACATATCCTTATTTTTACTATTCTGAGAATGTTTCATACTCATTTCTGTTTTCTTTGCCGTTCAATTAAATAAGATAAATCAGCCTATTCAACTTATTCAATTTTAACATAAATCCAAAAATTTATTAGTCAATAATTGTTTCTATAATTAGCTTTCAATATTCATTCAACAATCTATAGAAGATATATAGAAGTCAATTTGAAATAATGTTTAAATGAAGAAAAATAGAAATCAGGTCAAATAAAATTTCCAGAATGCTTTATAGCATTTAATACCAATGAAGGAACGAAAGATGGTACTTTTCATTGGAAAACTTGAAGAAAAGAATGATTATGTATCAGTGATTTAGCATGATGTTAAATCTGTTTAATTTATGCAGAGTTGCAAGAAATATTGATACACATTCTCTGGCTGGCTACTGCCCTGTTATATACGAACTGTTACAATTAAGTGTCTAGTAGTCACTTAAGAAAAAGTCACTGAAAATAATATTGTTATCTTAAAATCATTTTGAGAGGTATAACAAATTAATAATATATGTAACTAAAATGTTGCATATACATGAGATTACTGATTCCTGAGTAGTAAATACTAGTTTATTCTAAGTCAGTTGTATTGTAATGTTGAAGCAAGTACAAGTGCATATCAACAGGAATCTTAGGTTAACTACTGTGCAAATATTTTGAATTATAATAATAACTAGAAAAATGAATTATTCGAGCGACAATTACAAACAAGTATAATTTTCATACAAGCAAATTGTGGTTAGTTATACCACTACCCATCCACTACATATTAAAGATAAAGTTTTATATTTGCCAGAAAAAGAATAATAATCTGAATAATGTAACGTCATCATCATCATCATCATCATCATTATATTATTAACGTAACCCTCTTACAGTAAAGATAATTGTAAAATGAAACCTATTATATTTGAAAACAAACATTTAGTTAAATTGATTATTTATGATTTTGGCAATATATTTAGTTTTAGTACAGTTTAGCATAAATCAAAACAGATATATCTTAAAGGAATAACTAAACAAATCAACTGCTAAAATTATTGAAAATTATTAAAGTAATTTTTACTTTAAGAAAGTTATAAATAAACAAACCTGTCGCGATTATTCTCCAATAAAGTGTTACGCTTTCAGGAGTACCTTTAAATAAAGTTCTAATAATTTAGTTTATGCACCCAACTTGATATTTCATACAATGATAATTTCAAATAGTAAGTAGAACTTTCGTCTTAACTTACTTATTTCTGTCGTCATAAAGATTAAATATAGTCACGGAGTGCCACCAATGAGTGCCCACCCGATTTCCGCTACAAAATCAAAATAGCTAAAGGATTAACTCTGAAACAGAATTACTTCTAAATACATGAAATTGTAGTCAAGTATCCAAAAAAAAAAAAAAAAAGCTAACTTATTACAGTTGAATAGAATATCTTTCCAATGATATCTAAATGTCCATTTTATAGCTGTTTCTCTTCTATTCAAGCAATTAACTCAAATAATAAAGGAATGGAAACCCTTTTGAGGATTATGAAGAGATATGATTGTATTCTGATATTCAATTACGTTTTATGAGGTAAGATTGAATTTAAAGTTGTTAAATAGGTGTGTTTTATGATTTATAAGTTAACATTTACGTAACTATTTAAATATATTCAACTCTTTCATGCAAATTATATGTTTTTGGGGTAGAAACGGTTTTTATGTGTATAAACAGATATGATTATTCTTATTTTAGTTATACTGTGTATATTACATTATAGTTGTTAAGTAGGTATGTATTTTATGATCTATAAGTCAACATTTACATAGCTATTTCTATTCTACTCTTTCATGTGACTGTAGGGGTAGAACCGGTTTTGATATCAATGATAATTTCTATAAAGACATTAAGATATTATTATTAACCTTCATACCTCGTCTATCGCTGGTGGAGTCGTAGAAATCAATATGCATGTATTTCTATAAAGTTGAGTGTAGTCCACTTCAGTTTTTTTTTATTAAGATATTCATGTACCTGTTAATTTTTCCAAATGTATTCAAATTTATTCAATTAATTTATTTATTGATGATTTTTCACTGCTATGAACATTTTGTATTCAGATTCATATCGCTGTAATTTGCTTAGTTATATAGTAATATAAAAAAAAATACTACTTAGAAAAATTATATAATAATATTATTTACAAAAACAATGTTGAGTTGAAATTAATTAAAAACGAATAGTGATTTTAACTTTGAAGACAACTGTTTGAAATCATGGTGAGGTAGAAGAAGATATTGAGAATATCAGTGTAAAGCATTAAGGCAGCCATGATATATTCTTCTTCGTTGATTTCAACTCTGCGACCTCCCAGAATTAACTGAGTGTCAAACACTAAAAACTGAAATACAAATCATAGTTAATATTAAAAGATTTCAGCTTTTGTCATCGGAAAATAGTGACCTGAAAAGGTTATTACTGTTGGGGACACTTAATTGCCTTCGGTACCATACGATAATGAGCTGGCCCATGTAATAATGGGGTTCAAATAAAAAAAATGGGGGTTGAAGCAACATTTGTAGGTTGGTTTATTTATAGGGTGAATTATGTCACCACCCAGTAATGATCATGATATATTTATTTACTTGTTTGAAATTTAGTCATGTTTTTCTTCTTTAAACAGACCACCCTATCAGTACCTTTTTTTTTTAGTTTTTTGATAATTTCTTATTTTTTCTATTTGTTAGGCAATTGAAGAAGATTTTAATTAAATTACATTGACTTAGCAATTTTTTGAGTGAATCCACTGAAATAAAATTGATGTTTTACAAGTATAATGGAAAAATGTATATACTTTTTGACTTATTTGGGATATAAGAGGAATAATATTTTTTCATATAAAAAATCACCGCGAATAAACGAAATTTACACTTTTGCTTTTCAAAAATGTTATTACTGCAGTGGTTATACTAATGATATTATATGCATCAGGGATGTAATATATATATAAAAAAAAGAACACATATATTGATAAGTATTGATATATCTTCTCAACCACTGATATTTCAAATTCACACCAGGGGTTCTTGAGGATTTTGGTCATAAACATACAACTCCTGATTATAAGCTGACGTTTCGCCAAAAGTTGTTTGGCATTTTCAAGGCTAAAAAAACAATTTATTAACGACATAAGTAAAGCAAGATAATTACCAACCAAGGATGCCTTTGTTTGGTTTGTTTTCTGTTGGTTGGTATCCGTGGATGTATGCTTGCTTTACTTATGTCGTTAATAAATTGTTTTTTTAGCCTTGAAAATGCCAAACAACTTTTGGCGAAACGTCGGCTTATAATCAGGAGTTGTATGTTTGTGACCAAAATCCTCAAGAACCCCTTGTGTGTATATTGATAAGTGGATCAATCATTATCTGTACTACCTCCAAGAATGAAAAAATAATAAACATCTACCATTTAGACATTTATATTATACCTAAATGGGTTATTACAGTGGTTTCCAACCTTTTCGAATTCTCGCCCCCCTTCATTAAATAATAAGTTCCCTGCGCCCCCCCCTCCACTCTGGTTTAAATATTGCTATTTACTGTCATAGTCGGCACAAGTCAGAGATAAAAAATGATACAATACATAATTATGTACTCATATGTATGAACACACACACTGAGGTCTCTCCGTTCCACTAACAACTGTGGATGTAAATCCAAGAGAAAGATAGCTGTCGTCATACTTTCTGGTTTTCATATGTTTGCTACTTTCATTACATTTACTGGAGTGAGGCTCACTTTCAGTTTCTTTCCTTTTGCCTTTAGTGATCAAATACTTTCCATATTTCAAATTTTTAGTGAAATAAACGCACCCGCTCAGAACTGTTCCTTGTCTTTGTAATTTTGCAATTAACAGTTATTTACGAGGCATTTGGTACGTCCAGAACGGTCACAAAGCTACCGTCTTACTACCGCACCCTCATACTAATGTGGCGGCGGGCGGAGTGCAGGGCGCTGCCACACGGCCGAGTCCCAAAGCTGGAGTACTGAGACGTGAACCGAACGGGAACCATACGAACGAAGCAGTTTCTGGTAATCATTGCATGATTACAATATTTATATTTACAGCACGTTTCTCTCTTTATCTTTTATAGTTGTTTAATTCCTTAGTTACTTAGTAGCATTTGAAATAATTTATAATTGTATTTAGACAAATTACTTAGTAACTAAGTAATTTTTCTATTTATGAAGTGCTTGCGCCCCCCCTGGGAACCCTTCGCGCCCCCTTAGGGGGGCGCGCCCCACAGGTTGGAAACCACGGGGTTATTATATAATATATACCCAAAAAGGATGATATTATATTTACGTATAGTAAAGTTGAGTGTAGGCCACTCCAGATTTTTGTGATTGCGGTTGTTTAGAAACAGGTTGATGAATCAATTATTAAATTATTAAAAAGTGTTGTTTACCATTGAAAAGATAATGACCATGACGCAGGAAACGATAAGGTAGACGAGTTTGATTTCAATGAACATGCCAATGATGACGGCAACAATGACGAGGAGAGTGGCTACAATGCTCAGGATGTAGTACAGCATCCCACACCCTGTCACGTCCCACTGAAACAAACAGCACAGCTGAGTAGTCAAAACTTATTCACCTTGCTTCTCTTAAAACTGTGTTTTTCATTCACTTTCATAACAAAGAGAGACAAATGGTTATACAAACACAAAGGCGTACACTACACTTGATCTCGACTCTTTTAATGATAACAAAAGTTAATGGAACGACCACTAAGAAGGTAGAAATATTCAAAGGTGAACTATCTTAAAAGCTCTTCTGTCCATGCTATTTTCTTTATTTATTACATACAAATACGTATAGTGCTAAAATAAATCGGAACTCAGTCACTTTTATAGGTTCAAATCTAACTTCTTAAAAACCAATGTTTTGGTTTTTTATTGAAACCTTTTTCAAAAGCAGAAGTAAGAAATTATGGAATAATCAAAATTAAAAACTTTTACATTAACACGTGAAATAACTTAACCCATCTGTGTCAAAGAAATTTTTGGCCACGGTTACCAATACAGCTCTTTCTGATCTCAAAATGGGGGGAGAAATTTTTTATAAAACCAAAATTTTTTTGCTGCTTATAAAAAAGTAAATAGTGGAAACATTATTATTAAAAAAGTTTTTAAAATATTCTGAATAAATAAATTATTTATTCAATATATAAATAACAGTTTACTATCTATATAGGATCGCCTAGAAGAAACATAGCTTCTAGAGTCAGAACTAGTGACTCTAGTCATTAGTGAACTATCCAAAACTCTAGTAAGTATACTCTGTAAAACTCTAGTAAGTATACTCTGTAAAACTCTAGTAAGTATACTCTGTAAAACTCTAGTAAGTATACTCTGTAAAACTCTAGTAAGTATACTCTGTAAAACTCTAGTAAGTATACTCTGTAAAACTCTAGTAAGTATACTCTGTAAAACTCTAGTAAGTATACTCTGTAAAACTCTAGTAAGTATACTCTGTAAAACTCTAGTAAGTATACTCTGTAAAACTCTAGTAAGTATACTCTGTAAAACTCTAGTAAGTATACTCTGTAAAACTCTAGTAAGTATACATTAATTTTTTTTTACTCTGTAAATCGGGGCTAGGTTAGCTCAGTGGTTGACGTACTCGCCTCTAAACTAATATGACCGGGGTTGGATCCCCACTTGGCCCTCGATTTATTCATGCGGGAGGTGAATAAATCTGTGCACGTCGTCCCTCGGAGAAGGACTTTTAACCGTCGGTCCTAAGTCTGTACGATGTTAAGTACTCGTTAAAGATCCCTACTCTAAATACACAGGAGTTAGGCAAAATTCAGGACTCCCACTGTAGAATCAATCTTCATTGTGTGTATCACAAAGGGTCAATCCTCAGCCTACGTATGTTCCCTTGTGGGACTACCATTGCAAACTAACCTAACCTAATCTTTAAATCGGAATGGAGTAAAAGAATCATAAACGTAGCAACGTTCAAAAATATTCTTTCATTTCTACACCTTTTCGCCCCTTTTCCCTCCCTGAGTCTAATTTGCTGGGAAGATGGTATACTCAAAAGCGCTTAGAACTTTTTCCTTTTTTTTTTATATATTTATTTTTGTCGTGATTAGAATTAACAGCTAACTTTCCTCTCACTTAGCTTTAAATAGCTAGAAAAGATTGATAGGTTAGTTTTTCCCGAGTCCCTACGGTCATTTACATTAAATATGACAATTTAACACCTGTTTTGATCTTGTGTACTTACCACAAAATTCAACCCTAATCGCTTAGTATTGTTTAAGTTTCTCGATTAAAAGGAGTATGAATGAAAGTTTTTGTAAGCTGATCGACGAACTAGATTACCCAGAGAAAGACACGGCTTCAAATAGTTATAAGTCACATCTAAGTTGAAACAAGAGGGGCCAGGTTAGCTCAGTGGTTAACGTACTCTTCTCTGAACTGATAGTACCAGGATTCAATCCCCACCTGGCCCTCGATTTATTCACTCGGGAGGTGAATAAATCTGAGCACGTCGTCCCTTTATTCTGAGTTAAACTGTCGATCCTGAGCCTTTACGATGTCAGGCACTCGTTAAAGATCCCTACTCTAAATACACTTAAGTTAGCCAAAATTTAGGATTCCCACTATAGAATCAATCTTCAAAGAGCCAATGCTCGGCTTATGTGTGTTCCCTTGTGGGACTACCACAGCAACCTAACCTAACCTAACCTAACCTAGTCGAAATAAGGCAATATTAAAGTAATAATAAGTAGAATTTAAAAACTAAATGTACTGACGGGGGTGAACTTGGCATAGAGACTGATGAGGGTGGTGAGGACAAGGGTGCCTCCCGCAGAGAGCAGCACTGCGTAAGGGTTGACCATGACGCATGCCATGGACACCATGCCCATGCTGGCCACGGTCTGCAACATAACATAGCCTGTCAGGGGCCATGCACCAGGAAACTGAACCTTGCAAACAACTTCAAACTCAAAACAATAATACATAGATCGATCACAAATCCAGTACATTTTAATAAATATCTCATTTAAACCATATATAAATACATACAATTTCATTATATTGAAGAAACTGAAATTCTCACATTATTCTTTTTTTTTTAGTGGTAGTAATTTATTATTTGCCATTATAAGCAAAAAACGTCATAAAAATACAGGCTTCTACAAACAATGATAAGTATGTTTTTATTTTTTCTCGTTATGTTTATTTCTTTTATATGTATGCACCAGGAAACTGAACCTTGCAAACAACTTCAAACTCAAAACAATAATACATAGATCGATCACAAATCCAGTACATTTTAATAAATATTTTTTTCTCATTTAAACCATATATAAATACATACAATTTCATTGTATTGAAGAAACTGAAATTCTCACATTATTCTTTTTTTTTAGTGGTAGTAATTTATTATTTGCCATTATAAGCAAAAAACGTCATAAAAATACAGGCTTCTACAAACAATGACAAGTATGTTTTTATTTTTTCTCGTTATGTTTATTTCTTTTATATGTATAAAAGATATGATATAAAACAATCTTATTACATTAATAAGATCAGTATTTTTTTAAATTTTGAATAGGAAATAGAGCGAACTAAGGCAGTTATGTACCGTACTAACCATATGCCTCCAGGAGTTAAGTAGCTTCAATATGTTCATGTAATTTGTACTTGAAGAGAGAAAATGTTGCTTCATTTTTCAATAACTAAATTAACTTGTTTAACACCATTAAATTTACTATTGGGACTGAATGTGATTGAATTTGCCCTTTTAAGATGTTCTTTTGAGGGCAAAATGTCCTCCCCACAATGTACGTCCGCTTCATAGATAGTCTCCATCTAGCCCTAGGGGATTTCTGAGCTGGAAGTATTCATTGGAAGATTTAAAACCTCTTGTTCTTCGTTTACTCACAATATCTCCAGGCGTTCTGTCACCCTCTTAGATGTAAGTTCTCTTCAATGTCACCCTGATTACTTCATTTCATTCTAAACCCTCAAATCCTTATTTGTTCCTACATCAATTCATAGCTGCCACTCCAACGCGTTAACAAGCCTATCCAGGTCATTCACTATCCGTGTCCACCGAATATACAATAGACTGTATGACAAAAACGAACTACTTAATTCTATGATAAAAATCAACAAAAAGCAAATTGGTAGAGAAAGGTTACCTTACTGTCTAGAAGACTGGTTCCTATCTCGGTTTTTATCATTCCTAGATCTGACACTTTCAGCTCCTCTACTGATCATATTTCATCATAACTTATTTTACAAGTATCCAAAAATTGGGTATTCATTAAAGAATTATTCCTGAACCTATTATGTTTCCTCTTAACCTCTACCAGCTTTTATAGACCTACTCCACGACTATCCTAGTATACAGATGTCCCCCTCAATCTCAATTCCTTTTCAACCATCTCAATTCCTTCTCCTGCAGAAGCTTACAACCTCCATGACAGTTAACAGTTTACCTGTATGGAATGAAACTCTGTGGACGTTAAGCTTGTCTTACGTGCCTTATCATTAACCCCCTTCCTTAGTTCACATCCCCCACCCTTAACAAAACCAACCTGTACCAAACGACTGCCCTTGTCCTCTAAAAACTGATTCTACCGTTTGTAGTGTAATAAATATGATTAGTTTTACGTGGGTCAGGCATCTATTAGTACAATAATCGTTACAAATAAATATTATATTTTAAACCTTTTTAATTTAATAATTCAATAATTCATTTCTGTAATGCTTAAATTTTAAAATATTTTAATTTATTTATTATTATTAATAACAATACAACTATATTTCAATGAGTGTCACTAATCTTTACTATTTATTGTTAGTTATTTATTTTTCAATTGTCAATTGAATCGTTAAATCAAAAGATATTAATCAATGCTATGTTACCTGTTCCTATTCAGCATTTAATCACAACCAAAGAACACACTTTGGGTTTACCAATTATTCTCAACAGACACATCAATTCGATTTTCAAAATAATTTTACCATATTGGCAAAAGTAGTAAACGTATTAATAATCTGTTCTATAATGTGTAAAATAAATGTTCTATGATTGTTCATTATTCATGATAATGAGTTTATTTACAGTAAAGTTGAGTGTAGAATATTCGAGATCTTTTTAAACATTACGCTGAAATAGCAAAAAATATTTATTCTGTTGAAATTTTAATGTCAAAGATTTATTGACTTAGTATGTAACAGTTAGTTATTTTTTAGGGATGTAATAAAACTTCTAGATGAAGAAATTAATAATATTTTGAGAGCTAGAAGCGATATAGAAATAAATTGCAATAGCTAAAGAAAGGTCGTTAAGACTGTGAAGGGGATGCACATTGGAGGGCTGCTGGTCTAGGGCACAATCGATTTCATATTACCGGGGGGGAGTGACTAGAAATCGATTTCAAATTACCCCCGGGGTAGCTTGGAATTGCTGCCCCTACCTTCAGTCTGTTCCTTACCTCCACGAGGATAGGATTTCAGCATTCTTCATCTTTAGAAATTACACTTGTGTCCTACTGAGTTAGATTCATTCTTTAGAACGTTCATCAGGTATTGGCATGAAAAATTTATTTACTAGTAAAATAATTGTATATCGTAAAAAAAAGTGTATTTAAGAGCTGATTATATAATTATAACAATGACTGAAGAACCCAGTGTTAGTACTATCTCACAACAAAAAGGCAACAATATTGATCTGATCTTTGATTATGTAGTTAATAAAAAATATGCTTCTGGAATGTTAAAAAATGATAAAGCAAATCTACGCAGGCTTTCTAAAAACTATATTGCTCGAGCAGGTAACCTGTATTACCGGCATAGGCAAGAGAGATTTGGAAATTCTGGAAATGAGTATATTGAGGTGTTGGTGATTCGAGATAGAGAAGAGCAGAAAAGCATTATTAAAAGTGTACATATGGGCTCTGGAGTTGGTAGTAGTAGTAGTACTGGTCGTTGCTTTGGAAGTCATATTGGAATTGAAAGAACCAGGTCGAAAATTTTAGAGAAATTTTACTGGAAGAATGTAGGAAGGGATGTGAGGGAGTTTATTTTGGCTTGTGAGCGGTGTCAGAAAGTCAATCCTACTCTGAAGAGTCGTGTAGGTGAACTTAATCCTGCTCCGTCAACAAGAGAAGTTATGACCCAAATTGGGGTTGATATAATCAATTTGCCCAAAACAGAAGAAGGATACTGTTGCGTTGTCATCGCTGTCGACTATTTTTCTAAATGGCCTGAAGCTCGTCCTTTGAAAGATCAAACAGCTGAAACTATTGCTAAATTTCTTTTTGAAGATATCATTTGTCGTCATGGTTGTATGAGAATACAAATTAATGATGAAGAAAGAGAATTTGTAAACAAAATATCAGCAGAGTTGTATACTCTGACAGGAACACAACAACACGTAATGAGAGGAGCTCAATCCGAAGCAAATGCTGTGGAACTTCAGAACAGCTCCATCAAAGACTCCATTGCTAAATGCCTCGAGGGCCGTTCCAATTGGGTTGACTGCGTAGCACCAGTTCTCTTCGCGTTCAGAACATCACAACATTCGTCCACTAACATGACACCATTCCAAATTGTCTACAACAGGCAACCTGTACTTCAATCCCACCAATTTTTTACACCATTTTGAGCCTCCAATTATTATTAATTCTGTTTCCTTAATCGATACTCTCTGCAGGAATTATTATAACTTGCTATTCCAAATATTTCAAATTTCATTAAACGTTTATATATTTTATATTTATATGTTATATTCCAATCGTATATTAAAACATTATGATCTTAATTATGATATTTTCACTACCGTCTACCATTTTTTTTAAATATTAATTTTATTTGCAAAACCAAATCGATTTGTTGGTATATTATATAAACACCAACGTGCCAACACTGCTATCAGTTCCGTAACTGATTACCATCATATTAACATTAACAGTTAAATTAATTATCTCATTAATTGCAGTAATTAATCTAGTCAAATTTATATAAACTTTGATATCGTACTCATGAGAAAAGAATAGCGAAATTTATTTTCAAACTTACAAAATTATTTTAAACAAAATGATACTGTATCAGTAAAAGTGTATGAAATCTTAAAGTTTTAATTTTATAATATATCATTTTTAACCTGTTTTTTTTAGTTGGCAATTAATTGACTAATCTTTTCACTTCTTTAGATTAGAAATAAATCAAATTTATGGTTGATGACACTGAAACGTAGAGCCTTTGGTGCATCACACATTGGAAGATAACCGTCATGGCATGCCTCATTATAGCTGTAATTAACAAGTTTATGCTATTTTTTCTTTCTAGTGATGTCACATGTTCTCAATACAAATTTCATTTATTTTGTATAGTATATTCTAATTGAATAGCAATGAGAGGAATTTGTCGGTTGACTAAATCAAAGAGGGGACATTTCATGGTGTGGGGATAAAAAGATTTCACAAAAACACGTAAAATAACAATCAATGATCAAACCACAATAAGAAATGGGAAAACAAGACTAAGATCTTTCAACCGTAACAAGCGGTCTTCGTCAGAGTCAAAAACCCAACTGATATCGGGGATATATCGGTGAGGGGATAATATGTATCCGGAGGTAACATGAAGTCCATTGCAGATCAACAGGAGGGTAACTTCAACTAGGTTTAAACTTTCTCCATATCTCTACACACTTGATAAAATATCTCTCTATTTCATGGAATTATTCCCTATTAATAACATTTAGGTGACAATTATAATGCAATTTTTATAATACATAACAATAGCAAAAATTTATAATTTACCAATGTCATCAGCAGAATTAAATTAATAGGAAAATTTCTCCGAAAATACTTGTAACAGAGAAGAATTAGACAGATGATATGTATTGCCCTGAAACAAAATTATTATTGTTAAAAGTAACAATATGTGTCAATAAAACATATGTGTATAACAAATTGATGAATGTTGATTGGTTTATTATTGAATAAAATATAATAAAGTTCTTGTGAGAAAAGAAATTGTTTAATCATTTAAGGTGATTTTTTCGGAGTGTGGGATTATGAGTGTGATAGAAAGTTACACCTCACTTCTAACTGATTCATCAAGGATAGGATTGCCTTAATGATGCTACTTTGAGAGTCTTAAAGTTTGCGTAGCTTAAGTGAATTTAGAGTAGAGATCTTTAACGAATACCTGCCATTGTGCAGGCCGGGGCACGCGGCTTAACTTCCACTCCGAGGATAGTGTCATCTAGAGCTCATATGTTCCGTAAATTAATAAAATTCCTTTTCCTCCTCCTCCTCAATCATGTCGAATTTGGGCAACTTATTTTCCATGGAAATACTCAATCTTCTCCGACCGATATGAAATGTAGAGGTATTTATGATGTGGACGCCATAGTTGTCTTACCTGCCAAAAACTTAATAGCTTTCAAAAACTTTTTTCTAAACAACTTTTGTCAGGAATCCGTTTTTCCTAAATGACTTTATCAAATGGCCTTTGACAAATATCTTTTATATTCAAAATATTCCGTGCAGTGAAATGTTATTCTGATGAAATTCGTTTAAAAATATGTCTTTTAATATTTTCAAACTATTCTCGTAAATAAGCCATAGCCTAAAGAGAGTGCATTAAACAAGCATATGCATAAGGTGAGCTCATGAATTGGTTTAGAAATGACATCGACACTAACTGATCAAAGCTGTAAAGCCTTCTTTGAATGATTCTATAAATATCTTTAGCATCAAAACATTTAAAACTGAAATACTTACAGAAATATCCAAATGATGAAGAAATTCTGGTATAAAAACACTTTCACAGGTATTCTGAAAATAATCATAGTATTTTTAGAAAAGTAAAATAATATGAGGTTTCATTTAATTTCTTTTTGTATAATACTAGCTATTGGTACTGTGACTACTTCAGCCTAGGAGATAATGCTAATTTTTTTTCTTTTTCTCCTTTTCTTGGAAAAAGAGGTGGCTCTGTGGGCATTGTGACTACGTAGGTCACTTTCATAGAAGATGGAAAATATTAGAGGACACTTGAGCATCTCATACAAGCTCAATATCATCTCTTTGGGAAAGTTAATGATACATTGCATACTCGATACTAGTTCGTAATTTCACAACGACTGTCTAGTTTGAATAAACACGCAACAATTATTCGCAAATTAGACAGTTGGTCACATTCTCAAATTATTTTTTTTTTTTAAAAAAAGTCTCTAATGTCATACTTAAGTTTTTCTGTTTTCAAATTTTATACTACTGTCGATGAAAAACGTTTTGAATAAAAACCGAAACGTTTTTTATTTAACCCTGCTCAGAGGTAGGTGCTTCTGGACACTCAACAAAACCATAGAAAAACTTTTACCGCTGGACCCAGCAAAAGTGCTGAGCTTCTTGCAGGAGTTGAAGCTAACTGGGATACTTTAGTACAGAATGGGGATGGTACAGTAGTTTATTGAGTCTAATTTGAACCTGAAGAACTGACCGAGTCCTGATAAATTTTATTTTGTTATATTTATATATGTATATAGACTATTTTTCTTTATCGAGGTTTGGTAAAGCATCAAACACTTCTCAATAAAATACCATTATCTAACGCTTCATCTATATTTGTTAACATTTTCAGGACTATATCGATACAGAATTAGTTACAATAACATAAAAAATTTAAGTTACATTATTTATATTTTTATCATATTAATGCAGTTAATTCTATATTGATGTAGCCCTGAATATGTCTAAAGATATAGATGAAACGTTGGCTTAAAGGTGTTTTATTGAGAAGTGTTTGACGCTGGACCAAACATCGTGTCTGGAGGCTCTCTGGACGTCCAAGAAGGGTCCTATTTTGTTGTAATTTTTTCTAGTCAAGTTTTGAGGTGATAATTTCAAAAAAAATAGTTCATATTTAATTTGAAAATGTATGACTCTATATGAAGTGGTATTCGTAAGACTTTTTTTTATCATTTTGGGTTGTGCCGCCTTTTCTCTACGTTGTTATAAATTGAGCAGATAAATGAATAACAACTTGACGGATTGTATATGGTGCAATGTTTATAGTGTTATAAATCTGCAGAATTTATAAGCAGTAAAAGATCTCAACATATTTTGGTAAAGTTGATATCAAAATATTGAATGTTGAATATATTTTATAAAAATGTGTAGTCCTTCTATATGGACTACAGAACTGCAGACACTCCTATACTTACTGCCAGGAGTAGCAATAGACTGATTATGCGTCTCTTATAGCCTCTAGCACTCAACTCCGACTTTCGGCCTTCGCGAGGTTACCCTGTTAACCTGCTATATCCAGGGACAAACGAAAGAGGAGGAGAAGATGACCAGGGGTTGAACCTGACCACCTTAGTTTCACATCTTTCCAATTTCTTAAATCCTCTCCTCTTATCCCTGCCCCAATCCAAGGCGTTATGCCATGCGTGTCGAAGAATGGATCATACAGGGGTTAATGTATTACGAACGGAGCCTCAAGGGTACCAAGCAACCATCTTTAGTAAATCGCATTACTCCGGTATTCAGTGCTTTGTCGGAGCGGATAAAATACCACCAACAGATCTTCAGGGATTTTCATCTATATTATACTAAGGAGAAAGAAGTCAGGAGACGATCCTCCGAAAGCGCAGAGGGTCCAAAAGCGCTAACTAGTGGGAGTCAACCTCCCACAAGTGTACCTAAGGACCCGAAGGAGACTGTCTCGAAGAAGGAGAAAGGAAGTTACTTTCTCCCGAAACATAGGGAGCCTGAATAGGCATTATCAATGATGGTTTGTGCAGATTCTACAAAGAAGAGGAAGAAACACCGTTTCACCTGCTGGTTGACTGTCAGGCAACTTTGCCGCTCAGAGGTAGGTGCTTCGGGACACTCAACAAAACCATAGAAAAACTTTTACCGCAGGACCCAGCAAAAGTGTGAGTTTCTTGGAGGAGTTAAGCTAACTGGGGTACTTTAGTACAGAAAGGGGATGGTACAGTAGTTTTTAAAACGCAGTGCTATAGTCACTCTTAAATAATAATTTTGACTGCCAAATGACTCATAAATACTATCTGTTTCACTCTGATACCAGAATAACTCAGGCTTCCCGCCTAATTGAATAGGGGACGTTGGCAGTGCTTATAACCTGTCAATAATGTCTCATTACCGTATGCATATAAAAATTCCGTTGAATTAATGTGTTATTAACAGTATGTATTTTTCATTATGATTATTCAATAGTACAAAAACAGTATTGGTTCAGTTTGTTGTTCCCTGAGCCCTCATACCTTATATTAACTATAGGTTTGACAACATTTATAGCGGAATGGTACGTACACAAAGGCCGCAATGAGTGCACTAGAGAACAGCATAAGGCACTGTATACTGAGAATTGTGTACACTTTCGTCACAAACTTTTTCCGAACCCTCTTGTCAATAAAAGGGGTATCTTCATTTTCATTTCCTCTTCTTCGAAAAGCTCCAAACCAACGAGTGTTAACAGCTTCCTTTAACAAAACGTAAGAATGCAGTGAATGATGACATTTTAGAAATTTCTGTGATAAATCATAATAATGTAAACAAATAAACATCTACTTATAAATTAGTAGGTCTGTCTGGGTGCCTATCCTTCTGATCTTAATGTCTTATAAACCCTTAAAAAGCTGGTCAGCATATAATCAAAGTTGCAGAGTACTATTAACATGATGACTGAAATAGCAATTTGTTATGAGATAATCAAAGTTGCAGAGTACTATTGACATGATGACTGAAATAGTAATTTGTTACGAGATAATCAAAGTTGCAGAGTACTATTGACATGATGACTGAAATAGTAATTTGTTATGAGATAATCAAAGTTGCAGAGTACTATTAACATGATGACTGAAATAGTAATTTGTTATGAGATAATCAAAGTTGCAGAGTACTATTGACATGATTACTGAAATAGTAATTTGTTATGAGATAATCAAAGTTGCAGAGTACTATTAACATGATGACTGAAATAGTAATTTATTATGAGATAATCAAAGTTGCAGAGTACTATTGACATGATTACTGAAATAGTAATTTGTTATGAGATAATCAAAGTTGCAGAGTACTATTAACATGATGACTGAAATAGTAATTTATTATGAGATAATCAAAGTTGCAGAGTACTATTAACATTATGACTGAAATAGTAATTTATTATGAGATAATCAAAGTTGCAGAGTACTATTGACATGATGATTGAAATAGTAATTTGTTATGAGATAATCAAAGTTGCAGAGTACTATTAACATGATGACTGAAGTAGGCAATCTGTATGGAATCACACAATGTTAGTGTTATACATAATGCTGGACAATAGTGTTAATAGTATTGATATGATGTTGCCCCAGGTTGTTAAATAAGCGTAGTACTCCTATTGCCATAATTAAATCACCTTAAATACTCTAAATTGGTAATAATACCACCAATAATATCAATTATTACTAATAATATGACCAAATTATTACCAATAGCAATCATACTAAATTGGCCTTGTTTGGTTGGACTGGTGTACCTGCGAGCCTCTGGCGGGACGAAGTTCCTGGCTGGGTGGAATCATGCTGTTGCCTCTGTTATAGTTATACACTCCTCCTTGTGGTATATAATAACCTTGATTTCCTACTTGATTGTTATAGTTCCTATCACCTGGGGAATAGTTTATATCATTCCAGACATTGTTCACTCTACCTTGTCTGTTTACTGCTCTCGAGGGCGCTAAAACAAAAAAGAAGTTTTCTGAATTTTTTTCTTAGCATTAAGCTTCCTTGTTATAATCTCAACTATTAATACAGTCATCCCTCAGTCATCGCGGTTAATAGGGCAAGAACCGGCCACGATAAGTGAAAAACCGCGAAGTAGTGTCACATCTCATTTTGAACATACATCCATTAAGTATATATGAAAAAACATAAGTGCACATATAGGGTGTCCATAAAGTCCGTGAGCGTTTTAAAAAAATTATACCTCTATTTGAAGTTGGGATAGAAATAACCTGTAAAAACGATTAGAAAGAAGTAAATCTATATTTTTTAAAGTTTTATTGAAATTTTATCCACATAACCTACATCACGTGGTAACTTCTTTTAAACAACTCTAAACGACGATTTCCTGACAGATGAATCGGAAGAGGTCATCTGTTTCGATCTATTATGTTCATATATTATGACACCATTAATTTTTCTATGGGAATTATGTCAAAACATAATGTGTATCATCAAATCTCACGTTCATTTGAAGACTTGAAAGCTAAACTACTATTAAATTTTTCTTATGGGATTACTGTAAAATCAGTTGAGCATGTTGTACGCAAACTGCCAAATCGATTACCCTTCATATTGCAAGATATGTAGACTGTGGAAACTAAAATTATTTTACAATAAAACCATAAAAGATGTTAGCTGATTACTTTTGTTCTAATCTATTTGACTGCATGTATTTCTATCGTAAACTACAAAATCGTTATAAGCCCTTTATAGTCGCAAGATGAAGTGTCAGGCAGATCTGTTGTGAAACTGGAGATTGTTTAACGTTGCTTACAATAAAACCTTGAAATGAGATGTAAGACTTGACTGTGGTGTTTCGTAGACGCGGCGTTGGTACTCGGGATCTGGGCTCAGTGATCGTAAATACAATAAAGTTATAAGTATAGTCGTAAGATGAAGTGTCAGGCAGATCTGTTGTGAATGCAGATTTTTTAACGTTGCTTTGATATTGAAATGAGAGTAAGACTTGATGTGGGGTGTTTCGTCCAGACGCCCGCGCGTGGTCACATCGGGCGCTCTGGGCTCAGGTGAGCTCGGAGTGGCTAAAGGACTTCATGTTGAAATTCATTAGCATGGTTTGATTTTTGTGGTATGCTTGGGAGGCAGAGGCCCACCTAAAGTCAAAACACACTTTGTTTTGACTTTCTCTGAGGGACATCGTGCTCAGGTTCATTCGCCTCCAACGTGAATGAATCGAGGACCAGTGCAGGTATTGAATCCCCGGATCTATCAGTCCAGAACACATTGCCACTAACCTAACTTAACCCCCGATTAGCATATATAAAAATCATAACAAGTTAATAAAAGTCCTTTGAAAAGGATACCATTGCCGTGTGCTTTAACTGGTACAGCTTTTCGAGGCATTGTTAACTGTTCCTCACTTCGGTAGGTTACTACTGTAGGAAGGAAATGAATGCTCGTTGAACAGTGCCTGCAAACTTCGTTAGTATCTCCTTTTCCTCCTTTCATTTATGCTATACAAAAAAAAGTTATATATTTATTCAGTTTTTAATATATAATTAATAGCTTATTATTTTATAATTACTTTAAAAGTAAAACAGAAAAAATATTGTAAGACTGTTAAATTTAAATTATGTGATGGAAGATGTATAAAACCAAACCATAAGAAGAAACAATTTTTACTTTCACATTTAAATATAGTCAAAAAAATTAATTATATGGGATAACATAAGCCTGAAGTTATTTTAGACAAACGCACATCGTGGTAAATATTTTTTTTTCCTCACGGGTAGTAACTCTACCATGAGGGAGTTTATTTTTGTTAACCTGTTCCCATTTGATTACAGGTTTTCTCATTCAGTGTTATTGAACTGCATACATGTAGTTATAATTCATCAATTGGTAGGTTGTTTATAAAACCAAAGAAGTCTTTGCTGTACTTAGTGATTAGGTTTTCTCCTTCTTTATCAGCACAGTTCCTAAACCTTGTAAGGATCATATCTTTTTAATGTAGTTTTGATTGTTACTTTCATTGAGTTCATGTTTGAGGACAGATCTGATAACAATGTGCCTAAAATGTGTCTGCTTCTCCTTGATTGGAGGGACAGTAGGGACGAATCGACATGCTTGAATCGGTTTTACAAATTAATGACCTTATTATCTTACCGCGTCCGTTAAAGAAACCATTGAAAAAATTTGTAATGTTAATGGTTCAGTAAATTTATTTGAATTATATATACCATTCCATAGAAGTAACGATTTTTGCTTTCACATAACTCAAAAAATTATACTGGTTGCATACTGAGATATATTGTTCACATTGGTAAATATTGTCATTGCAATATCTAGAAAATCTCTGGTAAAGATACCGAAATACGAAGAATTATTTCTCGACCTGTTGTACGCCTGCCCAACGGGGTATGTGAAAAATATATGCCATTGAATAGAGGATACAGGAAAAAAACAACTGACATTTCGAAACTAAATATAATATTTCATTATCAACACGAAAATAATAATATTGAATCTCAATAACATTAAATTCAAAAAGAAAATTTCCAATAATATAAGAAGTCAGACAATGTTTCATGATTGTACGTATCTGTAATATAAAACCAGAGTTAACATATCAGGTTACAACCACCAATGTAATCTGAACTTGATTTCAAATTAATCTGTTTACTATGGGGCCTAAATAGGCTATAGTCTAAATAGGCTATATTATTCTTTCCTGCATATAAAAATAAAAACGAATTTGTTTTTGAATATTGCATTTTACTATTCTTCTTTGTTAACCAACAAGCCGATATGTTGTAGAACATTTAGTGTATTAATATTTAAATTATGTCAGTTTCTCGATTTTATCGTGATATTGTTACTTCAGTATCAGTGAAGTATATCGATTATGAAAACATTGAATTTTGAGATCTTGAAGGATTTGTGTTTTCAGGTCCCTAGAGTCTATTTTGATGCTCTTTCGATGATGTCTGAGTTGTGTGGGGTTGTGGGAGGGGTTGTGGAGTATATTAGAAAGTTTATGGGTACGATTAAAAGAAGTTTGGTGTATCAAATTCATTTCTTATAGAAAATGTAGAATAGGGCCATATAATGTAGATGTGCCGTAATGTTTTTACGTAATATTGTATCCACGAAAAGTCACTTTTTTGGGCTCTATGATATTAAGATTTATTCATCTGCAATTGGTGAAGGAATTAGTTTGACTGAGTTGCGAGAACGGAGTGTTGTAGTTAGCAAGAATATGGTCCTTTTAATGAATTGGTAAACCAAATTTGTTTAACAATTTAAAAAAAGTTTACTCCTATCTGAAGCAAATATAAATAAACCAATTCGGCTGTTCAAAACACTAGTGAGCCAAGGCTAGACTTAGATTCATTCCTGTTTTCAAAGGTGACTCAAGTGCACAGATCATTTTACATTTTGTTTAAAAAAGCGGTTCATAAGAATAGTAGATTCTGTTCTCTAAAATCCTTATTGCATCGAAACCTTGATATTGAAAGAGGACTTTTGTGTGAGATTTCTATGATGTTCTTGAATTATCTGTAAATAGAACCAAACCGTTATCCTCTTACAACAATTCCAACTTTGGCAAAGTGGGTAATTTCCTGAAGATGGAGTGGATATCAAGGTAAATTTTGCAAATGTCCTATTTGTGAAAAAAGGGAGTAAATGTAATGTACTCTATTGTCGGGTGGTTACATACACTGAGAACATATACTGGACGTTAAACTGTCGGTCCCGAGCCTGTATGATGTCAGATACTCGTTAAAGATCCCTACTCTAAATACACTTAACTTATGCAAAATTTAGGACTCCCTATTCTGAGAACATATACAGAACTTCGTAGAGATTAAATTACTGATTGTTAGCTTAGAGAAGTCACCATAATTAGGACTGACGGATGGGACTCATAAAACGAGTAATTAGGTTAGGTTAGGTTAGGTAGCAGTGGCAGCTCCACAAGGGAACATACGTAGGCCGACCATTGGCCCTTTGAGGATACCACACAATGAAGATTGATTCTACTGTGGGAGGCCTAAATTTTGCCTAACTAAAGTGTATTTAGAGTAGAGATCTTTAACGAGTATCTGACATCATACAGGCTCGGGGCCGACAGTTTAACGCCCTTTTCTTAGGGACGACGTGCTCAATTTATTCACCTCCGCATGAATAAATCGAGGGCCAGGTGGGGATCGAACCCCGGTCCTATTAATTCAGAGACGAGTACGTTAACAACTGAGCGTAATTACTCCTTCATTAGAGATATCTTGGTACTGAATAAGGCTATTTAGGAAAAACCTATTTATTCAAAAGCTAATATGTTTGATCAAAAAAAAAAAAAAAAATAAAAAAAATAGAAAGTACAAATGGAGGTTGCAGGAACGAGATAACTTTAGAGTTTAAGTCTCAAAAAGCAGTTTGTTGATCAATCATTCAGCTCATATCGGTGAATGTATTTCGAGCCAAGTAGAAGCTCCAAAAGACCTTCCAACCTAATAACCAAACGTCTTTTATTTCATCATATAATCAAAATGATTTGAAAAGGAGACAGTATGTGAATAGTAAAGACTAATAAGCTGAAGCGAAAAGAATGAGATAGTGATGATGAAGAAGATGATAATGAAGAGTCATTAAGAAGACAAGCTCTGTATCTTCGCCTGAAGAAGAAGTAAATAATCAGCTTAGGTAAAATGGGAATTCGGACTTACTAGTTCAATTAGGTTTCAGAAAAGAGGAAAAAACAGATAAGATTACATTGTATACAATGTTCTTGTTACTCATCAATTAATTTAAAATTTAATTCTTACAATTTATCTGAGTATTGTAATCAATAAATAAGTAATAACGTATTCGTATTTCGTTAATAAATCTAATTATATAATTTAAGTTTTGATCCATATAAAATTTGTTTTATAAATTTTCGGCAATAGAGAGGAGGTATTTAATATAGTGTTAATAAAATATTGTTTTTATTTCGATCTATTATTACAAAAGGAATTCGGTCGGAGGAAATAAATAAACAGTGGGGTTATAGTGTTTGTGCTGAGAATTTCTAGTCTCAATTGCCCAAGTTTCCAACAAGAATATTGACTATACATGATAATAAAACATGTTCCATGATTTCTTATACATCCTGAGACTTAAAGTTATCTGAAGGAGGCTCTAAGAAAACAAGCCATTGGTTTTGAAAGTTTGAACAAATTAGAATTCTTTGTGGTCTCCAAAATATATTGTTCTAAGTGTTACGGCAGGACATCAGTTTTATAAAGAACTAGTTCATGTGAGAAGAAGATTATATAACTTAACGCAAAAGTGGTTAGGTAGGGCTACATGATAAGATACATTATGGTGGATTATGTTGACCTGCTAAAGAAAACCAACATGCCACTTTCTATTTAAAACTATTGACTCTTGCAGAAAGACACCCGAACAATACTTACCTCACAGTATGAAATTATCTTACATAAAACAAGTATATATTACAAGGATATACTTGTAATGAATCATAAACAAGTATATTTGTTGTAATATAATATATATAATATTCTCATAATCCTCAACGAAGATAGAGTGAGCTAAAATAGAATTTCATAAATTAATTTTAATCTTTCCAAAATAAAACTTTAAAGTTAAGTTTACAATGCCTTTAATGGACATAGTTAAGTCACATTTATAATGTGACAATGTTTTTAAGAAGGGATTTTAAAACAAACATTACTTAAATAGCAACTCATCAAATTTTAACATAATTAACATTACATTTTTACAATTTCATCTATTAATGTGGCATTTGAAAAAATTACATTTTATAATACTGATTTATTTAGAGACATGAGGCATAATTCAATGTTTCAGTGCTAATATTATATGATTTAAAAAATTCTTATTGTTAATTTTTTGGCTTATGGTTGGTTAACCTGCCTTTTATCATACACCCTGTTATTGTAGTTCAATTTAGTTTTTTTCCTTATATTGTAATTTAAAATGACTTTACATTCTGGAATTAAAGGGAAACTTCTAGCTGTAATTGGAGATGAGGTAAAATTAATAAAATTTTGTATAAATATGTACAATTGGTTGTGAATTACTCAATATGTAATGGTTTTTGAAGAAGTGGGCGTAACCCAACTGGTGTTTCCTTATTCCCTTTTAATTTTAGGATACCTGTGTTGGCTTTTTATTAGGAGGTATTGGTGAAATAAACAAAAACCGTCATCCCAACTTCATGGTAGTTGATAAAAGTAAGTATAACAATAAACTTTATTTATTTTCAGTACGATGTATTCAATAGTATTCTGTTTCCAGATACGAGTATTACTGAAATTGAGGACACCTTTAAGAAATTTGTAAAACGGGATGATGTTGATATTATTCTTATCAACCAAAATGTCTGTATTTTTTTTTTAAATATAATATATGTTCTCTTAATGATATCTTAATATGAAATGTTGTGTTCACTTTAGGTTGCAGAGCTGATAAGACATTGCATTGATAGCCATACGGATCCGATTCCAGCTGTTCTTGAAATTCCTTCCAAAGATCATCCTTATGATGCAAGCAAGGATTCAATTCTAAGGCGTGCTAAGGTAAAAGAATTACTTTATTTGCATGACTTATCGGGGTTAGTAGTAGTGTTAATCTATAATTGGGTGTTCAAATACTTTTAACTGTTTAATTACATTTAGAAGAATGAAACTGTCATAGGTGTTTTTCTTCACTATAAAAAAGCAGTACTAAGGAGATGAACCTAGTGTCTAAAAGTGGACTACGAGTTGACTAAACACCATTGACAATACTGCTGAATAGAAAACTCTTGAACAAATATTCGCACTTCCATAAATATTACCTGTAAAATAGTTCGAGCTACTTCACTCTCAAGAGTCCATTTTGGTACAGAACTTCGGTACATTAATTGAAAGTAGGCAAAGATGCTTTTAAAATATTTAACTGGGAGGTAAAGCAATATCGAAGACTGAAATTGATGTAAGTTTTTATGCTTATCCAAATTTGTGCTCTACTGTCCTACGATTAGTTGCCAGGCCTTAACATATTTTTTACTTTATCTGTTATGTTTACCGCAATTCAGTGTTCATAAGACATACAATTCTTTATATGTATTTATTTTTTTGAGTTTTCTATAATATTGTTTCCAAAAACTTATGTTTTTACTTATAAGTGAGGTTCTTACACTTATTCGTAAAGAGATGACGAATTTCTAATTCTGATTAATGTTGTCACGTTAAAAGTACACTAAGACTGACTTCAATAGTAATCTATTGGCGTTATACAATGACTGGATAAGTATTTTCATTTGAAACATAATAAAAAGGAATTTAAAACTAAGGCACCAAGCAAGGTTAGTATTAATACAGTATTGAGTACTGGAATGAGAAGGATGGAAATAACCCTTCAAAAATTGTAGTAGTGATTATACTAGATTTATAAAAGAGCCACCCGTGAGTATTGGAATACTTTCCTCTAGTTGATTCCTCGGCCCAGTGAATAACTGGGAACGATTTTATGTACCAGCTGTAAAAAAAGTGAAATCACACAAGTCTGACTGTTCATTAACCTGCCGCACAAGGTTAGTGCCTCTGCGATCTTCAATTTATTAATGTCAAATTGTGCTACCTAAAATGATGAAAGGACTCCACGTAAAGAAGCATCGGCCTGATTTGCTTTATTCTATGGTGTTGTCAAAAGGATGAGGTACATGGTAATGAATCAAAACAGGCATAATATCTCCAGGAGGCGACGTGCTCAATTTTTTTTTCATTTCCAGCGTGAATAAATCGAGGGCCAGAGTAGATATGGAACGACGGATCTACCAATATGTAAGCCACTGGGCTAACCTGGCGTCCTGCCATGTAACAAAAAAAATCTAGATCAGATTGTCAATTACAGTACACTGGCTAACTCATCAAGCGACTGAAGTATGTGGAAAGCAATTGAATCGCTAAAGGCTTCCTGTGACACATGGGTTCACTGATGGTGACAGGGACTCGGGCCATTTAAATACCTGCGTCTCTTTCAAACACATAAGTGGCTATTCATGATTGCACTACTCAAACTATTGACCTATTAGAAGATAAGTCTAACAAACGCAATAAGCTTGTTGGCTGAATTTACTAAAAACATAAACTGAAGGCATAAGAAAAAAAACTGTGAATAAATTGTTATCGGCTTCAATCACCGATACCTGAAACACTATTATTAAAATACTACGAAAGGAAGAAGACTTTAGTGAAGTTTATAGGACAACAATGAATTATGACTGAGGTTAACGCGAGAAAATGGAATTTCAACACCAAAAACTTAATTATTAATTACTTAAAACTTTCATCGTAATTGTTCTAAAGCTCTGTTTGATTTGCACTGTGTCCATTTCAAACACGTATAAATCTCAGTTACCCTACATATATTAACACATCTAAAACTAATATCAGATATTAAAATGCAGAATCAGATATTCTTAATGTATGTGAAAAATAAAATACTGTAATAAATACGTAGAATACAGGTCATCAAATGGAATTCAACATGGTTGTGTTTCTGCAATTGCCAAAACTTGACTTAAGCCAATTTTTATTTAATGATCTTTTGTTTATATCCTTGTGAATTCTTGCCTGCTAATAAGCACAGTGGCTTAATAGATATCAATATTAATAAAATTATTCTTTCAGGGAATGTTTAATCCAGAAGACATAGCACGTTAAACAGCTGGATATCTGGACCAAAAAAGTGCATAATACAGAAAAAAAAATCATAAGAATTACCTTTAAAACCAGCGTTGTGAAGGTATTAATTCCCACTTGTCGTCAATCATTTCTGTAGAAACCTGTTCGTCTAGTTCTGTTTATATTTTAAATGTCTGTTAATTATATATACTATGCGCTGAAATTCTAACATTAGAGATTATATGTTCTTATGTAAATATTGACTATTGGATGTATAAAAAAAAATGAAATTGTTGGATGTACATTTCTAAAAACATGAATAGTTTACTTTCTAGTTTATTCATTCCATTTATGATTTATTCATGTAAATAAATGTTGAATATTATTTATGGCAACTTATTTTAATTTCCTTTTAGGAGAACCTCTTTTTTTTATCTACTGCAAATATTACCTTATTTTTTAATTAGAGATAATTTTTGTCATAAGTTTATTAAAGAAAGGATCTTTTGACTAGTAACTGATGAGATCGAACTCAGTGAGTACTTCTATGGCCAGAATACTCAAAAACTTCCATATCTAATATAAAAACATCTAGGGCTATTGTTTGATTGAACTCAGTGAGTACTTCTATGGCCAGAATACTCAAAAACTTCCATATCTAATATAAAAACATCTAGGCTATTGTTTGATTGAACTCAGTGAGTACTTCTATGGCCAGAATACTCAAAAACTTCCATATCTAATATAAAAACATCTAGGACTATTGTTTGATTGAACTCAGTGAGTACTTCTATGGCCAGAATACTCAAAAACTTCCATCTCTAATATAAAAACATCTAAGGCTACTATTTGACTCCAACTCAAACATTCAATACTTCACACAAGGTGTTCTCTGCTTTGTTTGGCCTCTTCATTCCTCTCGCCATTTGTTATAATGTCATCCACCCCACCCTTCTTTCTAAGATAGTCTTATACAAAAAGTGAATTTCAAAAAAATGTGCAAATATTAAAAAAAATCTTTTATTTTTTTTATTATTATATATATTTACATCTTTACACAGACTATGTTTACAACAAAATTTTGAAGATTGAATGTTAATTAAAAATTGTTATGAATATAAGAAATGCTAATTCAATTAAAATAGTATTTTTTAATTTATGATTAAGAGATCAGAACCTGTAATTGCTTTCCCCACTCTATAAACTTACTACTCGTATCACAATTCACCCCCTGAAAACCCAAATTGAATTTCACCCCTCTTGAAATCACCCACCCCCACCCCCCACTATTCCACAATTAGCTAGAAAATATATTCACCGTCGAAAAGATTCGTATATGAACAAGATCCATTTGAAGCAGATGACTTCAACCATAACACTAACTCATATAGTGTTATTTACTGGGAAAAATATATCTAGTATCCAAAGGAATAACGCATTTTTACACTACTTTCGGTTTACACTATTTTCAATATTACGAATCAGAAGGATTTGATATTTCTAATACATTATGAAGTACATTAACATGAAAAAAATTTTTTTGTTTTTCGGAAAATATCACTCTCTTTAAAATAAAATAAGAGCATGTGTGATTTTTTTTTTTTTTTTGATAAATGTCAGGGCATTTGAACATGGTTGACTGGCAATTTCCTTAGTATCAATTTTTTCCATTCTTATGGGTAATGTAGTAGTATAAATCTATAGGAACCCATTCTATGTTAGGGTTGAGGTCATTCGGTTAGCCATATTCTCTATATACTATCACTTAATTGACTACTGATGCTATGAATGGCTAAGAGTTATTCGATATTAACTCAAAAATTCTATTACCTAATAACCAAGCTGTAACATTCACATAACCTTAAACTTAAAATTTAATTTTTAAATAAACTTAATTTAAGTTAAATAAACTCGCGTGCATATTACATTATTTAAAAAAAAGATCAATTTTACTTATTCAAAGATGAATGCAAAGCAGCTAATACCTAATATTTCTTTTTCTGTAGAATATCCTTCATCGGGGTTTCATTACGTGCTAGGGTCTCTGGTAGGGTATTTCTTGCTGGGTTTTCGGAGGTTCAGTTCAGCAGTATATGTTCCAATGTCTCTTCTTCCTCGTGCAATCATCGCAGTTGCTCGGTTGGATCTACTGCACACTATGTGTCCTATTCTAACTCTAGCAGTAATAGGTAAGACCAGTTTGGAAGAAGTCGGTGTGTTTTGAATCGAGAATAGATTTCTCCCTGTGGTCTATTCATCCTATATGAGCTTTAATATATATGAATTAAAACTACAAAACTCATTTCACTAAATAAATCTTTATTTTTTATTAAATTTGCACCCAACAAGTTTTTTTTTTTGGTAACATTCAGGAAATTATCACAGATAAAACAAAATTATATATTTCCATCTTTCCAAAAATTCATTTAAAAAAACAAGAGCAAAAAATAAATAGACCTAGAAAAATAGACAGTACTTCGTTAAAAGGTAACTATAACTTTTAAGACCAGAACAATTAATATTGAATTGGTCGTGGAATAACATAACCAATATATCTGTTAAGATTTACTGGCACGAATTAAAGCTGTATTGACATTCAACATCAAAAATACATCTATCTAGATAGTAACATTTAGTCATTAAAGCCTATGTGTGGACAACAGGTACTTTTACTGATTGCAAGTATGCTTAATAAGGTATGACTTAGGTACTGGAATATTTTGTTTTGGGAGAACACTCTATATTAATTAATGTTTTACTTCAGTTTATTTTATTAACGTATGACAAAGATATCATTTCGTTCCACCATGATTCTGCTGTATTATACAAAAAGTTGTGTTTTCTGTTAAAAAGAAAGTTTTAACATCTGCTCATTTCTCTTGTTGATATTAACCATCTCTCTACCAGTTTGAGTATTCAATCTCGAAAAGCTGTTCTTGCTTCAGTCTGACGTAAAACAGTCGGTCCTATATTATATCTTAATCTAGGAGGGATGCCTGTTTGACCCAACCAGAACTATTTACTGAGGGCAGCTAAAGCAAATTCTAAACAGTTTAAATCAAAGATGCTGAAGTGATAGAATATTGACCTTCAAGAAAAAACAACGTTTTACAGTTAGCAAGCCCGATGTATTTCATCGAAATGGACTTTCGATGAAACTTTCTATTCATTCATGAACAGAGGTTCATGTCTTTATTCGCAACTGTTAAGAAAACTGTTAAGTTCATGGTCATCTGCATTGATAGTGTTGTCTATAGCAGGAAGATAATAGGAAACTGAGTCTTTTATCAAGAGTTCAAAAAGGAACTGCAAAGGAAGTTAGATGTATTCGACTGTTTCGTGTGTTATAAAACAACCAGAAGATGGTTCTGTTTAGTTTACTTGGCCTCTTACGTTGAAAAAATCATTGGACATGTTTGGAATGTTTAATACAACCCCAGGCAAAACATATTTTAGACTATAGTACATAAGAAGGAAAGTAGACTCCTCTAGATACAAAGATTTCTTACAGTGTGACTGTTCACCAAGTACAACAAAGACTTCTTCAGTTTTATAAACAATTTACCAATCGATGAATTATATGATATATATGATGTTCAAATATCAATAACAATGTATGAGAAGACCTGTAATCAAATGGGAACAGGTTAACGAAAATAAACTCCCTCATGGTAGGGTTACAACCCGTGAGGAAAAGCATAAAAAAAGTGTGATTGTGTAAAGATCAATTTTCTTCAAATCTTACACAAGACTGATATAGACTATTCTTTGAGTGTCGTGAGTTGAATGCAGAAAAACAAAACAGAATGTTTATGGTTGTATGTGAAAAGAATTTTATGATATCTAAAATAGATGGTAAAAGATTTTGGATATAGCGTTGCGGTCTATAGTTCAGACAGGAGGATTAACATTGTCATGGCAAAGCTAAAAGCAAAATATACTTTACTTTCAACAATGGAGGCAAGAGGATAACACATGGTTTTAGGAGTTTCACTATCGAATTACAACGAAGTTAGTAGGGGGCATGATTATACATTCATAACTTTAGACATTGTACTAATGTGTTTTAGAGAGAGAGAGAGAGAGAGAAAAGTAGTGGAAGGAGAACTCAATAAGTCTTAAATGCTGACCAGTTTTTTACTCAGTCCACGTTTTAGGAATTTACTTGGCCAAATAGAAGTTCATGTTCATGAAATTTGAAAATTAAAAACTTTAAGAGAGCTAAAGTTACATCTGTTATTTTCGTTACTGTTTATTATTGTCTCTCTCTCTACCTGTTTTTTTAAAACATTCAATTCAATTTTTTTTTAAAACATTCAATTTTCTATTCATTCTACTTAGGTTTCATTCTCTATCTGTACTTTTATATTCCAATCTATAATTCGATATGATCCAGGTTCCACTGAGGCTTCATTCGTAAATCTCAATTATACTGAAATATGTTGTTGATATTAACCATTTCTCAACCATCTTAAAATATAATCACTCTGTTTTCAATCACGAAAAGCTGTTCTTGCTTCAGTCTGAAAAAAAAAACAGCTTTCCTTGATGATATCTTAACTCTAGGAGGGATGTCTATGTGACCTCAACCAGAACTATTTACTGATAACAGGTATAAAAAAATTCTGAACAGTTCTAAAAATCAAAGTCTGATTAAAGAACTTTAATTTAAGAAGTGATAGATCTTCATCCATTGGAACTACAAAAACGACAGAAAAAATGCGAAAGACAGAGTGTTGCAAATGATTTCGTCATCCAATTTAAAAGAGGAAAAAAGGTAGACATATCTTTTGAAAAATACTCAGCAAAATGAAGAAAGTAGAATATAAAACAGCAGAATCATGAGTACTCAAGGATTGTATGCTAAAATATATCTCAATAAAAAAAAATATCATTTCAATCTTTCTTCTTTAAAACTTTGAAAAAAATAACAAGTAGATAGGAAAAACATATACATAAAAGTAATATGAAAAATGTTCTCCTTCATCGTGTTTTGGTCAGGCACATAAAATAACCATCTACGGTTGTTTCTTCTTAAACACCTTCAGGGCTACATAAACGTAAAAAATGGTTTAGTGAACAATAATGAATATTAAATATTATTAATCAATGTAGAATACACATCAGAAATGGGACAAATATACGCAACAGAAGATGTACACAAATATGTTAAGTGAAATAGATAGTATTATTATAAATACTTAAAAAATATTCTCAATACAGTTTTCACTATAAATTAACCAGCAGGGTTTTTATGGTTTTATTAACAACTGAATATCATATTGATAATACGGTAACCTATAAATGTAGCTATGGCTAGCATTCTAGTACATAAGGTTTGGAAATAAACAAAGAAGTAAATTCTTTTGTTGTAAATAAATTAAAGTAATTCATATTGTATAAAGTATTAATAATATGTAATACTCATTATTGTTTAATAAACCAGTTTGTTATATTTATGTAGCCCTAAAAATGTCTCACAAAAGAAACAATAGGTGAGGACTTTTATTTAACTAACCAAAACCGGATAACAAAAATATATTTTAAAACAATTATGTCAATATAAGAATATTATTGGAATAAAATTAATATATAAATATAACAGATTTAAAACCTTGAAATAATAACTGACTATTGAAATCTCTCCAAATTTTAGGTTATTAAATTAAAAACTAGAAACTGAACCAAAATTAATTATTAACAGTTTAACACATCTATATAAAAGCAATCTATATAAATCTAAAAATAAAATTAAAAGTTTTTTCAATTAAAAAAATATTAATTTTAACATTTGTCAATAATTCATATCTAATTAGTACGTTATGCTTAATATACAAATTCGACTCTAAGAACTTCGATACTCAAAGTTATATATTGCCTTATTACTTCATGACATCTATAAAAGGCCAATTATCCAACACCATTCATCTGAATTTTAAATTATAATTAATTATTCAGTTACTGAGATTAATACACTCCAAATTACATTTACATTGCAACTAACAGTTTCTAAAAAAAATTTATAAATTATTACAATAAAACAATGAAAATTTAAAATAGAACACATTTAATTCATAGTTTCAATGTCTAGCACCACAAATAAAGTAGCTGGTTTTACTAAACTCAAAATAATTGATATTCATGAGAAACAGTCGGTAGACTGACATGTAAGGTGTAGTCGATCTCTATGAGAAGGAACTTTAAGGATTATTTTTGGAAAAATAAAGTTATTATGGTAAATAAAATATAAGTACTAATCAAGGTAGCATAAAGGATGACATCAAGCTAAATACTTAATTTATTAATTAGTTAATTACTTAAATTATTCAATTGGTGCATAACTTGGCTATAATTCTGCGAATAATATCATAGGAACATTTTCAATAAAAAAATTAATTCTTCTTTTATAACTCTATAATACTTACTTCTCACACTTAATTAGTTGAACTTTTTAAATATTTTATTTTATTTTTTGTTTGGAGACGTAATTCTTGAAATCCCCAATATGAGTAAATACCACATCATAACATATTGCACAAGCAATGGAAACTGATTCAGTTTTAAGTTTCTCTTAAAATCAAATAAATTGAAGAAACCGATGTCACCGCTCCATGTATCACCCCCTCCTTTCCTTAGAAAAAATGAAAACAGATATTCAAAGAAAATTAAGTTATTTTCCTTTAAAATTTTTAATATAAAATAATAGATATTAATTCGACCTAAAATTTTCAAAAATGAAATCATATCACCAAAATGAAAATGATAATTTTTGTATATCTTATATGCCACAAAGAAACGACTAGCTGTTTTTTAATGAATTCCCTCTGTGCTTCTATAAAGGGTATGGACCCAAAATCTTAACCAATTTATAACCTCTAATGTTTTCCTCTATTATTTGTTTTCTAATTCTATATATACTAAAGACTGAGGGCATTTTTAAATCCAAAAAATGTCAATATTCACTTTATAGTTCTATTTAATAGAAGTAAAATTGAGAATTGAGTAACTTTTGGTACCATCCAAATTGATATATTTTCTTTATTTTTTTAGTTACCTAAATATTAGTTAATATGGATAACTGGTTTAAATTTCATTTCTCTATCAATGTTTTGTAATTTTTTACACAGTAAAACTCAGTTTCAATCATTAGTTAATTCTAAAAACAAACAGAACTAAAACAGAAGAAACCGTTAAAAATAACTTTTTTAATAAAAAAAATATTTTTGTCTATAGAATTGAGACGAATTAAAACTGTAATTTTAAACCAACTAAGAATAGCAATTTAAATTTGATAGTTTTAAAAGACCTCAAAGGATTGTAATCAGAATGATTAATATAACGAAATTGTTGGCCTCTCACTAACTTGTTGGCAATTTTTAGTATAATAATTATTTTTTTTTTTAATAAATGACCTATAAGTGTCAAATATTTTATCTTTACTTCTTTAAAATATATCAGATGATAAAAAACACGCCACAACTTTGATAAGCCTAATTTCTAATTTTTTACTAGAATTGAATGAATATTTCGTAAGAACTGCATATTTTATTTGCTTAAAAACAGCAGTTTTAATAAGATAGAGCGAACTCACTCCTGGAATTTGTCCTAGGAAAGAGGTGAACCAGGTGAAACTGTTCTGACTAGGCAGTCCCCACCCAAACCTTAGTCCCTTCATTACCTTTAGGGGTTATCTTTAACTTGGTTTGTATGCAGGGTGTTCCAGGATCGGTACAGAACTCAAGAAAGGAAGCCATTTGAAAGGAAATCAGAAGTAGGACAACATGGAAATTATGGGACGACATGGAAACTTTTTTCTGCTTCTCAAGAAACGTTCTGAGGGTAATGAAGGTCTTCTCAAATCCGTACTTTAGAATTAAACAAGACAAATTCAAAGACTCTAATGTTTATAGATGATATTTTTAAACTCAATAAACTAATATCAACAAAGTATCATTCAAATTTAGCAGGAAATGAAATGAGACTTAGCAAAAGTTAGGTCTGTATTACGGCGCTTGAACACCACAGTGTAAACACTTAGTAGGTGTAAATACAACACGAAAAGAATTATAATAAAGAAATAAAATGAAAAAAAGGGAAGACAAACATATCCTAGTGGATTTTTATTCGCTAATTAAAATTTATAATTCTAAACAGAATTACAAAGTGAAAGTGATGACCATCTTTTGGACTAAGTATCACCCTCTAATCTGTACATGTCACAACATATAAAATACATTTATAAATAGAAAGCATTGACAGAAGCAAAAGCTCTCAATCTAAAAGCCAGAATGAACCAGCACTCTGAAAAATAGATGAGATTTCTATTAGAGGAAAAAAGTTTGTCCAGAAAATGTAAAAGGATCTGACTGGATGACCGTAAGTATAATGTCAACAAGTTTTTGAAGATCCGTTGATGAAATACATTGAATCAAAACAACTCCTTTGTGAAGCTTTTCATAATTGTGTGCCATCTTACAGCTGTTTCGATGAAGACTGTAGACTGACATACCTTGAAGACATTCCACACTGGCTTGCTCAATCACATGTATAATAACTCCCTGAAAATTAAATCTTTTATATAAGTTAGGTTAGGTTGGAGTAGTAGTCCCACGAGAGGACACAAGTGGCCGAAGATTGGCTCTTGGGATACAATTCAATGAATATTTTACACTAGGGGTTCCAAATTTTACCGAACTCAAGTGTAGCGACTATGTAGAGTACATATTTACCTATATAGAGTAGCGACATATACCTATTACCTGACATCGTACAGGCTCGGGACTGACGGATTAATGACCTTTCCCCCCCGATGTGCCTTCACCTTGTCGTGGTTGGGGGGGCTTAACACGCCTGAGTAAGTAGTTACCTCATGGTATGAACTAAAGCAAGGCACAACTAGATGGATGGTTAGCCCGATTCGGGGTCCGAGGGTGGAAAGTCTGCTTGTTCGCGTGCTTTGGGTGGTAATCCGTGTTATTAGTCTGATGTGGCTAACGCCTGTAAGCCACTGGACCTCCGCAGACAGACGAAGAAGAAGATTTATTTACGTTTGTTTTAAAAGATAATTTTTTTTTAACCAGGAGTAAGTTTTATGTTTTCTTTCTTTCATCTTTTTGATTTTGTGATGTAGGGTCGTGGAAGCTCGCCTCCGCGTGGTCCACCTAGGGCGTATCTCGGAGGCTGGTTGCCCTATCCTCGGATAGAGCTTGGTGCTCCCGAGATGCGGCGAAAGAGCTTTCACGCTAAAAGGCATCAATCTGTGGTGCTATTATACGTGATATGGCTGAAAAGCTGGGTACACGTTCTAATATCAAAACAGGCTAACGCCTGTCTTTTTCAAGACTTCTCTTACGCGGCCTGGTGGGGTGGTTGTATCGCTGGGTTGGGGTCCACGGGTGGTAGGTCAGTTCGGAGCGCCCTGGCTTGTGAGATCTCTCATCCTTTCAGCTCTGTCTTTTTCAAAACTTCTTTCTCACTTTGGGAGCACAGTAGCTTCTTTAGCTGCTCCCTTGGGATCCTCATTGTAGGATGTGTCCATGGATGAAAAGCCCGCTCACTGTCGCACTGGTTCCGTAGTTGGATCCCAAACTACTCTTTTCTTCTTCCGCTTTGTGCCTGTCTTTCTTAAGACAGACAAGAAAATCTCAACAGACAAGAAAAGGATATAAATTTGCCAACTTTAATGGATCAAATGTAATTATAGTATTTACAATTGAGAAGGAGAATTGGGGCAGACCACAAATGATTTTCCATTTCCTAAGCGGAGCGCAACAAAGAATAATTTATAAGCATTGGTTTAGACCATTAAGGAATCAAGGATATTTTACAAAAGAAGTCAAAATGAGAAGGTAGAAAAAAAGAATTAGTTTAACAATTGGAAAAGGGGATTTATTATTGCATTAGCAAACGGAAAAAACATTCTAAACAATTACAGGACATTGTGCTAACTTAAAGTTTCCATTAAAAAAATAAAAAAGTTTTAGATAACTTTAAAAACGTAATAAACTTTGCTAAATGTGTACCTGCACTTTTCATTCCTTTTTTTTGTAATTATTTACAAAGTAAGCAGAAAAACAATGCGTACGGAAATATTGGCAATATATTTATACATTTTTCGACATCTTTATAAAATTATTTTATTCTTTTGAAAGAATTAAGGTTTTATTGCCTCAGAACTGTCTGCTTTAATACAGTTTATTAACTGTGGCGGCTCGTGGCTGTTCCTTAAGAGGGGGACTGTTTCACATTAAGACAAATAAAATCTTAAATGCTTTTATTGTTACTGTTTAACATACTATTGATTGATAGATTATAAAGATATATAGATAATTATTTAATTCTTTAGGTTTTAAAGGATTTTTATGTGGGCGGAAACACCAATTTGGAGGATATTTTCGGGCGGCGAAGCTAAGTAGATGGAGAATCACAAGGCATGGCGAGTTGATCGAGTAACAGGGAGAGAACGATTTCAAACAGGTAAAGATGGCGACAACAACTGGTCGAGATTGCGAAAACAGCTGGTTCTTAAGAACAGCTGGTTCTTACTGACTTGCGTCAGTGTTGCCGCTACATCACACCTCCCCCAGCGGAGAAGTTAACCTTCGAAGCGTCAAAACGAACGAGCCGTCCGGAGCGAGTAACTCGAGGTGGTGGATCGTCCGTTGGCTTCATCGAGGCGTTGGTTGAATTGTCAGATGTTGAGTCGGCCTGGAGGTGAGTTACCAGGTGTTCGATTGGCCTGGAGGCGAGTTACCAGGTGTTCGATGGGCCTGGAGGCGAGTTACCAGGTGTTGAGTTTGCCTGGAGGCGAGTTACCAGGCGTTGAGTTGACCTGGAGGCGAGTTACCAGGCGTTGAGTTGACCTGGAGGCGAGTTACCAGGCGTTGAGTTGACCTGGAGGCGAGTTACCAGGCGTTGAGTTGGTCTGGAGGTGTGTTACCAGGTGTTCGATGGGCCTCAGCCTGCAGGAACCAAAACTGGGGGCGACTTTTCCAGAACTGCGGCAGTTTGACACCCAACCTACCGACTGCTGGAGGAACCGAAGTTGCTGTACAAGTTGAATCAATCATTGCAATTAGTTAAACCAGTTCGATTATCGGGCGGAAACACCAATTTAAAGGATTTTTATGTGGGCGGAAACACCAATTTGGAGGATATTTTCGGGCGGCGAAGCTAAGTAGATGGAGAATCACAAGGCATGGCGAGTTGATCGAGTAACAGGGAGAGAACGATTTCAAACAGGTAAAGATGGCGACAACAACTGGTCGAGATTGCGAAAACAGCTGGTTCTTAAGAACAGCTGGTTCTTACTGACTTGCGTCAGTGTTGCCGCTACAAGGTCTTATCGTAACAGTGAATGCTTGACTTCGTTAGTGCTGGTTTAGGTTATTTGAAAAGGAAGGGTCATTCTCCTGTTAGGATACCTTGAACGTGTTGATGTTGGAAAAAATCTTCGGTGTGAGACTTAGTATTTCTTCTTTAATTCTAATCTTTAGTAAATACCACACAATAAATGATTGCACGGCTCTTGAAATGACTATGACTGTTAGATAATACAACATACTTCATGAAAATGATCGTTTTCTCAATATAAATCGTGTTTTGAATAGAAAAGGAATTGGTGTACCTGTTTGTCTAAGTCGAGGAGTGAAGCGAAGTCAAGAAGATGCTGGTCATGACCAATGTCTCTGTGATGGAAAAGAATGACAGTGTTGTAGAGTTTGCAGGAGGACTCAGATTGAGGAGGACTGTTGGAGCCAACGACTTGAGCAACACTGGCCACTCTGCCCAGCAGGGAGGAGAACACAACTGAAACTGCTTCACTGCTGTTTTCACTCATGATGCACACATCCATGCTCTTCTCTAAAAAAAACACATGAAAACTGAATCAGCAGAGATAGCTAACCAAATTAATCAATAAATAGTAAGAGATACAGGTATAAAAGTACTTTTTACGACAGTCACTCTTACCGGACTTGCCATAAAATATACTAATAGAGAAAATGAAGTGTTATTCATTCAATATTTTGGAACTCAGGTTAGTTGCGAGTCTACCACATTACCTCATTGGATCCTTTAATTTTAACTTATGTTTATCAAGCTATATAACAAATATCTGAGACTATAGAGCCTATGTTTAAAAAATCTATGCAGTAATTTCTGCATTCCAAATCAAACTATTTATAATACGTCTAACACGACTCCACTGCGTGGATAGATAGCCACACATCTTCACCAGAGAATTGTGAAAATGTTTTCTCTGGGTCAGGGCAGTCCAGTGGCAACGTGCTGGCCTCTGGACTGGTAGATCCGTGGTTCATACCCACTCTCCCTCTCGATTTATTCACACGGGAGGCGAATCAATCTGACCATGACGTCTCTCGGAGAGTACGTTAAGCCATCGGTTTCAAGCCTGTACGATGTCAGATACTTGGTGAAGATTCCTACTCTAAATACACTTGAGTCAGGCACAATTAAGGACTTCCAATGTAGAATATTCATTGTGTGCTATTACAAAGGGCCAATGTTCGGCCTATGTGTGTTCTCTTGTGAGACTTCCATATAACTTAACCTAGAGTTGTCCCAAAAACTGTTCTGAAGTCATTTCACTAAAACCTCTCCCCTTTTGTATTTCAGCTTAGGTATGACCTAGAGGCGTCAAGCTTGCCTTCAGTATTGTAGAGTGTAGGCTTGAATCTTTATTATTACCCTAGAGTTCCCATGGCGTAATCTTGTGAATAACGTCCTTCAGAGACGTTGTTGGCGGTTGGCCCGTTCATCTACGTACGATTATAGATACCTACTTCAATAGACTTGAGTAAAACAAAATTTAAAATTGTCGATGCAGAATCAAACCTGTAATATTGCTCGCGCATAACTAAAACGTGTACCAAATACAAATGTGCCACACTTTTCGCCCATAGAACAGTTATAAAGGTGAAGCCTGTAACGTGGGGGTCATTATGTTTTACTGAATCCCTCTCTTTCACACACCTACACACCACCAGTCAAACAGACAGAGGTATATTTTCTTCTGTACATTGTCATATCAGTGTTCCTAAACTTTTACTCTTCCTATTATTGTCTTAATTTTAAACGACACTGCATTTTAAACTGCTTCAATTTTATTTATACAAAACACAACTACTTTACGTATTATGGTAGAATATATTAACAAGGATGTTGCATAAACAATCAGTAAGTTGTCATCTAAGTTCTTTTAGCTAAAATAGAGATTTTTTAGAGGAAAATAAAATTCTCTAAGTATAATACAAAGTTATACTCTATTGACAATCCTTAAATTATATTGAGGGTTTGTCTTGTTATTTTACTTTTGCATATTGTATTTTTGTTTTCCGATTGTTGATATCCTCTGGAGATAATTTTCCAGTGTTATTTTTAGTATTTCTAATTTTCAATAAATTGTTTTTAGCCTTAATAATGCCCAACAATTGCGAAATATCGGCTGGAAATTAATTTATTTTGTAACTAATTAAGTACTTTGGACATTCAGTGGTCGAGAAGGTATATCAAGTAATTTTTTTGTTTTTGAAAAAGATAATTGAAAAGATATTTTTTGAAAATTGGCTAACCTCTTATTGAGTAGGCAGCATTTGGAGGGCAGTTTTTCAAACTGAGATTCAAAAAGCCTTCAGGACATCGCACTAGCTTCGCCTTGACTGAGGTATTTTCCAAGACCAGTTGCAGACAATTGACATCCAGCTCTCCATTTTCATTGCTTTTCTATATTAAATAACTTTTTTTTGTTAGCATTTAAGAAATCAATTCAAATGAATTTATAAAATAGTGTACTTAAATGTTGAAAAACTTACATTTGTTTTCAACATTAAATAGAAAGATTCATACGAAATAAACAGGGTGTGCAAGAAAGTTTAGGCAGGATTTTACCTTCCTCTTTTTCTATTTAAATATAAAATAACTTTGAATTAGCCAATATCTTCAAATTTTTGTTATTGGCCTCTAACTAGTACCAAAGGAAGTTCATTTCATATGCCCTGCAGAATGTATCACATTTTTACAATATGATAGAACAAAAACCAAGAATTACAATTTATATTATGTAATTATGTTTTATAATGATTATAATTATATTTTAGTAATTGGCTATATAAAAGCTAAGGTAATTATTAAAAAGTTAAAGGTAACCTTAGAGCAGGGGTTCTCAAACTTTTTCTTCCATAGACCCCCTGTAGGAATTTTATTTTTTTCATAGACCCCCTACCTAAGGAATATATATAAATATATACATCTAATTGTGTGTGTGTGTGTGCAATGGCTACCACAGACGATTCATTTTAAAACACATAGTAATAGGAACATGAGGGGAAATTGCAAAGAAGAAAGAAACTGAAATATCAATAATTATATCTATATTTTAAAGTCCATGAAAACCATAATAATAATAATAAATAAAACAAATAATATTACCGTAAAAATATCTGCATATTAATGAATAACAAAACTATCAATCATTTTTATTTTTTTTATTATATGCAATATTCATTTATAAATATCATTTTATTTATTATTATTAATATTATGTTCATTTTATTCATTTATTTATTCATTTATTTTCATTATTTTTATTTTTTATTTATAAATTTATTTTTTACTAAAGAGATATCTATAGACCCCCAATAGACCCCTTGGTGATCATAGACCCCCTCATGAAGTCCCATAGACCCCCAGAGGGTCCACATGGACCCCTTTGAGAATAGCTGCCTTAGAGTATTAAAACGATAAACACTAATAGAAGCTTTAAAGATATTTCAACAAACTAAAAAGTACATATAATACAAAAATAATACTTAACCTTCCCTTAAGGCGAAACCTAGATCACTGTATCTGGGCAGACTGCTAATTTAACAGTTCATTGATAATTGGCCAGGAACTGGATTTATCAAGTGAGATATAGAAAACTTTGTTAAGATTTCTGTCAAAGAGGATGCAGAGCTATTGGTACTTCGTCTAATTGCTTTTGAAATAAGTGAAAATATACAGAAATTAAAGTGCTGTGTTATTGACAAATTTAAAAAAACAAAATAATAAAATCATTGATGATTAAAGCCTTATTTGTGCGGGACAGGTTCTTCCAGTAACTAATATTTTCTTGATTAGTTCAGTACTATAATCCTTCTTCATCTAGCAATGAAAAGAACGTGTCTGCGATTACAAGAGCAAATCGATGAGATTATCAATTTAAGACAAAGTTATCGTACGTGATTCGTTAAAAATATTGAATCGTTTTTAAATTATCGAGAAGTTGTTGACATAGTGGGCATCAGCATAGAATCATGTATCAAAATTTTGAGGTATGCATGTCAGCGCAAAATTCGTTCCAAGTTTGTTAACTGATGAGTATAAAGTTCACGTGTCGAAATAAGGAGTTCCCTGCCACTATATCAAACTTTTACTTAATAAGATCATATAACGGACGATGAAACATGTGTTTATGGCTGTGATATTGAAGGTGCCATCATAGCAGTGTATAGCCAAAGGGTATCATATTATGAACAAAAGTACGCATAAGTCGGTAAAAATTAAAGTTATTTATAGCAAAGGCATTGCTCAGCAGTAAATAGTATCAACTGGTCAGAAGGTAAACAATGAAGTTTATAAGAAAATGCTAGCATTTTGAGGGATGCTGTGCACATAAAGAGGTCTGAATTGTGGGAAAAGCAAACTTAGATATGGCATCATGACAATTTGTTAAGTCATGCAACACTCCTAGCTCACAGTAAAACATCATAGCCTTATTGTAACTCAACCAACACATCATATCCCCGACAGACATTCTTTTGGTTCTTAACTTATACACAATTTCGAAAGGGAATCGTTGCCAAACTATAGAGGCGATCCAAGACAATATTACAAGAGACCTGCAGGTCATCCAAGAAAGTAGGATCCAAGAGAGTTTCCGAAAATAGAAGAGACGGTAAGAACAGTACTACCTGAAGAGGATCTATCTTGAGGCAGGTCTTAAATTGTTTCACAGTGACCCAATAAATATGCTTCGGCAAAAATTCGGTTTCTTATTGAACACATTTCGAAAGTATTACAAGGAAAAATAAATATTAATTATATAAAGTAAACAAAACAAACTATACTTAGTGAGTAAACAAATAGTTAACATTTTTGGAAATACAATGTTTCAAATTCAGGAATATTTCTTTTACAGAAACAACTGCTCTTAGATTCGAAAGGAGTATAATATGGTTAAAATTTAAAATATTAAATGAGGCAATACTATATAATTCTTATAATATATAAGATAACAATATATATAAAGATATTCTTATAAAAATAATATATACTATACGTGAATTTTGATTTACCTTAGTTAGCGCTGTTTGCAAGATATCAGGTGAGAACGCCTGGAGGCTGACAGACTGGAGATAATTTCCAGGAGGAGGACAGTGATTTAGAAGAAATAAAGATGGAACTGATTTGACAAGAAGGGGCGAAGGAGTCACAGTTCCAGAACATCCTGATGCATCTGCAGCAAGCACTAATTCTTTTAGCAGTCGAGAGGGCACTTGGAAGAAACAGTCCCAATCAACCACAACCACTTTCAAATTGCAGGCAATTCCTCCTAAAGAGAAACAAAATTACGGTGGTGAAAAATTGAAATAAACATGTATCAAAACAAAAAAAATCCTTTGTTATAACAATAACTAAAATAACTTTTCTATGGCACTAACACAAATAAAAAAAAACGAATAAAAAATACTAAAACAGACATATTTTTTTATTTGATCAGCACTACTGTTCATCATATTATTTTCAAAAAAACATTTCAAATTGGATAGATCTACTCTATGCAGTAATATAACTTCAACACTTGAAATTTCCCAAACCATTAACATGCAAATAATAAGGTAGGATATTAAAGAATTACATATTACTAAATTTAAATAGAAACAATTAAAATAACATACCTCCATTAAACGCTTTGAGCTGTTCTAAACCAACGATTAAACTTTTATTTCGTGATAATTCTTCTTTAACAATAATCACTTTTTGTGTTAAAAGGGGGGAGGCAACTTCTTCAATTACTGTTTTAATTCTTTCTACATTGGGACAAATAACGCAAACTTTTTTGACATACGAATAAGCCAAGTACCCTTCCAAAGTGTGTAAAATAAACGGTTTCCCCTAAAAATAAAAAAAGATATATATATATACAGGAAATAATTCGTAAAGGAATATTATTAATCAAGTTGAACTGGAAAATACGATCACAATAACTTTTTCTTAATCATTATTTTAAAGATCATATTTTTGTAGAACTTTGACTGAATATAAATGATAACAACTAACATCTGAAATTGAAACACTTACCAAAATAAAAGTTAAAGGTCCAAGATTTGAATTTCTATCTTCATTAGGTGCATGAATAATAACACCTGTGTCAAAGTCGACCATTTCTTATATAAATTGACGATTGAGAAAAGGAATTACTCCAACTAAACAACTCCAAAGCAAACAGGAAAACTAAAATCGATTTTGAAATAGACCTTTGACATTTTCAACTCCTTGAGGTTACAAATAGCAAAACTAAGTCAGAGTTGCAGAGCGCAAGAGCACAATTCTAAATTTGAAATATTTATAGGCAATAGCCACATGAACAAATGTATAGAAGTAATTAACTATGTCTAGTCGACATCCATGTAAACTAGTTTGATAAGAATTCAATGTCAAAATTATCAGACGGCAACGCCTTCTTTCATAAGCCAATAGAAATTGAGCATGTAATTAGATGTTTACTAGTTCCCATGACAACTGAGTGTATGTTTCTCTGGTACTTCTAATCACCTAAAATTTGTTTTTGAAATACTTCCAGGTATCCTTTTCCTGGATATTATTTGTTATTATAAATGAAAATCATAAATCAGTGGAATATTTTTCTAGTCTAATTTGGTTTCTGTTGTGTTCAACAGTTCTAATTTAATACCGAAGGAGTGCTTTCAGTAAAATATGGTTATTTGTTTTACATGTACTAAGCTTTATTATGAACGTATTTTTATCATGTTATTCAACTTAATTCATTGTTAATACTTTTATTGAAAGATATGTTTATTAAGTAGTAACTTATAGTTTACCATGTATATTTGATCCGTCGGTTCAGCCAAATTCCATTAATTTTCAGAAACCTTCAATTATCATGAAATATCTCAGTTCTGGACACCGCTGTATATGTATAGTTCTTAAGATAAGAATCTGATAACAGAGACCCTCTGTTATCAGATCTGAAAATCTGCTCTAGACTCAGCTTTATTTAAATGAATAAACGCATTACTAACTTAATTGACAATCAATTTATAATTGATTCATTTTAACGGGCTATTAACTAATTTTGATAATTATGACGAAAATGCAATCATACCAACAACATTTGGAACAAATAAGAGAACCTAGTAAGATTGATAACAACAGCCAGAGAAATGTATTTTTCAGAAAATCATTAAAAATTGACAATTTTTTTGTTTATCATTTGAAGAATTTATAAAAACGTAATTATAAAATTTTATAGCTAATAATAAATAAACCATCAACTTTATTGTTATAGATAATTTCAATTTTACAGAATTGATGAAATTGAATGGATTTAGTAGATTAATTATTGCAAAGGTATTAAGCTAAGTTTTAATATTGTCAGACGTTTATCTGAGTTATGGAATTAAATATATGGTACCACTGCTTTACGAATATAGGGAATCAGATAAAGTGATTCCTTTTGCTTCAAAACTGATGAAATGAATGTAAGAGTAATGTAATAAAACTTTAGTTTCAAAAAACTAAAACAATTGGTGAAGTACTAATTACATTTGCGTTTTGTAAATTGTAATAAATGTTTAGACAAAAGATGAAGTGTATATGTAATGAATTAAATAAATAAAAAGCTTTCACATAAACACGTGAAATAACAATCAATGATCAAACCACAATAAGAAATGGGAAAACAAGACTAAGATCTTTCAACCTTAACAAGCGGTCTTCGTCAGAGTCAAAAACCCAACTGTTGGGTTTTCAGTTGGGTTTTTGACTCTGACGAAGACCGCTTGTTAAGGTTGAAAGATCTTAGTCTTGTTTTCCCATTTCTTATTGTGGTTTGATCATGTATTGAACTATATAAATTACATAAACTTTTAAGTCTCCAAGAGAAGTGTAAAAACCCTTCTAAACTAGAATTATGTCGTAATCAAATGTCAGTTTTGTTTATTTCTTTAATATTATCTGTATATTTTGTTGCTCTATTTTGGTGAATACCTTAAATTACGAATTCATTTTGGTCTAACTCACTTCTAATTTGCTCATTATACTTGTAACTAACATCTTGCAGTAGTTGCACAGGTTAAGTATTCTGGTATATGGGTATGCATGAATTCTGATTATGAAGTAAAACTTCATCAATAAAAATAAGAAAGGGGGTGGGATCGTCACACCACAATTGTTTTATATTAGTTTTATTAAATCATTAAATTTATATCCTTAGAATGGTTGGTTGTTGACATAATGAACTTAGTAATATATAAACCGCATTGGCGTTTAATAAATATTTAAAATTTAAAACCTATGATGGATGGTTATAATTGAAAAAAGTGATGTATAAAAACGAATTTTTAGTAAATTGTTAAGGTTAGTAGAACAAAGATGGTTGAAAAATAACAATGTTTTGTTAGCTTGGAGTGAAACTAAGTCTTATTTTGAACCACTAATGTTGAATTCCATAGTTATGTAATGGTACTGAAGGAAAATGACTAAGTCACGTGTTTTAAAAGGTAACAGTAAACTATGAAGATAGTTTATAGAACTAATGGTCGCTTCAGAATGCACTATCTCTGTTTGTATGTTTTCCTAAGAAGGGTGGTTTTAGAATGTAAACAGTATTTGACAATTGTAGCAACATAAGTTGAACTGCAAGAAAGATGAAATTGTGTGAAATTGAATGACAGGCTCAAGTCAATGGTTGATTTGAGATATCCAGCATGATTCAAAAGTTGCTTTGCGTACAATAAGAACAATTTCTCTATTTAATGGGTTTTCTATGTTTATTTTTGTTTTGAATATTCATCGCAAACCCTTTACCTCATTCTTTGTTTAAATCACCTTATTTTATCTTTCTATTATTTCTTCTTTAAAATTGTTCTGATTGTATACTAAATATTTTTTGTTCATAAAGCAACTCATTGAGTTCTTCCTCAATTTTTTATAAATAATAATTTATTTATAATATTTATTTCTTCACTCATTTACTTTACTTTATTATTATTATTATTTTTTTAAATAAAATGATTTGTAAAAACTTCTTAAAGATATTAAAATGAAGTTTACTACATATGAAGACTGTTGAAATACTCTTCCTGTTGAACTACACCCTGTAGTGCTATAAATTAAGCGATAAGAAAAGTATGAACAGTCAACTATAAAATAAACTTATTTATAAAATAAGTTATTGCATACTACACGATTGGAATTATGCAATAACCTACATTACAGTATTTTATTTTTTTAAAATAACAAAAGACTCACTTTTCAATATTTCGACCGTAATGGCGGTCGTCCTCAGGAGAAGAAATGAATTGACAGAGGGACGGCAGTCAACTCACTCTATATATATATATATATATATATATATATATATATATATATATATATATTCGTATATTTGGGGAACAGTCCTTCATTTATAAATGTGAGATTAAGGATACAGATCCTTATATGACCCCAAAGTTTTTAATATATTATTCTTAACATGAATCAAGATATATATATATAGTAAGTATATTTAACAAAATAAAAATCATTTAAATGTAAAAAAAAATTGTTTTATGACATAAATAAATAAAACATCAATACATATTTATAGTTATGGTTATACATAGTTTATATATAGTTATATACACAATCAAATTTATTTAAAACAAACAAAACTTGTAAATTGAAATATTCAATTTATTTACCTAACATAAAATAACATTAATGAAAGGAATGTGTCTTTATAATATTACCTTAGAACATTCGTATTTTATTTGACAGTTGCGTTTAAGTTTGTTTCTAAAATTATTTATTTTTAACCTCTAATGTAGTAGTTTATTATATATTTGTTAAATTTATTTATAATACATTTGCCCTACTGTCATGAACGAGCACGCAGGACCCTTGCTACTCTGGTTTTAATTTTGGGAATACAGTGATAATTTTCTTTTATTTAACATTATTCAGGCAATAAATAATATATATTTAATTTCAGATCTCTATCTCCACGGAAAATGGGTGATGAAACAAACAAACAAATTCACGAACTTTATATATAGAGATTTAATTTTCTTAAGTATGTAATGACTTGTCTAATTCTGCATATTTGAAAACTTAGATATATTACAATTATTTCAGTTAATAGTGGGCCGTCTTTGAGTACGGTGCTGCTTTGTGCTGCTCTCTGTGGGCCTGAGGTCGAGAGTAACAACCTGGACAGTAACAACCAAGTTAACACAAATTCTAAAAAACTTTTTACTACTATGTTTTAAATACATCAACATTACATTATTTTGTTATATCTACAGATAACCCTAGAAAATGATAAACACTTTAAATAGTTATAAAAACACTGTATTTTTGATATACATTTCAATTATTAATTTACTGGAATCTTCAGATATTATTTTATAGTTAGTTTTTTTAAACTGACATTATGACATATGGTCCAAGCACAGCTGATAACAGAGCCAATGGTCTCATTGTGAAATTCACAGAGGACCCACAAAATCAAGAGCCATTTTGTTCAGTACATTCTATCAATGGTTAATTAATTCATTAATTAATGAAACTAATTAATAAAGAAACTATATTCGTTTTTAGTAAGTTATTTCTTCCTAGATGGTATACACTATACTAGTAACCAAATATTGAGTCTACATTACCGCTTTTAATTGAGAAACAATTAAAATAAATTACATGTATCAATGTAACCATGGGAAAAATTTGATATTTTTCTCATATTATTTTCATTGTGCTAACAGTTAACCTGGTAAATATGTAAGTATAAATGACGAAACCACAATATGAAATGAGAAAAAAACTAAGGTCTTTCAACCGTAATAAACGGTCTTCGTCAGAGTCAAAACCCAACTGAAACACTAGATGCAGAAACATCCTTTTAAAATACCACTCTTCCCTCCCACTCTTTTCAATCCCACACCTAAATGTTTCAGTTTGGTTTTTGACTCTGACGAAGAAAGCTTGTTACGGTTGAATGATCTTAGTCTTTTTTTTCCCATTTCATATTGTGGTTTGATTATATATATATATATATATATATATATATATATATCAGTGGCGATTTCTCAGGGAATGCAACACATGCATTGCATGCATAGAATTCATCTTTAAAGAAACCAAAATGTTCAAGACTAGAAATATTTAAAGGAACCCCTTTTTTTTTATTCCACTACACGCTAAGGAACCATTTTCTATGATTGCGCTAAGCTTCCCAATGCAGGGGTTTACTCTTATCATTTCTTGTTAATGAAAATGGTCTTAATTGCCAAGAGAAACAAGAACGAAGTTTGCATACACTGCAACTCAGGCTTGCTGAGCTCCTCAAATACATACTGGAAAGTGATTTGCACACAGGTCTTCCGGAAATTTATAAACTCATGAATTTGGTTATGACTATTCCCATAACAACAGCAAGTGTTGAGAGATCGTTTTCTGCCCTCAAAAAAATTAAATGTTATTTACGAAGCTCCCAAAGTGAAGAGCGATTGTCTAATTTATCCCTAATTTCAATTGAAAGAGATTTAATTAAAGATCTCATGGCAGATAGAGAGAAGTTTTATGGTTTTGTTATCGAAGAATTTTGCAAGAAGTTTTTATTCAAATGATGTATTGTGTATCTCTTTCTTTAATAAAAACATTTTTTGCCTATTTTTATTGTATTGGTTAATAAAAGTTAATGTTAAAAGTATTACCAAATAAAACCTGATTCAAATCCCCATAAAATGTTTTTAATACATCATTATCCTTTTGTGCAACATGAAAAGACTGAACATGAGAATTAAAAGGGTATTTCTCTGTATTTCTTTTATTCTTTGAAGATTGCTTGCCTAAAGAAAAAGGTCAGGAGTCGCCACTGAATATATATATATATATATATATATATATATATATATATATATATATAAATCAAGAGGGACTGTGCAACCTCTACACTCATTGACATGAAGATAAAGGCTACTTTTCCTAGAAGACAAATGAGAGTATCAAGTAAAATAAAATCAATATCCATACATTGGTATATTAATTGAAATTAAAATCAACTAACAATACCTATTTGCCACACCTGTGTATTTTTAAAATAAACATGTCTATGAAGTTAGCGAAATACAGCTTAAAGGTCCATAATTTTGCTTCTGCACTGAATTATCATCTATTTTGATCCTATATTTTAAGTTAGGCATACAAAAATCTAGTGTCAAAGTTGATAGTTGAAGTTGATATGGCTAATGGTGGCTGAGTTTACTTGTGACAAAATTTTGCGGACAAACCGACAAACTGACAGAAATGTTTCTAAGGGTGGATTCGGCTTCTCCAATGTATGAAACTTAAAGAAAACTTGAAATGAGTCAGTTCCAAGCAATATACAGAGAAAATTATTGTTTTATTTATATAGATTGCGTATTTGACATCATTGAAAATGTGTTTCCCAGAGTTCAAGATGTGCTATCTATTCAGAATTAATAGATTTGTAAATGAGCGATTCTCAAATCTTACGAATGAGCAAGCTGGAAACATCAACAGACAAGTTCTTACGCTGTAGCAAGCCGAAGAAAGTCAATAAAGAGAGTGATTACCAGTAACAAATTTCATGTTACGAAATATTATGCCCAAAAAAGTGTAACGGGACATGACGGGACGGGACATGATCTGTACAGAGTTCGTGCTCTGTACAGATGCGCCATAACATGACTGGGTATGGTACTGGGAAGCTGTGTGTACTATGCATACCATTGTTCCCGAGCCACCATCCGTTTCCATTCAAACAATTGCAATATCCTGTCAGCGTCTGTTTCTCAATGGCGGTAACTAAGGCGCAAAGGAAACTCTATCTACGGCAGGAATTGAAATGAGCGAGATCAAGTTTTCCTCACATGGCAACTTTACCCATAGTTTACTTGCCTAAGAGTCAGAGGTTCCAATTCTTTGTTCTTTCATGAACCTGAAGGACAGACAGTTAATGTGGTGTATACAGGCATTTGCTTAACACTGTACTAATAATGATATTTTCTTTTATTCTATAATTTCTAATGGTATTTTGGAATACCATGTATAATCTAATTTGTGACTTCATCAAAGACGGGTACGTTTGCTAGTATATATATATATGGATTAATTTACCACAATGAAAACAATTTTTGAAACAATGCTCTAAGGCCTTTCGTTAACACATCGTCAGAGAGCAAGTGAACTAAAAAAACAATAAATACTTGTTAACTTGGCTGATTGAAATTTCCAGAATTGATGGCAACCCTGAATGTGTTTAATGATGAAGTCTTCATCTGTTTAATTATCCCGCTAATCAATTTTGATGATGAAGACTTCATCATTAAACACATTCAGGGTTGCCATCAATTCTGGAAATTTCAATCAGCCAAGTTAACAAGTATTTATTGCTTTTTTAGTTCACTTGCTCTCTGACGATGTGTTAACGAAAGGCCTTAGAGCATTGTTTCAAAAATTGTTTTCATTGTGGTAAATTAATCCATCTATTATATCAAGTGTTGTTTTGATTATTATTCATATATATATATCAATGTACAAAAAGAAACATAGGGAAATTAAAAGCACACACTTACAGTCTCTAATTTTTGGTTTGAACCGTCTTCAGAAAAGATAAGAGAGGGAAACCAAGCGCACTGGTTGAGAGACCGCTGAAGACCAACAATGCTGCCGCATGTCCGCCCGGCCACAGAGAAAAGGTAGACAGGAATCAATTAATAAGTAAATTAAATTAGTGGAATATGAAAAAATAATAATATATATATTTTAATATTTAGTTTTTAAATATTTAATATTTATATATTTTAATTATATATATATATATATAAAAGTTTAAAACAGGATATGAATTTAAAATTTAGTTATCTTCCCTTCAAATCTATGATATTGTTTTTTCCGTTAACCAATGTTATATGATTTTACCTTCATGGTATTCTAGGTAGGAAAAAGCTAGTAGCGTAAAAATAAAATTAGATTGTATTGTTTTGTATTTTCCCTCATAACAACAACATTGTTAGTTATTTTGCCAAAGTGTTGATAGAGTATAAGGAAATTAAAAATTGGTTTTTCTGTTAGGGTTTCAGATTGGCATGGGTCAGTAAGAGGTCATAGGTCGTAAGCAGGAGGTTGGGAGGGGTTGTCGACAAAAGGGCATATTTACATGAATTACAGCGGGCGGTGCGTCTGAACCCAGTCTAAGATTTACAACTTTCCCCTGAAGCCCAAAGGACTGACATATTTACCTTACCAGTCCATTACCGACCCTGTACCCTTCTCTACCGGCAGGTTTAAAGACATCCTAACTGCCACTGGCCTGCCATCATCAGCCTGTCACCACCATTAGCAAAAACCAATACAGCATCATTTAAACAACCCATACTAAACAACTCTAATCATCTCTTGGTTATGTTGCATCATGCCTCGCTAATTGCTTTGAAGAATCTACACTGTTTCTTCATATACAAACATCAGTCTCTCCTGAATTCAAACTACACTGGGTTACTGTCTGTCTTTCACAAAGAAATGAAAATATCTTTTTTTTTTAACAGATTCTGTCACTTCATTTCTATAGCAATAGCATCAATACTGACGATTAAAAAAAGTATTACTTATTACATTTTTAAAGATTACTAGCCAACCTGCCCGACTTTCACTGGTACTATTTCAAAAATTCGAAGATGATACATGGTATTCCAAAATATCATTAAAAATTATAGAATACTAGAAAATATCATTATTAGTACAGTGTTAAGCAAATGGCTCTGTATATACCACATTAGCTGTCTGTCCTTCAGGTTCATGGAAGAACAAAGAGTTGGAACCTCTGACTCTTGAGCAAGTAAACTACAGTTCACAATGTGAGAAAAACTTTGCCTTATTCACTTCAATTCCTACGGTAGATAGAGTTTCCCCTTGCGACTTAGTAACCGTCATTGCAAAACAGACGCTGGCGGGACATTGCATTCGTTTGAATGGAAACGAATAGTGGCTTGGAATCAATGATATGCGTGGTATACATACAGACTCCCTAGTACTTCCTGCCTGTTAATTAGTAGGGGATGAGAATTGCTCGTTCACAAAGCCAATTCAAGTAGATCTTGAACTCTGGGACACCTTGTCAATAAGCTCATCTTGGGTGCTTAAATCAAATAAAATTAAAATCGGCTAACATTACCTACTTGCTACACCTGAATATTTTCAAAAAAATCATGTCTCTGAGCTGTATGAACACGATTTAAAAGTTCATAACTTCGTTTTTACGTTGAATTTTCAAACCATTGAAAGATTAGATCTTACGTTAGACATACACAAATCTAGTATCAAAGTTTCAACTTGTTATGTCCTATGGTGGCTGAGATTACATGTAACCGACAGACAGGTAGACATTTTTCTAGGGTTGAATTCGGTTTCTCTAATCTATGATTCGTAAAGATAACTTAAAATGAGTCAGTTTTAAGCAATGCACAGACAAAACCTTTCTTTTATTTATATAGATATCAATTTTTATTTGCTACGGGTTAAATATAGTGATCGTGAAAAAATTCGATCTCGAAATTTTAACGAAGTTACATGTTTTGTGGTATCAAAAGTCGTTTGATGAAGTTTTTTCGATGACGTCTGTGTGTGTGTGTGTGGGTGTGTGAGTGTGTTAGCATTGCTTGTTACCACGCTACGGTCCAGAATCTTTGATGGATCAGGGTGATATTTTACACAAAATTGGGCCTATTGCTTGGGAGCAATTATACCTGATTGAAATGTCAGTTTTTTTTTTTGCAAAAAACCTGTTTTTAGACTACTTTTTTTTCTCTTAAACTACTAATTCTTGTGTTTTGAAATTTTAGTATAATTTTTGAGGCTACAAAAGCAATAAATGAAAATAACCTCAGATTTTTAGAACAACGGAAATTTTTTTTTAATAAAATGTAAACATTTTGACTTATAATTCAATCTGAAAGCCTGTGAGAACGATTCAAGCCATACCGTTTAACGAATCAAAATGAAATTATACCTAAAAATCGAACATTCTGAGGAGGATGAGTAGAGATAATTTTTTTCAAAATTACGTTCATCAAACAGTAAAAGTAAATCTTCTGTTTCCAGAAAACGTTTTATGACGCTAAAAAGTTCATTAAAAAAATGAAAATTTGCCAAAAATTGAACAAAAACTTAACAATTTTTAACAAAAATTAGGTAATATCAATTACGGCAAAGAGCAATAACGCTATAAAAACTGATTGTTTATCATTGACTAACGGGTCACCTGCTATACTTGTCGAATTTATTGATGTTTATTTACATTGGCTGAGAACATTTTTGAGTGAATCCACTAAAATAAATTGATGTTTAGAAGTTTAATGAAAAATTTTAAATTTTATACTGAAAATCCGGCTTTGAATTAGGGATGGCAAACTGACTAATTACTAATATATTTTTTCTCAGTATACATTTACAGTAACCTTATAACAGAGTACAGCACGCAGGAAAAAGATAACACTCGCTCAGAGTGAATTAGTATATATGATTTTTGACAAATGGAAAGAAAAATAATTTTTATTAAATATTAGGAAGCCATAAAATTCCCATAAGACCAAAAATGTAAAACATAATTCAAAACTTAAAACATTCTTTGAAGAATAATAAATGTAATTATCCTACATCTTCAATTAAAAATTATCTTAAAACGTCATTTTTTGTTAGATGTTTCTGACCTTTTTCAGACACAATAGGAATATTTCTAAGTTTTAAGTGGAAACTTTGTCTTAAATCTTTAATTTAGAAGGAGGTAAGATAAACTATGTAAGAGATCCATTGGCTATTGGAATAAAAGTCATGTCTCCTGTAAGAGATTATTTCGTAACATGAAATCTTCACTCTGGCTTTTCAAAAATTTTATTACTTCTGAAGTAATACTAATGATATTATACGCATCAGTTGTGTGATACACAAAAATAAGCACTTATATTGATATGTGGATCAATTACTGTCTGTACTACCTCCAGTAATGAAAGACTAATAAACATCTCCCATTTAGACATTTATATTATGCCTAATGAGGATAATTGGGGACGTTATATATTATGTACCCAAGAATTTTGATAACATGTTTACTTATAGTACTGTTGAATGTAGGCCACTCCAGATTTCATTTATTAGTAACCTGGTAATTCATACTTTTCTCAGTTCATGGTATGATTGTATCATGCCGGTTTTTGGATATATTTCTATTTTTAAGACCAACAGAAGTGTGATCCCTTGAAATAGTTAAAAAACAAGGATGTTATTCTGTTTAGAGTGATATTCACTAAATACTATTAATTTCATGTGGAGAACAGTGTGATGCTGAAGAGACCTTGCCTAAACAGCTCGTTTTTTTGGTATATCGACGACCGCACAGCTTTTAAAAAAACCTATGCCAACACCAATGAATTAAACATGTATTTATTAAAAGTCATGCTTAAAGTTTACAGTAGAAAAGTAATTTTCTTCACCTTTCTAATCATGAGTAAAATACCACACAATAACCGCTTGCATAGCAAATGAGTTAATAGAATTATTTTTTTTCCAAAATTACTGCTATAATTAATAATGCAAATGAATTAAATTAATTTATATATTAAGATAATTGAAAAAAAAAATTTCACAACTAATTACATGACTTAGAATAAAATGTAGATGATCAAATAATTAATTATGTAAATATAATCAAAAATATAGTGTTCTTGTAAAATTTTAAATAAATGGTTCCAACTTAATAAATGTATTATATTTTTCTTATTTCTTACAAAATCATTATGATAATTAACTATATAAAAAGAACTATATAAATTTGCAACATCTTGAAAGTTAATTTAAAATATTTTTAAAATCATTCTGGTCTTAATTATTAGTCATGGTGATTGACTTGATTTTTTTATACGGCTTTGACAATTGTTACATTTAAATCAAAATTATCAAAATAAAGATAACTGTGTTGAAAAGAAACATTGAATTAAGTACCTTGTGAATTAACATAATAATATATTCACTGAACATAAATATATATACATAATATATATACACTTTAACACATAGAAAAGAACACAGAAAGACACTACAGAACTCACTTCGATATTTCGACATCCGTCGTCATCGGGAAGAAGTGCGAAGTACTCGCGTTGAGAAGCAAACTGCTACTGGCCTCCAGAGTAACTCGTGGAACCACCGCAATGCTGCTCCCCAGCAGCCCATATATATATATATATATATATATAAAGAATTCACATAAACACGTGAAGCAACAATCAATGATCAAACCACAATAAGAAATGGGAAAACAAGACTAAGAACGTAACGTAACAAGCGGTCTTCGTCAGAGTCAAAAACCCAACTGATATATATATATATATATATATATCAGTACATATATATATATATATATGGGCTTAACCTCAATCGTTGATTTTTTTTTCTTAAAGTTTTTTTTTTAAAGTTGTTATCAGTTTTTAATTTTATTTTAGTTAAATGTTTTCTTTTTTAATTTTTATTTGGCTTTTATTTCTTTATCTTCCCTGTCTACCTTTCCTCCGAAAGTTGGCTACACTGTTTGAGTGCTTCAGTTCGAACGCCAAGTCAGTCGTTATCAGCCTTTGGAGCGATTCACTTCTTTTCCTGAAGACGAGGACATCGAAATATATTAGTGAGTTCAGTGGTTTCCTTTCTATGTGTTCTTTTTTAAATTCTAGTTTATATATATATATATACATATATCTGATATATATAGATATATATATAGTCAAATTTGACTGTGACTCAAATTATATAGACTAAACCAGCCAGTATTTATCAAGCAGGATATTACAACATAAAACAGACATCACAGAACAAAAAATAACATGCGCTTTAGCAAAACACGCAATCACTCAAAAACACAATTTCGATTTTCAAAATCCCGTTATAATAGACAAAGAAAAACATTTGCGGAAAAGACTAGTAAAAGAAATAATATATATAGAATGAACCACAAACACATGCAACTCAAGAAGAGATATAGAAAAATTCATTAAAATATACACAAGAAGCTATACATACACACACACACACACACACACACACACACACACACACACATATATATATATATATATATATATATATATATATATATATACTTACGCACTGCAGTAATTGGAAATTAATACTTGACGAATGAGATAAATCCACGCAGGTGCTCCTGAACAACGGCTATAGCAATAAAGAAATATCGAGTGTTATCAAGAGGCAAATGGATAGGTGGTATACCGAAGAAAAAGAAAATGAAATGGACAACACAGGGCAAGAAATCCTACTGTATTACCGAGGATATATGAATAATCAATACCGACAAGATGAAACAGCACTTAAGAAGATCATTAAGAACAATGTCAAAACCACAGATCCTAATGGCAAAATAAAATTAAGAATATATTACAAAAATAGAAAAACTCAAGACCTCATATTAAGAAACCGTCATGGAAAAGCTGTACCAGACTTGCATAAGTGTCACTTAATATATAAATATACATGCAATACAGGGGACTGCGCAACCCTGCCCTCAAATTATTATATTGGGATGACAACTACTAAGCTTTCAAGACGATTGAGCATGCATTTAGTGAATTGGGCCCCCAAGAACCATGCAAGAGAAGCCCATACTATGGCTTTAACACGGAAGATGTTAGATGAAGGGACAACTATTTTGCAGATGAACAGTGATAGTAATAGATTAAAAATAATTGAATCACTCTATATTAAAGATTTGAATCCTGTTATAAATGCACAAATAAGTGATATGAATGTTATACCTATCTGTAGAAACTTTGATATCTCCTACAAATTAGTAATCGATGTAAGCGAATTCGATGCCCCTGTGAATGGTGATGACCAATCGGCTGAGTAGCCATGAGAGGCCGGGTGACTGGTTGGGCTGTCTAGTATAGTCAACCAATCGCATGCGGTGTTTAGTGCTTCTTCTATCAATATCTCCGAAGAAATCAAGAAGAACGTCTCCATGCAAATATATACTATATATATATATATATATATATGCAAGTTTCGTTAAACTAATGCCAATTGTGAGTTTCACACATTTTTTACTCAATATATATATATATATATATATATATATATATATATATATATATATATATATATTCATAAAAACATCATATTCATATATATATATATTTTTTTTATTATTTTATTATTATATATATATATTTTTTTTTTTTTATTATATATATTTTTTATTTTATTTATTTATTTATTTATTTTTTTTTTTTATTATTTCCTTTTTTATAATTTTTAATTTATAATTTTTAATTTTATAATTTTATCTATTGTTTTTGCTTTCTCCGTTCTCCGACGTTTAGTGCCTAGCTCCTTTTTTACGCTAGTGCTGCTCTCTTCGGTTGACTCTTTATTTCTTCATTCGCGCTCCGTTCTTCGACGTGGGGAGATCTCTCTCACTTCGTCCTCTCTACTAGTCTACTCTCCTGATGACGAACAACAGTTCGAAATATTGAATTCTGTAAGTTTTCCTTGTATTCTCTTTTCTGTGTCGTGCTTTGTGTAATTTAAATTTTTATATATATATATATATATATATATAAAGATTTCACATAAACACGTGAAACAACAATCAATGATTAAACCACAATAAGAATGGGAAAACAAGACTAAGATCTTTCAACCGTAACATGCGGTCTTCGTCAGAGTCCAAAACCCAACTGAACACTAGATGCAGAAAACATCTGGTGAGGAGAACTCAACTCCTCACCAGATGTTTTCTGCATCTAGTGTTCAGTTGGGTTTTGGACTCTGACGAAGACCGCATGTTACGGTTGAAAGATCTTAGTCTTGTTTTCCCATTCTTATTGTGGTTTAATCATTCATATATATATATATATATATGCAAGTTTCGTTAAACTAATGCCAAAGAATCGCTTGTTGACGACCACCTGAGTCCTGAGCTATTACAGGACAGATGGACGCTGGTAGCATACTGTCATGGATTACTCTGCCTTTTGTCATGGTAACTTTCAACACTATTAATCCTTCTCCTGTCATCTCTCTTAGCCATCAACAATAAACGTATTGAATAATTTTATTTTTGTTATAAAACAAATAATTAAACATGATTTATATAATACCAACTTATTCTTCACTTGTCATCCATGCAGTATATAGTGGTTAAATAATGTATTAATTCCAAAAATGTTTATTTGTAAAACAAAAAAAATTGTCCGGCGTGTACCCGTTTTTTCTATAGAAATAGTAATTTGAGAGTTAAAAATCATGATTTGTTTTAACGGACTTTAATATCTTAAGTACCCTACAAATAAATTAAATTGATAATGTTAATTACACCTTCAAGAGTTCATATTACTTTTCAGGTTGTGTCTACATCTAAGTCAATCTTAAAAGTTATAGCTAATAAAAATTGTTACAAAAATTGATAGCAAAATATTCAGATATTCAGATTAAAATAATTTTAAAACAAACGACTGTTGGGAACATATAAAATTATGATATTTTGTTGATTACAAATTTTATTCTCTGGAACTTTTATTGGGCATATCTTTTTTCAATTGACATTATCAAAGATTTCAAAATCTCAAAAAAACTGTAAGAATGGAAAATTAGGTTCTGTTGGTTGTTAACATTATGACATACGCCTGTCATTGCAGCAAATGTTTTTACGAAGTAAGTTTCATACTTTATTATGAATGAAAAATAAAGTATCAAGAAAAAAAAAAGTTCCTGGAAAAATGACTTTAGTAAGATTAAAAATGCATTTCAAATGAAATTTTGAAGAACAAATAATAAGAGTAGTACTTAATAGTGTGGGAATAAGAGGCAAAAAAAAATTCAGAAATTATAGTTGTCCGGTTTGAAGATAAGAACTATTAAGTAATGCTACAAAGCAACAATCAGGAAACTTCAATTATCTTGTGGTGATGAAATATTGCTAGATTACTGATATTGGTCTATTCTGACTATGTGCTTGTTCCTTGAAAAGACTGTTAAAGTTCCTACAACTTGAAAGTCAGCGCTTACAAGACTTCATTACATTATTATGGCCACGGTTCTGCAGGGAGGGCAATAGTGGTTGAAGTCGGGTCCAGTATCAGGTAAAAGGAGCTGAATTCACCTGAAGACCGATGATAGTAAAAACAACAGTAAACATATAAAGACATGAAGCTACGGCATGGTCACCCATTATGTGGCCTCCCAATGGCGTATCCTATTGATTCGTTTCCACCTCTTCGAGTCCCATTCCTTCTAATTCGTAAAATCTTAATTTTCACGCCATCCACTACCACAAACCGATCTTTCTCTCTCAACCAATGAAACATCCTTTTCTATTGTCTATTTCTCTAAAACCCATTTACTACCTGACTTGAAAACCTTTTTTCATGCCAACTTAAGGAATTATTTCCACCCTGTTACTTCTAAAGAATTTTACAAACATTCATTTAAAAAAAATAACAAATATAACGATTTATCTAGAAAAGTACTCTAAATATCTTATTTTTCCATAGTAAAACAGGAATAAATGTTACAGTTTGTGTTTTTGAGTTTGATATTTTAATTTATTTATTTTTATCATATATATAATACTCTATTCATTTGGCACTACCATTAATAGATAGATACATAGAATAGAAACCGATCTCCTTACGGGTCAAAAACGTCAACCCTTGCAGTCTTTTTCTTTGACAGGAAGTTTGGGTACAACCACTCAGATCAGTGTCTAGAACTGTTGTCCGATTTCCGTTCTCTTCACTAAATTGTTAAGGTATGCAGCGGGGTCAATCCCCGACTCTTCGGGTTCAGAAGTAACTGTCTGAGGCCTCGTTGCCTCAGTAGTCTCTAACTATGTAGATTACAGTTTCTTCTACGTCTCCACATAGTCTACTCTCTGTCGATCTTCTTAAGAGGTCGACTTTTTTCAAGTGACTTTTGAAGCACCTGTGTCCTGTCAGTAAGCCTATAATCAACCTTATCTGACTCCTTGGGAGCCTCATTAGGGTACGTGTGAGTCGTGAGCTCCTCTCTGGTAAACAGCCATTTACAATGGGAACCACTGCTATAAGATCCATAGTTCCACTGTTCATTTCTGACCCAGACTGTCACTTCACCTTTGACCGTACAATAGATATAGACAGCGCAGGCTACGGTCATATAAAAGGGTGATATCTGCTGTTTTGGCAAGCTTATCAACCTCCTCGCTTCCTTCAATGGCTTTATGGCCAGGGTTCTAACCGATTAATACATTGTTGTAACGAGACAGGTCAGTCAGCTCTTCCCGAAATTGAAGCACCAGCTTCGAATCAGTCTGAGCGCTTTCAGTGCGACCTGGCTCTGACCAGATTATATAAATCGATCCTTTAAGCCTTCTTCCTTCCATATCCATACACAGGCGAAGACGCAAGTATCTCTGCCTGGAATATCGTAGTTGATGTACCAAGCGGAATTGATATAGTACACCTAGGATACTTTCGGAAACATCCGGCTCCACAGTGTCCCTTCTTAACCAAGCCACCGTTATACCAGGATACCTGTTTATTACAGGATCCGCTTTATGGCTCTTTGTGAGTGTTATCTGTATATCAACACCATAGTTTCGATACAGTATAGTTTGAGTGACCATGCTATTATATTCAACGAAGGTATGTCAACCTCACTCCTGATACTCTGATGGTCCTCGACAATTCTAAATGCAACATTCTCAAAAGGGTTATCCTACAGGTTTATCATACTATCCTCTCCTTTCTGGCCTGATTTAATATTCCTGATCTCTTATAACCTATTTTGGCATCCTATTTATCATTGTCTAAACCACAGTGAAAATCAGAAAAAAGATCAAGATCTTTCAACCATAACAAGTGGTCTTCATCAGAGTCAAATCTCAACTAATACTCTCTGTTACGATTTGACTCTGATGGAAAACCACTTGTTTTGATTGAAAGATTTTGGTCTTCTTTCTGTTTTCTTACTCTGGTTTGGATGTTGATTTTTATTTCACATGTTTATTGTAAAATCTTATTATTATTCTATTTATATATGAATTATTAAATTTAATGGATTGTCCTCATCTCATTTCTAAACTGCATTTATACATCCCGTTATACATTTTAAAAACACCTAGGTTATTCCATTTTGATATCATTAACAGAAATTATTTGCTTCATTCCTCACTGTTTTGTATGATTATTAAGGTATAATGGAGTATGGAATAATGGAGTGTAGACTTTTTAATTGCAATATAAAAAAAATAAAAAAAAGTAAAACGCCTAATACAGTTATGCATGATTATGCTACAGTTTACTTAACTACTGTTGATTCAATCTTGTTTGAGTCAGTTATAATTATGTGTAATTGTTTAGTAGTTTAGTATATAGTAATTAATATTAAATTAATTAATTAATTAATATTAAAAAATAAAAAACATGAGGATTTTGACTCGTATGTAAATAAATAATATTTGATCATTGATTGTTATTTCACGTGTTTATGTGAAATCATTTTATAAATAATAATACATAAAATTTGATAAAGATATTGACCATATGACAGAACAGCATTAAATTCTGAGAAATTTGAGCTTACCAAGTTGAAATCTGTATGTGCAGCAGAGATATGTTGAATGAAGTGCGAGTGCGATGCGGTTGAGGCAGCAGTCTATGTTGTTTTTAATAACGCGATGGAAGTTCGTCGAGGCGTGACAGTGTCGAAAGCAATCAAAGTTGCCAAAGGTTTGTCTTTGTTGAGTAAATGATGAGGGCGGGTGACGATAGGGGAGGTGGGGTGTGTTTTGGTTCGAGTGTAAATGTGTTAAGGGTTGCAAAGGGTTTGCGCGGGGAGGGGGTTGTTCCGGCCCATGTATCCCCTTGTGGCAGGAGTCGCAGGCATATGCGACTCCCCCTACTTGCCTTCGCGCCTTGCTCTCTCTGCTTCAAAAGCAGATATTACCAGCCAATTAACTCGGCTTATCGCTCCATCTGCTCAGCTTGTTAGCAACTCACCCCCCCTTTGGGACACCTCCCCTCTAGATCTTTATTATTATCATGCATGCTTATTAATTCACAACAGCAAGTGTTTTTAATAAACTTCCCTTGCGTCTACACTCGCGTCTATACATCACTGTTCACAATATCACAACTTTAGAGTGCATAATATTGCAATAAAAGAGCAGAATAAAGTGACACTGATTTCTTTATATATAGAAAAATGTTTAAACTACAATAAGAAATGGAAAACAATGACTAATATCTTTCAACCATAACTAGCGGTCTTCATCAGAGTCAAAAACCCAACTGACTCTGACGAAGACCGCTTGTTGTGGTTGAAAGATCTTAGTCCTTTTTTCCCATTTCATATTGTGGTTTGGTCATTGGTTGTTATTTTACTTGTTTATGTGAAATCTTGTTTTGTATGTATATATATATATATATATATATATATATATATATATATATATATATATATAGTAGGTGTGTTCTCTAATCGGAGTTCGGTCAATTTTCCAGGATAAAAAATCAAACTCTCGTTGCCAACGTTTCGGTTTTATTTAAAACCTTTTTCATAGGCCTACAAACAAAGGATAATAAGAAATCACATATCAACATCACACATATACAATTGTATGTTCTTCCATGAACCTCAAGGACAGATATCTAATGTGGTGTATCCAGAAGCATTTGTTTAACACTACACTTATAATGATATTTTTTACTATTCTATAATTTCTAATGATATTTTGGAATACCAAGTAGAATCAAATTTTTGATTCCGTCAAAGACGGGTAGGTTTGCTAGTTTTTTTATAATAATTAAAATAAAGACACATGTAAACAAATAATATATTATTGATTAAAATATATGATAGCACATTAAAATTAAACAACAAATCAGTTGGTTATCAACTAGTTTGATGTTATGTTTATTTATAGTAAAGTTGAGTTCAGGCCACTCCAGATTTTACATCACAGACTTCGTTATTCAGAATATTTAGTAGGTCATCCACATATAATCACTAGAGTGGAGCGATAGTAGACCTGCCTGAGAACATCTTTTAGCGTTCACAACTGAATTGTGGTTGGTCTAATACTTCAACTAATTATTCTTTTATAATAATGAGGTAATATATTGTATAGTTTGTGAATTAATCCATCTATACAATAGTACCATTCATGGAATTGGAGGCGTCTTTTATAAGCTTCTTTCACATCCAAGAATTAGGATAAAGTGGTTACTTTAAGACTTCAAAATGTTCCTATGTCATCAGAAAAACGTAAGAAGAAATCTGGAGTGGCCTACACTGAACTTTACTGTAAGTAGACATAATATCCTTCTTGGGTATATAATATATAATGTTTTGTTTAGGTACGAGTATAATATAAATGTCTAAATGGGAGTTGTTTATGAGTCTTTAATTCTAGGTTATTAGTCTAAAAACAGGTTTTTGGAAAAAAACAGTGACTTTCCCATAACTGTTCCAAAACAATAGGGCTCACCTACACTAGAAGGCCCATTATTGTGTAAAATATCAATTTGATCCATCAAAGATTCTGGACCGTAGACTGTCCACAAACTTTGGATACATACTCACCCACCCACCCTTAGAGACATCATCTAAAAAACTTCATAAACGACTTGTGGGACCTCAAAACATATAATCCGTCAAAATCCGGAGATCGAATTTTTTCACGAACACTATACAGGGTGTTCGTAAGTCCATGTGCAGTTTAAAAAAATTATAACTTTATTCGTATTTACGATAGAAATAATCTGTAAAAAAGATTAGAAGGAAGTAAACCTACACTTTTTAAGGTTTTACTCTAAAAATAATTTTTAGTTTCCACAGTCCTCCATTATTAGCAATATAGAGGGTAATATGCTTTTGCAGTTTACGGAAAACATGCGCCAACTGATTTACAATAATCCGTAAAATCTTATTAGTTGTTTTCACATACCCCCCATAAGAAAAATCTAATGGAGTCAAGTCTGGCGAATGTGAAGATGAATGAAATGGTTCACCTCTTCCGATTTATCTGTTAGGAAGTTCGTGATTTATCTGTATGGAAGAGGTTACCACATGATGGAGATTAAGTGGATAAAATTTCAATAAAACTTTAAAAAATATAGATTTACTTCTTTCTAATCCTTTTTACAGATCATTTCTATCCCAGCTACAAATAAGGGTATATTTTTTTTAAAACGCACACGGACTTTATGGACACCCTGTACATTACTTATAGTAAAGTAAAAATGTCAGATTCTTCGAATCACCAATGAAAGAGCTTAACATTAGTATCAGTTGTGTAATAAAGAACAAAATATTTCAATACTACTCTATACTATAAAGTACAAATTTTATTTATATCTACTATATTTTCTACTATAGTAGAAATTTTCTATATTTTCTACTATAGTAGGAAACTTTATTTTCTACTATATCTATAAAGTACACATTTTTTTTATATATTGCTAACTTTATATTTAATTTTTGACAAAATTTCATTTCTCTATAATTAGCAATTTAGTGTCAAATGGGATATCAAAAACATTTAAATCCTTCAAAATCTCCAGATCAAATTTTTTCTTGATCACCATATGTACTTTACTTTCAGTCAAGTAAAAACAGTAAAAGTTTTTAAATTTTTTTATATTTTGACATTCACCTGTAGTTAATGTAGGTATTCATACCAATCATTTATTATTTCATTTATTTATACGAGTATTATATAATATATATAATTATATATTATAACATTTAAAAGAAACGGTCCAGCGGACTTTTTAAATAAAATAAATTCAAAACGAAGGAAACACACAGAAAGACACAGACATAACTCACATCGATATTTCGACCATCGTCGTCATCAGGAGGTGTGAAGAGCGAAGAGTCCTGCAGGAAGGCAGGGCGGTGACTGAACTCGGTAACCGCAGCCAGTACCCCACCACTTACCACCAAGCGGGAAGGGAAGGAAGGAAATGAAGAGCCAAATTAAGACGTAAAAGGAACGAGTAAAAATCATAATTATTCAAATAAAAATAAGTCTAATGAATAATTATAAAAAATGTGAGAAGTATATAAATCAAATTAAAATTAATAAAGTAAAAGTAAAAAAGCAATGCAAAAAAAAATATTTATCGGTTGAGGTTGAGTCCAGGGGAAGAGCGAGCATCAAGTAAGCATGCTTCCTCTGTAATCAAGTATGCTTCCTCTGAAGCTCTTAGGGTAACTTTAGTGTTGGATTCGGGATTCTTAATATATATATAAATTATATATATTATTTATATAATATATTATATTTTGTATTTATTCTATTTATTATTTTTAAGATCTAATGATGTTTTATTCTTTCTTTGACATATAAACTTCTTTCCATTCATGAAATAAAGAACTGAAGTTAATAAACAGGTTTATTACAAATTATCTTTTTTTTTAATTCATATAAATAACAATAAATTCGTAGACAACGTCCTATATTTTAGTATAAGTTACATTCATTATTATTTGTTTGTTTAATCTAACACAGTGTTTCCCAAACTTTTTCGAGCGACCGCCCCCTTGGGTCCGTAAACCTATACTCAACACTCCTTAATAATCAGAATCTTAGACTAAATAACGAAATGAGTAACATTTTAATAATGAAATTAATATAATGACTAATCGAATATTTATTTATAATCCAATATATGTATTGTTTCATAGCATATTTATGCAAAAGAATTAATACACAATAAAAGAAACTTAGATGAGAATATACTTTTAACATAAAAATAAATTATCAAAACAAATAATTTTAAGAAACCTTTTCCTACAAGTTTACATGTGGTGTTTTCACTTAAATTTAGAAATTATATTGCATGAACATTTTCAATTTATGGAAATAGAATCCCAACTCCTTTTTGCATTAGCGCCCCCCTGATATCAAAGCACCGCCCCCAGGGGGGTGGTACCACCCACTCTGGGAAACACCATTAATGAAATAAAGAAATGAAGTTAGTTAATAGCTTTATTACAAATTATTCTTTTTTTAAATTCATATAAATAACAATAAATTCGTAGACAACGTCCTATATTTTAGTATAAGTTACATTCATTATTATTTGTTTGGTTAATCTAACATAATCTGATTCACTTTTTATGATATTCTTGAAATTTAGCACAAATACTCCATAATACTGTTGTGGGACATTTAAAAACATGCCTGAGGGGACTGCACAACCTGTAATGAACCAGTGTTGCACAACCTGTAAATGAACCATGTGTTTCTGTATACGTTGACTAAATGTGTAGCTTTGAATGTGTTGTTTTGAACTGTGTAAAATAAAAGCTGACATCAAGAATCTCCTTTCGTTAAATTATTTGATAACGGACCCTCAACAGGTTATGGGCCCAGGCCGTTAAATATTGTTAATTGAGCAAAGTTGTGTGTTTGAACTTGGACTCGTGTTGCAATTTGTTTTGTTTGTATTTTTGAACAATGGAAGCGACAAAAGTAAACATTGGCCTTCTTGAAGGAAAGAAAAACTGGTCTACCTGGAAATATAAAGTAACAATTTTATTGAAAAGTACTCCTGGTGCACTGGATATTGTGGAAGGGAGAGTGGTTGCACCTGAAGATCCTTCAAAGGATGCAAGTCCATCAGTGGTAAAGGCATTTGAAAAAAATTATGAAACTTTTACCAAGTTAGATAGTATTGCTCTATTGATTATTACTACTAACATGACGGAGGACACTTTGAAGTTGGTGATGCGCTTTTCTAATTCTAGGGATGTTTGGCTGGAATTACACAGGTTATTTGATGGCTGCAGGGAGGACAAAGCATTTGACTTGTGTATTCAATTTTTTTGCTATAAAATGGATCCTTCTGATAACATAATGGGACACAAGTCCAAATTGAAGAATATTTGGAATGCTTTGAATATTGAGTTGTCGAAGGAGAATAATGCAGAACTCCCTGATTTGCTCCTTATGTGCAAAATTTTAGAGACTCTGCCTGAGTCTTATTTTTCATTCAAGTCTAGCTGGACTCTGATAGCCAAGTCTGAGAGGTCCTTGGCAAACTTGACCACTCAGCTATGCACATATGAAAGGGCCCTGTCTGGAAAAGCAGAGAGCAGTAATGCCAATGAATTATTGGTAACTGAGTATTCAAAGTCATCGAAAAGTATTAACAGTTGTCTAAAGCATCCATCCAAGAAGATAGTGTGCAACTACTGCAAGCTTCCTGGACATAAAATAATATTTTGTAAAAAGTGGATTTCTGATGGAAGACCACCAAAAACAGAGAAATCTACCCAAAAATCTCATGGAAAGGGGTTAACATGATGTTGTTGGCCACCACCTCCTGCAAACTGTCAGCTGAGTGCAATCAACAAGACTGGTTTGTTGATAACGGAGCCACGAACCACGTCTGCCGCTGGAAAGATATGATACGTGATTTCAAACCATTCTCGACGGATCACATGGTGACAATAGCGAATGGAGAGTTGATGAGAGCCTTTGGGAAGGGCTCAGTGGACATCGTTGCTCTAGTGGATGGGCGACAAGAAAATATCACATTGAGTGATGTGTGGTATGTACCTGATGTAAAGAAAAACTTATTCTCTGTTTTGTCTATTCAAGATAAAATTCTGCGTAGCAAGTTCGAGTCAACGGGAGAGAAATGCTGCTTGACCATTGATGGTGAGACCAAACTGGTTGGTTCCAGAAATAGATTTGGAGGCCTTTATAAGCTTCACATTGTCACAACTCAACCACCCGCGCTCTATTCTACTTGTCATGAAAACCTGCTTCAACTTCATCATGAACGTATGGGACATCAGAATAAACGCCATGTAAGGGAAACGGTTAAGAGAGAGCTTGGTATAGACCTTCCACTTGACAGTGAACTGTGTGAAGGCTGTATCTACGGTAAGGCACATAGAAAATCCTTTGGAACAAGGGTTAGATCCTGTAAACAGGGTGACCTGTTACATGCGGATGTCTGTGAACCATTTGTACCTTCTTATTCAGGATACAAATACTTCGTTCTTTTCAAGGACGACTATACACGTTTTCGCTTTGTCTATTTCATAAAACATAAATCTGAAGTGATCAATACTTTGAAAACTGTTTTAGCTGAAATAAAAACTGCTGGGTACACTGTGAGAGAGCTTCTTTCCGATAACGGAGGGGAATTCAATAACCTCGCTGTAAAGAAGATTTTACAAAAACATGGAGTAAAACAGAGGCTCACTATGCCCTACACCCCTGAACAACATGGCTGCGTAGAGAGGGACAACCGGACAGTAGTGGAGACTGCAAGAGCGATGATGCACGCTCATGAAGAATTGCCTCAAGCACTCTGGGCAGAGCTGATAAATTCTGCTGTGTACGTATTGAACCTGACCGGTACCTCCAGTCAACCGCGTATCTCCCCATTTGAGCTTTGGGAAGGACGAATACTTAGCCTGAAACACCTAAGAATAATCGGATCAAAATGTTACGCTCATGTTCCTAAAGAAAAACGTAACAAGTTGGATCCTAAGGCTGTCAAAGGTGTTTTGATTGGATATGAAGCGGATGGGTATCGGATTTGGTGTAAAAGCACTAACAAGCTTATACGATCTCGTGACGTTACATTTGAAGAGACTCCCCTTCGAGTTCAACGTGATAATATACCTAAAGAGGAATGTGACAAGACACCTAAAGAGCCTTCTGAAACATCTCCAAAACGTGCTTTTGAGAAGCACGTTTCAGAAGACGAATCTGTCGAAAATAGGACTGCTCTTCGGGATCGCAACATACTGAAAAAGCCGGCAAGATATTCGGATTTTGTCATGATTAATGAAAACATTTCAGATGTTGAAGAACCTACTTCATACGAGGAAGCTATTGAGAGTCGTCAGTCAAAGCTTTGGAGACAGGCAATGGACTCTGAGATTCGCTCCTTGCAAGACAACAACACCTGGATGGAGAAGTGGAGGTACAAAGGTACCATCAACCGCCCAACTTGCCGATATTTTAACTAAAGCTCTGCCTAGGCCCCGACATTCTGATTTGTGTTCCCGATTGGGACTTGTAGATATGTAAATCATTGTTTGTTTTTCAGTTTTTTTTTGATGTTGTTAAATGAGGGAGAGTGTTGTGGGACATTTAAAAACATGCCTGAGGGGACTGCACAACCTGTAATGAACCAGTGTTGCACAACCTGTAAATGAACCATGTGTTTCTGTATACGTTGACTAAATGTGTAGCTTTGAATGTGTTGTTTTGAACTGTGTAAAATAAAAGCTGACATCAAGAATCTCCTTTCGTTAAATTATTTGATAACGGACCCTCAACAAATACAAGAATTACAACAGGTATAACTATATCTTAAACAAAGAAGCCTGTCACATTGATTATTCTTATTACTATTACCATCAGCGTTATTATTATCACTTCAAATTTTTTATTATTACTCTCCACTTCATTATTATTGTTAATATATGTAGACTTTATATTATAGAGAGTATGAGTATACATTGTAGTTTGTTATTATCGTACATATCTAAAGAGCAGTGGCGATTTCTCAGGGAATGCAACACATGCATTGCATGCATAGAATTCATCTTTAAAGAAACCAAAATGTTCGAGACTCGAAATATTTAAAGGAACCCCTTTTTTTTATTCCATGACACGCTAAGGAACCATTTTCTATGATTGTGCTAGGCTTCCCAATGCAGGGGTTTACTCTTATCATTTCTGGTTAATGAAAATGGTCTTAATTGCCAAGAGAAACAAGAACGAAGTTTGCATACACTGCAACTCAGGCTTGCTGAGCTCCTCAAATACATACTGGAAAGTGATTTGACACAGGTCTTCCGGAAATTTATAAACTCATGAATTTGGTTATGACTATTCCCATAACAACAGCAAGTGTTGAGAAATCGTTTTCTGCCCTCAAAAGAATTAAAAGTTATTTACGAAGCTCCCAAAGTGAAGAGCGATTGTCTAATTTATCCCTAATTTCAATTGAAAGACATTTACTTAAAGATCTCATGGCAGATAGAGAGAAGTTTTATGGTTTTGTTATCGAAGAATTTTGCAAGAAGTTTTTATTCAAATGATGTATTGTGTATCTCTTTCTTTAATAAAAACATTTTTTGCCTATTTTTATTGTATTGGTTAATAAAAGTTAATGTTAAAAGTATTTCCAAATAAAACCTGATTCAAATCCCCATAAAATGTTTTTAATACATCATTATCCTTTTGTGCAACATGAAAAGACTGAACATGAGAATTAGAAGGGTATTTCTCTGTTTTCTTTTATTCTTTGAAAATTGCATGCCTAAAGAAAAAGGTCAGGAGTCGCCACTGCTAAAGAGTGTACTGGCATGCTCCAGTATAGTTTATAATTATCGTGTATATTGAAAGTATGGTAATATACTTGTTTAGTTTATTGTTATCCGACATACAGAGTACAATAACAAAGAAAAAGGTCTAAAATTGAAAGAAAAAGGATTTATAGATTCACAGTTTTGATAATTATAGACACGGTTCAGTTAGAAGGTTATACATAATGTTTTTGGTTATCACAGACATCATAACTTTGATCTATGTATGTAATTACGTTAGATTAACATGGTACAGACGGTATTTCAGTCATGGTGGGTGAATCCATGTGTACAGTCTAGTAAAGAATAAATCATTCATGCAAAGCGTTTACAGTAAACACATTTTTTACTACATTAAATGTTTACCACATTTTAATAATAGCAATATATGTCGACTAAATCAGTCAGATCGAAGGATATTCTAAAAGTCTCTTTTACTTTGGCCTAGTAAATAACCAACTCTCTTTTCTTTTAAATCAAGATTTACTCCTATCAAGTAACATGACTAAATTGTTGGTGGCCAGAAATAAGGGCAGAGTTTATAAGTCAATAAATAAAGATTGGCGATGGTTTGAGTGAAGGCTAAAGGGAAATAAATCAGGATGAAAGGGGAGGTGGTGGATAAAGCAATAAATTAAGAGGGTTAGTTTGTTTGGCGTTTATTGGCAGCTTGCCTCACCCAAGACCGATGACTTCGTCCTTTGATTCCTATCATATTAAGCAGTCAGTGATTTATCAAACAGTAAAAAAGGTAAAAGTCAAAGGGTGGTTTGAGTTTTAAGTAAAAGCCAATTTTTGTTATGAGTTGAAAAATTTGAAAAAAATCTCATGTTTACTAAGTAAGTTGTACCTTTATAATTGAACAAATCTATTTTAAAGTTTCATACTTCATGATATTTTACTTTACTTTTACTTTTTTGTTCAATGTATTAATGTATCCATCCATAAAAGTTGGAAAAATGAGGCACATACAAAAAGTAAGACCCTCTTAAAATTTCAAATTGATGGCTTAACCGGCCTCAGATGGAAGAAAAGGAGTAAAACAATCACCAAAAGAACAATCATCGTACGATTTTTGAGCCATTTTTGAGTCTGTTTTGAATTGTTTTTTATTTATTAAAGGGTATGTATGTTATATATAAACACGTGAAATAACAATCAATGATCAAACTACAAAATGAAAATAGGAAAACAAGACTAAGATCTTTCAACCGTAACAAGCGGTCTTCGTCAGAGTCAATGATTTTTATTAGAAAATCATCTTTATTTATAGAATTAGGACAGATTCAAAGTATATCGTCAACATACCTATACCATTTAACATGTCTGAGCAATATTGAGCTTAACATGTTAATGTTTTTTACTCTTTCTTACTGTACTCTTTTGTTTCCCCAAACATCCCTTTCTGGACATTAGTCCTTTCCTGCGCTTTCACCCTTTTAAAATACCACTCTTCCCTCCCACTCATCTCAACTCATCACTAGATGTTTTCTGCATCTAGTGTTTCAGTTGGGTTTTTGACTCTGACAAATATCGCTTGTTACGGTTGAAAGATCTTAGTCTTGTTTTCCCATTTTCATTTTGTAGTTTGATCTTTGTATGTTATATACGCAGTGAACAGAAATAGTTCAAAGATATTAAAAAAATCTGTCCCTCGAGAGTACGTATCGGTGCCGAGTATGTACGATGTTAGTTACTCATTAAAGTTCCATCTTTAAAGCATTTGTAGATATATTTGAGCCGGGCTTAATTTAAAACCCCCAATGTAGAATCATTAGGAAAATACAATAGTCACTTGGGGACCAGTATCAGAGGTCTCTCTAGCAGACTCACAACCCTACCTCGAAAAAAATATAGTTAAAAATACAAATAAATAGAAAAACATAACTTACATTCATTAACTTGAAATGATTAAATCCATAAAAATCTTCAAAAATCGATTTAGAGGCTCTTTAAATGTGTAAATTTGTCAAAATTTCCCAAAATTCATTCGTAGGATATTCAAATAATTAAATTTGTCAAACTATTCAAAAATGGTTTCAGAGGATTTTGAAATTTATAGTTCAATTAAAATCTTCAAAAATTGATTCAGAGGGTCTCAAAATTTGTAAATCTGTCAAAATGTACAAAAATGTATTCAGAGGACTAAAATGTTTAATCAAAATAAAATTTTCTCTTTATTCGCAGATTTTATTTATATTAACTTAAAAGTGTCTGATTATGTAAAATTTTGCAGCATATTACAAAAAAAACTGGCTGAAATCGATTCTTAATCATCATTGCATTTATGTAATATATCAAATATTTATGTGTAAATATGAAATGTTTGTTCATTAATTATGTGTTTGTTAAATTTCTTCCCAAATTTAGAAAAATAAATTTGAAAAATGTATATTAAGTAATTACCAAATAGGCGAGCGAACTGGTGCTTTGAGTCGGCCACAGAGGCATGTATTCGAATATTTTAACTTTACTTGTTTGAGTTGTTTAGATTTTATATAGTAATTTGTTGCCTGGGTGACATAAAATAATGTTGTTTATCCATGATTTAAAATTAATATTAATACAAGTTTATCAACTTCCTCCTCAACATATACCTTCTGTAAGGGAAACTATAATAATGGTTGTCCAGCTGTAAATGCTACAAAATCTATTTCCTCTATCTTGATAGCATTAAGCCGGGCAGTTTGCTCTTAACAAGACAGTCGGCCAGGCTGGAATGAGATAAAGGCTTTGTCTATTATCCCCTTTGACGGTGGTGCAGGGGTGGTCAGATAAACACGGACCATCAATCCTCCCTTATTGCTCTGTTTAATCATTTAGCCAAAACCGACCCTCTCACAACCCCCACCCAAACACCCCCAATCCAGTTGCAACAATCAAACTATTATTGTCCTTGTCTGGATTTAATCATTCAATATCATTTTATTGTTCCATTTCATTTTATTAGACTCTTATTAGAGATAATTAAATCTAATTATATTTATCTTAATAGACAATTGGTAGATCACAAAATTTAACAAAAAGGTTTGTTTGTTTGTTTATTTCCAACACACTCACATATAGGTTTTCACCCGTAATTCTTTTCCCGAAGTGGAAAGAATAGCTAATTTTTATATGCCATCCATTTTAGTAATGTTTAAGGTTGATTCTACATCGATATCACACATTTTGCCTTATTTAAGTTAATTGAAATAGAAATTTTTAACAGGCACGGATGTTTATCGTGCAGGATCGGGATCCACTACTTAGGTGTTCAATTCTGATTGAAAAGTTATTTAATTTTTGATACCTATTTTAGGAATAGGCAAGCCAAATTGATTCTTCATCGGATATCATAAATTTTGACTTTTGTCAGTTGACACCTCAGTTTTTAATAATACCTGACAAAGCAGGCATAAAGCCGAATGCTTAAGGCTCTCTCCAAGGATGGCGTTATCTTCCACATGAAACATTGTATATATTACTCTTATATTCCATAAAAAATATGAGATTAATGGTATGTTTCATCGAGCTATTGTACTCGGCTTTGATCAGATAGATGATTCATTTTTTGACGTTTTTATGACGAGAGTTAAGTAAAATGCTTGAATATTGTAGTTTTCAACATATAATTGAAGTCTGCTAGTTGACCAACGACCAACGACCAACGAGAGTTTCCGTGCAATGCTGCACGTTGGAGTCAGGCAGTTCCAAGCCAGAGGCTTTCACCTGCTTATCTATTAGTACTGCTTTAACTCTGCAGGTCTGTCAGGTAAGTCGGTATGTTAGTTTCTGTCCTGTCTAGGGTGAGTATGTTTCGTGGTCGGATGGTCTTTACAGTCCTAGAGTCTGTTGTGAGTTTGGTGATCCAATTATTCAGAGGAGGATGGGTTCAGGGAATTTGAGGAAAAGTGCTCTTACTAGAAGGTTAGAGTGTACGGGAAGTTTTCTGTCTTCATTGATAGTCAGACGCCTAATGTAAGTTTCTATTGATTCCATCCTTAGATCACGCTGGATATCGATATTTCTAGCATAGAAAGGAGAATTGGCTACAAGACGAGCACAAGTCGTTTTTTATTCGTTATCGCAGAGTCGTACCAGACAGAACACCCATAGGTCATGGTAGTTCTTATAACCGCCTTATAGACGACCTCCTTTACCGCATGAGGAGTATCCCTTGATTTAAGGATGGGATACAGATGACACAACAACGCTGTGCCCAGCTTGTGTTTGGCTGTTAGATGAGATTTGAAAGTTAGTCCGCTGTCCAGAATAACTCCCAGAAAGCGAACTTGCCTTGTAAATGGAATGCTGATTCCATCAATGAAGACAGGGGTCTGCTAGTTGGTATTTTGTAGCTCTTATCTTCTAGTAAGACAGATTTAGTTTGAGATTTTCTGAACCTCTTAACTTTCTTTACTTAAGAATTTAAGATTGATTTATCATTAAGGATGATGATAGAGAGTAGTACAGATTGCTACTCTTAACCTCGACGGTAAGTTTAAGTTCAAAACCTCTAACCAACAAATCAACTACCATTTACAGTTAGATAAATGGATGAAGAATGGTGTCTGGCACCAGATATTTTTTTTTATGACCCTAATTTACCCTCAATAAAAGAAATTAACGAATAAAATTATTACTAAAAAATAATTAATTAACTACAAATGAAATTAATTGGAAAAATGTAAATAAATAATTCATTATGGCATTACGTTTTGCGGTGATCTGAATCTAAAAAAATCAGTTTGACAAGTTGGTGTGTGTTTGAGTAGGTATGCATTATTGTGTGTTGGTTTTTAAAAACCAACGCAGCTATAATCACAAACTTCACATTGAATTTCTTGATAGCTCTGAAACGGAATAGTAAGCTTGACGCCCATATTATACTTGGAGGGGGGGGGGGGATTTATATTTAATAAAAAATGTAGTTTTTTATCATTTGGTTAAAATTTATCCAGATGATTGTCGTTAATATCGCCGTGATTATACCGCATATATATTATTTCATATATATAGGATGCAATTTATGTAGCAACAGTGTTTCAGGGTCAAAAGTGTAAACATTGTCCTTAAGTATATGAACGAGATTTTAGACGAAATTAGACGAATTTCAAGCAGGTATTAGAAGAAATACTGAAAAATACTATTAATAAACATTAAACTGTATTCAAATAATATTTATTGAAATCGATTAAACAGAGGGAGGAGCAAAGTGAAATAAGAGAAAGAACATTTGTTTGGTGAATAATAAGTTACCAAAATATCCTTTATATCTGTCTAATAGCGCTCCTGGTGTGAAATCAGGAAATCTTGAGAGTTACTTCTTTAATGGGTCGGCCTTCTTGTGTTTGAGATTGTAATAAAGGAAATAGATATTGTTAATTACGTTTCGGTGAGCTTTATATATGTGACTTTTTAGCTCATGTCTGTAAAAATCTGTATAAAATTATATGCCATTTATGACACTAATGTCAGAAACATAAGATAAATGAAATAACATGGACTTAATCTAGATATAAAGTAAGATCCTTACTACTAAATAGAATAAGATATGAATAATTGAACAAGGAAAGTCGAATATTCTCTTTCTATAACTCATAATAAATATTCAATTTTCTCTTTTTAATGGAGGAGTTTCAAAAACCGGGTGAAATATAAGGAAAATTTACAAGTTAAGATATTTTACTTACGTAATAATATAACTTAAAACCTATGCAGCAGTAACAAAAATATGTCAGTTACCTATCAATGTACAGGTACGAGGCTTTTGATTAAAGAATCATTAAACTTCTTATTCATGTATAATTTTTTTTTAAATTTGATAAAAATTATATCAAAAGTATACCGCAAATAAGTTGTTATATAAATCTGGAAAAGTATATTTTAATAAATTTTCAATAATGTTTCTTTTTTCAAAGATGTCCCACATATTGCAGAATAACTTTCTAAGCATGTTTATGAGTCGTTAGACGATTATTAAATTCAAGAAAGATGAGAGATATACAATGTGAACATGAGGCGGAGTAAGTAACGTCCAGATCAGCAGAAAAAATCTAGTGATTTACGACTGTGTTATCGAGACAATAAAAATCTTATTAGGTTCGCTGTAGGAAATCAGTTTCTTGATCAGCAATTGGAAGTTAATTTGGAGGGGAGAGAAGGGCATCAGAGATGTATATGTATGTATATATATATATGATTCTATTATAAGTGAATTACAAAAGAGGGGTAGAGGGATGAGTTAGGGAAAGTCGTCTTTATCTCTCCATTATCAACCCCCGGCCCCCTCTGAACCAAATTGGACCATTCCCTGGGTGGGTTGTCATGTCTTCCAACTCTGTCTTCCATTAACTCTCTCTTTTCCATGCCAGATAATGACTGGTATTGTGTTGTTTTCTTTTATATGTTCTTTAATTTCAAGATAATCTGTGTAATCAGGTTACAGTTCTCACTAAGGTCGATATCGACTGCATTTTTTTTATAATTGTTAATAATGTTATACATGCACGAAATATCCTTTCATAGGTTTTTTCCATTTACAATCCTATAAACTTTGAAATACAAAAATATTAATCAGAGATACTTTTAAAAGTCTGGAAAGGAATATATAAAAATGCAACCGTCAGAATCACAATTAATAAAAAAAGGAAGAACGATGACAATCAGAAGAAGGATGAAAAAAGAGGTATTCCATGAGATAAAATAGTTAAAGCAGTGTAAAATAGTGTCTTTCATTAGTTGGGTGTTTTTCTTTCACAAATACACGAATAAATTGCTTAATGGAAGAGAACTGAGCTTAAATGAAATTTGCTCAAGATATAGTTTTGATTTCAGATAATTTGGAACAGACGTAATACATAGTGAATGACTTACATGTAACAAGAGAAAAAAATACGTCTCAAAATGGACATAGATGAACACAAAATCAATGCAAATAATTTCAGAAGAACACAATACCCCTAATCATAGTAGGAAGAATGATGGGTGAAGTACAGATGAATATTTAGGAAGAATGGTGAAGTAGACATGAATATTTAGGAAGAATGTGAAGTAGACATGAATATTTAGGAAGAATGGTGAAGTAGACATGAATATTTAGGAAGAATGGTGAAGTAGACATGAATATTTAGGAAGAATGGTGAAGTAGACATGAATATTTAGGAAGAATGGTGAAGTAGACATAAATATTTAGGAAGAATGGTGAAGTAGACATGAATATTTAGGAAGAGTGGTGAAGAATGATGAAGAATGGTGAAATAGACATGAATATTTAGGAAGAATGGTGAAGTAGACATGAATATTTAGGAAGAGTGGTGAAGAATGGTGAAGTAGACATGAATATTTAGGAAGAATGGTGAAGTAGACATGAATATTTAGGAAGAGTAGTTAAGAATGGTGAAGTAGACATGAATATTTAGGAAGAATGGTGAAGAATGTGAAGATACCATTGAAGAAGTCCAAAGAAAATTATGAATGATATGAAGGGCTTTGAACAGGTTTTGATGTATTTACAACAGAGTCGATATAGAGAAGAAAGTTAAGTTGTGGAATAGTCCAGTCCTCCCAGTAATAAGCTAAATAGAAACAAGGAAACACTAAAGATAAAACTATTAAACAAAAAAAAACGAGAGGGTAAGAAAAGCTAGAAAACCGAGCTGGAGATAAAACAGGATAAACAATTTAAACGAGAAAAACCATTTAAACGGTATAAATGTTTTAGACGGGGAAAAACGATTTTAACGGGAAAAAGTTTTAAACGAAAAATCAACATTGTTAATAAAATACGAATTCATGAAAGGAAAATATAAAGTAGTTGGCTATTTGTTCAGCTGAGAGATAAAATATGAAACAGTAAGGTAATTAGCAAAACAGATATGCAAGATGTAGAGTGTATAAGTGTTATAGAAAAAGAGAGTTGGTCAAGACCTATCATGAGAGTTAAAGATAAAAGATGGTCCAAAATCTTACAGATTGGTAACTAGTTAAAAAATTGCTAATTTTTTATTCCATTTTTGGTTAAATTTTCATAATTTTTTAATGAGGCGTTTACCGTCAAAAAAACTTTTTCTGAAAACCAAAATCGTACTATTAGGTTTCCAAATTAAAGCCTATTTGGTGAATGTAATTTTGAAACAAAATATCTCATCTCATTTTCCATATAATTATCTATTTTTAGGTATAGTTTGATTTTGATATGTCAAACGGTAAGGCTTGTATTGCTCTCGCAAGCTTTGAGATTGAATTAAAAGTCAAATTTTTTACATTTTATTGAAAAAAAAATATTTCCCGTTCTTTTAAAATTCTGAATATATTTTTCGTTTATTCAATTTGTAACCTCAAAAATAATGCCAAAATTTCAAAACTCTAGAGTTAGGAGTTTAGAAGTAAAAAATGTTTTCTACAAACCTTTTGTCAACACAAAAAGAGTGACTTTCCCGTGTTTTCAACAGCACTTTCTAACCTTGGTCTATTTTCACTCCCCCTCGTACTTCATGTAATGTAGCTTTGTAATTAAAATTAATTTACTTTTTTCTACAATCTTCAATTATCAGGTAAATTATAAGATACTATACCCAGAAAAAACCCTAAAATTTAAGCCTATTTATTATATATCTACTGCAGCAGGTCAAAATGTTTTCTCCATTCCTGTATAAGATTGTATTAAAACCAATTAAGACTTGGACATTATATAGAAGTAATAGTTAATAAAATGAAAAAGGGAAGAAGGGATTTGTTGTGAAAACTGTTTACTAGTTCTGGGGGGATTAAGGCCATGAAGGTGGGTGGCAACACTGCTACAAGCAGGGCCCAATAAAGGAGGGGAATAAATGTTAGAGCAGCAGCTTTAGCGGCAAAAGGGTTTCCTACAGTGTTTGTCTTGGGTCTTAGTAGAACAGTTTGAGACAACTTAACTAAGAATCTAATAAAGTTTTGTACACCACTAAAAGGAGACTTGTGGTCGTAAACAGTGTTGCACCCTTCCTCGCAACCTTGCCTTCCAACAATAAGCTTTAACCTTTAAAAGCTTCTTTCTTTCTGTTTCACTTTAACATTTATTAAAAAAGAAAACAATAATATTATGAATCTAACTTAATTTCAGTGTTGTTATTTATCTGATAAGCCAGTATAGTTCATTTATTTCTTCACACTATACAGTCAAATTCCTACAATTTTTAATGAAATGTTGAATAAAGAATATGCATATTATATACATTTAAAAATAAAATACCTGTTAATGGTATCATTCTAAAAAAATAGGGCATAGCAAGAAATTAAAAAGTAAATGAATAACCTACAATAACCATGAAAGTTTGATACGGAAAAAAGGTCAGAAGGTGGAGGCGTAGGTATATATATATACATATATACCTACATATATGTATATCAATGATCAAACCACAATAAGAAATGGGAAAACAAGACTAAGATCTTTCAACCGTAACAAGCGGTCTTCGTCAGAGTCAAAAACCCAACTGAGTCAGTTGGGTTTTTGACTCTGACGAAGACCGCTTGTTACGGTTGAAAGATCTTAGTCTTGTTTTCCCATTTCTTATTGTGGTTTGATCATTGATTGTTGTTTCACGTGTTTATGTGAAATCTTTTTATATATGTATATATATATATATATATATATATTCACTTTTTCGATGAAAATACGATCCGAAATGGACAAATACAGTTCAATGTACATAAAGAAACATAGAAAAATTAAAAACACAAACTTACAGTCTCTAATTTTCGGTTGAAACGTCTTCAGGAGAGATAAAGAAGGGAAACCAAGCGCACTGGTACAGTCTCATGGTACGGTCTCCAACCGTCTCTGTACCAGTGCGCTTGGTTTCCCTTCTTTATATCTCCTGAAGACGGTTCAACCAAAAATTAGAGACTTTAAGTTTGTGTTTTTAATTTCTCTATGTTTCTTTATGTACATTGAACTGTATATATATATATATATATATTCGATGATAAAACGAAATACGATCCAAACTGGACACAATACGAGTTCGAGATTAACAAAGAGCAACACACAAAGTAGGGAAACACACTTACAGACTCAAATTTTCGGGTAATCCGTCTTCAGGAGAAAAGAGAATGGGAGACCAAGCACGTTGTAGACGCAACGGCAAGTAACCAACCCGGCAACCGCCAGTGCTGTCAAACGTACCCGGTCTTAAAGTATAGAATTAGGAGAAGATATAAACAGAAATTCAGATAAGCAGTACTGGTTGGGTAAAACAATAAATAGGTGAAAAATTATAAGCAATATAAGATAAAAACAAACTATAAAACACAAAAATAATGATAGAGAAAAGAAGAAATAAATAAATAAAAATAAATACAATACAAAATACTTGCATTGGTTGTTTTAGTAAATAAAAGATAGAGACTGAATAAAAGGGTAAGTATGGGAAACTAGTTAAGAATAAGAATTTAGAAAAATAAAATAGGATAAAACAAACTAGTAGTAAGTGAAGAAGACAAAATAGATATACACAAAATATACGAAAGAGGAAAAAAGAAATAAGTACTAGAGAATAAAGAATACTGGAAAATAATACATTTAAAAAAAATATGTAAAATCCTGGACCAAATGAAAACGTGCAGGAATTTGTGGGGGCATCTCGTAACGATTAGGAGAATGAACGTCACAACAGGTACAATCATGTTAATGTGATTCGAACATTACTTCGGATTCCAATACATATCTGAATCCACCTATGAAGTTAGTAGTTCAGTTGACCAATAGCAAAAACTTGTGTATTAATCCAATTGGGCTGAAATATAGGAAGGTTTCCGTTGCCCAGTGACACGATGGGACGCAGTAGACACTTGTTTTCAAGGGGGCTACCCAAACAAAGTAAAAGGGACTCTCTTATCCCTCATCGTAGACACTGCTGCTATTGTTTGCATGTGCTTGACCTAGTTACTTAGGCCCTTTCTCTTCAAGGTCCCTCCTTGACTTCCATTGACCACCACCTTCCCTTACTCTTCCTTTTGACCTGGTTTCTATTTCATGGGAAAAGGAAATGCATTCCCTTTTAGTTTCACAAAGGCCAATATAATATTATTTGTTACGAATTATTATATATAATCCATTCTTTACTATAATATGCATTTTTCGAATGACAAGCAAAGTCCAATAATTAACGATACAAATATATTGTTAAAACTATCTACCATGAAGTAGAAACATAAAAAAATTTTATTAGAACTCGGTCAGTTCTTCAGGTTTAACTCCCAGATAAAATTTAATTTTGATACAAATATATCAAAATTTGTATCAACAATGTATAAAAGGCTTCATTCAATGACTTGATATTTACTACATATTTTTTTTGTGTGTAGTCAATAGTCATTATTGCCTGTGTGACGATTTCAAGATATGCTTCTCAGTAGAGAAATGCTTGCAAAGAATGTGTTTTCTTACTCAAGTGGTCTTAGAGCGATACAATAACGCAATGGTTGCAAAGGACAACAATATTGTACAAAGGCAAAGCTTAGGTACAATGCTATCATTGCAACATACCAAGGCACACCATCAGGCGTAAATATAATAAAACAAAACTCCGTACTTATTAATTTAAAGCATATGTGGGAACACATAGCATGTAGGCTGACAGAAACATGAGAGGCGATTATAATCTGTTCTACTGCGTCATGTCCTATTGATAGTACATCTATATAAGTTTTAATTGATGACCAAGTGTAATTAATTTAACATGATATTGTGGTAAATTATTAAACGAGCTTATTATATTTCTAAGTTAAGTTTGAATTGCTTTAATTACATCGTTAACAGCAGGCTATAACTTAATTACGGTTTCCTTATTAGCACAAATAAGAAATATAATTTGATGAATAATCAATTAATCATACAGTAAAATTAATTAAACATTAAATCAATAAAAAATATAAATTGGAAAGATTACAATTTTATAAAAATATTTTCTTTCTTGGACAAGGTAACAAGCTTCAGGCTTTATAGATAGCCTGATTGTAAGTATTGCATGAAGGCCAACATTCCTTGTGATTGACTATTTTCATGTCTTACTTTAGAAATAGTTAACCATTTTAAGTACGTTATACACAATTAATTTAAAATAGTTTAAGGATAACATTCGTCTACGTATTAAATAGATCTAATTTTGGTGTGTCAGCCAATAAGTAATTGTGACTTATATTCTCTGTTTTGATTTAATCATGAACCTGGTCCTTTCGGTCGTGTACCAAGAATTACAGTTGGGAATGAAAAGGGAAAAACAAGATTGACAGTTAATAGGTAGTTAAGATATATAGAAAAGAATAGGTAAGTAAGAGAAAGGGTCAGAGGTTATATGAAAAGGTACAGTGAAAAGTATCCAGACGCTAACCACAACGAGAACGTTGAGACAGACAAAGGTCCGGCATAAACAGCCACAACTAGCGACATCAGAATAAATCTGATAGGCAACGTAAGTTGCCAGACCTGACTGTGGGCCGTGAAAAAGTCTTAAGAAAGACAGCCGTAAGCCGAAAGAAGAAAAAGAGAGGTTTGGGACCCGGCGTACGAACAAGTGAGCGACTGAGCGGAATTTCCACCTGCAGACACCAGGAATGGGGGAGAAGTCGAACAACGAGGATCCCAAAGAGGCAGCCAAAGCAGCTTCTGTGCCAACACAGTGAGAAAAAGTCTTGAAAAACATAGGCGTTAACTGGACGAGACCGAAAGGACGGGCTATCCTACAAGGCAGAGCGCACCGAGCGGACCTTCAGCCGTCGACCACAGCTCATGGACACAACCACCCTCCAAGCCTTGCAAGAGGACGGGCGTTAGCCACATAAGGCTAATATTATAAGAGCAGCCAAAGCCAGTGCGCCAACAAGCGGACTTTCTATCCCTAGACGCCGACTCAGGTTTACCATGCGCCTGTATGCCTTTCTTAGTTCATGCTATTGGGGAACAACCACCCAGGCATGTTAAGCCCCCCCCCCCCCCCCACGACAAGGTGAAGGCACATCCAGGGGGTTAACTTACGTTACCGTCGGTTAGAGCACTTTCGGCAAAAGAAATAATTTGTCTCGGTCAAAGTTTTAAATTATAAACCTATGTCATGTAGTTTATCACGTTTCATTTTCTAGGAATCTGCAAAAACTAAAATAGTTATTTATACTCTTATAAAAATAGTAATTTAGGGGACCATGCAAAATGTATATATATTAATATACCATAGCAAAAAATACATCATCAACGCAGGGAGATGAACATTAGAATATTGAAGCATTAGTATCAAACATGTGACAAAATATTCAGACTGCATTATCACAATTATATTATATATTAAAATATTACTTTGGTTTATTAAAATATGAATTGATTATAATATACCTTATATAGATTGTTAAAATATTGGTACGGAATGCTGTTTATAGTCATATTTAGATAATTGGGTGTTGTACGCCATAGGGTTTACATAAGATAGCATCCAGTGAGAATTCACAAACTAACAAATGGTTCGGCTCCTAATCTATATATGTTCGTATATACAAGATTTAACATAAACACGTGAAATAATAATCAATGATCAGACCACAATGTGGAATGGGAAAAAAAGACTAAGATCGTTCAACCGTCACAAGCGGTCTTTTCAGAGTCAAAAACCCAACTGGATTGTTATGTCTATCAGCATTTAAAATGAATTTAGATATTAATATATCAACAAATAAACCACAGTAATATAATCTCAGATTGGACGTTTCGACCAATAAATAATCTCAACATGGTGGTAAGTTGAATATCAAGAACTACTATGAGGTATTACACGCTGAACACAACAAAAGATGAATACTACTTGCTTTGGTTAAAAGATCTTAATCCCACTACTCTCAACCCCTCACTAGGTGTTTCTGCATCTAGTGTTTCAGTTGGGTTTTTGACTCTGACGAAGACCTCTTGTTTCGGTTGAAAGATCTTAGTTCTTTTTTTCCCATTTCACATTTTGGTTTGATCATTCATGTGTTCTTATATATCAATGATCAAACTACAATAAGAAATGAGAAAACAAGACTAAGATCTTTCAACCGTAACAAGCGGTCTTCGTCAGTGTCAAAAACCCAACTGAACCCTCCAGGTTCAGACGAAGACCACTTGTTACGGTTGAAAGATCTTTGTCTTGTTTTCCCATTTCATATTGTAGTTTGATCATTGATTATTATTTTACATGTTTATGTGAAATCCTTATATACATATATATACACTACACTTTGGGAGCAGACCTTCTTTTAAACACATTTCGTTATATGCATTGCTTATTTCTAACCTTGTATGTCTCCTACATACCTTCTCTCATACCAGTTAACATTTGGTAAACTGGTTTATATGTTACCAATGAAATGCAAAACTCATATAAGATAATTAGAGAAAGTATGTAGGAGACATACAAGGTTAGAAATAAGCAAGGCATTTAACAAAATATATTTAGTTAAAATTTTTAAAAAAAATTAATTTATAATCTAATTTTAGGATACCAGAAATTGTACTTAATGTATGGTTTGTTTGTTGTGAAATCGTCAGGGCTAAATCAATTTAGGAAGGAAGGAAGGGATCAGTTAGGAGCAGGTAGTGACAGTGGCTACCCTGATGGTAGTGGCGAGTAATGCACCTTCACTGTTAGGGGACACGCTAGAACACAATTACCCATAATTGTTTGGGACTGCTTGGGCACCCTTACTAAAGGGTCAAAAACGTCTGCCCAATAGAAACAGACACTTGGTGTTCCCTATTTAGTGTGTTCCTTCCCTTTGCCCATAAGGGAAAGTTCCCACTGTATTCACTTCTCCTTCCGTTACCGAAAACAATACAGATCCTCTTTTCCTTCTCACTTATAACTTTTTACATTGTATAAAAAAAAACAACTTTCACAAACTCTTTTTCCCTTCCCAACTATTTACACATTTTTTTTTAGTAGTCCCTTTCTTTTTTTGTCAACATCTTCTCAGCGAGAATTAAAAACCGTTCCTAAAAGAAGAAAAAAAAAATTCAAGTAGCCAAAACCTGTAATATAAGCCAAGCCAATGTAAGTTATAGCATTGAAATTAGAAAAATAGTCAGAAATAAATGACTTCTGAGACTATTATAAAACTATAATTAAAGAAGCAAAAAAAAAAAAAAAATTCAAGTAGCCAAAACCTGTAAAAAACAGAAACCTTAATATTTTGAAGTTAAATTCTTGTTTAACTAGAAATCAGCAGTAAGTTATAGCATTGAAATTAGAAAAATAGTCAGAAATAAATGACTTCTGAGACTACGAGTATTACAGAACTATAATTAAACTATAAATGACTACTGTACTGCTGGAAACCGTGTTAAATAAAAAGCTGCGAAAATGTATTGTCCTTGTAATTTATGCCCCTCTTTACAGGAAGATTACTTAAGGTAGGTTTCATACTGTAAACTAGCCTTCTATTAATAAATAATAGTAATATTTTACTGAAGTACTATCCTTTATTAAGTTTGCTATATAACTAAGGTCATCATTTAAAAAAAATTAAAAGCTGTGGTAAATGTCATTCGACTTTTATTTCCGACATCATTATAAATAAACACTTTATAAAAATTATAGTTACTGAAATGAATAATATAAGGTGTTAAATTATCAGGTGTTATAAGAGCGTTTTAATACAGAAACAGAGCAAAGTAGGAGACTGACATCAGGTTATGTACTTTCTAGCTAATGATTTACCAAAACCGTAGTTTTTGATTTCTGCCAAATTAAATTAATTCGAAAATCATTTAGATTAATTGGAAACAAATTTAATAATTATCATATTTTAGTATCTTTTGTTTCATATCTACATCAATTTAACCGCTTACATATAAACACACACATTTGAGAAACTTGTTTGTTGGACTAAGAAAATTTGTTTTCCATTAAAAATTCCAGGTCAACATTTTTATTAGATTTCTATATTTCGAATACTCCAATGTTTTATACAGAGAATAATAAAAGAATAATTATTACTTAAAAGTTATAATTAATTTAAAAGTAATATATTATTAATAAAAAGAGAATTTTCCAACTATTCTAAGAAATATGAAATGTATTAGAATGAAGATAATCAAGGGCTTTATGAATTATTTTATAATCAATGAACAACCAAGCGTCAAGGTGCTTGGCGTCAGGTTTATAAAATGCGGCTTAAAACAGTATTAAACTGTGATTTTGGAACCAGCGAATAAAAAAGTTTTAAATGTTGGTTTGGGAGATTATATAATTGTATGAATAATTACGTTGAATATGTGATATGTATATATGATATGTATATCACTGAACGAATCATCACTACAAAATAAGTCCCTTGAGGGATCAATAGTACAAAACAAGGGCTGCCTTGCAGACAAATATAGAGCCGATCTACTCTCACATGCTCTACACTGCCCTCAAGCAGTGACCTATTCAGCATAGAGTGCTGGCAGAAGTCGTGGGAAGAGGCGACCAATAGTCAACTGACTAAAAGATTCCTACCATCTGCTAGAAAAAGAATACATAAAAACCTCAAGGTGGATTGAAAAGTGACGCAGTTTTTAACAAAGTATGGAAGATTTAGCCACTATCTTCACTACCTAATGATTGTTAACTCTCTAAGGTGTAAACGTCGACAGCAGGTCGGCTCAAACAGTGGAACACATACTCTTCGAATGCGTTGAGTTGTACTCTGAGAGGATCAAGCTGGAGAGACGAGTGGTAAGCATTTTATGAGACAAATCCATCACACCATGGAAGACAAAACGAAATTTATTTATGTTTATTGGCGGTGATTTTTTACATGTAATAATAATATTGATCTTATATCTCATATAAGTCAACAAATTATTTAAATTTTTCCATTATAAACATAAATTTTATCTCAGTGGATTGGCTCAAAAAAATTCTAAGTCAATGTAAACAATGCAAAAAAAATATCAAAAATTCGACAAGTATAGCAGGTGACCCGTTAGTCTAGGGTAAACAAACAGTTTTTACAGCTTTATTCCTCTTTGCCGTGATTGAAATTTCATGAATTTTTTTTATGAATTGCTAATTTTTTGTTCCATTCTTCGTCAAATTTTCATGATTTTTAATGAGCCCTTTAGCGTCAAAAAAACATTTTCTGAAAACAGAAATCGTACTGTAACGCCTCTTTGAATAATGTAATTTTTAAAACAATTATCTCAACTCATTCTCCCCATAATTTTCTATCTTTAGGAATAATTTCATTTTGATCCGTTCAACGGTATGGCTTGTATCGCTCTCACAAGCTTTAAGATTGAATTATAAGTCAACATTTTTACATTTTATTAAAAAAAAAAATATTTTCCGTTGTTTTAAAATTCTGAATATATTTTTCATTTGTTCCATTTGTAACCTCAAAGATAATGTCAAAATTTCAAAACATTAGGGTTATCAGTTTAGGAGATAAAAATATTTTCTAAAAACTGGTTTTTGGAAAAAAAAAGTGACTTTCCCGTCATGTATAATTCTTCCCAAACAATAGGGATCATCTACACTATAGGGCACATTTTTGTGTAAAATATCAACTTGATCTATCAGAGATTCTGGAACGTAGCGTGGTAACAAGCAATGCTAACACACACACCCACCCACACACACACAGACATCATCGAAAAAACATCATACAACGACTTCTGGGACCTCAAAAAATGTAATTCTGTCAAAATCTCGATATCGAATTTTTTCACGATCACTATATTTTACTTCTAGTAAAGTAAAAAATAAAAAATATACTATTTCTTTGTTTATTAAACCATCAAAATTTATGTTAGAGAAAAATAGAATATTGTTTTATGACCAATAGTTTTGGGGGGTGCACCAAGAAAAAAAGAAGGAAAAAGGAGTCCATGGGTAAAAAGGGGTTGAGTCCTGGTGTAGATTTCCACCCGGCCGTACCATGTGCCTAGTCGTGCCTTTCTTGGTTCATGCCATGAGGAAGAAACCACCCAGGCATGTTAAGCCCCCCCACCACGTCAAGGTGAAGGCACATCGGGGGGGAGAGGACGTTAATCTATCTGTCGAAGTCTGTACGATGTCAGAAAACAAAAGCTAACAAAAAACTTGAAAGCCATACTTATATATAGTAATTAGAGGACAGCGTCATGATGTTTGCCTAACATCTACATTTGTATATATCCATTTCAGTATACGGGACAACGGAATATCAAACTTTAGAAATGCTATCTTCGCTGTACTTGTTTATACCGCAAAAACTTCATTTGAACCACTTAAGTTTTATAGAAACTGATTAAATATTTGGCTAGCTGATCATAGACACATCTGAATATATAATTTTTAAGTCATGAATTTAACAAAACGATTACTCCGGGTGGTAAAATTGCTGCTAGAGCGCTGGGTGTACTGTTCTAATAATAAACAATGTGGACCAGTAAAAGAATACTAGCGCCAAGTATAAGTTACTTCCTCTCTAACAATTGCCCATTGTTGGTAAGAATAAACTTTAGCTCTCTGTTTAAAAGGACAAATTGCGTAAAGGGAGAATTGGGAAATGGTAATTTTTACTTGATAAGTCATTGTTTGGAAATGGGTTAAATGGACCGAAAACCACTAAGAGGAGAGAAAGTTAATTGCAGCCGTCTGTCTGGGAGTGGGGAATAGAGGGAATCCAGAGCCATATGTTTCAACCGGTTGGAATTGCAAGTGAAATGGGATTTCAAAATTGCCCAAAGAGTTTGAAGAGATAAATTTGAACTGGTTTGGCGGTGGTGGTATAAGTGGTGTTGGGGGTGTATAAAGGGGGAATTGATAGAGGCTCAGGTGGAAGTAGCGATGAACGGGACGCATAATAGGTCTGGTTATAGGCGGCCAGACGATGTGCCTCTCTGGGTGTGGCAAGCCTGGACGCATGCGCTCCTCCTCCCACCGATAACCTTCCCCCTGCCTCCATACTTACCCCATCCATCATTCCAACCATCCCTAATAACTTCCTTTTCATCTGGTGCCCTTTCCCCCAAAGTCCACCGCCCTCTAATCCTCTCCAATGAGCGCCCTCCTAAATCCCTTTCAGCTCATCCAACACCAATTATAAACCTCCATCAGGCCTTCATTATCATAATCATACTTCACCTTCAAGTTTCAAGTTTTAATTTCTCTTCAACTTTTCTAACTAGAGCAGAAATTTCTAATCTTCTCAAATCATTCAATCACATAACGGGTAATAGTTAAATCTAACCTCATTTTACATTCCAATATAAATTACTTTCTTCTAAAACCGTGTCTTCATTTCAGTAATAAAAAACCTACAATTATAAAATATGGCTTACCTCTTTGATTATGACAGTATGTAACATATATTTTGGTTCACATATAATAGGCGGTCTGTCATTTCCATCCTATAGTATATGTAAACTACCTGTTTCATTCTAGTATACCTCAGGTTTACTTCTTGTACTCGTATAGTAAGTGTCTAATTTATTGATTCTGATATAATTGACACATACCTGCTTGATTTCGATTTAGTATGGATCTCCTGTTTGATTCTGGTATAATGTGTGGTCCTCTTTGATTCTGTTATAGTATGTGCCCTAATACATTGATCCTAATACATGCTGCCTACCTTTTCCATACTGGTATAAGATGTGCTCTGTACCCTATTTCGTTCTACCAAATATGTATATATTACTTAATTTCTTGATTTGGTGAAGTTTATGGTTTTCGGTGCACTGTGTGTCTATTTTTTTATTCTAGACACTATATGGCTAGTCAGATTTTCAACTATCCTTTGTCTTCGTATCTGATATAATGCTGGTAGATAGAGGCATGAACCGTAAATAGTTTCTTCCTCAAAAACAAGCCTTGAAAATGCCAAACAATTTTTGGTGAAACGTTGGCGTATAAATAGGAGTGAAATTTTTTTAGACCAAAAATCCTCAAGAAAACAATCTTTTAACTTCAAAAATCAGTGGTCGAGAAGTTATATCAATGATATTTATATATATACAAAATAAATGTTATAAGGACTTGGTTCTTCAGTTTCAAATTAAACTCTCATTGTCAAAGTTTTGGTTTTTTTAAACCTTTCTCTTATGCCGAAGTATAAAGTTTTAAAAGAGGAAAACTTAAGCATTACATTAGAAATTTTTTTTTAAAGAAACTTCTTTGTGAATTTCAACAACTGTCTAGTTTGAATTCAAACTAGAGATTTGTTGCTAAAATTCTCAATCTGTATTCTTTAAAAAAAAAAATCTAATGTGATACTTGAGTTTTTATTTCAAAATTTTATACTTCAGCCTATGAAAAAGGTTTTAAATACAAAACCGAAACGTTGGCACTGAGAGTTTAATTTGAACCTAAAGAACTTACCAAGTCTTGTTAAAATTCTATTTTGTTCCTACTTGACGGTCGATAAATATATTTAAGTTATATTATCTTGATCGCCTGTATTCTACACTATTTTACTTTACCCAGGTTTGGTCTAGCGGTCGAAGTTTTCTTTGTGAATTGATTTTACGCTGGACCAGGCCATATTAAAGTAAAACAGTATAAATCGAGGTATCACCTCTAAAAGTAGTAAAAGAAAAGAAAAAGCTGTAAGCGCGAATGTTTCTTTGTTATAAGTGAACTGATTTTGCGAAAGTGCAAAGATTGATTTAACATGGGGTCCTAAATTTTGCTTAACTCAAGTGTATTTAGAGTAGGCATCTTTAACGAGTACCTGACATCGTACTTTTTTCTTTTATTTATTGTTAGAGATCAACATGCTCCACCAGAAGGCAATACATGCATTAAAATCTTTAATGTTTCACAATAATTCTTATTATATTATGATAATGCAGCTTAAATATATAATAATAACAATAGTGATAACAGAGTAATGATGACTACTGATAGACATAATACAGGCTATTATAATTTGATTAAGTAAATTGAAATATTTATCCACCACTCTTTGAAGGCACCGATTAGGCCCTCGTCCAACAAAGCTGCAAACTGTGTGGGCCACGAACCTCCGGCAGTCACCACTTGTCTCTCCATCCTCCTCCTCTCCGAGTTCAACTCAACGCAGTCGAACAGTATGTGTCGAATTGTTTGAGGTGACCTGCCGTCGCAGTTACACCTTGGAGAGTTTACAAGCTTCAGGCGGTGGAGACAGTGGCCAAATCTTCCATGCCCTGTTGGAAACTGGATCAGTCTTTAGTCCACTTTGAGGTTTTTTTGCTTTCTTTGACTGACAGATGGTAGAAATCTTTTAATAAGTTGACCATTGGTTGCCTCTTCCTATACTTCTGCCAGCACTCCATGCTACGTTCATGGACCCACTGCTTGAGGGCAGTGTTTGGCATGTGAGAGTAGATCGGCTCTATATTTGTCTGTTGGGCCGCCCTTTTGGCCAGCTGGTCAGCCAACTCGTTCCCTTCTATACCTATGTGACTCTTGACCCTTTGCGTTAAAGGCTCCTTTGACGTCTAGCGATATGAGGAGATCATACCATTTGATATTGAGACACAGGGTGGTGAAATCTCTGACAAATTTTAAGGCATCTATTGTGCTTGTTTGTGGTCGGAATCCGCACTGCTTTTGAGAAAGGAGGTTGTTGGTGGTCAGTTGGTGCATTATTCTGTTTATGAGGAGACGTCCGAGTACTTTCTCAGCTGTTGGCAGTTAACTATATTTTGAGGATCATCAAAATCTTGATTTCCATGTTTCTCAATTAGAGTCAATTTTGAAGTTTTCCAAAATAAAAAGAAGATTCCTGTCATCGTACTGGCTTGGGACCGACGCTGAACATCCTCTCTGAGAGACCACACGTTCAGATTTATCACGTGTAAATAAATCGAGAGCCAGAGTGGGTATTGAACCCCTAAGTTGCACTGGACCAACATGACCCCATTTACAGGAATAAGAAGGTTCCTTAGAGATTCATGTTTTGTATCCTCAGAGCACAATCTGCTTCCAGTTTTGATTCCACTGTTAATGATTATTTGTTGTTAAATTAAATTGGTTTAATCATTTTTATTTTGCATAGTTAGTAAGGTAAGTGTAGGGTAGAGTTGGCATATCATTTCCTACATTTATATTTTTTTTATTTTCTCACTGAAGGATATATGTATATATACATAATAAGATTTCACAATAAACAAGTGAAATAACAACCAATGATCAAGTAACAATATGAAATGGGAAAAAAAGATTAAGATCTTTCAACCGTAACAAGCAGTCTTCGTCGGTCAAGACAGTGTTTCAGTTAGGTTTTTGACTCTGACAAAGACTGCTTGTTACGGTTGAAAGATCTTAGTCCCCCCCCCTCCCCCCCAATTTCATATTGTGGTTTGATCACATATATATACATTTGGGTGGGTGTGTATGTTGAACTAAAATATACAGTAGCCTCTGCATTACACGAATTTTCAGCTGTCTGTAATTTTCTTACTAATTTTTTCTGGGTGTTCGGTTATTCCCATAATAACTTAGCCAGTGACAGTCAGCAGACAAGTCGTGAATCCAGAGGCTGCTGCATATTTAAATTCAAACATGTCTAACAAAGATTGTTGCCTACTACACAGATATATACAAACAAGATTTCACATAAGCATGTGAAATAACAATCAATGATCCTACCACAATATGAAATGGGGAAAAAAAAGACCGCTTGTTACGGTTGAAAGATCTGTCTTTTTTTCCCCCATTTCATATTGTGGTAGGATCATAGATATATACATATATACCATTTCTTTGTTTTAATGTATCAGACATTAATGGTAGCTTAGTAAGTTTAACGTAGGTTTAGTATTATCATCCTTTTGTGTTAGTTTATTATTTTAGACCTTTGTTAATTTTGCCATTTCCTTTGTTAACTAAGAGTTTCAAACATCTATAATTATTAAGAATACATCTAGTCAATCTATTTATACAAAATCTAAATAACACAAACTACCAATGGGTAAAGCATTTGAACCCACGTCTCTGGAGGAGGAGACCCCAAGCGACGTATGGTGGAGGCAAGTGACCCTTTCGAAGGAGTACCTATTTATAGTACCTATAACTTAAACATAATATAGACTAAATTAAAAACTACAATCCAAAAAAACAAAACTCTGTATTTTTTGTCGAGAGTGAGATGTGGTCTAGCCGCACTTGCTTGCCTCCAATAATGAGGGGACCGGAATGTTAGCCATGTCTCTGGATTCTTCTTACGTGATGAGGGAAAAGTTGTACCTGCAGACCCCAGAAAAGTACGTACACCTATCAGTCCCAAGACTTCATAATGTTAGAAAAGCATTCAAGGTAACCTTTATTAAACTTCACATTGATAAAACTTGACTTGTCAACCTGTTAACACGTCTTATCCATCTATGTATATAAAAATGAATGTGTATGTAACTGTCTATACCCGATAGTTTCAAAAACCATACATCCAATCACCGTGAAAATTTGGGAAATTATTATTTATATCCCCGTGAAGGTTTAAGTAATTTTTTTTTTTTTTAAATCAGAGTTGGGGTTCTACGTGCTCCCGAACTAATATAAAAACTGAAATTTTATTTTGGAATATTGAATCACCTGCCCTGCTGTCGGATTTTTTTTTAAATTTATTTACATTGTATACGTTGACTTCGACAGTTTTTAAGTGAAATAAAATTGTTATTTAGAGGTTGATTAAAAATAATGTAAATGATCTAATGAGTTAAGATTATATGTTAGAACAATAAAATTGTTAAATGTAAAAAATTAACCCCAATCAAACATATATTTTCTCATGCATTCCTTGGTGTGATGGATAGTTGTCGAACAAGTGTTTGACTAATCAAACAAAAAATAAGTTGGCTGTTAACGAATTTGATATTATGTTTACATATAGTAAAGTTAAGGGTCCAGGTTAGTTCACTAGTTAACGTACTCACCTCAGGGGCTGGTAGTCCGGGCCTGATCCCCACCTGGCCCTCGATTTATTCACGCGGGAGGTGAATAAATCTGAGTACGTTGTCCCTTGGAGAGGACGTTAAGACATCGGTCCCGAGTCCGTACTATGTCAGGCATTCAAAATGCACTTGATTTAGGCAAAATTTAGGACTCACAATGTAGAATATATAGTATCACCGATAAAACAAAAAGCCGATAAACGGCTGACATCACCCGCTAGGGTGACAATAAAAAAATAAAAAAAAATATAGTAAAGTTAAGTTCATGCTACTCTAGATTTTTTATCTTAGTTTTTATTCCTTTTTCATTTGAATTTTTATAGGTAAAGCAGGACAGCATCTGTCGGGTTAGCTATTATGTTAATAAATAAATACCAAATTAAGGTTAGCTAAAAGTAACGCAAGATTCACTGACAGTTGGTGGTACAAAATTCGCAGCGTTGGGGTTCTAACTCATAACTGAAATGAATGAATGCTCACTTCCTAACGTCAGAGCAGTTCTACATGTAAAACCCTACAAGCATGGGCATTGTAAATATATTTTTACAATAAAACAACATATTTCGTCAACTTTATTTTAACACTTTTGGAAATAAAACTAAAAAGAGACACTATTAGTTGACAAATATTTAATATTTACAAGACACATATATATAAAAAATATAATAATCTTTAATGATAATTAAAACTAGATTTTAGCTAGTTCTAATTTTTTGATAATATTTTGCAGAATTTCACATGGTTAACCATTTGTATATATACATCTATGCTAATAATATACACAATTTATTGAAATAAAAAGGATGCACAATATTTACAACATTATTTTGTTTTTCAATAAATATTTTTACATTTTTTTTTCTATTTCTAAGTACTTAAATGTTACCGGGCCTTAGACATGATGTTTTTGTGTTGTGTTGATCCTTGTTTTTAATGTTTATATTATAACTTGGTTCAGATTTCATAACAGTTATTCCCTTCAAAGGCAATATATGACAACTTGTCTTAAGTCACGCGTCATTTATCAATAAAATAGAGTAGGACGTAGTGTAACTTTCACAGCATATTCTCAAAGCTGAAGTCTTACCAGTAAAACTTGTTTATTCCGATAACATTTATCACATAAGCAAAGCCCTTTCCAGTTGTTAAAAAACACTGTTGGCCATTGCTGAGTAGACTTCAAAATGTCTCATATTCAATTAGATCTAAAAACCAATTTGTTTTCGGTTAACATTTACGAGGTAAGACAAACTGGTTCGCCAGAGTAAATTTAAATTTTGTTTTCATATAAAGTTTTTGTTCTCAAAACTTATTTGCTTGTTAATTTTTAATTGAAACAATTAAACAAGTTTGTGATTGACTAGAAAAAATATTCTGAACTTACAAGGAATTGTTTTCATGAACTACACCAAAATGTAATATTATTTCATTGAATAAGAATGTAAAATATGGAAGAGTCAATTAAATTTATTTAATCAAGCAGTTTCTTGTGATGTTATGAAAAGAACTTAAGTTTAGAAGGATGGTGCTAGAAAGATGAATGTCTGTTTTATATTGAACTTATGAAAGCTCAGGTTGACTCTGCTTCCGAGGTGCTAGAGAGATTGCATCCCTCCCACCTCATTTCTGCTTCTGGACTCCTGATATAAGGTCTAGAAAGAGTGGTCTATGATAGTATTTTGCTCTGTTTCATGTTTTTTCTTACGTTATGTATGTGATTTCGATATGGTGGATAAACAATGAAGTAAGAGTTATATGTTTACTATGGAGTCGAAAGGGTTTGTCGCTACGATTGAGTGTTATTGCTTTCGTGGGAGTAATGTAGTGATGAAGGTCCTTAAGTGGTGACGACTGCGAAATGTTGGGATGTTAGATGTTCTGGGAGGCTTGCATGTCTAGGGCTGTGAAGAGGCGAGTATTACGCCTTTTCGGCAATATCCGACTTGTAGGGTTGGAACAGTTTCTTTGGGGGAGGCGGGGACAGCCGGGTGGTTGCAGGGGGTGGAGGTGGAGGCGGTTGAGAAGCGGCAACACAATTGACAATGCCGCACCGACAAGAGGAAGTGCCGTCGCAGTCCTGGTGCGTTGGCGGCGGGGGTGGCACAAAGTAGCGAGGGTAGTAGTGGGTAGGCGGTGGGGGTGGGGGTACGTAGGGGTAGCCGAACCCTGCCGCCAGGAGGCTGGCAGCAAGCCCGGGGTCCGAGTAGACGGCGTATGGCCAGGCGAGGGCCATGCGTTGTCTTTTGTCTTTCATCCGCCTGTTCTGGAACCATACCTGCAACACAACACTCCATTAGCCCACGCAAAATAATTGCCGCAAAGGTGATTGCAAAAGTATGATAATGCTGTCGACATCAGTTACGATGAATTCTGTATCTGCCGTACAGGTTTTATTGTACCCTACCTTAAGACTTCATGTACCTTGCTATACTAAAAACTATTATTGTTCCAATATCTTATAGAGTAAAACACTTGTGCAGACGAGAGGGGACTGACTACCTCCTCCTGTTTACACAAAGAGCATTTAGAGTAATCCAGAACACCCATTCTGAAAAGTTCAGTTAGTAATTCATATAATTATTCACTCACTCGATACGTAAGGTAAAAGATAGATAAGAATTAATTTGTCTATTTTTTAAAAAAAAATTTGGTACAAGGGTTTTGGTACTTTTGCATTCTAAAGTATCCGCACTATATTTCAAGTGCAGATATTTCATGTATCATATATTTCACTATATACCAAATACAACGGAATAATTCCGTAAATGATAATATACATAATCATACGTGGTTATCATTCTATACAACAAGAAACCACAATATTTTAAATAGATAATTTTAAACAGTAATGTTAACTAACAATATTCTTAATTTCATCAGTGGTATGGAAGTTCAATGAAGTATTACAGTTTCAAGCGAAGAAAAATTAATATTATTAAAGACTTTTTGATAAAAATACAAGAAGTATTGGACAGGTGAATGTCAAAATGTAAACAAACGAAAAGAAAAGTTGTCCTTTAGATTATCACAAATTCGTTTTTTTTTACGAATAATCACATCTTTCAAAAATGGCTACAGATTTATTTTCAAAGAATTATACTTTCAACTTTTGACTTATAATAGAGTAATCCTTCACTGCTAAATAGAGGAAAACTGAAATTTACCAGTTTTAGAGTGTTTTGAGATTTCTCAGAGATCAAATGGAGTTAAAGAGGAAAATATTTTCTATACAAGTAATTGAACATCAACATTGAAACCGAAGTATTTGAATGTTTATAACTTGATAATTTGTTCATAACGGATAACTTGAGAACATATGTTCTCAAGTTATCCGTTTTTAAAATATTCTCATTTGAATATTTCATGGTAAATTTTTTTGTCTGTATAGGGCACAATACAGTTTAGGCTTGTTCATTAAAGTTCATTAAAAGGTTAATACTTCATGTAATGTCATCGAGGTTTACATTGAGTTCCTGACAACCCTCAATCTCTTTTTATATCTGAATCAATAATCAAACTACAATATGAAATGAGAAAGAATATGAAATGAGACTAAGATCTTTCAACCGTAACAAGCGGTCTTCCAAAAAAAAACTTTTTTAGGGTTTTGACTCTGACGGAGACCGCTTGTTACGGTTGAAAGATCTTCGTCTTGTTTTCCCATTTCATATTGTGGTTTGGTCATTGATTGTTATTTCACGTGTTTATGGGATATCTTTGCATATCTGAATATAGATTATTCAAACGTCTTTTCTATCTCTTACATTCTTCATTTCTCTCATCCTCGTACATCGCAATTCTCATTCTTCCTTTCTAACTCTTTCTCACTCTGATTTGATTTAGACATTTACCATCTTGATTTAGACATAACCCTCTGTCGCTAAATCCCCAATTTTTACATTAATTTTAATGTAAAAGTCTCTCTTTTCCCATTAACTTTCACACAGTAAGTCATCCTCTGTCCTTTTCTCTCACAGACATATTTAGGTGGAACATACATTTACATTCAATCTGTCATCTAATGACAAAAATTACTAACACATTTTTTTTTACTTTTCAAAAAAATATACAAAAGCGTTCAACATGTTTTTAATCATACACTTAGTTATTTCACTTCTATCCAAATAAGTACTGCTGTTATAAATCTACTAAAACCCATAGTATTAAGTGGAATAAACCTTATGAGAAAAGATTTAAGGTTTAAGTGAAGTATGAATAAACTTATATTTATTTAAATAATTATATTTAAATCGGTATATATATACCTATTTATATCGGTAGCCATGTACTACAGATGCTTGTGGTTAACAATTATATACTTTTAATCTGCTTGTGTTGTACATACACTTCAGCAGTCGACAGGTTTTATTTGTTGTGTTATCTATTGATTTCACGATTATGAAATTATTATTTTTAACCAAATTAATATATTATTAATAATATAATAAATAAATGTAATAATAATAGTAATACTTCCATGAAACTTTATCAACCTTTGTCAAACACTAATTATATTATTATTCTTTTTTTTAAAAAAAAAAAAAGAAAATAAAACAAACAAGTCAAAATTGAGAATTAATGTTTTGAGTAGATCTAAAAGCTAAATGGAGTTCCATATGTGGTGAATAAACATTTAAATACTAAACATCAATTGTCCAAATGGAAAGAATTAAGAATGTTTACATAGGAATAAACTCCAGCAGGGTGCTAATGTAGCATTAAAAATCGACGGCATCCAGTCCTCACTCTGTCTTTCTTACTATGAATGTCTGTCTCATTTTAATTATGCAGTTATTTTAAAACCAATATCGAGTTTTCTTTTTCTTGTAAACTACAAAGCGCCGCTGACAATAATCAAGAAAAACAAAGAACTTAAGACATACCATATGCCGTATATTTACGATCTCTAACATTATAGTAGGTGAATATAGACTCTGCTTTCTGTGTTTAACAACCCCGAAAAATATGCCACCTGATATGATATATTTATTAGGTTACAGTGGTAAGTATTAACGAGTATAAAACAGGCCTATTTACTCTGTGAAAATTGGCTCTAAAGAAAGAAATCACGCAGTGCATTTGAAGAAAAGATATTAAACCTTGAATCCTATTTAAACAATATGATTGATATTGTCTGCTAATGGTACGAAAAATAAATTATACACCAGTTAAAGTTATGAAATATGAATTTATGCATTTATGAATAATAAAAACAACTGTTGTAGAAAATTCCATTACGCATTTTATATATAAATAATATCATCTAGAAAAGGACCCAAAGAGACAAGAGTTTCAGGGTAAACCACAGATTTTTGAAAATTTTAAGTTAGTAAATCTTTAAACTTGTGTAAAGGGGGGTTACAGTACATTTTCTGTTTAAAAAAAAAAATGCCTTTTAAATGCTAAACGGCTTGTTAAAAAAAAAACATTAAATTTTGCCACAAAATTGAACAGAAAATAAATAATTTATGAAAGTCTTATTCAAATTCATGAACTTTCAAATACGATAAAGAGCAATAAAGCTATAAAAACAAAATATTGATCCTGGACTAGTAATTTACTTGCTATACTTGTATTTGTTTACATTGACTTAGAAATTTTTTGAGGAAATTCTCTGACATAAAATTAATTTTTAGCAGTTTGGTGAAATGTGTTTAAATAATTTAAAAACTTGATATATGTAAAGGAATATAATTCTTAAATGTAAAACATCAGTGCCTCTTGGACACAAATTCTGATGCTTTCCATGGTATGATGGCTTTGTTTAACAAAATGCTCTAATCAATCTATATTTTGCACAATTCAACAATAAAATTTTGGAAAAGAATATGGTATAATGGAATAAGTTCTGGTGTTGTGGTATGGATGGAAGAAGTGTGTTCTCAGAAGGGGAGAATTTACTATTTGATAAACGAAGTAATATCCTCGATTTTTATTGAAATAAGATACCTGGTTTAATGAGTATAAAATCCAATGAAATAATTACATTCAAAAGTAAATAAATGATATTTGGTGTCTCGTAGGTTGCTGTTATTTATTTTGAGTAAGGAATCTTAAATATATTTTTTAACGTTTATAAAATTTTATAAAGAATAAACACACGAGTCTCTAAGAAAAGCACCACTAAAAGTTATTTTTTCATTTCTTTTTCTATTTGCGACTTTCTTTTATATACATTTGGCTGACATACAAACTTATTAGAATTATAAAGTCCTGGCTCACTAAGCATCTCGAAATAGTTTTACATCGCTCACCACTAAAGCGTTCCTCAGTGACATCATTATACTACTTTCCAATAGACTCTAGCGCACTATATTCTGTTTTTATTGACTCTTCGCTGTTTGTTACGAGTGTTTTATTGTGTCAATTAACCTTAAACAAGTGGCTCAGAACTCTTTTTAAAAGTCGGCTGGATCAAAAGGTCGGTTCTCTTTGAATTAGGGCTTATTAATAGCGGTATCATCATGAGCCAGATAGAGCGTTTCTTTCTTTTTGTATTGTACATATTATAGCACTCTAAATATACCAGGGCCTCTTCTCTCACGATCCTCAGAGGTGTCTTTTCTAAACACCGTGCTTCCAAAGAACAGTGGATCCTGAAAGCTAGTTTATCTTGACGTTTGACATTGTCTACTCTAAGTAAATGTTCGATTACAAGCATACAACTTCTGCTGATATAAAAATCTGTTGATAGTTCATTCACTTTACTATAAATATATGCAAATTAAAATTATTCAATATTATTTAAAATTAGATATTTCAATACAGATTATATATATGAATAGAAAGAATATACATAAAAAAACATCACGAAAATTCACTAATATATTTCTACCTGATGACGAGGCGGTTAAAATTTAGCAATGAGTTTTCATGGCCTGTTTTATGTGTGTGTACTTTCTGTGAATTTAGTTTGTTTAGTGCGTGGTATCGTTTTATTTTGTTATATATATATATATATATATATATATATATATATATATATATATAACGGCAAGTAACCCAATATATATTTATATTAATATACACATATTTATTTATATATACACACACACGTTTGTGTGTGTGTATGTATTTATGTGCGTGCGTGCGTGTGTGTGTGTCTGTATGTGTGTATGCATAATGAAACCTACCGAATATCATTTCATATTCAACATTGTATTGAGAATATACGAGTATGTATATATTCCGAGATCATAATGAACAGAATTGACTCTAAAATAAAAGAAATCACGTAAATTCAATATAAAAATGAAAAAACTTAAACGTATTATAGCTAACATATCATTAAAGAACTGTTTTTTTTTTACTTTTTAAACATGAAAAACTAATAAAGGTAATTTTTTTATTTGTCTATTGAGTTCTTCATGGTTTTGTTACATAAGAAGTAATGCATAAGTTAAGTAAGCGATGGACTTACCTTAATGGTAGACTCAGGCAAGGCGAGTTGGGCCGCCAGCTCGCACCTCCTTGGCCGAGAGACGTAGTTCTCTTTGAAAAACTCCTTCTCTAGCCTGGCAAGTTGTTCTCTAGTAAACGCTGTCCTGTATCGCCTAATGTTGTCACCTCCTCCTGGCTGACTCCCTCCTCCCGAGACTCCTACACCAATGCCGACTGAAACAAGAAATATTCCTCAATTTCTAATAACTGAACATAATCTACTCAAAGTAGAATCTACAACTCTCTTTCAACAGCAAAAAAATAACGGACGTTCAAATTTTGATATGGAATTGTATCTGATCATTATAATGGATACATAAGTGATATATGCTAGATAAACATTATGGCTCAACTTGCTAGATTAGTAGAAAAAATTAAAGTTTTCAACTACTTTATCGTTGCGCTCCATTAGAATGCTCAACCCTTGTAATGCCCAAATGCTTATGAGCACGTATGCATACGAAAAGAAATAAAGGTACATAATTTAATGAGTGATCAATCCGCAATATGATATGGGGAAAAAAGACTAAGATCATTCAACCGTAACAAGCGGTCTTCGTCACAGACAAAACCCAACTTTCTTTCCCCATTCATATTGTGGTTTCATCATTGATTGTTATTTCACGTGTTTATGTAAAATTTGGTTATCGATGAGTACATAATTCAATATACTGATCCCTTCCGTCATAATACTAAGAATATCGGAACTTGAAACAGGCATAAAATACCAAAATATTGTTGCTTGACCACTCCTCCAACTCAAAATGCCCTTTCTAGTGCATGCCATCCTGGTCTAACCATTCTTTCTGATATTTGTTTACCATGCCACTGACTCAAATGTAAATGGCCTATCAACTACTATACTATTGGATTTGACTTACAGTAGCTTGCCTTAAAAAGATAATACCCTGAGTCAACGAGAAATGAATACAATAGTGCTGCAGTCGTTACTTAGTTTGAAGATCTGCCCAGGATTGAAGAAGGTTCAGCTGCCCCCTCACCATCTCAATGTAAGATCCCTTGAGGGAGTGAGAATGGATTTAAGAGATAGTATTAGTTGTGAGTTAACTTATTTAGCAGGGAACCTACAAACTAGTACTAGTCGATATGAAACTCTTGTTGTTACCATCCAAGCACCACAGAAAAATACGAGCATCATATCACAAAACGACCGAAAAGTGTCTCTGCAGCAAGAGTAAACCACTACAGTTCATGAAATGGACATCCAAGAAACACAAAACTACATGGACAATCCACCTCTTGACTACGATGTTATATTATGATTGAGCAGTTGCTGCGTACAATTAGTGACAGTCCTTCATTCAGTATCTTTTAATATCAATAAATAAGTCATATTTAGTTAGTTACCTAAAGTTCGATTTACACTCCATCTCGTAATATTCGCCAACACTTTTTCTGCCTCAAATCATATTTATCCTTCAAAAGAAAGGCTTTTATTTAGAAAGAAATCAGTCCGATGATTGAGACCAATAAAGTTTATCATAGTGTTGCTTAAACCACAATTGTAGCTAAAACTAAATTAAGTCCAATAATCTTATTATATTGGAATTATATATTATACATAACATTATTAAATTATTATACAGACGTCAATTTGATATTCAACCGACAAAGTGACTTTAACAAAAAAAAATAATTAAAACTAAACTTTCAATAATTTGACTTCAGTAATGGATGACTATTAGTAGTAAAAATATACAGAAATACATCGAAAAAGACTCCCTCCAATATTTTTACATACGTCGTCACCAAATGTTCAAAAGATGTAAGGTAAACAAATGCTCAATTAAGGAGTTGTTTCCTGAGGATACGTTTTCTATGTATATGTATTCAATAAATCATCACTGAAAGTTTTAATCGAAAAGGAAAAAGGTCTAAACGTTTCATATCATTGAAAATGATGTAGTACTTGAAAACGATTAGAACTTTTTTCATTTTTCAACTTTTATAGTGGTTTCCTGGATTATTAATAGTATAGCTTAATTTTCTTTGCAAGAGTGTTTTAATTATAATTAACATTATATATTTTCAAGCATTAAATTTATTTATTATTTATGAATCAATATTAATGAAATGAAGTATCTCAAATAATTTAATATCTAACCTTTTTACGAAACTAACTCCAAATTTACAATAGAATATAATCATTGCTAATGATTTGAAATATTTTCTTATGATGTATCCTATCATATTAATAACTACTAAAATGAAGTAGTTATGGTAATGGGTGACTTTGGTGGAGTAGACTCCGGAGTCAAGGCAGGATGGCGCCAAAGAGGACATGTCTGTGGGAGCAGGAGGCTAGGGATTGCTTTTATGGTCGTTGTAAACGGATGGAGAAGATTGATCTCTTGAATAAGAACGGAAGGCAGCCTCTTCTTTTTCACAAACAGTTATGAAGGAAATGCTAAAGTAATACGCTTTTTTGGTTATTTTTTTTTTGTGTTCCTGACCGAAACAGCGACTTAAGGAAGTATTTGGCGGAAGACGACTGCGAGGGTTGTGGCTCCAATCCACTCAGACAGTGTGAAGGGGGGCTGGCTGGGAGACATAGTCTCCGAGGTTCTCCCAGCCCAGGCGGATTTTTTTCCAGAGATGCGGCTTACCACTCTCACACTCTCTTTCCTCTGTAGGTGTACTGGCTCTCTTCTTGTCATCATACACTTAGCAGCCCTACAACAAACTTCCCATCCCCATAGACTTTGTCCAAATCTTCCGGTCTAATATTCCATTTAAAAAGCAGGAAATGACATGCTCATACATGTGCACAGCCCATGACAGGCATCACAGAAGCTTTTACTAGGCAACTTCACTAGATCACACAACATTCATTAGTTGTTTCAGCCCTCAAGTACATTAACCCTATTTTCAAATTGATGCTGTCATTTTCAAAATTGTCCTGCAGTCATAGGATTATAATTAAAAAATAAATTAATTATTATAACACCAATTAATAGTGATTAGAATAAGGTAAAGAAATAAGTGTTCAAACGAAAGATTTTATGGAACATCAACGCTTTCGAAAACTTACAGTTCAAAACGCGGCGACATTAGATAAAATCTTTGGTTTCAATACGTCTTGTTTCTTTCTGCTATTTTAATCATGAGAAATGCCACACAGTCAATTGTATAGCTCGTGAGTCAATCAATAGTTTTCCAAATTTCAAAGAGTCAATGTAATTGAAATTCATAATATTGCATATTTATTTTGAACTTTTGTTACAGAATGGCTATAACTAGTGCGATAAAAATTATAGAAAAAATGATAAGTGAATTGTTATAAATGTTTAAACTACTGAACTCAAAATTTCTGCCATTTTGATTATGAAGGATAACCAAACTCTTTTTAGGGTTTAGAAATTATATTTCCCAATAAAGTAAAGTTAGCATCTTGACTACTGAAATATTGGTACAATCAATTTGAACTGTGCACTAAAGAATTTACCCTCATTCGTAAGTGAAAGAAGGTGAGGGAATCTTAAGGTTTTGAAGGAATTCACTGTCACACACTCTCTTCCGCACTCCTCTCTTACTTTCTGACACTTTTATAAATGTATACCTGTTAGAGATATCACAATAAATAGTTGTGATAAATAAAAACCCATTTGGGTTTTTGACTCTGACGAAGACCGCTTCTTACGGTTGAAAGATCTTAGTCTTGTTTTCCCATTTCTTATTGTGGTTTGATCATTGATTGTTATTTCACGTGTTTATGTGAAATCTTGAAGGCAACAGGTCTTCTCTCAAACAAGTATTGTTAAAGTTACCAGAACTTCTATGAAAAATACCTGTAAATCACCTCAAACAAGTCAGGAAACTAGACAACATCAGTAAGAAAATAGTCAATGCAGAAGCTGCTGCCAACTTTAACAATATATTAATATTAATATATATCACAAAATCTCTCTATCGATCGCTCGACACTACAATTATAGATATATCAAACATTTCTGAACATCGATCATATTGTTTGTTATTTTCCATGTCTTATATTTAATGTTTAATATGTCCTGCTAGCTCTCCTTTTATATTTCGAATAATACTTTATTTAATAAGATATTTAAACAGATATATCTATCTTATATAGATAGATATCTTTATAATAAATTGAATGCTAAAATAGAATCAAGACTATCAGTATTCGAGGATCAAATAAAACTGACAATGGTGATGATCCAGTTTACTTTTAAATTTTTTCACTGCAGAAGTAAGAAGCTATGCAATAAGAAACACTAAATTTTTATATTAATAACGGCCAAACAATGTTAACTATACAAAACCTTCCAGTGCTTGGTCTCCCTTTCTCTTTTCTCCTAAAGACGGATTGCCCGAAAATTTGATTTTGTAAGTGTGTTGTTTCTTTACTTTGTGTGCTACCTATCTTCTTTGAACTGTTTTTATATATATATAAAATCTTTTTTATATATCTTTTCTATATCTTAATATAGATATATTTAATATTCCCTTCAGTGGACATAATCCGCTCACTGAAGGAATATATTCTATAGTATCAGTCTTGAAAAATGAAGCATTATATTTTTAGGTGATATTAGATTTATTGATAGACTATAGCCTCCATGGCATATTGACCAAATCGTTTGATATCAAGAGTGATCAGTTGGGGACTGCGTGGGTGGACGACGGAGGTAATTACCGGTCAGTTTTAAACTATAGAGGGGTCAGGGAGTTTGACATTTATTGGCAGCATAGGTGAAAACTGGGGGGGGGCAGACACAATGGGTGAGTCTGGCCAGTGGTCAAAGCAGTTAGCGCTAATTGATTGGGAGCCTGATGTGTCTGCGGTCTGAAGGGTGAGTTATGCCCTTTGGCAAGGTGTCTGACGGTGCCAATAGCCCAGCGCGCACCCCTCTAATGGACCCATCTGCCAAGCTAGGGCTCCGACTTGCCCAACAACTCTGTCAACACACACTAATTGTGAAGCGTCTTTTATTGCACTCAGGGGACCTCAAAACGGTACTTCCTTTGTAAACTATACCGTAATGTTTACTTGTTTACAGTACCTTCATGCACTGAATAAATAAAACTGGAAAAATTAATTACCTACTGAAAAGAATTTTATATAATTGTAGAAACAATATAGTGGAATTAAATATAATTATATAAATTATATACAATTATAGAACATTATTTCACAGTATTAACTTTTTTCATGTTTAACTCCCTTTTACACGAATACTAAGGGTAAAGGTAAAAAGTTTATTGCAAATAGTCTCATCTTGTTTCACATTTTGTTTATAATAATAATAATAATAATAAATTTATTTGACTCTCCACAAACATATAAAATATACTATATTAAGAATACTAACATTAAGAAAATCAAACAAGCATCCATGATACACGGATACATGAATCTTAATTTGTTCCCATTAACTTATAGTCCATAAACTATACAATAATGAGCTATAGTTTGTAAATTTGAAGGAAATAGAGGAAGTATGGATTCACTCTGTTCACCGAAATTTGTAGTGATCCCATCATTGATTGGTAGATGATCTCAAGGCTTCAGAATAATTCAGCTTCTCTTGATTACCTTTTCTTCTCATTTTAAATATCCAAATGAGCAAGATTAACACTTGTTCATTCCTATATTTGTTATTTATCTCTACTATATATTATTTATTACAAAAGAAGGCTTTGTATGCGAGTTGTCATTAATTTCAATTTTCGATAAATTATGACTAAGAATATTCAGTAAAGGGTGCTTCTAAACAGAATTTACATTTGAGATGACTCGAAATAATATTTACAATATCTCAGATAAAAACAGATGTGACAGATAAGAACAGATATGACATTCTAGCGAGTCTTGTCTTTCTCAGAACCAAAGCATTGCATCAAAGCAATATTACTGAGGTAATCTAAATCATGTAATTTTTAAACGTATCAAGAAATGATATTCATATTAAGAAATGAATAATCCGCTCTACCAGTTGAGTGACTCCCAAAATATTTTTTTTTTTATCATCTTTATTTACAAATATACAACTACGCATATTATGCGTAACAGGCATATGTAGTAATAGATTACACAATACCATCGATGCACATGAGCAAAGAATGAAACCCACTGGTTCAACTTCTCACTTTGGTTTTTTTTTCTTTTTTAAGTATATTATTGTAATAGTAGATCCCTGGGCCATTTTCTCTTGAGTCGTCTTGGTGGGTTCTGGGAAGGTGAGGAGGAAGCAAGGATTCGTACAAATGGATTTGGGTGAGAGGAAAGGTTGTTGTGAAATGGCTTATAACGATCAGAGGCAAGGTTTTGGATGAATGGAATTTTTAGGTCTTTATGAAGGGTGTAGTTTTTGACGTAATACGGAGCATTTGTGATAGTGCGGAGGATTTTAGATTGCAATGATTGTATTCTATGAATATTGGATGGTTTTGCACAACCCCATAGTTCAAGTCCGTAAGTCCAGATAGGTCGCAGTAATGTTTTGTATAGCAGTACTTTGTTATGTAGCGTCAATTTCGAGTGTTTCCATAGAAGTCTGTACAGTAGTAAGAATCGTCGTTTTAAGTCAAGTCTTTTTAGGCCGGGTATGAGGATTCCAAGTTAGTCTTTTGTCAATAAAGAGCCCTAAGTACCTGACCACATCTCTCGTTGGAAGGAGAGCGCTATTCATAGAAACATTGGGACATGGTGCTCCAAAATATAAATATAACAATTTAAGGAAGCATCCCAATTTTTGTAGTACTACCGATATTTTATTTATATAATTTATTTATCATTTATATAATTGATTGTGGGTTTTGTGAATATTGTAGTTTTGATATTAGAGCCTACACATGGATCAGAGGGGATGTAGGAGTCAGGAATCGATGATCTGCAGCACAAAAACAGAAATATTGACAAAAACTAGTGGCTGCAGATGGGATGTAAGGAGTAAAAATAGGTTGTTATATCTAGGTTGCTGTCTCTTCAACACGTCAATCATACAGAATTTACTTTAGTGCTGTTAGGCATTTCTTTGTAATTCCCCTTCTAAACTGGTTTTCATGATAGCGAAAAGAAATAATTTATATTGAAAACTTCGCTTGAATCTATACTGATCTAAAAATACAGGATGATGACAAACAATAAACGGTAAATTGAAAAAAATGCATCAAAATAATTTTAATCGTTTAAAAAATTATTATTAACTCACCTAGAAGTCATTTGACGATATTGTAAATTTCACTGTTTTGAATGAGTAGGGCTTAATTTAAATGACATTTGCTTTAATATTAAAAAGAAAATATTTTATTTCGTTTACATTATTTGGTTTTCATTTATATGAAAACGATATTTATATGAGTTCTTGATCTATATGAGAAGTATAACTTCTCTTTATAACGAAGGCAATAAGTTTAGTTTATTAATTAATATAAGATTGTTTCAACAAGTCTGATAGAGCTTATAACTGTATTTCCTAGAATGATATTAGCAAGTTATAATTTTATACCTGTCGGCCCTTTTCAGAAGAAAGATAAAGGCCCTTCCGACCTTGTCTAAGTATTTATAAGCCCCCAATAGGATATTTATCCTTCTTTTAGCGTTAAGATAATACCTTTCCAAATGGGTATTAGTCGGTCATGAACCACAAAAGGGTCGGTCACTTTGGACTACCTGTTCCCTGCGGTGGAAAACCCTTTGTATTCTCAAACAAGGGCTCTTTGAACTTTCCTTTGATCTATAATAAACAAATTTAATCTAAATCTCTCAGAAGTCACTGACTTTTTACTCTCCCCTCCCCTCTTTCGTATAATACCAATTTAGCTATTCAACACCTTAATTAGAGCTTACACATGACTATTACAAGCTTCCAAAAAAAAACCTAAACATATATATACGTTTAAATCAAAGTAAGAAATTACAAAAATTATTGAGATCTTACAATTAAAACAAGAGGTCTTCGTCAGAGCCCAAATGACTAAGACCTTTCAATCAAAACAAGAGGTCTTGTCTTCTTCAGAGCCCAAATGACTAAGCCACTTGTTCTGGTTGAAAGATGTTAATTATTCTTCTGATTTCTTCTTGTGGTTTAAACATTGACATATATTTCAGGAGTTCATTGTGAAGTCTTGTTAATATATATATATATAAACTCAAAAATTGTTATTGACCTCTTCTATTCTATTCACTGATTCGTTATTGAGGGCTAGGTCAAATAAAAGAAAATAAACTCCTTTCTAGGCCGACGTTTCGATGTATTTGTACATCATCTTCAGGGCTAAAATTAGAGTAAGACTATAAGATTGAGTTGTAGATTGTTTTGATAAATGTATTATAGTCTTACTCTAATTTTAGCCCTGAAGATGATGTACAAATACATCGAAACGTCGGCCTAGAAAGGAGTTTATTTTCTTTTATTTGACCTAGCCCTCAATAACGAAACAGTGAATATATATATATATATATATATATATATATATATATATATATATATATATATATAACCAATTACATGAAACGATTCTTCTAACTGAATAAACTAGTTTATATATAACTTTAAATTACACAAAGCACGACACAGAAAAAGGAATAAAAACACACACAGAATTCTCAATATTTCCAACTGTTGTTCGTCCTCTCTTCTAATGACGAACAACAGTTCGAAATATTGAGAATTCTGTAAGTGTGATTTTTATTCCTTTTTCGGTGCCGTGCTTTGTGTAATTTAAAGTTTTATAGTCCTTGTGGACCGTTTCTTAAATTTAGTAGTATATATATATATATATATATATATTCAAACCACAATAACAAATGGGGATAAAAAAGACTAAGATCTTTCAATCTTAACAAGAGGTCGTCGTCAGAGTCAAAAACCAAGTGATACTGATATGATCAGGTCAATCAACAACCAAATGGATCACTTTAAACAACTTTAAATTTTTCCAAGTTTATAAAACATATTTTCACTAAAGATTTCACTTCTGTAAGCAAGAAAAATTATTTTATTTCAATGCAGATTTATCTTACGTAATAAATTTTTTCGATCATTATTTAACTTTATCCAAATATATTTTTTTAAACCAAAATACAGAAAAAGTGTGTTTAAATTAGGAATAACACCTATGGTTATTGTAATATAACCATACTGTTAATAATGGGTAAAAAAAATTACCTATTATTTCACGAAAAAAAATCAACGAAAAAGTTATATCATACTTCTCTGTGGACAACTCATGAGTTAAATACTTCATTGTTGGTAACATAAAATACTGTTACTGATAAAATCATACGAGGTAATGAAAGTCTTAAGACAGTAATTCTCCTTTTTCTGCTCTGCCTCACTTCATGACAAAATTTTGCAAGACTACTTTTTTTAAAAACAAACATTTTTTGTAAACTTATTTTTGAATAGTTTCACTGGCTTAAGATATTAAGCAAAAGAATCAAATATTGTCACATGGTTAAAACTTTCTGGTTTTTTTTCAGCACATTTGAATGTAAAATGGATATAAACGAGTAAAAGATGTAGATATTTATCAAATATCAATCTATGCTAGCAGCTGTTTTGATTAGTCACCCACAGGGTAAGAAATTCTAATAACAATATAAGTTTAAAGAGGTTTTTATATATATTACTAGAATATGAATTAATTAGAATTAAGTCGGTTGGTTAAGAAATGCTTTTCCTGCCCAGATCTTACTGAATGTGGTTAAGAAATGCTTTTCCTGCCCAGATCTTACTGAATGTTTTTTTTTATTTTGTATTTTATTTCAGTATGTTCCACTGTGTATTGCATGCATCATCGTCAAATTGTACGCAATAATTCATTAACATGGCATTAACATACGCAATACTTTCATTAACACTACAAAATACTTATTTTAACTTATTTTACATTCATTCATAATTGAACAATTAATTATCTTTTTCTTAAATATCTATGCTGTACAAAAATTTTACAAATTCCTTATAATAAGCCTTTTTAATTAATGAGGAAGGCCTAACGGGCCACTCTTCTCCAAACACCAAGACCTTACGTATGAGAGCCAGTCTTTGTGGTTCCCTCAAACAGCAATCGTACACCAAGTGTCTAGGAGATTGGGGTGAACTGGATGTGTTACCAATCATTCAGTGTCACCAATTATTTACTTTTTCGAGATCTGAATAATTTCTCTGGGTAAAAAGAGAGAAAGGATAACATTGGCTGTCATATCTAAAAAGTAGACTTTGATAATGGACGAGTTCTAAAGGTAGTCAAATAGAGAAAACTTATTTTCTCCATGAATAAATCTACTAGACTATTCATATAAGAAATCTAACGTAGTGTAATAACTTATTATGTGGTATTTACTCATTGTAGCGTAAAAAGCTAATGAAATGGTCTCCACATATAAAAATTTAATGGTATAAACAACGCATTTCGAAAACTTAGTGTTCGAAACGCGATGTTTATACCATTAAATTTTTATAAGTGGTGACCATTTCATTAGCTTTTTACCCTACAATATAAGAAATCACCGAAGTAATATTTTGATACTTGTTAATGCTTTTAGAAGTAGTTCATTAGAAAAGTCTTTAGTTTTAATTTCTTCATTTTACCAAAATACATCCAAATGTAAAATGTTTTGGCATTAATTTTAAACCTTGTACCCAGAATTTTATAAAACTCTAAGGCAAAGAACAGCGAAAGGATGAATTGTTTTCATAGTAATCTTGTAGAAGATTTTCTTTTAGCGTGTATGGTGGGAAGGAAGGTAGTTGTCTTCATTGTTGGTTAAAGCATTAAATAGAGCAAGTTGGATATCACCTCATCTTGCGCAAAAAGAAGCAGCTGAAGATAAGACGTGCACCTTTGTTCTAATCAGCTCAGGTTGAACACCCATATATCGTTTTAATGATCCTTCTGTAGATGAGTTGATTAACCATAAGAGAAGTACCCTTGATATATGGACGGGATATAAGTGATACTGTTGTATCTAGCTTATTTTTATTCTTCAGGTGTGCTCTAAAAGTCTGCTATATAGAACGAACAACTAAACAACAGACCTTTGAATATGGAAATCTGATTTCACCAATCAAGACAGAAGGATTAAAGGTTCTTCTACGGTTCATCAGTCTAATGTATAACAACAGTTCATCTTGCAACACCAAGTGAAGCTGAGCAAGGTAGCTCAGTGGCTTGCTTGCTTGCCTTTGGAATAATAAATCCGGGTGAAATTCTCATTTTCTCCCTCGATTTTTTCCGCAAGAGATAAGAAAAAAATATAAGCACGTCATCGTATTTGTATTTGTTACAAGATCCCTACTTTAAATATACTTGAGTTAAGCAAAACTTAGGACTTCCAATGTAAAATCTTGAAGGATCACAATATTTCCTCAGTCAGAGATGAAACTTTCTAGGAGACTCTCAATACCGTCTCGAGAAAAAAACAGGAGAAAAGAAGGCTGACTTGAAGACTACTGAAAGAGACCCGCATAGAAGACAAAGCGAGGATTTATTGGGAAGAATTAAGGTACTGTACTATAGAGAGTGTAGGAAAGTCAAAGATGACATTACTTAATAAGCATTATATATATAACAGCTTACCCATAGTACACTGCCTTAAGTTTATTGGCAATACACATACATATTTTATACAACCCTGACGTGCCTATATTTTTTTCTTATCTCTTGTGGAAAAAAATCAAGGGAGAAAATGAGAATCTCACCCGGATCTATTATTCCAAAGGCAAGCAAGCAAGCCACTGAGCTACCTTACTCAGCTTCACTTGGTGTTACAGACTGATGAACCGTAGAAGAACCTTTAATCCTTCTGTCTTGATTGGTGAAATCAGATTTCCATATTCACCATATTCACATTTCGTAATAAACACCAAACTTTCCAAGATTAGCAGAATTTTATATAAAATTATAGTGTGAATAACCTCCATTTAAAAAAATTATTACTATCATTAAAATATTATTACCATTGAGCAAATATATCATTTAAAGTGCAAAAAACTGAACCTGTCCAACAAGAGGAATGAATATTTCTGTATGTTTACATACATTATGTTTTAACCGCAGCGAGAAAATCAGAAAAATGGCTAAGAGATCATAGACGACGAAACAAGTGATCTTCGTCAGATACGCACGAAGGCATTTCTCTAGGTTAAAAGATCTTAGTCATTTTTTTGATTTTGTTATCGTGGTTTAGAGGTTGATTTTTGTTTCACCTATATATTTGTGCACTTTAGAAGCAGACTTTCATTCAAACATATTTCATTAAATAATTCCCCTATTATTATTTTCAGTTTTTTTTGTCATAAAGTAATCCCCACTTAGTAAATAGTTCATAATTTTTTTTCACTACAAAAATGCATGGGCTCAATCTAAAAAACTTCTTTGCTCTTTCATGTAAGTACATTAACTTCCATTAGCGTAACTCAATATCTTTTTAATTCTAATTATTTGTAATAATTTTTGTGTAGGTTTTCTTGTATGCCTGCTGATGATAATATAATTTTTTTGAAATATTGGATCAAAATTGTGCCTCAAAAATTTTAGTAGCAGATTGTTAATTCATAATTTTTGCTGGTCATGATACGACGTGAATATAATACTGCTTCATCAGTTTTGTGTATTTACTATATATGTGTAAACAGGTAAATATTTAAGGCAAATATTTTCATCCTCCCGGCACCAAGTATTACAATTCTTCATTTTTGCATATATGTTTAAACCATTAACAGTAACTTACAAAAAGAATTAATTATTCCCAACGTTAAAGGCAAAACTAGTTCTTTTTCGACGTTTCGACATATATTTATATCATCTTCAGGGCTTGGAAATCTGTTTCTGTTGCAGTATACCTTCCTTTACTCAATTACATGATTAACACTGTTGAAGGTATGCTGCAACAGAAGCAGATTTCCAAACCCTAAAGATGACATAAATATATGTCGAAACGTCGGCAAAAGAACTAGTTTCAAATCATTAGACCTCAATCCTCAAAAAAATTATATCATATATATATATATATATATATATATATATATATATATATATATATTACACTGTAATAAATAAAAAAATGATAAAAATTGATAACAAACGTTCTGAAAAGGAAACTATATACACACACACACAACAGGTGTATACGTAACAGCCTCAAATTGTCGATTTAACCGTCATCAGGAGGAAGAGAGAGGGATGGCAGTGTTCTGGTTATCCACCCTTGTTTTACCCGAGTTCTACATCTTTCCTCTTCTATACCCTTTCTCTTATCTCTCTCTTCTGATGACGGTTAAACCAAGAATTCGAAACTGTAGTGTATAACCTATTGATTATTTAGTTTAGTATTTCTTAAAGAACACACACATACACACAAACATACACAAAACACATACATACAACTAATGATCAAACCACAACTGAGTTGGGTTTTTGACTCTGACGAAGACAGCTTGTTAGGTTGAAAGATCTTAGTCTTGTTTTCCAATTTTCTTATTGTGGTTTGATCATTGATTGTTATTTCACGTGTTTATGTTAAATCTTTATATCGATACATACAACTAAATAACAAAATAATAAATTGGAGCATTTCAGTGTGCAAACAATTTAATTAAGAGACATTACAGTTAAAACCTTTCGAGACGTATTGAAAGTCCTTTATTCTGATATGTGACTAATTCTACTGAAGGATCTATCAACAAGTTATTAGGATCTGAACCAAGTCTCATTGCAAAAAAGTCATAAATGCTGAACCTCATGATAATTTGGAATTATGTATTATGTAGATATAAACGCACAATACTATGCAATAAACGAAATGAGTCACTAACTTTTCTTTGTCTGAGATTGTTTCATGTAAGAACTTTGCAAGGTTTAATATAGATTGCATGAATCCTATATATATATATATATATATATATATTCACGTACTCAAGTGACCTCAAATTTCAATTATAAATCAAGTCATAAGATAGTTGAACCGAAAAGACCGGTATCATAGAAACACCCCAGCCTATGAAATAGGAAAGATATCTAAAAAAAAATAGAACATAAGGTTATGTCAGCATATTTTTACAATATTAAAAATTCTGTGGAACTATTAAATAGAATAAAAGAGATAAAAATAAAGGAAAAAACAAAACTAGTAGTCATTCTATTACTACCTCAATATCTATTATAAATAATAAGAGTAGTATTATTTGAGGTGATTGACTAACCTTTGGCGTCCTCCTGCTTGGCGGGCGCCTGCTGGTAGGCAGAAGGCAGCAGGTCGACGACGATGGAAGGTGGCACGGCGTTGTTCTTGAGCATGGCCGAGGCCTGCTGGCGCAGACGAGCTTCGCAGGCTGCCTCTCCTAAAGGCTGCATCTCACACACTGCCATTAGGCTCCATCATGTACCCCGCCCACCACCCGGGGGCGGGGCGCCCCCTTCTACCGCCCACACATCGATCTACCCTTCCTCCTCCCAGTACGCCTATAGAATTTAATTTCCCCCCCTAGGATTCACTAAACCCCCAAGCCGGGCTTTAATTCCTCTCATAATGGAAGTTCCCACTTTATGCTCCATTATATATGCATGATTAGGGCATCGCCTTATTCATCCTCATATTTCTAACTTGGCATTGTTATCCCAAGTCCCTCCCCTCCCTACCGCCTCTCTCATATTCTAATTATCTCCAGAAACAAACTATTTCATAATTAACTAATTATTAACCAAAATTTAATCCACTGAATTCATTCTTCAACAAAAAATTGTATTTCGCTACTACTACTTTTCATTTAGTCTATAAGTATTAAAATACTCTTCTGTATGATCTACAAGCGAACAACTACTTTTACGTATGAGTACACGTCATGTGCGACAAGAGTGTGTAATATAGGTATCCAAAGCTCCTTTGAAGTATGTTCTGTTTGTAAAATTCACTTTTGGCTATAATCTAAGTGTTTATAACTTCTTTGCGTTATCTATAATTCAAGACCTACTTTGTTGAATGGCTTATGATTCAAGAACTACTTTGTTGTATGTCCATATGATATGACTCAAGAACTACTCTGTTGTATATAGTTTGTGATTCAAAAACTACATTGTAGTATGATTTCCGTCATGAACTACTTTGTTCTATGATCGAATTCTGAAGAACTACTTTAGCGTGCGATCCAATTCCCAAAATGTACCATGGTATATTATATACAACATCAAAGATGATATATATGAAATTAATCAAAAACAAATAGATAAGAAAAACAGATAAGAAAATGCTTTGATGTGACGATCTTAAGATCAAGATCGAGTGGGTTAAAACTAATGGGGAAAAACTAGCATTTAAGAAAACTAAATCTCTTTTGTTACAAATATCAAGTTGTCCTGAAACCAACTTATAAAATAATATAAGTAAATACATAGAATTCTAGGTGTATCTCCACAAATATTTTAAATTTACGATAATTCATGTCATTCTTTCTATACTGCATAAATCTATGTTATAAAAAATTTTTTCCCTTATGTCAAAAGAAAAATGTAAAACAAAAAAATGGTGATTTGCCCAAACAATAAATCAATTGAGTGAGTAGATAGTATACTAGAATTCGCACATTCTACATCACATGAGAAAGTGGCATCTCCTTTTTATCCAGTGAAAGTCCTTCTTATTTCAAAGAAGTATCGTATCTATATGAAATCGGCAAGTACTTACTTATAAACGTACTTTAAAATCAGAAAGACGAAAAAGGACAAATATAGAGAGAGAGAGAGAGGAGTAACATTCAGAGTAAAGAAACACACTTACTAACTCAAATTATCAGAAAATCAGTCCTCAGAGGAAATGGGAAAGTGAGACTAAACACGACGGAGACGTGACGGTAGGTAACCCGTTATCTGTTAATGTTAAATATATATACATTTTTATTTATAAACTAGCAGACATTTATACCCGTCATTGACTGGTATTTTACAACAAATCAGAGATAATACTTGGTATTTCAAAATTTTATTAGAAAAATCATAGAATATGAAAAAGTTCATTTATTAGCAGAGTGTTAAGTAAGTACCTCTGTACACACCACATTAGCTGTCCGTCCTTCAGGTGCATGGAAGAACAGGGAGTTGGAACATCTGACTCTTGAGCAAGCAAACTACAGTTGACCATGTGAGAAAAACACTTGGCCTCACTTACTTCAATTCCTGCCGTAGACAGGGTTTGGCCTTGCAACTTATTTACCGTCATTGCGAAACAAACACTTCAACTGTTGCAACCGTTTCAATTGAAAGGGACAGTTGCTAGGTATGAATGGTATCCGTAGTACAAACATTGGCTCTTCTGTACCACACCCAGTCATTATATCAGCCTCCATGACGTATCTGTACGTCAAAGCACGAATTCGGAGTCGTTCCCCGTCACATATTTTTGGGACACTCAAGTTTTATAACAGCATGATTGGTACCTCTAATTTAACTTATAAGCCATAAGCAGGCAGTCTAGGAGCAGTCACGGAGTCAAGAAATTCAGTTGATTAATGAACTGCTTCCTCATCACTAATCACTCTGTTTCATCATCATCTAATCACTAATCACTGAACAGTTCAGTGTGACGCGTTCATTCAGACTACAGTTGTTGTTAAAATCCACATATTATTTTTCTTTGTAAAATAATTTGTAATGTATACTTAGTTTTTCTGTTTCAAAATTTATACTTCTGTCTATGAAAAAGGTTTTAAATAAAGACTGAAACGTTGGCAATGAGAGTTTAATTTGAACCTGAAGAACTGACCGAGAAGATACCCGATAAACTTTAGTTTTGTTTCTATTCCACAGTCAATACTTTTATCAATATTAATATATATATACGGTACTGTTTTCTTGACCACAAAATATTCACAAAACACTTTTTCTTTTTCTCGGAGTTTGGTCAGGGTAAATATATGGAATCACCTTTTTGCCAACGTTTCGTCTTTATTTCAAGACATCCTCAGGGCTATAAAATAACAAAAAACAATAAACAATGGACATTTTTTCATTTCTACTTTAAAAACATCATAAACAAATTGAAAAAAGAACTTACTGAAGGCTTGGTTCTGTTACATTTACAAACGGTTGTTTGTAAATGTAACAGAACCAAGCCTTCAGTAAGTTCTTTTTTCAATTTGTTTATGATGTTTTTAAAGTAGAAATGAAAAAATGTCCATTGTTTATTGTTTTTTGTTAGTTTATAGCCCTGAGGATGTCTTGAAATAAAGACGAAACGTTGGCAAAAAGGTGATTCCATATATTTACCCTGACCAAACTCCGAGAAAAAGAAAAAGTGTTTTGTATATTTATATATATATATATATATATATATATATATATATATATATATATATATATATATATATATAGGCAGCAGATTCTCTTTCAAACAGGTATCATTAAAATTAACCGCAGTCTCGGCATTCACGATCTTAAGACTGAGAAAATCGATCCTACGAACTAACCTCTTGCTAACAGGATTCAACTGGAAAATAAACTCGCTATGTGACATTTCAGATAGAAATCAGTAAAATGGATGAGAAACAGAGAACAGTAGTATAAATAGGACTATACTTTTTTTTATATTAAAAAACTAAAAGATGTAAAAGAATTTGAAAGAGAAGAAAAGTTATAATAAACTAATTAACGTAAAATAAATGTGTTAGAAAAAGAAGTAACAGAAAAGGTATAGTCAGAAATGAGGAAGATAAGTTTTAAAGATAATGATAAGAATTACCTTTATGAATGCTGTGAATGCGGTTCACTTTAATGAAACAAGTTTAAAAGAAAATATGCTACCTATTTATACCAATATATTACATAAATTGTAAAATATATATATCTCCAACTAATAGAGATAAATTCTTTATTTCTTCTGCAACATTACAACCATTTGATTTTCTGTTACCAAAACAAAGTTACAACAAAGAACAATCTACTTGGTAAAATACAGTTACATTGAATAAGTCTTACAGCAATCGATTCTAGAAGTAGCAAATATATAATTGGAGCCATCTACATTCCTCCTCCTAATAAATAAACCTAAAATCTACACACAATTATAGGTTGAAGTTGGAAACCTTTGCTTACGCATAACTCTCAGCTCATCCTGTTTGGTGACTTCGACCTACTTGTAAGTATGCAAGACATCAGCTCGTCCTTACGTATTTCACCTTCTTCTACTCTAATTTTTGATTCATTTGTTGATATTTTAGGTTTGCATAAAATTAATTATGTAACTAACTATTCCATCAGGTTATTAGACCTTATATTTACTAATATATCTCAATGTTCTGTATCTAAATCTGATATTACCATTGTTGACTAAGACAAATACCATCCTACTCTTGCTGCATACACCCACTCTATACTTCCTCAAGTTACATCTCCTAAATTTCATAATATGGAGTATAATTTCTTCAAGGGTGATGATGTTTCAATACAACGCTGATTATCAGAGTTTAGTAGGGCAACTTTATTTTCACTTTTGACTGCCTATGGATTCACTCACTTATGATTTTTCTCAGGATTGCTTCTCCTAAAGATTGTGAACTTCTTCAACTTTCATTGAATAAACTTCTTGCCAGGATCGTAATCTCCTTTTTTCGTTTAATAAATCCTTGAATATGATCGCTTGACTCTAGTAGATTTTGTCAAAAATTTCGGATTAATTTTAGATACTAAATTATATTTTAGCCAACATATTGTTGATTTAAAAAACGATGGCATGAGAATGTTCAGTTTTATTACTAGAAATACACATAACTTCAAAGCAGTGTTCCCTCTAGGCTGTGCGCGTGTGCGCGCGCACACAACTTTCAGAGGCAGCGCACACACATAGATTTACTGCGCACAGACGTATTTCATTTATTATTTATTATTTTCCATGAATGTTCATTGTTATCTACTGATAACATATAGCCTTCACTAAAGCATTTACAATTTATAGAACAACTTATTGAATAACCAAAATGTTCTTAATGAGCCTACTATTACCGGTTAGAACGCCAAATTTCCAAAAAAGTGCGGACACACCAAAATTTCTGCGCACACATACTACAAAAAATTAGAGGGAACATTGCTTCAAAGGTCCTCTTACTTTTGTTACACTTTATAAATTTCTGGTTTTTCCAATTTTAGAGTATGCCTCACCTATTTGGAATCCCCATTGCAACAGTTACTTCAATCAGTTCATTCAAAATCTTTTAAGGAGCTTTACTATAAGTCCGGAAAGCCTTCCGGCTGTTGGCCAGTCTACGCATCAGAGTAACCTGATTTCCGATTTCGAGGAGAGGACGCTGACAGATAGACATATGGGAATCAGAGGGTCTGCCTCCCCATATAAGGAGAACCTAAGCCCTTTACAAACCAGAACACCTGTTTTCGACTTCGAAAACTACTTATCTTGGAGATGTCAAATACTAATTTGCATTACAGACCTCTATAATTACAGTTTGTGAATTGGAACTTCCTGATTGAATCTTGCAATCGTTTGTCTGTAAAGGTATGTTTAACGACGATAATATTGAAGGCCCTCTTTCAACTTGTTTCCAGTGTGAAAGCGAAGTTGAGAAGCAGACTGATTGTAAAGAAAAGGCGATGACAGGTGAAAGCTGCTAGCGGCAAGGTCAAGAGTGAGCCGTATGAAAGAGCACCGTTATAGGTTTGAAGGGTTAAATGGGATTAGCGTGGCAAAGCAGATGGAGACGAGGGTGTTTGGAAACACCAGTTAGAAGGCTTTGGACGCAGCAGGTAAAGGGCGGCTCTCTTCCCTAATTGAGTACAACCCCTTTGGTTCAACAACTTCTCTCACCCCCCCCCCCCTCTCACGCCACCACCCACACCCCCTTCAACCCCTTTGCCCTTCCCGTACAAAACAACCCTTATACAAATTAGCCGGCTCCATTTCAAAACTGTATACATGGTTGGTTTTACTGAGCTCCATTTAACGGATATCTCAAGGAACTTAATATTTAATAATGTCCAATTTACAAGTAACTTGACTATTAACATTATATCATAAAAATTAAACTTCGATAATTACTATTATCAGTTATTTTATCTTTTTAAAACGAAAAGTGATAAATGCCTAACATCATTGTTTAAAGCAACATAAATAAACATAAAACTTTACAGCTCCTTTTAAATCACTCCTTTTAAAATCTACTCTATACTGTACTTATTCTGTACTCTTCCAAAATGCCATCTATTAAACCTCTATAATTTAACAACTGTCAATTTAATTGTACTTGTTAGAAATTAAACAAAAAAGACAGTTAAAAATGATTTTTTTGGTAAAATAAATAAAAGAATTAAATAAAAGGAAGAATGATTAAAATCTTTTCATTGCGTAGTCTTTTTTTAATGTTAGAAAGAATGATATAAGTTTTATACAGAAATATTTTATATAAATACCCTTTTCAAACATCTTCCTCAGGTTATATAAACTATATCAAAAGATATAAAGCTTTAATTTATCTATCTATCTCTTGCAACTATTTCATATATGATGACAAGCAACATGATCTGAAAATGATAACTAAGGGTTTGAAACAGAATGTTTAAATAAGACATTTATGTGTGATTAATTTTGTTATTCTTCCGGAAATTAAAATGTATTAATATATTGATATAGCTTCTCGACCACTGATTTATCAAGTTTATAGAAGGGGTTCTTGAGGATTTTGGTCGTAAAGAAAATTCAACTCCTAATCAGGAGTCGATGATGATATGTCGATGATTCGCCAAAAGTTGTTTGGCATTTTCAAGGTTTGTTTTTTCCTCAAAAAACTTGTTTTGAGGACAAAACAAGCCTTGAAAATGCCAAACAACTTTTGTCGAAACGTCGGCGTATAATCAGGAGTTGAATTTTCTTTACGACCAAAATCCTCAAGAACCTCTTCTGTGAACTTGTATTAATATGTAACATTCTTTTACTGCCAAGCTTTCTTTAGGATTACTGAAAAAACTAAATCATTTGATACTTTCTTATTAAGTCGACTAGAGAATTCAACCAAATTTCAATAAACCTAGGAATCATAAATACACTTCCATAACTTTTTCAGATGTGATGCTTATAAACAATAATTGGTCATTACAAAAAACACTTACAGCAATAAAAAGAAAAGACCTTTTCAGTTTTGAATGTTTGAACCTAAACTGTTTTAAATTAAATTTTTGTTTTTAAGAACAAACTGATTCAGATGGCAAAATTCTAGTTCTACTAATCTGTCCTTACTTAGGAACTTCCTGACTCAATTTTGCAGCCATTTATCTGCAAAGGTATATTTAATAACGATAATATTGAAGGACTTTCAAATTGTTTTCAATTTGCAAGCAAAGTTGAGCAGCAGAAATATTGTAATTGCTATGCGAATTAGCCGGCTAATTATATTATTATTAATTTATTCTCTCTTAATAATAATATGCTTTATTCTTAACTATAATTAATAACTTTATGCTTAAATCTATAATGATTTGGATGTATTGTTTTCAAAACTATCATACCAACTGGCAACACTGATTTAATGAGTCCAACGTCGTAAAATTTTGCTTAATTGATTATAAAGTTGATTGTCGATGGTGTAAAGGTACTTTGAACATGAGTAACCTTTAGACATTTTTATGGGTATTAATAATTTGTTAATCTATAACAACCAAATGGCTAAAAAAAATTAATAATATTTGTTGTTGTATACTTTTCATTATGAATTTGCTAGTCGATTATCGTATAATAATAATAATAATTATCATAACGACATCTGGGTACATTTTATTTGCACTTTTTGATTAGCAATATTCTTTTTTACAAGCACACGCATTCACACAGACTACTAAACTGTTTCTTCCATATTTGATATCCCGATTAAAAACATAAATGCTATAAATTGACGTACAATTGAGCCTAATAATAGAGTGGAAATGGCAGGAATAAATCATTCTGCATGTACTCTTTATTAGAGTGTTGCAATTATAACCTTATGAGCTGATTTATTTGTAAATTAACAGGAAATGATGTTTCAAAATTTAATCACATGTAAAAGTTTCTCGGTCATATTATATACTTCTCTCATGGTTTATTAAATGTCATTTATAAACAGTTGATGATAATATAATGTAAACCCTCAGTAGATTTAAAATTTTATACTACTCGCTTAAAATTTTATACCTGTTCTTCAAGAGTCTCACAGCCCACACCGTATATCACCGCGCACCCAATATCACATCATGTTAATTATCCACATCTAATTAAGAAACCATTACAAAATACTTGTAGACGGGTTGTTTGCTGAATTTTTTTATCATATCATATAAACCATAAATAATGGTTAATAATTTTTAAAATCTGCCTAATATTATATTCTAAAAATATAAATTATCGGGCAAACAATATTTAGACTGAGCAAGATTAATAATTATTAGAAATTACAGAAGTCCTATATAAAGTAGTTTTTTTTAGCAAAACAGCGCTTTGTAAAAACTTTGGGCTCTTCTTTAATTTCATATGCTTACGATTATAGTGAGAAAGGAGAAAAAGATATCACGAAAACGTATTTTATTTTTTGCCTTTTCACTAAAAGCCAATAAACCTAAAGAAGAATAACTGGTATTCTTGAGGTGTTGTTTTGCTAATAAAACAACTTTATATGGAGACTTATTCCATGATTTCCTACAATGAGTAAATACCACTTACTGACTGATTGAACAATTAATACAAGATCAATGAATCAACAAGTTAATCATCTTGTTTCTTTCGACGAGAATGTTACTGATTGAAAAATCATACGAATCCTGTTTTCACATTTCCTTTCTATGATTTACCCGGAGATTTATGTAAATAAAATACAAAATACCGGAATATAATCCAAAAGAAGTTAATAAACTAAAATTTACACAGAACACAAAACCAAAATAAATGCTTACTATGAATGATGTTTGGAATAAGTATTTGTTATGAGAAGATGAAGAGGTACATATGATTTAGTCTAAATTCAGCTGAGTTATGTCGCACTGAATACATCCCTTCCAATTCATCTTCTCGTGTGACTTCTCTTCTTCCGAATAGTAATTCGAAATTAGAAATATTAGTAAGTACTTCATGTTCTGTTTAATTTTCACTTATATATATATGATTATACGGTTGAAAGATCTTAGTCTTGTTTTCCCATTTCTTTTTGTGGTTTGATCATTGATTGCTGTTTCACGTGTTTATGTGAAATCTTTATATATATATATATATATATATATATATATATATATATATATATATTGTCGCCATGCATACCTCCCCCTCCCCTCACTCCCACCTTAGATTCACTTCCTAAAGTACAGTAATTTTGTAGACATTGTTCAAGTATTTTATTTTATTTTATTTTAACTATAGTTTATTAGACTTAATTAATTTTAGTTTATACCTGAAGATGGCGAATGAGAGCCGAAAGCTTGTACGTAATTTTATTTAGTTTGTTAATTTAGTGATTAAAACAGTGATTAAATTTAGTTTTTCGTGTTTGACCTATATTTAATGTGTGTGTTAATGTCTTTTGCTAACCTTCTTTGGAAGCTACCAGAGTCTCACCGCAGATGAAGGCAGCAGGTCTTCTCTTTGAGGTGTTGTTTTGCTAATAAAACAACTTTATATGGAGACTTTTTCCACGATTTCCTACAATTAGTAAATACCACTTACTGACTGATTGAACAATTAATACAAGATCAATGAATCAACAAGTTAATCATCTTGTTTCTTTCGACGAGAATGTTACTGATTGAAAAATCATACGAATCCTGTTTTCACATTTCCTTTCTATGATTTACCCGGAGATTTATGTAAATAAAATACAAAATACCCCAAATAACAGGTATAATTAAAGTTGGCAGCAGCTTCTGCGTTGAACAATTTCTTACTGATGTTCTCTAGAACTGATTTTACAAGGTAAAATTTTTAGCCTTGTTTAATATTTTCGTTTTTTACCTATGATGGCTAATGTGAGCCGAAAGCTTGTGTTTTAGCTTAAGTTTCAAATTATAGTTTTAGTTTAAAGTGTTAAAGTGTTTAGTGTTCAACTTCTTTCCTTTCATGTCGTTACCAGAACTCCTTTGGAAAATACCCGAAAGTTACCGAAAACTAGTTAGGAAACTAGAGAACATCAGTAAGAAATTGGTCAACGCAGAAGCTGCTGCCAACTTTAATTTTATATATATATATAAACAAACAAAACTAAAGTTTATCGGGACTCGGTCAGTTCTTCAGGTTCAAATTAAACTCTCATTACCAACAGAAAAACCTCAGTTCAGTGTCACGTGTTCATTCAGACTACAGTTGTTGTTAAAATCTACATACTATTTTTCTTTGTAAAATAATTTTTAATGTAATACTTAGTTTTTCTGTTTCAAAATTTAAACTTCTGCTTATGAAAAAGGTTTTAAATAAAAACTGAACCTTGGCAATGAGAGTTTAATTTGAACCTGAAGAACTGACCGAGTCCCGATAAACTTTAGTTTTGTTTGTTTCTATTCCACGGTCGATACTTTTATCTATATATATATTGAAAATGATCGCAGTTTCTGCATTCACGATCTTTTTGTTAACAGATTCTAACCTCCTGGTTATTTTCCTTATTGTAAGGATACAATAAGGAAAATAACAATAACAATAGCATAACCATAAGAAAAATAGCCAGGAAGTTAGAATCTGTTAACAAAAAGGTCGTGAATGCAGAAACTGCGATCAATTTCAATAAAATATGCTTGAGAGAAGATCTGCTGCCAATATATTCCAATATAGACATATATATGACGACGGATGTCGAAATATCAAAGTGAGTTCTGTAGTGACTTTCTGTGTTCTTTCCTATATGTTAAAGTTTATATATATATATATATATATATATAAAGTAGTTAAGTGCAATTGTAAATTAATAGTAAGTATAAGTGTAAAAATAATTGGAATAAAATGAATTATGGACAGCTGTTACACACCCTATCTCCTACACAAGGAAATCTATCAGAAAACTGGAAAATCTTTCCAAAAAATTAACCAGTGTGGAAATAGAAAGTTTCAGCTTGCTATGTCTTATGGTGGCAGAGTTCACTTGTGACAAAATTTTGCAGACAAACTGACAACTGACAGACAGAAATTTTTCTAAGAGTGGATTCAGTTTCTTTAATGCATGAAACGTAAAGATAACTTGAAATGAGTCAGTTCTAAGCAATGTAGAGAAAAAAAAACTTTTTTTTTATTTTATATAGATTAACAGGAAATGATGTTTTAAAATTTAATGACGATTAAAATTTTCTCCGTCGTATTATATATTTTTTCAGGTTTGTTTATTAAATTTCATGTATAAACAGTTGATAATGTAGAAATGTAAGTAGGACACTAGACTAAAAGGTTGAAATAAAAACATAAATATGACTTCTGTATGTCTTGTTAAAGGAAATGGTAATGCAGCAATGTTTGAAAGGGTACTTGTGTCATAGAGTGAACTCATGACGACAAATGCTATGACCCTCGACGACAAAGGCAGGTAGAGTGACCAGGTAGTGTGTGCTGGGGCATGGGACCCGGTAGCCTGTCGTAACTGGAAGCATTAGGAGAGTAGGGGCATCTCGACAGATATATAGTGCCGCCTCCAATAAACTTTTATATTGCACCTACTACCTTCCCCCCCAACAACCCTCGGTGTGTCGCCTCTACCACCCCAAACATACCGGACATTCAAGCACCGTCACTCTTAAGGGTCGTCATTCTCAAAACTGTAAATCTGTCTTATGTAATAGACAGTCCTCGCAATATCTCAAAGGCAAATCAACTTTGACTCTAATCGAACAAGCCGCGCAAAATAAAACAGAAATCAATGTTTAGTAGCCAGGTACCCAACAACTACTTTAACACTCACACAGCCAATCGTAACTACAAAATTGTAATGTAATTGATATATTTATTATGGATTTGATACACGTTGTCCAATTCATTCCAATGGGCTCTATTTGAACAATATTTCAAGACATAAGTTTTGGACAATTTATAAGTAACAATAGACTACCCGTGACCCGTTGGGTCATCCAGCACCTAACTTCATAATGCAATCAGGTTCATATAAATGCAGATAAACTCTAAATTAATTCATTTCTAATAAATAAGATAATCAACATATTTTTAAAAGAGTTCTCTTTATTTACATTTTTTGTACAATTTGAATTTTCCAAAAACCGATTTAATTATTTCTTTCTGTTTGACCCTACTGATAGCAACATATAATTGGCCATGTTGAAATGCTGTTTTACATAAATGAACTAAAAGTTTCTGTAGAGTCTCTCCTTAAGACTTATGAATAATCATGACAAATCCTAACTGAATTGGAAATTGACTCCTTAAAAAAGGAATGCTGGTCTCTTCAGATAAAATGAAATATTGGAATTAATTAAATTAATTAATTTAAATTAATTTAATTTAAATTAATTAAATTAATTTAATTAAATTAATTAGATTTAATTCCAATCTTGGAATTAAAACTAATATTAATCTCAACTAATTAAATTATTTAAAAATATTTCTCTATAGCATACTTGAAACCAATCAATGATACATCTTAAAATATACAAAATTATGATATATATAAAAAGATTTCACATAAACACGTGAAATAACAATCAATGATCAAACCACAATAAGAAATGGGAAAACAAGACTTTGGGAAAATCAGTTGGGTTTCTGACTCTGACGAAAACCGCTTGTTACGGTTGAAAGATCTTAGTCTTGTTTTCCCATTTCTTATTGTGGTTTGATCATATGATATATCTTATATCTTAATATATCAATGATATATTATTTTTAAAATATGATATTATACATTATAATATATTTAATTTTGTTGTCAACAACTGATTTTTTTTTGTTCTCAAGAATATCAAAATCGACACAGCTTCTTTTTAAAGCGTTGGCAATGCCTATTTATCAAGATGACCTTGGTAGTGATGACTTGAAACTGAAAGTTTTTTCTTCATAACGCTTCTTCTGCTGTCCAGCTGAGATCACTAAATATTTTACCCATCAGTAGCTGGATTAACAAACTGATGTTATTGGTTATTTAGCTTCAAACTCAAATCAGAAATGCTCATTTGTTATTTGTTATGTATTTTAGTTCCAGGTCAGCCGATAATGGGTGATACTGATTTGTACTTTGATTTTTACTTTATTATGAGTTTATTAGAAAAGGGATGTTACTTCAGTGTAATACATTAGCTTTGTAATATAAATCGTGCTTAATTATCGTGGAGGCTCGAGAAATACACAAGGGTACACGTCCCCTCTGATCAACGGCGCGTGCACAAGATTTCCCCATCTCCCACAAGAACAGTCCACGGCCTTGACCTTAATACAGACTGCAGTCTTTAGTAGTTAAGACGTAGTCCACACCTCACCCTTGTCCAAATAGTAAGACATCTTTTAATACTAAACTCTATCACGCGTCTAGTGAGGCCATGCAGCTATGTCCGCAGGCTGCATTGGCTTATATATATCCACAGGTTCTTCGAACCAGGGGCAAAAAAAGCCACTGACCTTACCTCTAACTGAGAAGGTTTAGTAGGACCTTTGGTAGGATCAAACTCCTATGAGTTTGATCCGAAACTCTTAAAATAAGTCGGTACTACTGGCGGCGGGGGCCTATGGAGGGTTTCTCTCCATTCTGTCAACTGAGGTTGGACTCGCAGTAGCTGCTGATTCTCACCCATTTGGGTAGACCCATGTGGTCGCTGTGTGAGAAGCAGTAACTTCGCGGGAGGATGTCTGCTTAGCATACGGGGTAACTAGAGACTCCAAACCTTACCATTGGGAACGGGCCTTGAACTGGACAACTGGTACTTGCTTGGTAGAGGCTCGGGCTCTTGACGGGATTTCAGAGTGGAGACGATTAGATACTACCCCTTCGAGCCCATTTATGTCAGTACAGGTGGCAGTTAGCCAACATGAAACCATAAGGCTCTCATAACTAGCCAATGCAGGTGTCGTTTAGCCAACGAGAGATTTGTAATCTTCCTTTACGAGTCGTACACTAAGACTCCTCATAATGACGCCCTGATGGAGTCCAATCAACTACTAGTTGCAACCCTTGGTCTCGGAATAACAGGCATTGAACTCTTCGGAGGGGGACGACCAAGTTCACAAGAACAGTAGGGTAGTCCTAAAACTGTAAGGCGTTGTAGGTTAGCCTGACCACCAATACTAAACTCTATGAAATTGTTTATGATGTGCAATGCAGACATTAAAAGTTGCTTATCCTTATATTTCACAGATATTCGTTGTATTTAATAGCCCAATTTAAAAAGCACACCACCCAATAGAACAGATCATTGAACCAAAGAATCAATTAAGTACGCCACATGTTATACGTTTACCAAAATAAAAGCTATACACTTTTTAAAAGCATAATTATATCAGAAAAAAATTAATGTTTCCTTTTAATTTTTAAAAGTAGTAAAGGAAACATAATGACTTGTCACTGACTAGACTAAAAGCTCTGTGTGGGCATGGACGGCTTTCACAAGCAGCATGGTGTAGCGGTGACAGAGGCTCCTCCTTGGGAGGGGATACGGGATATCTATAATGGTGTCTAACTGCCGCTATGGTTCCCACATACTATCTTCACTTCTTTTTTTTTCAGTTAACCCCTTCTAAGTGCTACCGATATAACACTACCAAGTAGTTTTTTTTCTTTACATTAGTTTCTTAACAACTTCCCATCAATATAAAAAGAAGGGTAATTTATAGTCTATTGACTCAGAGCCATCTTTTTATGTCACTTCGTTTATCTGAGTTAAAAGATGCATCATCGACTTATAGCAGCAGTCTTCAACCTTTCTTCCCTACCCGGATTCATTATATATATATATAAAACACTATTACAAACAAAACCACTGTTCTTTTTATATTTTTGGTTCTTCGTTTTTTCATAACAATATATAAATGAAAAGATTTCACAAAAACACGTGAAATAACAATCAATGATCAAACGACAATAAGAAAATGGGAAAACAAGACTAAGATCTTTCAACCGTAACAAGCGGTCTTCGTCAGAGTCAAAAACCCAACTGAGTGTCGTTTGATCATTGATAACAATATATATATAAGTATATATAAATGATCAAACCACAATTTTTTTTTTCAGTTGGTTTTTTTCAGATCCCACTTTTCAGATCAGTTGGGTTGAAATCTTTTTATATAAGTACATATACATATATACATTTTTTTAATTTTGATAGCAGTCTTTTCTTGATACACACGTTATTCAAAATGACAACAAACTTAGCTGATACCTGTTTCTTAACTAGTTTCCTAATTTTTCGAAATAACACTCTCGTTATTTCACCGGTGTGTTTGGTTCTGTCTCTTTTTTCACTTGAAGACAGATTTAGCCAAAATTAGACATTCTAAGTGGGTTTACTGTGTATCCTACTTCGTATTCAGGAGGTATAGTAAAACCAATAAGCTCTGAAGGAACTGTTAGATCTCTAGATGTTGAATCACTATTCACAAATATTCCCATAGAAGAGACCATAACAAGTATTTGTGACTCCATCTACTTGAATCAAAGAATCATGGTGCCTCCACCCGTCAGCAGGCAGATATAGAAGATCTTTCGTGAGCATGTACGACATAGAGTCCCTTCAGGCACACTGTCTGTTCCATCTCGTACAAACTGTTGTAACCGACCAGCTGAAGGCCATTCCAGAATCCGAGTTCCAGCAATGCTACAATGATTGGAAGGACCGTCTCCAGCGCTGTGTGGCTTCCGAAGGGAACTATTTTGAAGGTGACAATATCACATTGTAATTATATTTGAATAGAAAATAAAAAAAAAATCAGTCTCACTACTTTATTTACACACCTCGTACCTTCAAATAGACGATGAGGCCATGGGTCGCTTTGGGTATCAAATCGCCAACTATTACTATGAACTACGTTGAAAATAAATTCTTGAACAACAGCTCTGAATTTAAGCCTTCTGTCTACTGTAGACATATGGATGATTGTTTAATTTTTAAAAGAGATTTAGGTCACATTTGCAAAAACCTTAAATCAGCATTTGAAAACTCATGTTTCAAAATTACAGCAATAGGAACAGCAATAACAAAGAAAATCAATTTCCTCAGTATGATTGTGAACCAGAGTTTTATTTCGACAATGAGAGCATAACAAACTATATAAGGCACAAATGACAAACTATAGTACAAGAACCATGTACTATGGTTTGTACTATAATACAAACAGTATACATATATTCGTATAAAAAGATTTCACATAAACACGTGAAATAACAATCAATTATCAAACCACAATAAGAAATGGGAAAACAAGACTAATATCTTTCAACCGTAACAAGCGGTCTTCGTCAGAGTCAAAAACCCAAACTCCCAGTTGGGTTTTTGACTCTGACGAAGACCGCTTGTTACGGTTGAAAGATCTTAGTCTTGTTTTCCCATTTCATATTGTGGTTTGATCATATATTCGTATATATGTATATAAAAATATGTATTGACGAATATAAGACCGATATCAAGTTAAGAGGTTTTCTCCATTCCTTCAGCTTTCTCATCTACTTCAGCAGTACAATCCTAACAATTTTTTTGTTAAAAAAACTGTTTCCTGATGAACACTGCATACTCCTGCTGACAGTGGACTCATCAAACTTTAATTTAGCATACCAACATGTCAAGATGTTCCTGTTTTTATAGCAAGTTAACCTTTTTAAGAACAATTTTTTTCTCGAATTAAATTGTTTATCAGCTTTCAGTCAAATAGTAGTATATCTAAACTATAAGATTTATTTATATTAATCATAAAAATGTAAACTGATTTCTGATTTGGATTTATTTTGAGGAAGGTTGGAAATATGTTTTCTCTAGTTAAAGAAGACTGTGTGGCAATCAATGCTGGCCTTCATGAAAGCTACTTATTGAGTAATGAGAAGCCCTGCAGGAGGCTTAAAGATGCCTCGCTGTAAGCCTCCCTCGGGGCTGTAGGGGCGTTCAGCTCGGAGGCTTATCCAACTGCACCCAAGGGATTCAACCCTTTCCACCCTCCCCTTCGCTTCTTCAGTACTCAAATCATTTTACTTGATCCTATCCATTCATTTCTCAAAACTACCCCCCTTCCTCTTCCATCTACCCTCGGACATCCCCTCATTTAATATTAAAGCCTTTATCTGTTAACACATTATGAACCCCTTACAATCGTCAAATATGTAGTGTCATAAAAAAAAAATTCAATTTGTTTTTAATTCGATGACGCCAAACTGTTGGCGTTATAACTTAATTGCGTTTTAAGAAGAACAACACATGACAGTTGTCAGCCACTGGGGTTTATCAGTTTACATACGTTAACTTTCGATTTTAGAGAAACATTGATTGGTCTAGTCGACTAACTCATTGCTAATTTGTCTGTTTCTTCTTCTCACAAAAGATATTAAACTATTATAAGTGAATTACATTAACTGTTTATGCGTTTCTTTCTGCTTTTCTCTATAATTTGTCAGTTTATTCAATCTATTATATATATGCAAACGCTCAGGTGTAATGTCGACACCAGTAAAATATTCCATGAGAAGGAATGTAACTGGCAACATGTAAGCCAAACTATAAATATTTCGTTCAATTTTTTTACTAAAATTGTATTACTCATTAAGTTGTTTTGATTTTATACCAGTCTTAATATACAGCAAATTAACTGTATCTGATAAAAAAAGGTTAGGAGGGGCTAATATTTGCTCTATTTTGAAAGTATATCAGGTTCTTGCTATCTTTAGACACACTAGTCTTTAAAGTTCTTTAATGCTAATATGAATATCTCTTTTATTTTACAACCGATGCATATAATATTATTGTTTTATCGAAGCAGTGGCAATTATAATGTAGAGCCAAAGAATACTGCAAGGTTATGATCCATGTTCTACCAAAGAATCTTTTACAGCAGAACACTATTGTTGTTGAGTTAGTCCATGTATTTTTCACATGGCTTCTACAGTTCAGTCTTTCGTTTCAAGAACTGCAGTTTTTGCATATATCTGAGAATTTTAGTTCAGTCGGCGTTGACGACGAACGTCGAAATATAGAAGTGTGTTCTGCCTGTTTCTATATCTATGTTATCTGTGTTTTAACTCATTTTTTTATTTAAAAGTCCGCTGGACCGTTTCATTTGATCGCTAATAATAATAAACGCAGGAGTGGAGATGTGAAATCGTTCACCAACCGCTACAAAGTCATATATATATATATATATATATATATATATATATATATATATATATATATATATATAAATAAAGCTTTTACATCATAAACACGTGAAATAACAATCAATGATCAAACCACAATAAGACATGGGAAAACAAGACTAAGATCTTTCAACCGTAACAAGCGGTCTTCGTCAGAGTCAAAAACCCTGACGAACAAACAATGAGTTGGGTTTTTGACTCTGACGAAGACCGCTTGTTACGGTTGAAAGATCTTAGTCTTGTTTTCCCATTTCTTATTGTGGTTTGATCATTGATATAATATATATATATATATATATATATATATATATATATATGATGTAATTTTTTTTGAGGTTTGAGGTTCAATGATTAAAACTAGTCCTTTTGCCGACGTTTCGACATATATTTATGTCATCTTCAGGGCTACAACATGATTGTTTTACAATTAACACTACTATTACTACTACTACTATTATTATAATATTGGGTCAAGAAAACAAATCATGATGTATGTATATATATATATATATATATATATATATATATATATATATTATTAAAAATTATGCCAATTTTAACTTTCGTTCTTTTCCGAGTTAATTTTTCAAGTTTTCTCACTATGAATTTCCACCTTTCTGGTAAAATATAAAGTAATTCACCAAAAGATTTATTCTTGACCTCCATTTTATTCACTAACAAGTTTTAACCATAACAAACAAATTAACATTACATACAAATTATATATTAATTATATATTAAAAACAATACGAAGTGCAACAATTCTGGAGACCAACTGAAGATTAGAATTTACTACAGAAGTTTTTGCACAACACACTTAATAGTCAACAATAATTTACAGCAAAAACCACTCTTGCAAAAGACCAATGTGGTATACCAATACAATTGTACCATAGGAAACTGTGAGTTCCTTAAATCATGCTACATTGGTTCTACAGCAACAACATTATCCAGGAGATTAACAATGCACCTGACTGCAGGTGCCCCGAAAGAACATACGCAGAGCACCCATAGCCTCAAGCTAACCAGGGAAGAATTGAATAAAAAATATATAATTTGTATGTAATGTTAATTTGTTTGTTATGGTTAAAACTTGTTAGTGAATAAAATGGAAGCCAAGAATAAATCTTTTGGTGAATTACTTTATATTTTACCAGAAAGGTGGAAATCCATAGTGAGAAAACTTGAAAAATTAACTCGGAAAAGAACAAAAGTTAAAATTGGCATAATTTTTAATAAAACATGTTTGATTGAAGGTCTGCTCCCAAAATACACACACACACACTATATATATATATATATACATTTATTATAATGTTGGAAAAGTGAGGTTAGTAACTAAATAGCTAGTTGCGGTAAAAAGAAAAATACAACACCTCTAGTAAAAAGACTTGATAAACAAGGAAGCAAACCAATAAAAATAGTGGGAGGTTTGGGGGGGCAGTCTAAGTATAGACGGCCAAGAGATAATAGGGAGTGTTGTGAATGAGGTATATTTTTCAGAGAGAGTGAGAGAAAAGGAGAAAAAAGATAGGAAGGCGTTCCAAAGCATCTGGCGGGGGAAAATTGAATCTGTAGCGAAGGGCTATTAGAGGAAAGGGGGATGGGGCGGCTATTTATACTGGGGGAGTCGTTTTTTAACCCCCTCTCATTTCAACCCATACCTCCCCCATCCAAATCTCACCCCTCTCAACACTAGTAAATTTGATATTTATTAAGTGAAGCTACGTGATTATCAAGTTATCAAAACCTCCCTTAGACACATTTATAAACACTTTTTTCACTCTTATTTGAAAAAAAAGAACAATTATCTCCTTATCCCTTTTTTTATTTTTTTTGTAAAAAAAAATTTTTAATGTGAAAATAATTTTCACATTCAAGTCTTGAGGAAAATTACTATAGAATATGGTTTATTAAGGGTAAACATGGTAAGCTTCAGTACTTGGAGAATATCGATCAAGTACTTAGGAATGATTCTTATATATCTCCTCCTTGCCAATGCTTTAGCCTTCATGATTCAATAATAGAACTTTTACTAACTTTCAGAATAATCTACACCAATTTTTAAACACCTGACATACATGTGGAATAGTTCTTCTATTAATCTTTATTTTCTTTTTTTTTTTCTTTAGCAAAAAATCTTTATCTCCTGTTTTGAAAGATACTTTTTATAAATTATTTGACGTCTAAAGTTGTTATTGCTATTTTATTCTTTGTAATATCTCCTTGATTAAACCTAATCAATAAAAACCCTTGGGATTCAAACTTTGTGAGGAGGATGTATCTTCCTCATAATTTTATTACTAATAAAATAGTAGTATCTTCCACCTAATTTTTTCCCCCAATAGTTTTTAGTAAGTCAGCTGGGGGATGCGTGGGCGACCATTGTCACAAGCAACATGTTGTCTTTTCTTTAGCATCAACGTCATTTTTCTCTCATTACTGACTTCACTGTGTTCATCAACATGTCTTAGTAGTATTATTGTACATTCTCTTACAAATAATTACAAAAGACTACCCTTTTTGTTAATCGTCAACAAAAGATAATTTACATGACATCCCACTCATGATCGAGTTTTGAAATTTCTATCAGACAGTTGAGCTGGTATCTTTTTTGCCTTTTGAACTCTGATTCAAAATGGTATATCCAAGTTTCATCATACATTCAAATCTTATTTAGAAATGAGAGTCACCCTCACTTTCATAGCATTCCTTCAACTCTGTACACTCCTTGAGTCAAGTTTTCTTCTTTCGTTGCGATATCACTTTCAAGGGCCACCTTGCACTTCTTTAATGCGCTTCAGGTTATTACTGATAAGATTATAAACTGTGCCAACAATGACCTCATTGTTTTTACAATATGTTAAACTGTATTACGTCGGTCTTTACGTTTAATATCGTCAATACAGGTTTCCACCAAAAGACTTGATACTTCAACAAGTCTCCTAAACATTCTCCATCAACCAATAGAGTTTTGTCCTCTTTTAACTGTTCTACCCACTACTATAATGCGTATAGTTTATACAACTTTAACAATTCTATAAAATAAGAAACAATTTAGTTGGTTTTTTACCTTCAGAAAGGAAAAAAAACTAACACTTAACATGATAACTGTAAATGACAACTTTAATTGAATACGCCATTGTTAAATATAATATAAGGTTATAAACATAACGGTTTTGTTAGCCCACGCTGTCTTTGAGTCAAAAATTACAAAACGTCTCCTGCAAAAAGTTTTATTTCTACATAAATTGGTCTCTTAAAGAATTGAATAATCAACAACTAGTGGTAAACTATATTATGAGACATAATAAAAAGATAAATTTATAATTCAATAAAGATTTATAATTATTATCTTTACAGTTTACTTCTTTATGAAATTTATAATATATATATATATATATGGGTTACTTGCCGTTGCGTCTACAACGTGCTTGGTCTCCCATTCTCTTTTCTCCTGAAGACGGATTACCCGAAAATTTGAGTCTGTAAGTGTGTTTCCCTACTTTGTGTATTGCTCTTTGTTAATCTCGAACTCGTATTGTGTCCAGTTTGGATCGTATTTCGTTTTATCAGTGAATATATATATATATATAGTCGTTATCAGCCTTTGGAGCGATTCACTTCTTTTCCTGAGGATGAGGACATCGAAATGTAGTAGTGAGTTCAGTGATTTCCTTTCTATGTGTTCTTTTTAAATTCTAGTTTATATATATATATATATATATATATATATATCAATGATCAAACCACAATAAGAAAATGGGAAAGCAAGACTAAGATCTTTCCCATTTTCTTATTGTGGTTTGATCATTGATTGTTATTTCACGTGTTTATGTGAAATCTTTATATATATATATATTATATATATATATATATGAAGTTTAAACCACAATGAAAAAAGGAAAACAAAAGAAATAAATGCTCCGAAACATTTTAATTTATGTTATCAGAGAACAAACAAAGTAAAAACTGAAAATCTAACAAAAAAGTGACACTTTTATGTTAACTTCTCAGGTTTTACTTTGTTTACTCTCTAATGACATACATTGAAAGGTCTCAGAGAATTTATTTCTTTTGTTTTTCTTTTTTCGATTAGAGTTGTATCAAACCATTGATTGTATCACATGTTTATTTATTCTGATTTTTCTGCATATATCTGTATATTTATATATAATAATGTGCTAAGGAAAACTAAATAATACTAAGGGAACAATTGGAAAAAAAAAGATGTACACTACAAACGTCACCTTAATCACTAGAAAACAAAAGGGCCCTAACAACAGGTGTTGAAAAAGTCATGAACCCTTAACTAAAATGTTTTTCTACCTTTCCCATAGTCTGTCCCTCTTCAGAGAACAACATTTTCTAAATCACACTACTTGTTGAAAACTAAACTTATAGGTTACAGATTTTTAAATAATTCCAACTTATTTAATAAATATGGTGAATAAATGTTCCAAATGAAAGTATTATCTATTTAAATCTTGAAAAGCTATTGTTTATTCATAATACCAATTGAATGTGATACTAATTTTTAATTAATGTGAGCTAAATTCACTTATTAATCAGTTTTTACCTCAAGACAGTGTCCTTGTACACTAGAGATCTAATCACTATGGGCTTCCTTAATAGATTACAAAATATCATAATGCGGGTAAAATGAGTATTTTACATTTAAAATAATGGTACATTTATAAAGTGATAATAATGCTTATGAAAGCAAAATCTTTTATAAGCTAATAATTTTTTTTACAATAACATTAAAAATATACTCATTAAGTGTAAACAAATTGAATAATGTTGAAATATTGTAAGCTAATTTAGCTATCCACTAATATTAATATCTATATTGCTGATTACTTCTCTGAGAATATTTCTAATGTTTTTTAACTGTTAAACTTTGGCTTTCCGGCCCGTTACTCCGATTTGCTCAACTTAATACCATCTATTCCTTTCTTGGTTAACAGGTCACACTGAAAATACGAGGTGTGTAAATAAAGTAGTGAGACTGATTTTTTTTAAATTTTCTATTCAAATATAATTACAATGTGATATTGTCACCTTCAAAATAGTTCCCTTCGGAAGCCACACAGCGCTGGAGACGGTCCTTCCAATCATTGTAGCATTGCTGGAACTCGGATTCTGGAATGGCCTTCAGCTGGTCGGTTACAGCAGTTTGTATGTTTTGTAGTGTCCCGAAATGAGTTCCCTTGAGATGATTTTTCAATCTCGGGAAGAGGAAAAAGTCATAAGGACTCAAGTCTGGTGAATAAGGAGGCTGAGGAGCAACAGGAATGTTTTTACTGGCCAAAAACTCGTTTATTGAGATGGCAGTGTGACAGGGCGCGTTGTAGTGATGCAACACCCACTTGTCTTTGATGTTTGTCTTTGATGAACGGAGGTGTGATTCAAATTCAACTGTTCCCCGATCATTCTGACTGTCAAGCGTCGATCTGAACGCACAAGGTTCCGTACTCTGTTGACATTTTCATCGGTGTTTGCACTTGAAGGCCTTCCGCTTCGTGGTTCATCTTCAATCGACTCTCTTCCTTCTGAAAATTCCTTAAACCACCGAAAAACCTGTGCCCTTGATAAAACACGTTCTCCATAGGCCTCCTGAAGTTTTTCAAAAGTTTCGGTTGCATTATGTCCAAGTCTGAAGCAAAATTTGATTGCACACCGCTGCTCAACTTTGAGGTCACTCATTTTTAAAACGCTCAAGAAAAAAACCATTTCACGAAAACCAACGCTACGGACAAACAAATGACTGTGGCGAGTTCAGATTCATACTGGAGTCGCATCACACGTGCACCTGACGCTATTCAAGGCCACGCGTCTCCAGCGTTGCCAGATCGAAAGCGACGTTGCCAGTGTCACTACTTTATTTACACACCTCGTATCTGGAGCGACCTACACTCAACTTTACTATAAGTAAACATGATATCAAACTCGTTGACTCAAACTGATTTATTGTTTTATTTTAATGTATCTATACATACATCTTCATCAATAATGTACCATTTATTTACATGAGGGTATATAAAGAGTTTATAACATTGATCAAGCTGTCTTGTTAATAAATCTATTACACCGAGGACCTAAATCTCATTAAAATTGGTCATTCTGCACCCACATTGTCATATTGTACATGACAGTCAAAACTAAATTCAACATTGGATTTTAAGTTAATTAATGACCTTAAATATTTATAGAGGAACTACCTGTCACTTCGATAGTTTTCGATATGATTTAACAAAAATGTTTATCTTCTCCATAAAGATATGGATTAACTTGCATTCATATACACCATTATCTAAGGTTTTTACCTCTTCTAGAAAGAGAGTCTGCATTCTTAACATGATTTCAAACACAGCTTCTATTTACAGTTGTTAAAAAAAAACAAGTAGCTAATAGATATTCTACAAATATTTTTAAAAACCCCCTTTGAAACTACGAGTATACTCGTATAGTATTAATGAATAGAAGCACTAAAAGAAATTCACAAAAAGGTAATTTTGTAATCAAATCCGACAAGTACAGCAGGCGAACCATGAATTTTTATTTTTTATTTTTTTTTTTTTTTTGTAATCAGAATTTATTAAATTTGTTTTATAAATTCCTAATTTTAAGCTTATTTTTTTGGAAAAATTTCCATGTCCTCTAGATAAGTGTTGAGCGTAAAAAAAAATTCTGAAATCATAAAACGTATCATAACACCACATTTTGTTAATGTAATATTTAAAAAAATTGCGCACTAATTCATACTAATTCATTCTAATCTAAAAAAAGGGTATGGCTTGTATACTCTTCACGAGGTTTCAGATTCAATCATAAGTCAGAATTTTTACAAATTATTGTAAAAAAAAAGTTCAGTCGTTTTACAAATATGAGGATTATTTCATTATTACTTTCATGATAATTCCAAAATTTTAAAACAGTAGAATTATCAGTTTGGGAGAATAAAAATGATGTTTGAAACGTGATTATAAACATTTCTAAGATGCAATATGGTATTGCCCCCATACAGTTGGACCCACCTTCGTGTAAAATATAAATTAGATCAAACTTTCTAGACCACAGCATCTTCAGACTCTTTTTGGACACACACACACATACATACACATCATTATCATTATCATTATCATCATCATCATCATCACCACCACCATCATCTTCATCATCATCATCACCATCATCAGCACCACCACCACCATCATCATCATCATCACCACCACCAACACCACCACCACCATCATCATCACCATCACCATCATCATCATCAGCAGCACCACCACCATCATCATCATCATCATCACCACCACCACCAACACCACCACCATCACCACCACCACCATAATCATCATCACCACCACCACCACCACCACCATCATCATAATCACCACCACCACCACCACCATCATCATCATCATCACCACCATCATCATCGATAAAACGTAAAAAAAAAATTTGAGGATCTTAAAACATGTAAATCCGTCAAAATCTCAAGACCGATTTTTTTCATTATCTCTATACTTTACTTATAGTAAAGTAAAAATTTGTCTGCTTAACTACTATCAATGAAAGCTTGCTTTGACATCATGTAAAGAATGCAGACTCTTTGTTTAGGAGAGTTGAAAACCTTTGATCACATTCTATATGCAAGAGAATCAATCGCTTTGGAAGGGTAAAAAATGGTTGTCAAATCATTTATACCTAAACTATAAAAGTGAATATTACATCTCTATTCACATTGATGAAAGTCATTAAAAAACTTAAAATCTGAATTTGAATTTTGTTACAATGGAACAGTGGAGGTATTTAGGCTAAGAACGAATACACAAGAAAACTTCTTTCTCCTTAATTTTGATTCACTCATCAATGACAAAACTAAGGTTCTTTAAATATTTAGAATATATTTTGGTATTTTAATGTACCAATAATTAAATTAGCCTCATTTGCTAATAATTATTATACATAATATGATAAAACATTATAATACACTGCAATTTGTTTTCTTTCCTCATTCTAGATATGATTTATCTTTAGATATTTTTTCTTTTATAAAATTATACAATAATTGGACAAAATTATTAATATTTCATTAAAAAATCACTTTTAAATTTAAATATTTTAGCCGTAATAAATGCAATTTTTTATCAACGAATTACACTTTGAAATAGTTCAAGAATATAATATAATGTTCCTTTTGAATGTAACTCCATAGATAGTGTTTTCAGTTAAAAAATGTTTGCATTAAATAAATAAAAATTAAACGTGAAGAACTTCAGAATAAGTTAATCAAATTAGTTTACCTATGGTCTCTAAGGGGAAACAAGTTGTTAAATAGGTGGTCACATTCGCAAACATTACAAGCAGTGGAAGTAAGACAGAGGATGTGGAATAAATGGATGAGTGAGAGAGTGATAGAGCGCGAGAAAGGAGAACCCAAGAGGGACATAATGAAATCAGGTTTGTCTAGATGATGGGGAGGTGGAGGGCGTGTTTATCGACTAAGGAAGGGGTGTGAAGGGAGGATATTTGATTAGGGTGGCAACACTGAGGGCTACTAAGGAGCAAGTCTGTTGCTATGAGACCGCCAGCGCCATGGTAACCATGTCTCCAGTCGATAGAACTCGTCCCTTTGTCGCCATTCTGCCCTCTCTCGAGACCTGTCTCATCTTCACTTCATTACTATATATATATAGTTTCCATTCGTCTTACTTTCTGAATATATATATATAAAGATTTCACATAAACAAGTGAAATAACAATCAATGATCAAACCACAAAATGAAATGGGAAAAGAAGATTAAGATCTTTCAACCGTAACAAGCAAAGTTGGGTTTTTGACTCTGACGAAGACCGCTTGAATGGTTGAAAGATCTTAGTCTTGTGTTCCCATTTCGTTTTGTGGTTTGATCATATACTATATATATATATACCACAACCACAATAAACCACAATAAGAAATGCGAAAACAAGACTAAGATGTTACAACCACAACAAGCGGTCTTCGTCAGAGTCAAAAACCATAGATCTTAGTCTTGTTTTCCCATTTCTTAATGTGGTTTGATCATTGATTGTTATTTCACGTGTTTATGTGAAATCTTGTTTTATATATATATATATATATATATATATATATATTAATGATCAAACCACAATAAGAAAATGGGAAAGCAAGACTAAGATCTTTCAACCGTAACAAGCGGTCTTCGTCAGAGTCAAAAACCCAACTGATGTTGAAAGATCTTAGTCTTGCTTTTCCATTTTCCTATTGTGATTTGATCATTGATTGTTATTTCACGTGTTTATGTGAAATCTTTATATATATATATAAGACAATCAATGATCAAACCACAATATGAGAAGGGAAAAAAGACTAAGATGTTTTAACCGTAACAAGCAGTCTTCGCCAGAGTCCAAAACCCAACTCAGACGGAGAGTTTTTAGGTTGGGTTTTTCACTCTGACGAAGACCTCTTGATACTGTTGAAAGATCTTAGTTTTTTCCCTTTTTATATTGTGGTTTGATTATATATACATATAGCAATATATATATATATATATATATATATATCTCGACTTAATTAAAAGAAACTCGATCCGAACTGGACACAATACGAGTTCAAAATTCAAGAAGAGTAACACACAGAGTAAGGAAACACAAAACTGGAAACCCAAAAAATGGGTTACTTGCCGTTGCGTCTACAACGTGCTTGGTCTCCCTTTCTCTTTTCTCCTGAAGACGGATTACCTGAAAATTTGAGTCTGTAAGTGTGTTTCCTTACTCTGTGTGTTACTCTTCTTGAATTTTGAACTCGTGTATATATATATATATATAGTTGAATGTACAGAAAGAAACATAGAGAAATTAAAACCCAACTGTATATATCCAAAATACGAAAACAGTGGTCTAACCAAACATCATAAAACCAAATATTTTATAGAACATACAAATCAGTACAAAGTGAACGCATGATTACCAACTGTTGCCCGGAAATGAGACAATTTATTGTTCTGCTCTGGTTTGTGTTCTATGTAATTTTTATTTGTAGTGATTCACAAATAATGAATGACTGTTTATTACAATCTCCTAATTATACCTCAATAGAACTTCATGGCATATTTATTCTCCTGATGACGGTTGAAACAGTAAATTTTAAATTGTAAGTTGTGTATCTTGTTTTTTTTTAACAATATATATATATTGATAAAAATATCGACCGTGGAGTAGGAACATAGCTAAAGTTTATCAGAACTCGGTCAGTTCTTTAGGTACAAATTAAACACAGGTTTCAATAAACACAAGGTCACAGTCCATTGTGACACTGTGTTCATATATATATTCAGATATATATATATATATATATATATATATATATATATTATTATATTTATATTTAAACTTTGACACTGTGTTCATTGAAACTTGTGTTTTATTTGTACCTGAAGAACTGACCGAGTCCTGATAAATTTTACTTTTGTTTCTATTCCACGGTCGATATTTTTATCAATATATACTCTTACAGTCTCTAATTTTTGGTTGAACCGTTATCAGGAGAGTAAAGATAGGCTTGCGAAGCGACAGTTGGAGACCATATATATTATATATATATATATTTGTAAATTTAGGGAGCAATCCTTCTTTTATGCATGTTTTGTTTTGAAAGATCGACTATGAAATTGATTCATGCCACAGTACAAAGGTCGTTCAACAAAACATATATATATATATATATATATATATATATATATATATATATAATATAAACAATTATTTAAAAATTTTAATTTTAGTTTTAATTTACAAAGGCCCATATATATATATATATATATATATATATATCATACAAAAAGTGCAAGAAATCATAGAATAATTGTTTCTGTTCTGTGGTTCCTTATACGTTTTATTTATGCTTGTAAAGAATACATAAATAAATACAAGTAATTCAAAAACTTGGTCGAAGTCCGATTTGACTCGGGAAACCTGACCTATTTCTGATGTCTTTGTTTGAATTATATGGTTAAAATCTTTATCAAGTTTAAATGCATATAGTTTGCTATTGAAATAAATTGCTAAAAACGACTATAAAATCACAGTACGCTCAGCATTTATCATTGTTTAACTATTTTCTGTTTGAGTCCTTAACATTGCAGTTTAATCTCACATGTTTTGAATTTGATGTTGGTCTGATATGAATTTAGATAAAAAAGAACGTGTATTATCAAAGGTAGTATTGTAATTCATGAAGAGCAAAGGTAATAGGAACTTAGTGCTTAAAGGAAATGTACGAGTGTAAGTTTGAAAGGACAGAAGGAAAGGGTCATATTTACTTATGTTGGAGCCAAAATATAAAAATGTATTCTCTACAAAGCGAGTATAAAGAATGGAAAGAAGTTGGCGAGAATACGTGAAAACAACAACACAACTAACTTCAATATTTCGACCTCGTCGTCATTAGGAGAAGAAAAAGAAGAAGAGGAGGAGTTCTGCTTGATTAGCAAAACACAACTTATATGCTGAAATGTTGAGAACTATATATCTATAATTCGAATGATGTATTAACCTCTAATAGAATATGTCTAAAACAATCCAAGATTTGGTCAGTCTTTTAGAGTGAAATCAAACTTTCTTCTTCTGTGATTTCTCTTTATGATTAAATATATGTATATAAAATTACAGTTGCAACTAGAAATCACAAAAAAGAGTCTAACATTCACAGCTCTCGATCATTTCGGCTGCCTGGTTGTCTTTAGGAGAAGAAAAAAAGGAAAATAAGAAGGGACACAGGAAAGTAGACGTGAATGCGGCCACCGACGGATACAAAGTCGGTATCTAGATATCAATGATCAAACGACAATTAAGAAATGGGAAAACAAGACTAAGATCTTTCAACCGTAACAAGCAGTCTTCGTCAGAGTCAAAAACCCAACTGAACTTTGTTTCTACATATATAAAGTTGGTGAGTTTGTTTGTTTGTTCCGTAATATTCCGTTCCGTTTGTATTTTCCGTGAATATAGAGACCTGAAATTATTACAATCTTTACTTTTGTTGTGATTGGCTTTGTTGTAGTTGTATTACATAATAACAATTCGTATTAGGGGGTAAGGGTAGCCCAATCGCTTGCTTAATCGCCTCGACTTTCTACAATATTATTCAATAATATTTCTCATTAGGGGGTCAGGGTAGACTACATACTTATAAAACTCTGATGTTCGTGTTTAAATATTTGCATATCTCTAAACTGAATAAAATAATAGATATTTTGTGGGAATCGAACCCACGCCCTTCGAATTTCAAGTCCAGTGCTTGCCATCTGTGTCACGGTGACTTTTGTAAAATAAGCTTCCAAAACCTGATATAAATTTTTATGTCAAAGTAATAAATAATAACTTTTTGATCTAAGATATAATGATTTAACTAAATAAATTTAGAAAGAGAAAATTTTATGAATAATTGATGAGAATAGGAGACTCTACAGAAAGTTTTAGTTCATTTATGTAAAACAGTATTTCAGCATGGCCAAATACATATTGCTCTCAGTAGGGTCAAACAGAAAGAAAACATTAAAGTTTTTTTTTTTTGGAAAATTCAAATGGTCTAAAAAAAGTAAATAAAGATAACTGTCTTAAGTAAAAGATAACTTTTACTTTACTTCTATAAGCTGTAACAACGTAATTTATTACTTTCGATGTAAAAGCAGCCTTTTAATATCACTCACCCATTAATCAAATGGGTGCTAAATGTCACTAACAGACATATTTGTTCTTCTAGAACAACACTGAATGCGAAAGCTGTGAACTTTGTGTGCTGGAAACATACAAATCATTGTATTCATACTATTGCAGCTACTACTATTGCATCACTAATGTCATGTAATGGCTGGCGGCTTTTACATGTGTTTCCTTCTGATGGGTGGAAGGATATAGCAGAGGAAGTTGTCTTTGAGGCTTTCCCCTGTTTACCGTGATAGTGACTTTATCATAACAACCCCACAATAAAACCCAAACTTACTATAATATTTTAAGCAGGAAAAAATGAAAGAATGTTGATTGATCATTAGAAAAAAATTGATCTAATTTACTTAGATAATTTTTT